>JAINUG010000055.1:1346261-1946261 GCA_029706075.1 Aldrovandia affinis
GCTGTTGGGTGACTTTATGCCACTCCTGGTGCAAAAATTCAGCAGCTCAGCTTTGTTTGATGGCTTGTGACCATCCATATTCCTCTTGATCACATTCCAGAGGTTTTCAATGGGGTTCAGGTCTGAGATTGCTGGCCATGACAGGGTCTTGATCTGGTGGTCCTCCATCCACACCTTGATGGACCTGGCTGTGTGGCATAGAGCATTGTCCTGCTGGAAAACCAATCCTCAAGAGTTGGGAACATTGTCAGAGCAGAAGGAAGCAAGTTTTCTTCCAGGATAACTTTGTACGTGGCTTGATTCATGCGTCCTTCACAAAGACAAAATCTGCCCGATTCCAGCCTTGGTGAAGCACCCCAGATCATCACCGATCCTCCACCAAATTTCACAGTGGGTGCGAGACACTGTGGCTTGTACGCCTCTCCAGGTCTCCGTCTAACCATTAGACGACCCGGTGTTGGGAAAAGCTGAAAATTGGACTCATCAGAGAAGATTACCTTACTCCAGTCCTCTACAGTCCAATCCTTGTGGTCTTTTGCAAACCTCAGCCTGGCTCTTCTTTGCTTCTCATTGATGAATGGCTTTTTCTAGCTTTGCACGACTTCAGCCCTGCCCCTAGGAGCCTGTTTTGAACCATCCTCGCCGTGCACTTCACCTCAGCTGCCGTTTGCCATTCTTTTTGTAGGTCACTTAATGTCATCCTACAGTTGTTGAGTGACATTCAAATTAGATGGCGGTCATCCCGGTCAGTAGAGAGTCGTTTTCGCCCTCTGCCAGTCTGTAGCTTTGTTTTCCCCAATGTCTGCTGCTTGACCTTGTTCTTATGAACCGCCGTCTTTGAAATTTGAAGGATAGAAGCAACCTTACGCTCACTATATCCCTCTGCCAGTAAACCCAGAATTGAACCCTTCTTTTCCTCACTCAAAACGTTTATTTTCAACTCTTTTGGCATGGTTCATAGCAAGGCCGTAACCATGGAGTCAACATTGGGGGGGACCAAATCAATTTATTTATATTTTTTATATCAGCTAGGCTATATATTGGTGGGGACATTTTGAGCATTTTGTGTCCCCCCCAATATATATGGTAATTTCGGCCTTGGTTCATAGTCATTTTTCTATTCCAATTACCTTTGAGGTACTACTAGCACTGTTTTTTGCCATCCAGCTGGTCCTATTGCAAGAGGATAGTGATGACCACAGCAGTGTTTTTTATACTTTTCCTCGTTAAATAGGATTTGGTTCAGGTGATCACCTAATCAGTACTTCATTAAGTAGAATGAGGTGTGCTCGTGTTGTAATTCAACAGACACTGGAATGGAATGGCTGCCATACATGTAGAGATGCTGATTTAAGAACAATTTGGAGTGGTCTCTTAATTTTTTCCAGAGCTGTATATACATACACACACATACACATATATATGGATAAATTATATTAAAATTTAATTAAAGTCATATAAATGATAATAGGGCTTGGATAAATACTCGATTCTGTTTAGCTAACAATCAGTCATGTTTTATATTTGTTTAAATACACGGCAAAGTGGGCGGCATGGTGGTGCAGTGGATAGCACTGTCGCCTCACAGCAAGAAGGTCTCGGGTTCGAATCCAGGCCGGGGGCCTTTCTGTGTGGAGTTTGCATGTTCTCCCGTGTCCGCGTGGGTTTCCTCCGGGTACTCCGGTTTCCTCCCACAGTCCAAAGACATGCACGTTAGGCTAATTGAGAGTCTAAATTGCCCCGTAGGTATGAGTGTGTGAGTGAATGGTGTGTGTGCCCTGTGATGGATTGGCGACCTGTCCAGGGTGTATTCCTGCCTCTCGCCCCTATGCATGCTGGGATAGGCTCCAGCCCCCCCGCGACCCTGACCAGGAATAAGCGGCTTAGACAATGAGATGAGATGAGATACACGGCAAAGTGTATATATGCATGGTAGAGTCATCACAGTTCTAAATCACTACGAGTAGCCATTTCAACATGCATAAAACTGCTAATAATGGACCTCTTCACAGTTCTGCTGAATAAGGAGATTGGTGTATGCCGCGGAACAGTGGTGTGTATGACGAGACGTGCTGCCGACCATTAAGGGTGGACAGTAAGAAGTGAGCAAACCCAGCCCGTCGATTATCAACTTTCAATTGTCAAATCACTGTAAAAGGACTCACCACTTAAAAATGGCTTTTAATCTACGATGTTCGCTGGTGTTTTTAACAACTATTATCATTATTACTGATTTATTATCATGGTTATTTTTATCTTTAGTACCTGTATATTTGTGTTGTATTTGTGTGAATATCAACAATGTATGATTGTGTGAAGCACTCTGGGTCTGAGAAATATGAATACATACACAAATTAAATTATTATTATTATTATCATTATTATTATTAATTTTAGGTTAGCATTTTAAGCAATACCCCACAGAAATAGGCAGAGCAGCGGCCCAGGGGATTCTCTTAATGTACCCTCACTCTGAGCGCAGTCTTACTGTAATTGGGGCCGTTACTCCAGTGCAGACAATTTTAACATTAAAACATTCCTAATACAATTTACGGACGGGCATTGCTACAAAGCCATCCCTGGACTAACAGGGCTGTTTATCCAATATGAATCCAGGCCCTAATAAAAATAACAAACACAAACGGCAGGGCCTTCTCACGCACGAGCCAATGGGATCTTAAATGGAGCGCAAGGCGGCCTCTGTAAAGATTCAAATCAGGAGTCTAATGATGTCCATTAGTCTTCTTTGTGACACCGCTCTCAACAAAGGAGCTTTAGAACTGCGATTGCATCCCAAAGGCTGACAGGAAAAGGATAAAAAGAAGCTGGATTTGTCATATATTCACCTTTCCCCCCCGCAGTGCACATAATTGAGCAGGAAGGTAGCGAGTTTACATTAAGAGACAAGAGCAAAGTGTCCTTTTTCGAGGGAAAACAGCTGACCACGGAAGTGGCCTCGGGGCCTGGTCTGGGTTCAGTGGGGCAAAACCTCCCGGAGCTGGTTAAAATGGGCTCCGCAGTGTCTAGCACTGGTTTGAGAACAGCTGTGCGTTGTTGGCATGGGATTCACCTATCGAAGCCACCCCCACAGTAGGTTTATTTTTTGTCACATTGAACAGCATGGGGACATTGGCTGATTGGGTGGGGGGTGGGAGGGGTGTCTTGAAGAATTGAAATTGGGAACGAGCCGAGCTAAATTAATCAGCCCACGGCGGAGGAGGCTTATCACGGCGTGATAAAATGTATGGAAACCACTGACATAGTTACTTAGCTATGCATACACATTACATACAATATATACAGTACATTACATAGCAAATACCGCAGAGGGTTTCCTGGCTGGAATTTCTCTGGAATTTTCCGTCAACGACAGCAGCAATGGCTAACTCCGGCCCTTTTCCTGATTCACCCCCCTCGCGCTCACCAGCAGGCCCTGGATGATGGTGTGCCGGCTCTTGCCCTCGTAGTCCACCACCTCGATGTAGTTCAGGTAGGCGTCGGCCCAGTACACCAGCCGGTTGACCAGGTCCAGCGTGATGCCGTGCGGGAAGACGATCTTGCTGTCCACCAGCTTGGTGCGGTTCTGGCCGTCCATGTCGCAGCGCTCCACCTTGGGAATCTGGCCGTAGTCCGTGAAGAACACCTTCCTAAAGGCAGGGTGGAGAAAGCGGGAATGCCTTGGTTACTGCGATGATGGACAGAGAAGATGATCTGTTTGAAAGTCACAGAAGATGTAGGTAACCCCCGAGTCAGAGCTGTTCTCTGGTCCAGGGTTGTTTAATTTTTTTTGGAACAGGTTTGTTATTGAGGCCTGATTTCCTCCACCCCCCCACCACCCCCCCTAGTTTGCAATGCCCAATCGGACCTGAATGTCTGTTGCATGTGTGCGCTGCTGTCAATTTGGGAGGGCGCACACCAGCATGCCAGGACTAGAATGCCAAACGCCAGAGGACTGTGCAACTCACACAGCTGTTGCAGGAAAACCCATGTGCCCAACTGAGCAGCGGAGTCATTCTTGCGCAGTGAGTTAAATTGAAATTGGGAATTTGGAATTGAAAAGCCACATTCAAGGCAATGTACAATCACAGATGACCAAAAATGACTAACACAGGAAGGACTTTCTGGCCATTTTTTACTCTCTGTCGAAAATATGGCGTTTTGGAAGACAAACTGGCTGCCGCTGAGACTACCATTCTATTTAAACTGTGGTCTTCCAACGTAAGACATTTCCAAATCAGAGGGTGAAACGGACATACACCAAGAAAGCCTCATTCCCACAGCAAAGTTACAGCTGGGTTTAATTTAGTTTTTTGACTGGGCACAACATCGGAGGTTTGCTGTTTGCTGGACGCCTCAAGCATTTGTGGAGGGTGGGGGCGGGTGGGTGGTGTGCTAAAAGAGGAACACCTGTCTTAAACTCGGTCACCCCTCAGTGAACATCAGGGGTGGTCGCGGGGGCCGGGCTGTGTTGACATCCTGAGGAAGGTCTGAGAGTAAGAGTGGTGAGGGATTCGACCGCTCACCACCAACCGCAAGCGGTTGAACTGTCATCCTGGGCTAGTGGCAGGGATCTTTCCTGGCAGGCAAATGACGGCAGCCAGCACTGGGCTCTGACTCATCAGAGGGGTGGGGTTGGTGTGTTTAGGTGGCAGGGGCACAGTGACCCGGCCCGGCGGCCAACCGGAAATAGCGCTCACCCCATTGTGGGGTCCAGAGCGATCCCTTTGGGGTTGTAGAGCTCCTGGTCCAGCAGCGTGACACATGTCGACCCGTCCTTATCGCAGACGAAGATGCGGTCGTCCACGTCGTCCACAAAGTACAAGTTTCCCGTCAGCCAGTCAATGGCCATCTGCTCCACATCTGATAAAAAGAGAGGGAGAGAAAAAGAGAGGGGGAGGGAGGGAGGGAAAAAAATTGAGGAAGGGAGAGGGAGAGAGAGAGAGTTGGAGTTACCCACTTTCCTTGTTGTCTTCAATTGTCTTCATTCAATATGTTATTTTCTTCTCTTTATTGTTCTCTGGGCCATTCTGGATGCACATCAGATGCACAAATGTATTTGTGCAGTCAATAAAGCATGGCTCAATAGATTTAAAGTAGAAAAACTGAATTGAAATGAAATGAAATTAACTGAACTGAGACTGAGGGAATCTCATCCAAAGACTGAACAATACTGCCGATATCTTCAATAATTTAGTTTTATGTTCTTCATTGCTATATCTATTTGCATATGTGCTTCTGGTGGCACTAACAGGATGGATGCATCTCGGCAATAAATCATAGTTGAACCAAATTCGAAGAGGCAGGGAGAGAAGCGTGCAAGAGAAGAAAAAAAAAGAATTATACGATATTTTCACTGTTAGATTTCACCGTTATGTCGAGCTGCTTCTGAGGAGAGAGGCAGTGGTGTTGGGGGGAAGAGGTGGGCAGGGAAGGGGAGGAGGAGATGCAAGAGAGGAACAGGCACCCAATGGCCACCCATCATGGACGCGAACCACCGCTCGAAAGCATTTCATCTTGCTTCACTCTCCCTTCACTCCCCGCAGTCGTCTGACGCAAGCCCATAAATCACCAGAACAGTGAGAGTGGACCGCTCCCCCGGATGCTCAAAACAAATGGATGCCTTTTTTTTTGTTTTGTTTTTTTGTCGCAGAGTTATTGATCTTCGCTCGGTCTCCGTTAGACAGCAAATTGTCCCTTAACAAGTGAGAAATCACCTATCAAGGACAGACGGGGGGGAGCTGGTGCAGAAAGCGCAAGATTAATTGAAGGAGTGATGATGTCACAGGAAGTGATGTCAGTCAAGACAGACCAATCCCCTGGGCCATTGTCTGGCGCCATTGCTTTGGGGTATGGGGCTGGAACTGTACTGCAAGCCACAGTCAGGTGCCCTTAACTTTAGATCACAATATGATAGCCAAAGATGACACAGATGACTCAAAGAAAGGAACCAAAACTGTCATCTGGTTGATTGTTCAATGAGTAAGAAACATGCTTAGCCTCAAATTCAATTACGCCTGCTTTCTCTGCCTCTCAAATACACAAACACAAGCATGCACGCACGCACACACGTGAACACGCACGTAGGTCAAAAGCCCAGTCCAAGTCTCCCCCTCTGACTCACGTTATTCTTTGCAATTTCCTTAAATGTGAGAGTTAAAGCATAACATGGCCCCTTTTTACATGGATTGCACGTCCCTTTGGGGAAGGGCCTTGCTGTGCCATCCTCAAGGCGAGAGGGGTTCTCATACTGCACAGTGGCCACAGAATGGTGGGTGCTACACATTGGTGGTGGTTGAGGTGAGTTTCCCCCCCTTTCACTGTCAATTGCTTTGGGTTACCTGAAAAGCGTTATATAATAAATCCAATGCAATCCATTATTAGCATTATTATTATTACTATTGGGTCACGGGGGTTGAGGTGGGTGGGGGGGGGATATAACTCGCTGTTTGCATTATATCCATACACATTCACAGCAGTCTGTACTAGTTACATACACGGTGCTAGTACGCAGTTATAAAAAATTCTCCCAATTTTGTGACCAATTGTAACGAGACGGAACTCGTCCACCTTACAGGGATGCCCTCCGCGTTTCTCGGCGAGCTCATGAAAATAAAAGACTTTCACAGTGTGATGTTTATTCTAGAATATGCCATAATTTTCTCGTTGATTCTAATTGATGACACCATAAAGGGCTGCTAAGAGAACTGTAAAATTCCAGAAAAGAACATTGTGAGCTACAAAAGAACTCTCAAAAAACTAATTCATAAAAGGGTTAAAAGGCAGGCAGACCCTTGCATTCCATTACATTACAGGTACCGTATTTAGCAGATGAAGAGTTTTACATTTCTTTACATACAATCCATTTATACAGCTGGATATTTACTGAAGCAATTCAGGTTAAGTACCTTGCTCAAGGGTACAATAGCAGTGGCCTACCTGGAAACTGAACCTGCAACCACTGCATTACAAGCCCAGTTCCCTAACCATTATATGACACTCCCGCCTTTCTGGTCTTAGTTCTCATTTCGTTACGGAGCACGGCCTGGATGCCGTCCACTGAGTGGAGAGGGACAAAGCAATCATTTTGGTGAGGACAAAGGAAACGAAAAAGAACTGGGGAAAAAAATAAAGAAAAAACAACCTGGAATTGGGGCTCTGGTTTCCAAGAAAGGAAACTTGGCCATTGCGCAAAATTTTGGGGGTTTACAGGAATTAGGGGTGATATTCCCAAAGGTGCTCTTTGACTTAATATGCCCCCCCCCCCCCCGCCGCCCCCACCCCCACCCCTGCCTAAATAGTTCCAGCTGTTTGCTCCAAAATTCTTTCATTGATTAACCCGCAGATAAAAACCAGAGGAGGGGGAGAGTTGCGCAACACTGCAAAAAGGCACACAGCACGTCTGACACCAAAAAGAGAGAGAGGAAAACACATATGTTGATCTTTACTCTCTAAATTCTCCCCTTTCTTGTAACACATTTCCTCCTCTTGCATTTTTGACGTGTTTCTGGTAAATGGAGAGCGTCACCGGGAGGCCAACAGGCCCCCCGTCCTCCACTTCTCCAGCCCTCATTCCCCATGCCCCCACAACCCCCGCCTTCCTCTACCTCCTGTGCTCCAGAACACAGAGTAAAAACTCATGTGTTAAAAAAAATGTCATGTGTTAATTTACTGTCTCACTAGACAGCCACAAAAACTAAAACAAAACGAGCACAAATGGAATATGGCCATTGTTTTCAACCCTTTTTTTAAACCTTTTTCTTTTTTAACTAGTAGCCCATTCCTTTTTTCTTGACTTCCTGAATCCAGGCAGCACAAAGATTAGGCAAGACACATTCTGCCAATATGCTAAACACATTTGGTGATGGAATGCACCAGTTTCCAGACAGGCCCATAGAGAGTAAGTGAGCAGCGACTGAACCTGCTATAACCTAGCACAGAGTGTCCAGAATACAGTTAAGGTCAGCTGCCTACCAGAGCCTGTGCTTTGAGCCTTGTACACCTCTAAAAGGTGTCAGATAGAGCGCTTGAGCCAAAATGGCGGCACAGCAAGCTTAGAACAGATTCTCGCTTTCCCAGCTCCTATGCAGGGCTTTGCCGAGTACAATAGACTCAGGGCTCACGGCATCTGGAAAACAAATCAAGCGGGTGGCTTGTGACGGTAACAAAAACAAATAAATAAATAAACACCATAAGCGTCTTTGAAAGCGAGGTACCGGTTTCAACCAGCTGGGGGCAGCAAGCCAGCAAGAATGGGACATTGGGAGGAGTAATAAAATAATCATAAAAAAGGCTAACAATGAAACCAATGTAAATAATTTAGAAAATGGGTGTGGGGTGGGGTGGCAGGGGAGGTCTGGTTTACTCTGCTAAAGCCAAATAACTATTAGAACAAAGGGACAGATGCTCTGTGCACCAAAAGAAAGAAAGTGACTGCTGACTTCGGAGTGAGGGGGCCATCCTTTTCCAGCACACAATCCTTTAAGGAGATTTCCAGAAAATGCGGTGGACATGTACCCGCCCGCTCCCTGTCGAGATACTGCCTCGCTTCTCGCTCAAGCTCAGCGGGCATGGCCATTCCTACTCACCCCCACCTACAGGTCCCAAGGGACAGGATGCCAATGGAAAGAGACGAGTAGCCATCTTGTACAGTGGCCAGGGTATTAACCATGCACAGCCAGTGTCTGCAATGCGTGACATTGCCATTCTGGGAGATCACCTTCATCTGATGGTGAAGCATTTCCACCCACTCCCTTAGTGGTCTCTTCCAGGATGACAATGCCCCCATCCACAGGGCACCAGTGGTGACTGAACGGTTTGACGAGCATGACACATTTTCCTTGAACGGATCTTATCAAAATTGTGATCGGCTGTGATTGGCTCCCTGGTGCAAGCTGTACAGATCAACTCTTAACTTTCTGGTCCGCACGGTGTCAGGTGCATTAGTCTCACCCAAACTGAGGACTGGGCCGGACACTCTTTGGCCGAGAGAGCACGTAAGAAGAGTGTGGATGGCGTCGGTCTCGGCAACATGGGAGTGGCAGGGTTGCCTTTGTTTTCCCATACTGTGGAGGTCTTTGGAGCAGTGAGACTTTCCAGGGGTAGGTTTGGCACTCTCGCAGGGTGTGAGAGTGTGAACTGTTGCCAGGAAGGTTGCTCCAAAGGCCATGATTGATTTAATTATTATTTAATTGGTGTTGATTGTTGTTGGAGGGTAAGTGATTATACACTTACCTGGTTGTGTGTGAGAATGTGAGTGGATGTGAATTGTCAATTGTTTAGTGATTGTGATTGGATGTGTGAGTGATAGACAGGTGATTGCCTCACGAGTCCCACCTGAGCCAGGCAGAAAGTAAGCCTATTTAAGAGCAGGTGGGGTGAGTGGGGGATCAGTTAGTCTTTGTCTTGTCATTCATGTGTGTGCGTATTGTAAAGTTGTTAGTCTTGTCATTGTTGTGTGCGAATTGAGAGTTGTGGGTCTTCTTGTTCGTGTGTGTTCCGTGTCGGAGGACGTGGAGTCTGTTGAGTCCGTTGAGTTATGTGTGCATTTGTCTAGAGTGACTGAGTAGAGTGCTTCCTGTGTGTCTGGGAAAGAGAGCGAGAGGGCGCACTGAAATAGTGTCCGCCTCTCGCCCTCGGTGTGATTGAAGAGAACTTGCACTCGGGCAGTGGAGAGTGTTTCTGGACAACGGCCCGAGAACTCTCACTGAAAGAGTGGAGAGTGTCTCGGGGCTGGTTGACAGAAAACTCTCACTGTGAGGAGTGGCGAGGCTCTCTGTGTGTTTGGGTCAAAAGACAACTCGGACTGAAAAGTTTGAGTATCTCTGTGTGCATGGGTTTGGGAAGCACTTGAAAAGTCACTGGATATGTGTGTGCCTGGGGAAGTTCTAGTGGAACTCCGGACTGAAGAGGCGCGGTGTACTGTTGATGTGTGTTGAGTGTGTGTCGGGACAGTGCGTAGAGTTCTACCCTGTCCCGGTAAGTGTTGATGCGTGTTAAATGTGGATGTATGAAGGCGGTGTGGAAAGCCGCTGACTGTCTGTTTGTTGTGTGTTCCCCGGAAGGGGATTCCCCCCTCGGAGGAGGCGGGCTTTCATTTATTGTTATTTATTTTAGTTTGTTATTTTAGTTCATTGTTTTTGCCCGAAAGCTTCACGGCAAGTAGGGTAAAGACTTTGTGTTTGTGTTTGTTTTATTTAACCTGCTCTCCCACTGTTTCGCTCTCCCGCGTCTGGGGAGAGTGTAAAAAATAAAGATCCGGTCCATAGACCGGCAAACCCCACTCCTCTGCCAGTTCCTACCATCAGCTGCTCTGCTCCAGTCCAGGGATTGTCACATTGCGTGTGACAAAGAGTAACTGTGTAAGAAGATGTGTGGCATTTCAACCATCTGTCAAAACCAGAAGGAAGATTTGGAGAAACCCAAGGTTTCTCTATGGCTCTAAAGGGGAGGCACTGGGCAACACCAATGCACCTAGATCTATGGCACAGTCACATATTGTGCCAAGGGGCTCTGGCTAGGCAGAAAAGACTGATTGTGTGTATCGAACGAAACACATTGTGTGTAAACAGCCAGGCTTTCATACTGCATGCCAAAGAGCACACCAATAGGGACTTCAACGTCCAGAATGCACAAAAAGCATTTGACAAAGCTCAAAATGGCACAGGGCATATTCTGTACCGATGGATGCTTTCTTAAAAATGCATCATGAACGGGGGACTTGTGCTTGTGAATGCTACTAGGGCCACAGGTGATGACTAATCATTGGTCCTAAACACAGCAATCGTTTAGGACCAAAGTCTCAGTTGTATGTGGGGCCAGAGAGAAAGAGAGGGGTTTTTCCAGAGGAGGCTGAAACGACGCAGAAGTCAAATAAACAGGCGTTAAAATAAATGCTGGCCAAGCAGAAGTTATTCCCATCCAATTGTGTCAACCCGACTTTTGCAAATTCAGCTCTGACGCCATCTTTTCACATGTCCACATCTACATCTGTGGCCACACAATCCCTCACGTTCCCCAGGTTACCGCTGCTAACAAAAAGTTATCAGTTGGCCTCCCTGATTATATACAGTTAAAAACTAAATAAATGTCAAACAATTTCAGGAAATGCATTATGTTATGTTATGCGTCTGTATGACACATGAGTAATGATTATGTGAGACCTGTCACGTGTTTAACTGCAAATTGATGGTAATGTTTCCCCCTGGAAACAGACGGGACTGTTTCTTTGTGGGGGGTGGGGGGCACAGGGGGTTGAGATGTCTGTTGCACCGGATTAACATGGGTCAGTGGGCCGATGAGTCAACACCAATCAAGACCAAAGGGCACTCCCCCCCACCCCCAGCAAACTAAACCTGCCATTCAAATGGCTGAATTCCTACACCACCGCCTTCATGTGGTCTCTGAAGAAACATTTGCATTCTTCGCTGGCGGCTCGCAAAAACAAATAAACTGGAAGGAGATACCGGATAGCCTGGATGTTTACGCAAGTCCTCCAGACAAAACATATGCTTGTTCTAATCACCCAGAACCTCCAGTTTCCATTCCATCATGGAAAGAAAATTAAAAATGCAAAGAGGCTTTAGGAGCGGTCTTTGAAAAACAGTTCTTAATTACAAAGAAAACTGACTCAGCTGGTAAAGTTTGCCAGGAATTGGAAATATGCACTTGCTGGCTGATGCTTTGATTCACTGTGTAAGAACTCCAAACTCGGGATGAACCATAAATATCACACGGAGGGGAAGCGGCAGTTAAGTTCCACACAGATGTTTTTCTTTCCCCCTGCTGAAAAAACTTTTTTTCCTGTTTGGTTGAAAAGGATCTTTCTTCCGTGCTTCTCATGAGCCATGTTGTCGGCCTCAGAGTGCCAGTGCCTCGCAAGCTCAGCAAATGGGATTGGCTTGTTGTTATGACATCACTCGCACGGTACTCACGGTGCAAGCTCAGGGAGATGTTGATGGTCTGCTCTTCGATGAAGCCCTTCAGGTTGGGGATCCGGGCGCACTTGAGCCGGGTGCCGGCAGCCGTGTCACCCACGTGGATCCAGCACACCATCTCCTCCGTGTACAGGAAGTCCATGGCGGTGGTCTGTTTGGTGCTGATGGACAGCAGGCTGTGGACTGGAGTGCCACTCAAGGAGGTGGCCTGGATGTTCTGGGAGTTGGCAATGAGGAGGACCGGGGGTCGGTCCACAGGGTCTGAGTGGGGGGGGATGGAGAGAGGGGACAGATCTGTTTCTTTTCATTGAATATGATGTAAGGTGAAGCCTACAACAAATTTCCACTTCCGGGTGGACAAAAAATGTATATTCTATTCTATTCTATTCTATTTTTATTATGTTCTACATCAGTTGATGATTTTAAGGTGAAAACAAAAAACACCACCAGGGGGAGCACAGCTCATCTGATTCTTTCGCTAATAGCAATAGCTATGTGGAAAAAACTATAATCTGATCACACCTGTCGGTCAGTCTGTCTTGCTGTCTATGAACAGAATAACTATCCAAGTTATGGATGGGTTTGTATTAAATAAGATCTTATTTTAGGACTGATACAACATTAGCTAAGATGTGAAAGAGTGCAGTTTTTCTAATACTAACACCTCATTTGTGCCTTCAGTTTAACTCATCAGCCTACATTTCACATTATAAAAACACCACAGGTGTTTGGGATGGCTTTGTTTTGACATGAACAAACCAGGACCAGAACAGCGGCCCCAAAAGTTGGGCATATTGAGCATCCAAAAGAATAGAATTTGTGTATAGTAAAGGGTCTGTGGTGCATTTTTATGGAAAACAGCTCTTTGGAATTTAGGAAAATATACATTGCCACTGCATACGAGAACTGAATATCGGTTAAACAAAGGTTAATAATAATCGACAAATACTATTGTAGAGTCAGATTCAAACAACAAAAATATGCATTAAAATCTCATTAAAATGTCACGTTCAAAATCATACACATTGCTACAGTGGCGTGACCTGTGGTAGTCTGGTAGTCTGTTCGTGAGTATTTGAGTATTTCCCTCAGTAGCAGCATCCACCAGGCATCTCTGCATGAAAGGCGGGGATGAGGTGTGTGTGTGTTTTCCATTACCGTTCTTGGCTTTGCATGAGCGGTTGTCTGGCTGCAGCAGGTAGCCCTCCACACAGCTGCAGGTGTAGGAGCCCTCTGTGTTAGCACAGGACTGGCTGCAGGTCCCGTACACCGTGCACTCATCAAAGTCTGAAAGGCAAAACATTTTTAAAAACAAGTAAATCACAGCACCCCCTGGAGCATGGGAGGAGGAATAGCACCCAGGACTCACCCTCACACGCTTTCCCATCCAGGCCGATCTTGAAGGCGCTCTTGCAGTAGCACATGGGCCCCGTCTGTGTTGGGGAGCAGCTGTACTGGCAACCGAAGTGCGTGCAGTTGGAGATGAGCTCTGCAGAGGAGACAGAGAGGGGACAATGAGGTCATCGCTCTGGGGCGACCACAGACTAATCCCAGCCAGTAGGACGAGGGAACATCGTGGTCAAAGAACGCATTTTGCCCTTTCCGAAAAAAACATCCACAAACTTCCTCAAGAAATGTTGAGTGCTCAGGAAATTCAATGTGTCGCTACAACAACATTCAGCTTCAATCTTGTTTGGTTATATAGCACACATGCAGGCTGGCACATAACCCAAGATACTAGGGTTGTTGGGTGTGAGGGATACATATATAAATGATAAATGAATAAATAAATACAAATCTCATTATTTTTATCATGTTGGCAAAGCGCCAGCACCACAGTGAATTACCCAGGAGTACACGGGAGAGCCATATGCGTCAGCCTAGCAGGATGAATGAACACATTCCGCCTATAAATGCGGGTGGGATGGGTGGCCTGGGCATCCCACGCTTTTCAGCTAATGTGGTGCAGCACCCCCAAGTCTAGCACCTCCAACTACCAATGGATGAGGAATCAGGACAGGAGACAGACAGACTGGCTCATCTCAAGTAGCTTCGATGTCACAGGTGGTCTGACGTTGACACTGAAGCTCTGGCTGTGGTTGCCATGCCGATGACTGTGCACCTGCCCATGCCGTGGCACGGGAACTGATCCTGGAACCTGCTGAGCCTCAGGGGCTTCTAGGGCCCAGAGGAACTACAGTCCCCAGAATGCCACAGGCGCTCAATATGCTCATAAGCAACGTTCAGGGCCTCAAGCTACCTACTGAGAGAGGGGCCGGTGTTCCAGTGACATCCATGTGGATGGGGGTAGCGGAAAACACAAAAGTAGTGATCAGAGAAAAAGCAGGAAAGGGAGAGAGACGAGGGGAGAAATGGGGAAGAGAGGGAGATCCAAGAGAGAGGGTGAACGGGAGAAATTTGTGCTAGCAAAGGGCTGCATACCACCATGACGCGCACTGCAAAATCAACGACACACATTGGCACGCGACCAAGCAGCAGCCTCTGGCGGGCAGGCTTACAATATATTCCCAAGGAAGAGATTAAAAAGGTACGCATCATCAAAGTGGGCCACACAGCACGCCTGCCAGACTACCAGGAAGCCGAGTGATATGCAGGAAGAGGAGCACAGGCCAAGTAGGCAGTTACACATGCAGACAAATATTAAAACACACACTTCTGCTTAAAATTATTGCGACTATAAATAGCCACTGTTTGTTTCAGATTTGTCCCCAGAGCCGAACTGGCAAACAGAGCTGAACTGGCGCGGCCGGTGGAATCAAGCCCCGGTCGCAGTGGCCAACATGCATCCAGGTTGGATGCTCTTACCACTATGCCACCTGGGAGGCCCATTCTTATTCTATGCTGAGAACACCATGGAGCCTCACAATCATCTTATACACTATTGGTATTCACTGGTGAGGACATGTAATGCAAGCATCCAACTTCCTAAACATCAATAAACAAGCTGATCAAGAAAGGAGATTAGATCAAAATCATGCTCAAGATGGTGGGTTTAGATCAAAATCATGCTCGAGAAGTGGGGGGTATGCAGCTATGCCGTGTGCAGTGTCTGGAGGCAAGAGGCCCGCCCTGTTGCAGACCAATTCCTTGGGTCCAGAGGCAGCTATTCAAAAGGGGAGCAAAACACACACACGACAAACCTCAATCCCCAAATCACTCCAACTGCTGCCTCCTCTTCCACCCCGACTAATATATCCCCCAAACTACTGATTACGCATCAGTACTACCATGGGACTACAGGACACCATAGGCACCTTGAGTTTGACTGTTCAGAGCCAGGGTTAAATTATTTGAATTTTTTAAAGAAAGTAGCCCTATATGTCCTGAAGACATTTTATGATATCTGCTCCACAAGACTGGGAATTTAAGTTAATGAGAAAACACTAAAGTTGCATTTCAAGTCTCGTAAAGAAGATAAACTGGAACTGCGATGGAGTTCACGGAGCCCTCAATGCAAAAAAAACGATTGTGGTGCATTAGCTAGCCGTAAATAAAACTGCCGCCACTGGAAAGTTGAGTGCAAATAAAGCACGACTCAACACGGAAACACGCGGCTGTGCACGAGGTCGCGCCTCACATGACTCGGAGTCTATCACTCAGGTGTGCTTCACGCCGAGCCAGAAATGGTGCACTCCACTTCCCGACAGAGCCAGGTGATTCACAGTGGTACATTTCACAATGCGTATTACAAATCTCCCGAGTGGGACGGCCTTCTGGGGCAGACCGTGTTCAGAGGTTCAGCTATATTGTTTCCGAGTGACAAATATTAAAGATAATAATATAACAATGATTTCTGCAGTGGTGGGCCGTCAGGGCCTGCAAGGCCTTCTCTGCTGGCCTAAAAAATATCTGAATCACAGACTGATGTTAATTATATTTTGTCCATGAATACTTATTAAATAATTCCAAATGGTCTGTTCGCTTCCTTTCATAGCTGTTCCCCTGGTTGCGCTGCATCCAGGCGTGTATTTTCATATTAAAGCATTTAACCAATCACATTTCAGCCATCATTTGTTGCCAGGGTCAAAGAAATCTGCCTGGAGGCCTTCACAATCCGTTCTGAAGGCCCTGTAGCATAAAATAAGTGTTGATCAAACTGTTGCTTCAACCAATCAGATTTTGAGTTGGGGACACGAAGGCCTTCTAGAAGGCCTAGGTAACGTCAGCGTATTCACACCCTTTGATTGGATAGTCAGAGAGTGTCTGACTATGATGTAATGTGATTGGTTAAATGCTTTTAATATGAAAATGCGTCTGGATGCAGCGCAACCAGGGAACAGCTATGAAAGAAGCGAACAGACCATTTGGAATTATTTAATAAGTATTCATGGACAAAATATAATTAACATCAGTCTGTGATTCAGACATTTGAGCAGACATTTTCAGCCTAAGCGAATGAAAAGTTATGCCAGAAATACGACAGGGCAGGCTCGACTTTCAGCATTAGCTTCGATGGCGATAGAAAATGATTTCTTGATGGAACTGAAACACACGGATAATCTACAATACGACAGAGTAATTGAACTCTTTTTGAGGAAAGAAAGGAGGATGGATTTTGTGTACAAATAATAAGGATTTTTGGTGAGTAAAATGTTGCTATTTTCCTAAATAATATTGCAATTTTATGAGGTTATTATTATTGATGCTTTTTTATGTGTGTCGCAGCTGTAGCACCCCGGGTTTGTTTCTTCAGTAAAGGCATTTATTCTGGATACACGAGTTATCTATCTGCGATGCAACGGCAACGGGTGCCTGTTCAGTTTGTTTTGCACTTTGTTTATTTATCTTTCTTCAGTCATGTTTCATGAGAGAATGACAGCGATAGAGACGAGAGAGAATGACAGCGATAGTTAGAAGCGTGAGATAATTAGTGATTAGTAGTGTTAGTAACTTAATCTAAATCCCTAATGTTAGTAGATTAGTTGGTTAGTACTATATACATCTAACTAATATATACAAAGTGTAATTAGAAAGTAAGAAGGAAGTAAAAGCGAGATTAGAAGCGAAGACGGAAAAACCGAAAACAGAATTTCCCAAAGTGCATGACAGAACGAGAATGAAACATGACTGAAGAAAGATAAATAAACAAAGTGCAAAAACAAACCGAACAGACACTCAAAACATAACAATAAGATGGCTTTTATAGCCATAAAATAGTTATTGAGGGGTGGATTGATTCAGACGGAGCACTACTGAAGGCCTAGGTGTGAAATGCACAGCCCGCCACTGGATTTCTGTGACCCCACCCCTTATTAAATAAGTAGACTAATATACAGGAAATATTTGAGAAAATATTTACTCCTTACGGGGAAAGGTAAACACCAATAAATACAAAGCCATTCCGAGTGATCAACTTCATCCGATGATGAAGCATTTATATCCTGAGTGGTCTCTTCCAAGATGACCATCCACAGGGCACGAGTGGTAACTGAATGGTTTGATTAGCGTGAAAACGATGTAAACCAAATGCCATGGCCGTCTCAGTCACCAGATCTCAACTCAATTGAACACTTATGGGAGATTCTGGAGTGGTGCCAGAGACAGCGTTTTCCGCCACCATCAACAAAACATGAAATTTAGTATGTGGAAGAATGGTGTTACATCCCTCCAATAGAGTTCTGCACACTTGTAGAATCTGTACCAAGGCGCATTGAAGCTGTACTGGCGGCTCGTGGTGGCACAACGCCCTATTAAGACACTATGTTGGTGTTTCCTTTATTTTGGCAGTTATTTGTATGTTTAAATATGAAATTAAATTGAACATGTCAACACATCTGCAAGTATACTCATGTATACTCTAACTACTGCAGTGCATACAGCAAGTGCACAGACACACTCATTACATCAGAGATGATTACTTGGTGCAGACTGTGCCCAACGACTTCACTCTAAAGTTGGCAGAATCTTTCAAATATCTGGCACCGACACGCAACCTGCAGTGTCAACCAAGGTGGGTCTTTCAAAAACTAAACCATCCCCACTGCAAAATTTCACCCCGAAGATGAAACACTTAAAAGTCTTTGGGCCCACGTAGCGAGAGCGGAATAGCTGCCTCTCTGAGGTGAGTACGGTGCCAGTCTCTGTCCCGTCAGCCTTAACCACTCATGGACGCCTCAACGTGCCGTCTCCCCTCCCCGCTCCCCCTCGCCACTTAGGGACGTGGCACTGTCAGGACACGCACCTCCGCAGCAACATGCTTGCATGCATTTCCATCTGCCATTTTCCCCGGTGTGACACGGTGGCTGCTGGTTATTTACGGGAACTGGGCTGTTTGGTTTTACCTGTGACTCACGCCACTGTCTGCAGCGGAAAGATTCGCTGTGAGTGGCCTGACCTCAGGCGCTAGGTGGTCTGAGCGTGTGCACACATTCCGCCAGACTCTGTGAAGAGCTCAGACTGCTCTCCCTGCACAAGCCAGCCATGGCTACACACACGCACGCACGCACGCACGGACGCACGGACGCACGGACGCACATATATATATATATATATATACAGAAACACACACACGCACACGCACACACACACACATATACAGAGACAAACACACACATATATACACACACACACACACACACACACACACACACACACACATGCATACATAGAGACACACAATTCCACATATACATACACAGAAACACACACAAATGCATACATACACACACACACATATACACACACACACACGCATACATACAGAAACAGAGACACACAAACAGACTAAGACAGACAGACACTCCTACATGTATAGACACACAGACACAGAAGAATATTTACACATACAGAAGACCCACACGTACACACAGAAACACAGTCATATGTCCAGTCCCATGAGTACACTCAGTGCACTTCTGGTGAGAGTTCAGTGGCAGTTGGTCACTGGTGGCAGTTTCTCAAACGGACGCTGTACTTGCTGGGATCTTTTTTTGTTTCTTTCTGTGAACACATAACCGGCAAATCAAGCAGTCCTCCCCATTCCCACATTCAGCGCAGGAGAGAGCACTTGGCTCACACACAGGCCAGCATTGAAAGCCGCCAATTGAAAGGCCCCCACTGTAGTGAAGAGGCAGAGATGCAGGACGGTAGGATGGCAGTGCTCTGATCGCTCCTGTCCTCCTTCCCTACAAATTGTCCACTTCTGAGAGCCAGGGGGGAAGGGGGGCAGTTGTGGGGAAGAGGTGTGATTTGGGTCGTTATCTTGCTGAGGAAGGAAGGAGTGCCCGATTAGCTGTAATCCAGATGGAAGGTGTACTCAAACTATATATATATATATATATATATATATTTATAATTATAATACAAATATATCTTTTTTTATTTACAGCATTATTTTTCCTGTTACAGTTATCATTATTATAATTATAGTGTTCACGTATGCTTGTTTTTCTACACTACCACTTTGAACTCTGAATTGAGAGAGAGAAAGAGAGACAGAGTCAGTTTCAGAGAGAGAGAGAACAGAAGCCTCCAGTCTGGCCATCCTTGATGTATTGTTTAACCCCCCCCTCCACAGCTGGATCTTCTCCAGCACTCCGTCGAGCGGCACCATGACCGATAACGCAGACGCCGCTCCACGCGTTCATTTTGAACCGCCGTGCTCTCAAAACGCACCACTTACCGCCATCCCCTGTGGAAAAGGCCCATCAACAGAAGGGTCCATGAATCATTCAGTCTCAGCAACAGTGCTCACGCTTTTAAGCACACAGTTTCCAAGCATCATTTTTTTTGTGAACGTCCCACATTAAAGATGGCCCAATTAGTAGGGGATAAATCCTAGGCTTGCTTATTACACCTCAGTGTGCGCACACTTTAGACCGAAATTGAAATCGGGAGAGAGAGGGGGAGACCCGTCAGATGACCTACACAAATCTGACCCACAGGAAAATGTGCATGACCATATACAGTGCCCTCCAGAATTATTGGCACCCTTGGTGAAGATGAGCAAAAAGGCTATAAAAAATGTATTTGTTGTTCATCAGTTTGATCTTACACTCAAAATATGAGAGAAGTCTAACCTAATTGAAGAAAAAAGAAAAAACTTATCACAAAATAAACATTTTTCTCAAAAACATGTGTCACAATTATTGGCACCCCTGCATTTAGTACTTTGTGCACCCTCCCCTTGCCAAGATAACAGCACTGTGTCTTCTCCTATAATACTTGATGAGGTGGGAGAACACAAAGCAAGGGATCTGAGGCCATTCCTCCATACAGAATCTCTCCAGATCCTTCAGAGTCCTTGGTCCTCGCTTCTGAACTCTCCTCTTCAGCTCACCCCACAGGTTTTCAATGGGGTTTAGGTCAGGGGACTGGGAAGGCCATTGCAAAAGCTTCGTTCTGTGGTCAGAGAACCATTTTGTGTGGATTTGGAGGTATGCTTTGGGTCATTGTGCTGCTGGAAGATCCAATCATGCCTCCTGACAGAGGCAGCCAGAGTTTGATCTAAAGTCTAAAATTTCCTTTAAAATCTGGTACTTGATGGAGTCCATGATGCCATGTATCCTAACAAGGTTCCCATGGCCTTTGGAAGTAAAACAGCCCCACAAAATCACAGATCCACCACCATACTTCAGAGTAGGGATTAGGTTACTTTCTGCATGACCATCCCTCTTTTTATGCAAACGCCACCTCTGGTGTTTGTTGCCAAAAAGCTTTATTTTTGTCTCATCTGACCATAGAACCTGGTTCCACTCAAAGTTCCAGTGACGGTTAGGAAACTCCAGGCGCTTACATTTGTGGTTTGATGACAGTAGAGGCTTTCTTCTGGCAAGCCTTCCAAATAGCTTGTTGGCATGGAGGTGGCATCTAATTGTAGTTTTGGAGACTTGGTGACCCTAAGATGCAACCAACTTCTGCAATTCTCCAACTGTGATCCTTGAGAAATCTCAAATCATGGGGGCAAAATACACTTGCGTCCTCTTCCAGGCAGGTTAATTCACAGCTCCAGTTCCTTATATTGCCTTATAGTGGAGATGGGTATTTTCAGGCGTGTAGCAATTTTTGTATAGCCATTGCCTGATTTATGAAGGTCAACAACCTTTTGTCTCATTTCATTTGTGTATTCTCTGATCTTCCCCATGTTGATGGATGACTAAGGGAGTTTGGCCTGTGCGTCACCTCATATTTATACCCCAGTGAAACAGGGGATGACCACTCAAGAGTTCCTAAAGTCTCAGGTAAACTTAAAAAAATAAAATATAAATGGGAATATACTTCATTTAGATTTTGTTCTTAAGAATTTATAAGGGTGCCAATAATTGTGACACACATGTTTTTGAGAATTTTTTTTATTTATTCTTTGAATAATTTTACTTTTCTTTGAATATTTTTTCAAGCTGATGAACAACAAAGACATTTATTTATAGCCTTTTTTGCTCATCTTCACCAAGGGTGCCAATAATTCTGGAGGGTACTGTATGGGCATCACAGCATCAGTGTCATTGTCAATAGTCAGTGATGCATAGAATAATGGGCCCTAAAACTATGGACTATGGGAGCAGGGAGGAAAATGATTAGTAGTATTAAGGATAGGGAGGTACAGACTGCCCAGATGGAAGACACCAGGGTGGAGGTGGTTCGGCACAGTTATGTGTGGAGGGGAAGGACGACATAAGTGTGAGTAAGGCTCTGAAGTTCCTGTGTTTGAATGCTAGAAGTATAAAAAATATTTTTTTGGAACTGGAGGCTGTCATGTTGAATGGGGGTTATGACATCGTTGGGATTACTGAAACATGGCTTGGTGCAGCGGATGGGGATGAATATAATGTGGAGGGGTACAAATTGTTTAGGAAGGATAGAACTAATAAATGAGGAGGGGAAGTGGCCCTTTATGTGAAAGACAATCTTAATGTGCAGGAAATTCCAGGTATTAACTTATTCATTCCTTGTGAGGACATCTGGATTAGATTACTGGGATATCATGGGAAGGGCCTTCTCTCTAGGTCGTCCTCAGACGAGCTTCCATCGGAGTCTCCAATCTTCTCGGTTCTCCATACACCCGGCCAGCTCCGAAGAGCTTTCAGCTCCCACATCTGTCTTCAGCACGTCCCACGCACGTAGCACGGACGCCCCCGCGACCGATGCCCGTGTGTTGGCTCCCACAGGACCAGCCGGCTGACTGGGAGCTCCCGATGTCTGTGGCAGTGGCCGGCCAGCTTCATCCTCCTGGATGCTACTTTCTTGCTGAGCCTCGGCAGCCGCCCGTACAGGTCCTTGTTGGTAATGTGGATGTTCTGGTCTACGCTCAGAACTGCTCGTAGCATTCTGGTGTAGCACCCATCCAGGGACTCTGCAGGGGCGGGCGCCAGGGTCCAGCTTGCGAGCCATACAGGAGGATAGACTCCACAGTGGCATGGAATAGGCTCAGCTTTAATATACACTATATGGCCAAAAGTCAATGGACACCTGACCATCACACCTATATGAGCTTGTTGGACATCCCATTCTAAAACCATGGGCATTAATATGGAGTTGGACCCCCCCTTTGCGGCTATGACAGCTGCCACTCTTCTGGGAAGGCTTTCCACAAGATTTTGGAGTGTCTGTGGGAATTTGTGCCCATTCAGCCAAGAAGAGCATCTGTGAGGTCAGGCACTGATGTTGGACGAGAAGGCCTGGCTCACAATCGGCGTTCTAATTCCTCCCAAAGGTGTTCAATGGGGTTGAGGTCAGGGCTCTGTGCAGGCTCGAGTTCCTACACACCAAACTCGTCAAACTATGTCTTTATGGACCTCGCTTTGCACAGGGGCACAGTCATGCTGGAACAGCAAAGGGCCTTCCCCAAACTGTTGCCACAAAGTTGGAAGCGCCCAACTGGCTAAGATGTCTTCGTATCCTGTAGCATTAAGAATACCCTTCACTGGAACTAAGGGGCCTATCCCAAACCCTGAGAAACAGCCCCAGACCATTATCCCTCCTCCACCAAACTTTACAGTAGGCACTATGCATTCTGGAAGGTAACGTTCTCCTGGCAGCCGCCAAACCCAGATTCGTCCATCAGACTGCCAGATAGTGAAGCGTGATTCATCACTCCAAAGAATGCGTTTCCACTGCTCTAGAGTCCAGTTGCGGCGTGCTTTACACCACTCCAGCCGACATTTGGTATTGCGCATGGTGATATGAGGCTTGTGTGCAGCTGCTTGGCCATGGAAACCCATTCCATGAAGCTCCCGACGCACAGTTATTGTGCTGATGGTGCTTCCAGAGGCAGTTTGGTACTCTGTAGTAAGTGATGCAGCAGATGATAGGCGATTTTACGCTATGTGCTTCAGCACTCGTTGGCCCCGCTCTGTGAGTTTGCGTGGTCTACGACTTCTCGGCCGAGTTGTTGTTGCTCCTAGGCGCTTCCACTTCACAATAATAGCACTTACAGTTGACCGTGGCACATTCCTTGCCACTGTTGCCTTTAGGCTTGCTTTTGGGGGGTCTAGGCCTGGGTTCCCCCTCTGTTAAGCATTTTGTGACAATTCAATTGTAAAAAGCGCTATACAAATACATTTTAATTTTGATTTGATTTGATTTAGTAGGGCAGAAATTTCCGCGAACTGACTTGTGGCAAAGGTGGCATTCTATGACAGTGCCGTGTTTAAAGTCACTGAGCTCTTTACGAACCATTCTGAATTCTAAATGTTTGTCTGTGGAGATTGTGGCTATGTGCTGGATTTTATACACCTGTTGGCAATGGGTGTGGCTGAAACACCTGAACTCAATAATTAGTAGGGGTGTCCACTGACTTTTGGCTATATAGTGTGGGAGTATGCTATAGACCTCCAGCTTCAGACAACAACATAAATACTATGCTCTTTGGTAACATAAAACAAGCCTGTACGGAAGGAGAGACGTTAATAATGGGCAACTTCAATTACCCCTCTATTAAATGGGAAGTAGTGTCAGGTCAGGGTAAATGTGAAGAGGAGTTTTTAGATGTGGTTAATGACTGCTTTTTGATAGTCTGTTACTCAGCCTATGAGAGGGAAATCAATACTGGATCTGGTTTTGTGTAATAATCCTGACAGAATTTGCAGCACAGAGGTAGTAGAACCACTAGGGAGAAGTGATCATAGTGCAGTTACTTTAAATATTTTTTGGCAAGTTAAGACGGCCTCCTCTAGAACTCTAGAATTTTTTATTTCAGACAAGCGGACTAAAATAAGAGAGAATTGAAGTAATATAGACTGGGTAAAACTTCTAGATTGCAGAATTGTGAATGAGCAATTGACTAAATTGTAAAGGGTTATTGTAGATGTACAGTGTAAATTCATCCCAAAAGTAAGGAAAAAAAGGATGAAAAAACAGTCTCCAGAGTAGATGACTGTACATGACTGTGAAAGAAGCAACTGTACAGAGTATATAAAAAGGACAACTGAGAGTCAAACAAGGTAGATTATTGTAATATGGGGGCTAAGGCTAAAAAGGAAATAAGAGCAGGTAAAAGGTAGTTTGAAATGAACATTTCCCAAGATGCAAAAAGTTATCCTAAATAATCCTAATTGGGGAAATTATATACAAACCATTAACAGATATTTTTATGCAATCCATAAACACTGGAGAATCACCAGATGACTGGAAGCAGGGTAGTATAATTCCAATATTTAAGTAGGTTTGTTAGTTTATATATATGGAATTATAGGCCTGTTAATTTAACTTGCATCTCATGTAAAATATTGGAATGTATTATTAGGGACAAGTTGGAATCATTCTTGAAAAATAATAGTATTTTAAGGGATACTTAAAATATCTGAGGGTTTTCTCAAGGGGAGGTCATGCCTGGACTTTTTTGAAGAGGCTACAAAATGTTTTGACCTGAACAAAGCTTATGATATTATATATTTGGACTTTCAAAAAGCATTTGACAAGGTACCACAAATGAATTCAGTAGGAATTACAGGAGTTGTTTCAGAGTGGGTTCATAATTGGCTGCAAGGGAGAATACAAAGAGTAACAGTAGGTGTGGTCGTATCTGACCTAGGTGCTGTGGGCAGTGGAGTCCCGCAGGGATCGGTGCTGGGACCTCTGTTCTTCCTTATTTATATAAATGATCTTGATAGGGATGTTAGTAGCAAAATAGTTAAATTTGCAGATGATACAAAATTTGGGGGTTTAGCAAACAGTTTGGAATCGACTAAAGTAATCCAAGATGATTTAAACAAAATCCAAGAATGGGCAGAAATGTGGCAGATGGCATTCTATATTGCAAAATGTAAAGTTATGCTTGTGGGAAATAAAAAAGACAGGAGTATTTTATGGGAGGAGAAAAATGTGTAGGTGTTCAATTTTGAAAAAGGCCAACAGGATCCCTACATAGCAAAAAGTTGAAGTTTTATTTGTCATATATATAGGTACAGGTACCCAGTACAATGAAATTCTTACTTGCTGTGCTCCAGCTCAATGTCAATAAAAAGAAGAGAAAGCACAATAATAAATTATCTAAAAATGTACAAAAAAAGAGGGGGGGATACTTTTAAAGTGCAAAAGTGACGTAGTGCATGCAATCTGCAAGACTGTGGGGGGGGATCAGGATGAGGAAAGTTTAGGAGCCTGATGGCTATGGGGTAGAAAGTGTCTCTGAATCTGGTGGTCCGGGTCTTTATACTCCTGCCACAGGTGGAAATTAGTTAAAGGTAAATTCTGCACGGATATTACGAAGTTTTTCTTTACACAGAGAGTTGTCAATGCCTGGAACAGCTTGCCAGGTCAGGTAGTTGAGGCAGAAACACTTTCTATTGAAGACTATTCTAGTCCAGGCTAGATGCAGTACTAGATACTCTTTAGATTAGGACATGACAAGCCTAGATGGGCTGAACGGCCACTATGTATTCTTATGTTCTTCTTCTTATGTTCTGTGCATGAAAATGACTTATTTAATAACCTGTGTGCAGGCATATGCACTTGAGGGCCTAAGAGACTATTTGAGCCATAAATGCGAATGGGGCAAACTGTCAAGACCAGCTTATCCACCACTGGGGTTAACTTATGACAATCAAATATGTCCACCCATAGAAACAGGTCACTTTCATCATTTTTCTTCAATGGTAAGGTTCACAGTGTAAACTGTTGATTAAACATTTCACTTGGCACAGGCCCAGTACACAATGTTATATTTTTCCATTTGTGCAATACTGTTGCTGACTCCACATTTTGCCAGCTTGATATTGAGCAACAGATTTGCCCAATGGTGAAATTAACTTCAGTGTGGTTCAACATTTGTTTGTCATTAGGGAGGGTCGCGGATATTTCGCTGAAGCTTCTCTGCGTTTCACAATCTTTCCAGTTAAAATCCTGATGGCCCAACACAAATGGCCTCTCCAGCATGTCCAAAGCAATCAGAGTCGTTCCAAGCAGAGGGAATGCAAACACAACCAACGGACACACACACAAACATACAGAGAGAGATAGAGAGAAACACAAGCATACACACTTTTTCACACACACACACACTCACCCACCCACTCTCGACCACCCACCCACCCACCCACCCCACCCACCCACCCACCCACCCACACACACACACACACACACACACACACACACACACACACACACACACACACACACACACACACACACACACACACACACACACACACACACACACACAGTCACTCGCATGCTCGCACCACGCCCGTCCCAAAAGACCTTCACGGGTCCTTCACAGACCCCGTGCTCATCAGCACCATGAGGAAACCACATCGATTCAGGATAAAAGCCTCTCTTTTGCAGTGGGGAAAATCAAAGTAGGTGGGGAAAGCAAAAGATTGTGTAGCCAATCAGATGTAGGGGGGATGATTAGGTAGCCAGATGAAGAGACCATATTTTTTTAGGGAATTTTACCAGGACCCCCTACCCCCCTACTCTTTCAAAAAGTGTGCACAATGAGTCAGGACCTCGGTTTAATGTCTCATCCAAAGGACAGCACACAATCCGGGTCATTGGACTTCTCATCAGAAGATGGAACAGTTCCCTGGGCTGGCTCCAAGCAAAAGTTGGTGAGGTTTCAGAGAAACAACAGGTATTCCCAGAAAAGGGGTCAGAACAGAATTGAGTGACATTTCCCAGCGGATATGCTCTGTGCTTTTGCCGTTACAGTGTCTGCTCAGAGATGGGTTCAGTGTGTAGTGATGTTCACAGTGAGTGGCAGTAATGTTAAATATGACATATGACATATGGCTCCAGATGACCGGTGTCTCCAGTACCTCCAAACTCCCTTGACTCATGGGACTTGAGCACTGTTCAGAGCATGCTCAGTTGAGACAACACAGCCTGCCGACTTTCATTTGTTACATCGGCACCAGTCAAATGTAGACTGTAGTATCTCTAAAAAAAGAAAAAAATGGAAACACAACAGTGTTCCAGCTGTGAAGATTTCTGGTGGATCTGTAATAGTGTGGAGTTCTTGCCATAGTTTGGGTGCACTCATACCCTTCGAAGGCACGGTAGATTGTTACTTAATTGAGCTGCGTTATCATCTTCACCCCATGTAAAAGCATTTCTTTCCTGCAAGGAGGGGCATCTTTCAAGATGACAATGCGCCCGTCCACAGAGCACGAGTAGTCACCCAATGGAGGAGCATGACACTGAAATTATCCACATGTCATGGTCTTCTCAGTCACCAGGTCTGAACCCAATCGAGCATTCATGGGATATTTCGGACAAATGACAGAGACAGCATTTTCCACTTCTGTAAGCATGAGCTGACTTTCTTGTGGAAGAGCGGTGTCATATTTTTCCTGCAGGGTGGCAGACGCTGGTAGACTGTATGCCATGTTGCATACAGATCATACTGGCCACATGTGGTGGTCAAACACCCTATTAAGTGACTTTACATTGGTATTTCCATTTTTATGAATTAAATATTTGTTGTTCAATCCAAGAACATAATATGTTTTAGTTTTTCTAGTATTTCTACATCCCTTATCTCAAAGTCCTCCAAAACATTCTGTACATTAGCTATACTTTTAGGCATATTTATAACCTATTCTCTGGTAATGCTATCAACAAAGTAACTTTTTATTGTGTTAGCAATATCCTTATTATTATAAAGCAAATGTCCTTTCTTATTCTTAATGCAATTAACCCCATCATTAGCTTTCCTTTTTCTGCTGAAATATTGAAAAAACTGCTGAGGATTACTTTTTGCATCTTGGGAAATTTTAAATTCAAAACTGCCCTTATTTCCCTTTTAGCCTTAGCCCACATAATCTACCTTGTTTTTCTGCAAGTTGTCCTTTTTATATACTCTTTTGCCTCAAAATCTCCCATAAAGATTTATTAATCCACTGTAGAGACTTTTTCATTCTATTGTTCCTTATTTTCTGGATGGATTTACACTGTACAATAACCCTTTTACATTTAGTCCATTTTTCATTGACAGTTCTGCAATCTAGAAGTTTTACCCAATCTATATTGCTTAAATTCTCTCTCATTTTATTAAAATCAGCTTGTCTGAATTTTAAAATTCTAGAGTTAGAGGAGGCCATCTTAACTTGCCAAAAAATATTGAAAGTAACTGCACTATGGTCACTTGTCCCTAGTGGTTCTACTACCTCTGAGCTGCAAATTCTGTCAGGATTATTACACAAAACCAGATCCAGTATTGATTTCCCTCTCGTAGGCCGAGTAACATATTGTACCAAAAAGCAGTCATTAACCACATCTAAAAACTCACATTCACATTTACCCTGACCTGACACTACTTCCCAATTGATAGAGGGGTAATTTAAGTCGCCCATTTTTAACATCTCTCCTTCCGCACAGGCTTGTTTTATGTTACCATAGAGCATAGTATTTATGTTACTATCTGAAGCTGGTGGTTTACAGCATACTCCTATATTAAAGGCCTCTACATGCTTCTGCGTAACTTGTACAACTTCTTCGCGGTTCGCGCAATGCAACAATGTCGCAAGCACTCTGCAATTTATACCTCTGCAAAGGCTATGCGCACCCTATGCAACATGGTGTCCTTACACTTCTGTACACTAGTAGGCGTGAATGTATTGAACATGGTCGGTAAAGTTTTCATGAAAGCAGGGAAACTCCTGTACCTGCAAACTTTTTCAGCCAATCTTTCCTTTATACCAGGGGTGTCAAACTCATTCCATCGTGGGCCAGTGTATGCAGGTTTTGTTGCAACCAGTGCAAAACACCAGGTGATTTCAATTAGTTCCCCTCCTTGGTTGAAGAAGGAAGCTAATTCGTGAAATCACCTGGTGTAGTGCACTGGTTGCAACAAAAACCTGCATACACCTCGGCCCACGATGGAATGAGTTTGACACCCCTGCTTTATACCGTGTCGAACAAATGATGCAAGCTATCTATATCGTTAGCTACTGTTAGCTAGCTTTATTTGGCCATGATACTAGGTTGCTAGCTAGCTAGCTAGATAGATATCAATAGTTTTGCTTAGCTAACGTGAACATAAATATATACAGGTAAGTTATGCAGCTGCCAACAATGATGTCTATCGCTGTATTACTGCACTGATCTCTTGCGCAATCTATAATTGTTCTTACCATGTATTAATGCACATCTGGTAAATCGCTCTGGATAAGAGCGTCTGCTAAATGCTTAAAATGTTAAATGTTAAAAAATGATGTACTAGCTCGATGAACTATGACTATGACAGCTCCGCCTCCATTCGCTAACCAACCAATCAATGATGTGCAACATCTACGCAAACTGTTGTGCTGCGGTTGCGAGTTAGATTTTTGTGCTAGGTACGCAACATCCTCTGCAACACCCTCTGCGTAGGTCGCAGAGGTTGCATTGATGTTGCAGAGCCCTGGTTGTGTTGCTGTTGCGTTGCTATCGCTCGAGCATGTAGAGGCCTTAAGGCCCTTCTCATGACCTCCCAGTAGTCTAATCCAGATGTCCTCACAAGGAATGAATGAGCTCATTCCTGGAATTTCCTGCACATTAAGATTGTCTTTCACATAAAGGGCCACTCTCCCCTCCTCTTTCATTTGTTCTATCCTTCCTGAACAATTTGTACCCCTCCACATTATAATACCCCGTCCACTGCACCAAGCCATGTTTCAGTGATCCCAACGATATCACAAACCCCATTAAACATGACAACCTCCAGTTCTTCAGAGCATTGCTCACACATAGTGTCCTTCCCTTCCACACCTAACTGTGCCGAACCACCTCTGTTCACATTATGCTCCAAAATATCTTTATTAATTATATCCTCACAGGATATTATACGTTATCTTCCATCTGGGCAGGCTGTACCTCCGTATCCTTAAGAAGTATATATCAAATAACTAGATTTTTTTACTACCCCCTTTTGAATTTTTATTTTACAAACACTAAAATTATATTTAAAAATAAATAATAGTATTGGTGCTATCTTACTTATATGTGTGAATGGGCACATGGCTGTTCTTGGCCTCCTGCCACTGGTGATAGGGTACTCTGAGAAAGCACATTCTATCCCTTTTGGATTCATATAAACTCTGAGGTGAGTTAACACTGAACATTCAACATGTTTTTCGTTGCACCTGAATATTTGTTTTATTATTCTACATGTTTTTCCGAGCCTTTATTTTGCTCTGAATCCAGCTAAATAAAATAAATAATGTCCCCAGAAAGGGAGCTATGACAACCAACAACGTCTGTAGGTAAGAACATAAGAATACATAACGACGAGAAGGGGCCGTTCAGCCCATCTAGGCTCATCATGTCCTAATCTAAAGAGTATCTAGTACTATATCTAGCCTGGACTTGAATAGTCCAAGTGTTTCTGCCTCTACTACCTGACCTGGCAAGCTGTTCCAGGCATTGACAACTCTCTGTGTAAAGAAAAACTTCCTATTTCACTTTGTTAATCCCTTTTAGGAATTTAAAAACCTCAATGAAATCCCCCCTAAGTCTCCATTTGCTAAGCTTAAATAGATTGAGTGCCTTAAGTCTATCCTCATAACTTTTATCTTTTATACCAGGTATCAGTTTAGTTGCCCTTCTTTGAACTTTTTCAAGAGCTTCTATATCTTTGTTGTAGTGCGGTGCCCAGATCTGCACACAGTATTCTAAGTGAGGTCTGACAAAGGCATTATATAATATTAATATAACCTCCTTTGATTTATACTCAATAGTTTTTGCTATGTACCCAGCATCCTGTTGGCTTTTTCACTGCTGTAGCACACTGCTTTGATGTAGATAGACTTTGATCAAGTACAATTACTAAGTCTTTTTCAAATTGAACACCTACTAACTTTTCTCCTCCCATAAAATAGTCCTGTATAATGCTTTTATTTCCCACATGCATAACTTTACATTTAGCAATATTGAATGTAATCTGCCAAGTATCTGCCCATTCTTGGATTTTGTTTAAATCATCTTGGATTACTTTAGTCAATATTTGCTTTAGTCGCCCTTGCAGCCAATATTTCCAAACTGTTTGCCAAACCCCTGAGTTTAGTATCATCTGCAAATTTAACTATTTTGCTACTAATGTCCATATCAAGATCATTTATGTAAATAAGGAAGAGCAGAGGTCCCAGCACTGATCCCTGCGGGACACCACTGCCCACAGCACCGAGGTCAGATACGGCCCCACCTACTGTTACTCTTTGTATTCGCCCTTGCAGCCAAGGGCGAATACATTGCAGCCAAGGGCAAACACTATTATTTTTCAAGAATGATTCCAACTTAACCCTAATAATACATTCCAGCATTTTACATGCGATGCAAGTTAAACTGACAGGCCTATAGTTCCCTGGGTCAGTACGGTCCCCCTCCTTATATATTGGAATTACACTACCCTGCTTCCAGTCATCTGGTATTTCTCCAGTGATTAAGGATTGCATAAAAATATCTGTCAATGGTTTATATATAATTTCCCCAATTAGAATTATTTAGGATTACTTTTTGCATCTTGGGAAATTTCAATTTCAAACCGCCTTTTAGCTGATCTTATTTCCTATTTGGCCGTAGCCCGCATATTACAATAATCTAACTTGTTTCTCTCTGAGTTTTCCTTTTTATATACTCTGTACAGTCCCTTCTTTTGCCTCAAAATTTCCCGTAAAGATTTAGTCATCCACTGCGGAGACTGTTTTTTCATCCTATTTTTCCTTACTTTTGGAATGAATTTACACTGTACATCTACAATAACTCTTTTAAATGTAGTCCATTTTTCATTCACAGTTCTGCAATCTAGAAGTTTTACCCAATCTATATTACTTAAATTCTCTCTGATTTTATTAAAGTCAGCTCATCTGAAATAAAAATTTCTAGAATTAGAGGAGGCTGTCTTAACTTGTCAAAAAATATCAAAGTAAGTATGTGGTCTGTTATATTCTGCTTCAGACAGCAAGTGAGAGCGAGAGAGGAGGCGAGACAGCAGACTATTACTCAATACAATGGACCTACAGCTGAGTAAAACTCTGTAAACAGGCCAACAGGGAGGAAAACAACGACAGCTTATCCACCGAGCGGAGCGAAGCGAATATCCCGCTGAAGATAACCGCAAAACCAATCAGCTTATGCTCAACGTGCTCACAATGAGTTGCAAATAGCATTATTAAACACGATTACGCAGCGCAGTGTAAAAATATGATAAAAAAGACAAAAACACGGAAATCGCCCTGTAAACATATGGAGAGTGTTTGTGTCCTGTCAGGCGGAGCTGGATTTCATTCCATCCGGCCGATTGATCGTCCACTTCTCAGGAATCTCAGATTGCCTTTTCTCAGATTTTGATTGCAACTATTGAGGCCCATCCCATCCCTGCAACATCCCCCATCCATCCTTACTCCTACACCATTGAGCAATGAGGTAGGGGTTACCCTGCCAACTGAAACCCTCTCTGTGTGCCAAAATGGGCAATTATGCATCGACTCAAAGGTCTCCCCGCCACAGGGCTCCCATTTCTCAGTGCCACTGCTAGCTCTCCTCAGGCCAAAAGCATTTCCACATCAGCTGACGAGTCCACTTATAGTGCAGCTAATATTAACACAGAGGATGATATTCAATTTATATATTTTGGTCAGCTTTCCGTGTTTGATGTTTTAATTGTACAGGGCGGAGACTTACGTGTGACGGGGTGAGGGGTGTCTGTGACAGGTGTGTGTGATGCGGTGAGGGGTGTGTGTGACTGGGTGAGGGGTGTGTGTGACTGGGTGAGGGGTGTGTGTGACGGGGTGAGGGGTGTGTGTGATGGGGTGAGAGGTGTGTGTGACGGGTGAGAGGCGTGTGTGACAGGGTGAGAGGTGTGTGTGACAGGGTGAGGGGTGTGTGACAGGGTGAGAGGTGTGTGTGACGGGGTGAGGGGTGTGTGTGACGGGGTGAGAGGTGTGTGACGGGGTGAGGGGTGTGTGACAAGTTGAGAGGTGTGTGTGACAGGGTGAGAGGAGTGAGGGGTGTGTGTGACAAGTTGAGAGGTGTGTGTGACAGGGTGAGAGGTGTGTGATGGGGTGAGGGGTGTGTGACAGGGTGAGGGGAGTATGACAGGGTGAGAGGAGTGTGTGACGGGGTGAGGGGTGTGTGTGACGGAGTGAGGGGTGTGTGTGACAAGTTGAGAGGTGTGTGTGACAGGGTGAGAGGTGTGTGACGGGGTGAGGGGTGTGTGACAGGGTGAGGGGAGTGTGTGACAGGATGAGATGAGTGTGACAGGGTGAAGGGTGTGTAACAGGGTGAGAGGTGTGTGACAGTGTTAGGGGTGTGTGTGACAGGGTGAGGAGAGGGAGTTACCTCGGCAGTGCGGGCCCTCATCCCAGCCATCAGTGCAGTCATGAACCCCGTCACACAGTTTGCTCATGTGGATGCAGAGCTCCGTGCCCAGACACTGGTACTCATTTGGAGGGCAACGCGACACCCGACTGTGTGGACCTGCAACACAACACACACGCCTGAATCAACAAGGATTAACACACACACCCGTGAATCAATGAGGACCAACACACACACACTGCAACACAACACACAAGCCTGAATCAGCCAGGATTAACACACACACACCCGTGAATCACTGAGGACCAACACACACACACTGCAACACAACACACAAGCCTGAATCAGCCAGGATTAACACACACACACCCGTGAATCACTGAGGACCAACATACACACACACAGAATCAAGGCCTGAATCAGGAAGGATTCAGGCTGTGAAACAGAAACTGAAACCCACACACTCACAACAGAATCAACAAGGGCAAACAGACAAACGTACGTACACACAAGAAATGTCCAGTATAAACACAAAACAATATATTTTGGTTTACATTTAGCTAATTACATTCTAAAGTTGTAATTGAGGGACATGGACAATAGGAATTGTGAATTGTGAAAAAGAGAAAAGGGAATTATGGGGAGGTAGCAAGACTGAAAATTTGATTTGATTAACACAGTTGCCGACATCAAAATCTGATTTAAACGAGAGACGCATCTAAAAAAAATGCAAACTTGGCACTAGCGAGTGAAGTCAATTATGGCAAATGAAATCGCAAAAGAACGACTTTACCATTTCCGCTCTGGAGAGGGGGAAAAAATGACAGCATAGCACACCCCCACCCCCCACCCCCCACCCCCTGCAGTTTGTGGAAATGTTGTCTCGCCTTGTGTCGCATCGCGGAAACGCGCAGGGGCCGAAAATCAAAGGCAGGAAACATTATTATGTGAAAATCACAGTGCTCTGGAGCTTACGTCTGATCTCAATGCACCAAGACGTTACGACACAAAAGAGGCCTGTGTCTCGTGCCCGGGCCGTGGGCAGAACCTGGGCCCGGTCCAGGCGCGGTGCAACAACGGGTGGCTGGACTGCGGTTTCGCCAGCCCCCCGAGAGAATGAACACTGGATCCGCTTCAACGGGCAGGGTTATCGGGCCCTTCAGAACTACAGGGCTGATTCATAAATGTTTTAAGTCTCACACGAAAAAGGTTGTTGAAGTTAACGATCCGTCTCACGCTGAAACGATCTGGTTCTGGCATGAACAGGCATCTACAAATACTGCTTCTGTCGAGTGTGTGTATATATGTGTGAGTGTGTGTGTGTGTGTGTGTGTGTTTGTACACATACTGTACAGAGATAGCTATATAAATACACACCATCTTATGTAAACGGAGGACACGTACACACATGATTTCATTTCCCATGGTTGAAAAATGCAACTCGCATGACAAGTCCTAATGCAGACAGGGAATAGCCTATAAATATTTTGCCAAACGAATGTAAACTCAGCCTCACTTGTCAGGCTCATAGCCATACAGCGCTATGAACCTGACCAGGTTGACACTCTGAGGTGGGCTAAGTCCACCCAACTGTGCTCTAGTGCCTCTGGGGTCAAGACTTAATGTAAACTTACCTTGCATATTTTTGTATGCAATAGACTGCCCACACACAATGTTTATATGAGTTATACATTTTTAGAAACTCGGCAGTTCCTGAAACTCAGCAGTATTTGTGTTTCAATACTCAGTTCCAAATGGGAAGACTGGCACACCATGTTTTAGCAAAAGCTCACACTTCGATGTGTATTTTGTTTTGGACTTGCCGCCAGGAGTTAGGAACTCATTAATAGGCTCAATGCAAATTTAAGCACCGATTGGCACATGCCCTTTAATTAACTAGTATTCTTGTGGTGACAATACAGAGGTAGCTATATAAGGATCACTAACAGAATTACATTGTTTCACCTATGAAGGCACAACAGCAAAACGTTTGAATCTTGAATCTTGCATCTTTATTTTTTTAAAGAAAAAAAGAAAAATTGAGCGTTGCAGCATATTTTAAGAAAGTTATTACGGGTAGAATGCACATATCTAAATATGTTCTCTTGGCCGAGAGGCTCAGTTGAGTAGAAAATGACGAGTCAAGGTTCTTATGACATGTGATAGGCCTATGTGCCCTAACCTATGTGATAGGCTGTTGTGCTCTATGGGCAGCATGCTGGTTTTCAACGTTTGTCTATGGATCTAATACGTGTGATTAATGGTGAGAGAGTACAACAGAATTTCGAGATTAAATCGATCTGTACTGGCTTCTATGTTATAACTATGCATGCCCATACTCCTAAATATTTTAGTGTTTTATGAAATGTTTCAGCAGGGAAAGGGTTGGCGCACAGTGCCAATCACCGTCTGTCCTTTCAGTCATCTCTATTTAGGGATCACGCCTCACTTTTTAAAAAACTGGGTTTGTACTTTGAAAAGATGCAATTCACAAAATCAACATGGGACACAGTACTGAGTGCGCCTCAAGCACACTGAGATACCTGGACGTCTGCCACACCGGTCAGCTAAAAGAACCTGTTCACGTTCACTGAAAAATCACAGGGGGCAGGGGCTTCCCCTGGAAGCAGACAGGAGACACAATTGCAGGCTTTGTGTCGAACACCGGCGAACTGAACAAAAAGTTTTCAAATTATGGAAAAAGCAGAGGCCTCAGATTTGAGCGGAGCATGAAAAACATAGACGAAAAGGCCCATTCAAAAGGTCTGTTTCTCTCGGCCCATGCAAACAAAACCAAACTGTTAGCTTTGGCTGTCCCTCTCTCTCCCCTCTCCACTCTCTCTTTCCCTTTTTCTCTCTTAACTCCCTGACATCTGCTGACCCACTTATAATGCAGGGAGGGAGAATTCACCTCCTGCACAGGAAACAAAATGAGCTCCACAGCGACCTATTCTAAAGTTAGCTGGCAGGGGCTTTTGTGGAGAACACATAACAGATGTAAATCGAGCAAAAGCTATAAAAACTAAAGCCCGACCGGTATTACTGATTTATCAGCCGATATTCTTCTTCTTTTTTTTTTTTTTATCTTTCGCCATTTATGCCACTGATGTGCCCCAATGTTTCATACATATATTATGAACCCAAACATCTATTACATTTTGGTCCTATAAATCCTATATGCTTGACATTGGCAGTTGGTATTGTTATTTGCTAAAGGATTTGGTAGAGGGAGCTCTAATACAAGCAACGGGTCAAGCAGCTAGAGCTTGGTGCACAACACTAGCTAGGTGTCAACCATTGTTCATTACCTCAACAACTCTTTAACAGAAAAGCATTCTACACATAGCCTGTTCAAATTTGCCACCACAGCAGGTCTGTAAATGTGGGTAAACGGGGGAATCTAGGCCTATAGATTCCCCAACAAGACAGGGAATGTGTAGATTCCCCGGGGAATCTATAGATTTCCCAGTTGGACAGTGAATGTATACATTCCCCGCGGTTTGGACGGGGAATGTATAGATTCCCCGTTTTTTCCACATTTTCCGTAACATATACACTACATACCAAGGATAATAAGAATGTTAAGTGCACAAGGGAATATCAATTCGTATCAGCACAATGTCAACACAATATCCACTATCGGAGATAAAGTAAGGCCATTTCAGTCACCAACAATATGGACAGTTTTACCGTTACTATTAAACACAAAATGCAATTAAGTAGAGACAGCTACGTACACTGAAAATACTGAAACTTACATTAAAAACTGTAACTAAGTTAGCCAACGGCAACATACAGATTAACGTGTACAAAAATGAAGCTAGCGAACAATAATAAAAGGAACTGGTAAATGCAAATGGAGGCACATTCGTTAACAGCTAGCTAACAAAACCAGACAAAACTAAAAGAGCTTAAATGTTAGCCTGCCAATTAATGTTAGTTAAAGACTGGATGAAAGAAAGGTAAACAGGTAAAATGAGTTGGCAGGCTTAGATCATTTCAAATCACATTTTTCAATCTGTTTTTGTATTTATATGGTGAGTTACCTGCTACTAGACACAAGAACTATATACTGTGGCGTAATGATATTCACAGTTTGACTAATAGAAATGTCATGTTGTGGTTTTATTTTATTTTTTTATTCTGAATTCCTAATTCTGTAAATCTGTTTTATAAAAGCAATGGGGCACTTGAGGCCGTGGTGCATAGTGAATTTGGTCATGGCTAATTTTGTGGGAAATGTTTGGCCTATAGATGTTCACCTATTTTTATAATCTAGTAGTAGTAGTTGAAGATCCCTGCTCTAGATAAAAGGCAAATGATGAGCATAGATGGGCTGAATGGCCTGTTCTCATTATAAAATATTCTTATGTTCTTATACCACTAGCCAAATGATTTCCTCCAACATCAAACTCGCATGATAGAGAAGAAAGAGCCAGTGAAACGAGCCAGTGTTTGGGAGCGGGAACATGCTTTCCCTGAGCCAAACTGGAGCTGGCACACCAGCCAGCACACTTCACATTTAACTACTTGCCAGTCCTTAAGCTTAAAAATATACCCAATCCTGTCTTTTGAAGTCTCTCATGCTCTTTTGTCACCATCAAACTCAGTGTGGCTTTGGCGGTGCCATTGCACCCATACTGAACTAAAACTTAAAATGGATCACAAAGACCCGTAGCCAAGATAATGATATTCCTGATTATGTAGTCAGTTTTACGCCAGGAATGGGTCGCCTTACCTTATAAAGGCCTTGCTACTTTATAACAATATAAGTTTGACCACCATGCACATGCAAATGACTACGGTTTGTAAATCTTTCCCCAACGACACATTTTACACAGTAGGACAAGAACCATTTGAAAAATACAGCAGCAATTAGTCATTGCCGTCCAATGAAGTGTCATGTAATTTGCTGAATACATTATTCAACTTCCTGAAGTTTGTCACAGTGACTGAATAAGGGATTGTGGTTGTGGGAGACCGAATTAGAATGGAAACAGTAAACTGGCTTAAGGATAAACACAAATAATCTGCATTCTTATCAAACAGAAATAAATATAACAGAAAACGGAAACATTTTTAAATGGTTCATTTCCTTGTTTTCCCCCACTTTTACACTACTTGGTATGTCACTGTGTCAGCTAACACTGTTCTGAAATTAACAAGATTGAAAGTACGATAAAGAGGTGTCTGTTTTAGATATGGCCCTTCAAATTGCTCTCAATTTCATCTTCTCCTCAAAGTTTAATGAGGAGAAGGGTGTCTTCCTCAAACTGCCGATGACATCATAGTACCTGGTTGGAGACTACCCACTAACTAGATTATGAGCGTGTGACATGGCATGGGACCCATAATGCCCTGGGCTGCAGGAAGCCAAATCTCTGACCGTGCAGTCCGCTGTGACGTGAACAAGACCAAAACAACCTCAGCTCGTTCATTTGCATCTGCTTTTCCTCCAATAGCCTTGAACACCGCTTGGTTCGTTATAGCTCAATCATAAGTTGAGCTACTCTTGACCATCTTTGCCCCATGAATCAGGATGGGGTTGGCTTCCTCTTGCACCGAGTGACTCACAGCTGACTGCCAACGTTCCTCCTTCCTTTGGCCTCTCCAGCTGGACTCCACACCACAATAGCCCTCAAAATCCTCCGAAACCACGCCTCTTTGCGACCAGCTCTCTCGAAACTGAATGGATCATTCTGAGGTCGAACCACTTTGGTTTACTTTCACGTCTTGGCATTGAAACTGACAAAATGATTAACCACTGATGCACAACAAAAGGTTATATGATACAGTTAAATACTCACTTTAACCACAAACCGTTTTCTACTTGCCAAGTCATGTTCAGTGTAATGCTGTAAACATACTCAGTGGCTTACAGATATCCTGTGGAGCAACACTTTCTAGATGACTCAAGTAAACCTTTCTTCAAAGAGCTATGGGAACAGCATTAAGGATGGTGGTGGCAGGTTTGACAGTCTTTGACAGCTTTAATCCTCTTAATGGAAGTTGTGGTTCATACGTACAGAACTTTCACAGCCCAGATTGATGCCACTGCAAGGGTTGTGACACAGTGACTTTTCATCTGCTCATCTAGGGGTAGGTGATAGCACAAGTGTTATACTTAGGTAACTGCTCAAATATAGGAAACACCAACATAAAGTGTCTTAATAGGGTGTTGGACCACCATGAGCCACCAGAACAGCTTCAATGCACCTTGGCATAGATTCTACAAGTGTCTGGAACTCTATTAGAGGGATGCAACCATTCTTCCATGGGAAATTCCATCATTTGATCATTCCCATGAGCATATAAATGCTGCACCATTGGAAGAAGGTGTTTATCTTGCCTTCGAAGGGGTTGGGTGGACCTAAACCATTCCAGGAAAATGCACCCCACACCACAATAGAGCTGTCAGAACCCTTAATTTACTCAAGTCTTTCTTTTATTTTGGCAGTTACCTGTATATCACAACATTTTGAAATTGTAGTTATGTGCCATTACAGAGAGTGGGCTGATTCAGACATAAAATTAGACATTAGACATGAGCATTTAAAGGAACAACATCTATTGTGCGGCTTCACACCAATTTGTGCAAGAACTGCACAAGGAAGCCAAATCAGATGGGCAATAGTTGGTGTAAAGAAAAGCGTGACCGCAGACAATAACAGCATTTAAGCATTTTGCGCAACATCCTGAAAATCAAGCATGAAATATAACTAGTATATCAGGATATAAGCTACAGTATATACAGTACCAGTCAACAGTTTGAGCACACCTTCCATCTGGACTACGGCTAAACGGGCACTCCTTCATTCTTGAGCAAGATAACGACCCGAAACACACCTTGAAGTGCAAGAACTATCTGGTGAAGGGGTAAAGTGAAGGAAAACTCAAACTAAGGACCTGGCCTGCCCAGTGTCAAGAATTCAATCCCATAGAACTTGTATGGGATGAACTGGACAGAACAGTCAAAGCAAAGCAACCCACAAGTGACTCTGGGAATTGCTGCAGGAGAGCTGGGAAGACATAACCAAATGGCCCGTGTTTGTGAGGCTGTTATCACAGCAAACGGTGGCTATTTTGAGGAATCCAAGATTCAATTTTCAATTAAATGTTATTGAACATTGCTTTGATGTTCCTTTTGTTTATCGTTACATGTTTTTTGTAATTTTCAAGTATTTAAATAAACTTATATGGTGTAAAACATTGTCAATTATGAGATAAACCTAGTTTCCACTCAAACTTTTGACTGGTACTGTATATAACCCCTGTGCTCAGGACACAATTACATTAGCATGTCTCTGCAAAGACTATGCGGCAATGAAGTTACCGTGGTGTGACCACAGGTTTGTCACAATAGCATATCAGCAAAAATAAAGCCACATACTGCAGGACCTGCCTTTCGCATGAACACGTGCACACATTAAATCTGTGTTGCTGCAATCTCACATTACTCATCCCCCAACCCCTGCCCCCACACCCTGCAAGTAGGCCATTTCACGTGGGAAAAAAGGGTGTTTGGTAGGGGGTGGGGACACACGCACAGACAGTCAACACCTCTTAATGACCACGTAGTAAGATCACAGCAATTGTGACCACAAACGACTACCTCCTGTCAAACAAGTCTCAGACGTCTCCAGGGTGTTTTTTTAGACGGTGCAGACACACAAAAAACCCATATCTTCAGATTACCCAGCAGCTGAGTGGAGCATCAAGCTCGGTGGCAGTCGAAGGTCAGGTCACAACAGTGACTGTTTGTGTACAGCTCACACCCACGCTCTTTCAACCAGATACTTGGTTGAAATTTTGCTCTTTTTTTTTTTTTAACGGGTTATAACTTCGTAAATGCCCTTTGCGGTGGCTAAAGGGCTGTTGTGTGACTGAAAGCAGCTTGGCAGTGAATGGGAACTGTAATCAAACCACAAGATGCATCCATGCCAAGTCTTGGGCTGACTGCATTGAGCTGCACATTCTTCGTCCTATTTTGTTTGTTGTTTTGTTTCAGCTCTGTGGGTTCTTATTTTTATGCACGTTTTCTGACACACTCGCACGCACGCATGCACGCACACATCTGTGCATTTTGTTTTCAAAGACATATAACTGAACCACAGCAATTAGCTGTGACACACAGGCACCAAAGCATACTGGAATTGTCTCATCGTTTGCCCGAGGGGTGTCCTTTCCAGCTGAAGATTAAATCGTCGTCAGGAAAATAGATTTTCCTGACGGCAGATTCCGGGTCTACTGGTTCTTCCGACGGCAGAGCAAGGGACTCCTCTCCTGCCTCTCCAGATCCTGACTGCACCTGCCAGACCGCCGCACCGTCAAACTCATAAACATTTCTGCCCAAGGGGGCCTTTTGTGTGGCGGCTTGGCAGATTGACAAAGAAAGCAGAAACTAAATCTGGCTCTCGAAGGACAACAAATTCGCCTCTTTCAAAAAACACTTCAACAATCCCATGTTTTCCCAATTCCAACAACCACCTGAAGGTGGCACCAACTGGAGTGTCCTACACTGACCAGGAGCTTGGGTCCCCCCAAGACCAGGAGCTAGGGCCCCCCGAGACCAGGCACAAGGGGCCCCAAAGACCAGGAGCTAGGGCCCCAAAACCCGGGAGCTAGACCCCCCAAAGTCCAGGAAATAGGGCCCCCCAAGACCAGAAGCTAGCCCCCAAGACCAGGAGCAAGGGGCCCCAAAGACCAGAAGCAAGGGGCCCCAAAGTCCAGGAGCTAGAACCCCTAAGACCAGGAGCTAGGGCCCCCAAGACCAGGGCATCTTTCCATCACCAACTTTTGAGTTTGACAAGGTTTTGACTTGTTTTTAGTCTGGATTCAATCAAGCTATATTAACTCACCAAATTGTGTTTGTGAAGAAAAAAACAGTAGCATATGTTTTTTTAATTTTTTTAGATTGATTGATGTATTTGTAAGTGAAGTTTAAGGACATCCAGACCTTTGTCATAAAGAGAATTTCCTTGGGTACAAGCACCAAAATATGTTGAAAGCCTTGCAATGTGAGTCAGGCATGTTTTTGCCTAATCGCTTTGCATTTCCATTTAGGTTTGACACAATCTATAAACAAATTAAAGCAGGGGTGGCCAACTCTGGTCCAGCAGAGCCACAGGGTGTGCTGTTTTTCTTTGCTGCTCAGCACTTAGTTGATCAATTAGAGCAGTTGATTGTACAATTAACTCACCTGAACCTGGTTTCTTGGGTCTAAACTGGTTGCTAATTTTCGGGGGAAAACAGCAGACCCCATGGCTCTCCAGGACCAGGGTCGACCACCCCTAAGCTAAACAATGGAGGTGTTAATGAATGGTAATTTGTTTCAAAATGAAGGACCTGGTGGGAGCAGGATTACAACGTTGCGAGGAGTCACGGTGGGAGGGGGGGTGGACTCATGCCCTCTGCCCCATCACTCCGAGGCCGGAAGTCGTTGGCTCTTTACATGCACCGGTTTCCTAACAGAAATGACAGCATGTTCCTTCCTGAGCTCTCTATGACACCCGCAGTAAAGGCAGAAAGAGAAAGCTTTCTCTGTGTGTCATGCAAATGCACACACACACACACACACACACACACACACACACACACACACACACACGTGTACACACACACATGGGCACGCACACACACACACACACACACACACACATACATGCAGGCACGTACAGTACCAGTCAAAAGTTTGAGCACACCTGCTGGAAACTAGGTTTATCTCATAATTGACAATGTTTTACACCGTATACGTTTCTGTAAATACTTGACATTTGTACTCAAACTTTTGACTGGTACTGTACGTATGCATGAACATGCACACACACACACACACGCACACGCAAACACACATGCGTGCGTGCACACACACATGGGCATGCACACACACACATCCACACACATCCACGCACGCACGTACATATACATGAACGTGCGCACACACACACACACACACCTCAGCATAATATCCTTTCACACTTCAAAAGACAGCAACAATCATCTTTTCTTCTGCTCCACTGAATGCCTCAATGCCTGAAGGACAATTCCATTTGTACTCGTCCCGAACAGGGAACGGTTGGCTTGTAACTCAGATGTTGCAGGTTCAATTCCCAGGTGGGGCACTGCCATTGTACCCTTGAGCAAGATTGCTTCAGGTGTATAAATGTATGTATACATTGATATTTATTTTGTATGTAAAGAAATGTAAACTGTGTAAGTCGCTCTGGATAAGAGCACCTGCTAAATGCCTAAATGTAATGTAATCGTAAGTGCCACAATAAGAAGACAACTTGGTGATACATATAAAAAATATTTAAAAAACGGGTGTGGTTCCATCAAAATCCACGATCAATGTACAAAGGGGTACCAGGGCTCGTTTCACACAGGGTGGAAGACAATACATTGTGTTCCTATCAGTCCAATTAGTGTATGACCAACTGACAGTCTAATGTTGACAGTGAACACCATACATCTGTGTGAGCGTTTTTGTTACCGTTCCGCTGGTTAACAAGGAAGGCTATATCTAGCTACTGATCTATTTGAAAAGAGTTGGCAAGATTGTTGAGATTAGCTTCTCCAGATGAGAGTCTTGCATTGTACAATCTGTGTTGTGGGGGATAGTCCGTAGGATAAGGTGACTTATGAAATAGTCAGATAAACCCCCTAAATTATGTATGCACGGGACTCAAAACAGAAGATTCTTAATTAAAGCTGTAAAAATATAGATATTCAAATAACTAGACCAGGAGAGGAGGCAGGTAAAGGGGGCATTAATGGCAGGAGGGAGACCCTGGAACCGCTGGATTTAAACACCTCGAAATGAGAAAGAACCCATCGTTTGAATAACACATACGCAGCTTTAGTGATCGCAGTCATAACCAGACCGAATGAGTCCCCTAGCTCCCCCCAGCCCCCAAAATAAGATCCCACCTCTAGGGTAGCCACAGCCGCCGAGCTATTCTTTTTTTATAATTTAATTCCCAATTTGGTAGCAAATAACCCGCTGTGCTTAGTTCAATCCCCCTTCCCTCATAGTCTCCTCCGAGACAGCACTCATCGTGCCGTCGACTGTAATTCCGGTACCCCAGAACCACTCCTGTGCGCAGCGAACTGTGTGTGTCAGCTTCCCTCCCCCCTCCCTGGGGCGGACAGCCAATTGCCGCCCCGATGGCACTGCCGACCAGAGCCGACTCTAGCTATTCTTTCTATTATAATACATTATGAGTGACAACACAGGCAAAGGTACAGTGTATTCATACATGCATACAATTGTAAAAAACAAACAAAACAAAAAAACATACCAATTCCATGCTGTCCCCTGCATTGATTGGCCTCATTCCAATGTTCAATGTTCATTCCCTTACATACTTTCTTGGCTGCATTAAGGGGCACGTTCCTGCACTGCCTGATGACTCTTTAAACTGATCACTGATCAGATCGAATGCACATGCTCAGCTTGATGGAGGATGAGAGCATGCTCACTTATTCGTACATCAGCTTTGTCCCCTCGAGGTATAGGGTTCCTTGGGTCATCACAACCCCTAGTTCATAGGCACTCAACTCTCGGTGCTGAGGGCCACAGTGGCTGCAGGTATTCCAGCCGAGCACTTACTACAAATGATGTCACGGATGAGTATACCCCCTTGGTTTAAGAAGTGAGCAAATTGAAAATCAGTTGGTTCAGATGATTAGTTAGAGCAAATACCTGCAGCCACTGTGGCCCGTAGGATCGAGAGTTCACCATGTTGGCCCTAGTTACTCTACAGGGGCTTAATAGTAGTCAATTGTCATCAACTGACCAATCAGAGCTCGCTCTACTGTAGTGCGCTGTGTGGTCTTAAGTGTAAAAACCACAGTCCCTAGCTCAGAGTATCACAGGAGTGCACACGCTTCACCCACCTCCTGCACGGGTTTAGAGGAAAAAAGTAGGAAACCCACCCCAATTAATTAAGGAAAATAAAAATGATCCGACTCTATTGGGAATACATTGCAAATGCTGAATTCAATTCATATATCACATATCAAATGCTGAATTCAGAACACATTTCTTCTTCTCCCACCCAACCCCCCGTACGTATGTGTTGTACTGTGTGTATTTGTATTACTGAGGGGTGACACATAAATATATAAAACATACTTACTATCTGAATAACTCAAACTGTGGTTGACAATTGGCACAGGTACGAGTTTGAAAAGGCTGAAATACCAGCTACAGTTTGTCAACGTTCACCGCTTGTTTTTGAATCCCAGAATGCGGCCTATGGAACAGACAACTGGGAGAGAGGCATGACAGCCGGAAAACGCTCTTACGCTGAACGGAGTCCCAAAACAATCAGAGGTATCCCAGCACAGCAGCCAAGATCGAGCCGTAATGGCAGGATTTTCCTTCCAATAAACCATGGAAGGAGTTTCTCTCCCTTCCTTCACAACTCAAAACTAAAAACCTTTTAAGACCAGAATCATCTTTAAGTTCAAGTGCTCTGCGACTTTCTCAAGCTGGAATATACGGCTAGTCTGGGAAAAGACTGTAACACAACTCAGCCTAATGCCAATCGGCGCAAATGTTGCACTTGCATTGTTATTGTTGCATTGTTGGTAATACAAACAGACACACAAACAGACACACAAACAGACACACAAACAGACACACACACACACACACACACACACACACACAAACACACAGACACACACACATTCTCACTTTGCTGACTCATTGGCCTTCCAGAAATGCAGACTGCTGCATTCCGCTGAAATATTGCAAAGGAAGAAGTGGCTTAAATGTGAAATTAATTCCATCATTTGGCATGAAAAAGGTTGATCCAGCGGTTTGATCATGTCCCCTGTCCTCTCTATATACTTCATTTTCATTGTTACAGAGAATTTGTGTACATTGATAAAAAACACTGTTGTTGGAATACATTGGTGCAACACTGGAGCTATATCCCTGCACATGGGCACACCAGAAAGGTTTAAAAGGGTAGAAGTGGTTCCCAATGGCAGAGAGGTTCATATATATCACGTATTGTGAGCTTGGGTTCAAGCTATCCACCAATTTTACTGTGGCTGCACTGAGCTGAACCAGGCCTCAGCTGGATAACAGGCTACTTCCCTACCCAGCGTGGCACAGTTCACTATCTGGCACAGTTAATTCCACTCAGAGCAAGAACAACGCCTAAATCAAACCCTGGAGAGCCACAGGAATCTGCTTTCACTTCAATATTCAACAACCAATTTTGGAGGTGAGGTTAACTGTGCAAATCAATAAGCTTTAATTGATCAGTCAAGTGCATTGAAAACCAGCAGCCCCTGTGGTTTTCACCTGGACAAGGGAGAATACAAGGGAGGTGCAGGGAAAGAGAGGGATGAAAAAGGAAAGGGAAGATTTTGTCTTCTCTCAGACAGATGAGAGCAGAATAGTATGCCTTGTACGGATAGAGGGAAGAAACTGATGAAGGAGTCAAGGACATGTCATGAGAGAGAAAGAAAAGAGGCTGAGGGTAGAAAAGGATTGGGAAGGAGAGGGAGATGAGACTGATGTGAGAGTAGTTTCTTGTATGCATTAATTTGTTCATTTGTTTCGATTGAAATCGGCAAGAGAAAGGTCACACAGAGCCAGGGGACAGCACGGAAGGGAGAAGGCAGAGCTACTGGGTGTCTCCTCCTGCTGAGACAGTGTCCCACATTGCAGATGAGCCCCACAATCTGGTGGTGGAGATTATGACACTGGAAAGTGATTGTACATTCTTAAACCCTGCAAGACTCCATCTCAAAGAGATGCCACTGTACCCCACCCACACTGGCTTGGACAAATCTTAAAAGCTGGCACTCAATTGCTTTATTAAAAAGCTTTGTTGTGTGTGTGTGGGTTGGGGGGGTGGGTGGGTAGAAGTGAATAATATTATTCACGTCAAGGTGTGGGGGGTCCCCTACAACCCCCCTACAAGCTAAAATTGAGCCCACGGTTCACAAAAAGGGGTGGCCAACGCACGTTGCTGAATATATTTGATAGACACGAGATCGCTGTCTCGTCTCTTCTCTGTCCTGACCCCCTCGGTGGTGGAACGACCTTCTGCAAATGGTCAGGACCGCGGAATCACTTGCGATCTTCCGCAAGAGACTCAAAACCCACCTTTTTAGACTCCACTACCACTGAATTCTGTACATCTAGCTAATTGTCATCACCACTGCCTGCTTGCTCAACACTATGTATCCCTGCTTACTCCATAATTATTTTTATTTTTTTAAATGTACTAACCTTTTCCTTCCCAGTGTTACAGGTATGGTACGCAGCTGCCTGCAATGATGTCTATCGCTGTATTACTGCACCGATCTCTTGTGCAAACTATGATTGTTCCTACCATGTATTTATGCACATCTTGTAAGTCGCTCTGGATAAGAGCGTCTGCTAAATGCTTAAAATGTCAATGTAAATGTAAAATGCTGTGAAGAGGAATCTGAAGGAGGCTGCCCTACCTGTCCAAAAATGAAACCGTAGGAAAAAACTCTCTCTGCCTGCACTGAAGCAGGTGAGTGGAAAGTCTGGCTATTCAGAAACTAACAGAGGCACACAAAAAAAGGACTATCACCCAGAATGTTATCTAGTTTTCAACAAGAAAAACTATACATAACAAAAGGCTCTAAGGAGGGGATAGGTGGGATAGACATAGGGCTCCTAAAGATCCAAATATTGCCTTGTTCTTATTCCCCAATGCGCTGGCCCACACATATGGAAAAGGTTTTAACCCCTACTCTGGGGAATACCAATCGTTGCAGTATAACTGGGTACTGGGGTGATTATTCTTGCCATTTTAAATGTATGTACTGTTAGTCGCTCTGAATATGAGCATCTGCTAAACGCCTAAAATGTAAATGCAAGCCATAGGCTCATGACAGCACTTATGCTCCACCCTCGACAGAATCTGCGAAAGAAGTCGGCTGAATTAAACATTTTTTTACTTTGAAGTAAAAAAAAAAAAAAAAAGGAAGTTCGCTTTTGGGTCTTGCATTCATAAGCTCTGCACACAAAATGAACAGGTCACAAACTTTATTCAATTTTTTTCCCCAGTGACTTCCGCAGTTACAATTATTTGTGGGCCAATGATAAGAAAAGAAACACACAACATAACAAACCCAACCTAAAGGAGTTGGCGATAAAGTGCATGTCAGCACCCAATTGACTATTCAAATTGGCACTGTGCAATCTCCTTCGAAAAAATTCGAGGAACCAGGATACACAATCCTTACTCACACGTGACTTTCCACCTGAAGTGCTTAAAGTGGTTTGAGAGGCACCAGCGATGAAAGGCAGGATTTGATGTTGCAAAACTGCATGCTTGTATAAGCACTGACTGACCGCTTCTCTCAAATAATAATACCAAATACAGATGAAATTCAAAGCAAAAAAAAGTTTTAATAATCCTCATTTCCCTACACGTCCAAAAACAAACTACACACACATTGGAGGAATCTATATTATTATTATTATTATTATTATTATTATTAATAACTTTAATACATTTGACTACCCCTCTTGGAAACCACAGCAACACGTGCACTAATAAATTGGTGTTTGCACACAGCATTATGTAAAAAGGGAAGGGGTACGCTTCAGACTCAAACAGCTTTTTCTCTTTGTTTTGACAGGTTTATTTTCTTCCGACGAGAAGGAAGGGGAAAGCCAAGTGGGGTGTTTACGCAGTCTGTGAAAACATGCCGTCTGACATGTTAGAGTTTCTATTCATCCATTAACACACAAATGCGCACACACACGCACGCACGCATGCACATGCACACACACATGCACACAAATGCACACACTAACACACACTAACACGCACACGCGCACGTACACACACACACAAATGTGCACGCACACTAGAGCTAACAGTAACACTCTCTCTCTCACACACATATATACACACACACACACACACACACACACACACACAAAGTCCTCCATGAGTTAAGTTAAAGACAAGAGCAGCAAGGCTGTAATAGCAGATTTTCCTCTTATATTTCCCTCCTTTTCTGAGACAGGTCTGTGATGCTTCCCCTCTAAACAGGTGAGATGTGGCTGCATGTAGTTTCGGATGGTAGCACCATTGTTTCGGGGCCTAGCAGCTGATCTGTGCCAGATTGATTTATAGGGATTGGATTCATTTATGTGGACTGGATTCCTTCATGTGAATGGGATTCATTTATGGGGACAAGATGAATTTATGTGGATGGGATTCATTTATGGGGACAAGATTAATTTACGTGGACTGGATTTTATGCTAAAGAAAACAAAATAAATTGCACTGGTATTTCCACTGCAGCAGTGTTCCCCTTTCCATGACTTCATAGGCAGAAGTGAAATGCAGCCCAGCGAAGCGCTTCAGCTGCCCTCAGGGACTTAGGAGTTACATTTTAGGGGCCCCGGATGGCGCGACCGGTAAAGGCACTCGTCTTGGCTATCCACCCCAGGGGGAGGGGGGAAGGGAAGCCGGCACGAGCAAAGAAAGCTTCCCTGTGGGCAAAATGAACAGGCGAGTTCCGTCTCGAAGGAAGCGGCCCCGGGGTAGTGGCTGGTCCCGTAGTGACGGGCGGCGGGCCCGTGGGGGAGGGTGAATTTAAGAAATACAGGCCACCAAATAGGGAAAAAATCCTAAATAAATTTCTAAGGAAAGAAAAAGTTAATTTTAAGATACAAAATGGTTGTTGTACTTCACCTTTTTCATGAAATGTACATCACATTTCAACAGTGAGAGCCCTTGAAAAGGCATTATGAAAAAAGCCTGGAATCTAGATTTGGTAAAAGGCACATTCCACTAGGCACATAGTCGAAAGATAAATTTGCCTTTAGATTTCCACGTCATATTTAGAGTTAGTATTAAGATATAAAGTATTATATCTGGGCCCGTATGTATTAAGTATCTCAGAGTAGGTGTGCTTTGCCTTTTCACCCACAATGGGTATGGTTAGGGTATGGACAGGGGAAACCTGATCCCAGACCAGCACTCCCATGCTTTATACATACCGACACAGGGACATTTTCACACCTCGGCGGGTGGTCTCCGATGATAGTGTATAAAGACATTTCTCTTGGAATCCAACTCACGTGAATAGTTACGTCAGAAGTCATAGGGCAGGAGGCTTGTCTGACAGCTGTCATTGCTAAATGCAGATATTCACATTCGGAATAGTCATTTATTGGCAATTTTGTTATAGCATTATTTATTTTGACATCACAAATTGTGCAGCATTTCCTTTTATCAACAGATTTATTTGAATTTATGGATAAACATAGGCTACTCTTTGTTCAAGGTATAAAGGTATTAAGATCCATTCATCTGTTCTGCCTCATGAGAAAGCACTGAAGTGTGTTTGCGAACGTTAGCTTTGAGTGCAATGCCATATACAGATAACGGAGGGGCTTACCTCTGTGTAATCTATAGTTTGACATGATTAAATAGATTTGACTGAATTGAACTCTGTTGTTGAGAAGAAAAAGAACAGTATGGCATGAGACAATGAAGAGAAAGCTTTGGGATTACTTGCCAATGGATTATTCATAAAATTGAACTGGTTGTTAATCAAGCAAAATATCGCCACATTACATTGAGTGATAGTGTAGGAATAACATAACATATGCCATTTAGCAGAAGCTTTCATCCAAAGCGACATACGCTAGTGAATGCATATATATTCTTCAGTATATGTGTATATATATGGGGCCCAATGGGAAAAAGAAATGGAGCATTAGATGATGCCTTTCACCAGAGCTAGATTCGGCAAAAGGAACACAAAAACACATTCCCAAAAACACATTGAAACTATATGTGTACAGATGGCCTGTGTTCTTCTGGTCTGTGATGAGTCTCCATTACAACTCATTTCGGCTCCTCACTATAGCAACAGAGGTGGCTACTCCCTAATCAAGAAAAAGCTACAGGCAGCTGCCTCACACCTGCAGACAGGCAAACTGCTAAGGGAAGGTTGAGCCTTTCATGATAACTTCTGCTGATGGGTATCTGGTGTATGTGTGCGTGCGTGCGCATATGCGTGCGTGCACACATGCATCGCAAGAAAGTCAGTTTACCATAACAACAGACTGCTTTTATGAAAAACTAATATTCTGTGGTTCTGTGTAGCTCAGTAGGTAGAGCATGGCGTTGGCAACGCTTAGGTTGTGGGTTCAATTTCCACTGGGACCATATGTACTGAAAAATGTATGCATTCACTACTGTAAGTCGCTTTGGATAAAAGCGTCTGCTAAATGGCATATATTATTATATATTATTATATTAATATATGTTAGAACTCTCAAAATACACTGCATGAATAATTATTGCCTCTACAATGTGTAATATATTCAACATATATTAAAGCATATTTCATGACATACATTTACACACTGTAAATAATCTGTAGTTACTCATATAGCAGCTTTTATTATTTTTCATGCCAAATATTCCTGAATATCAGAGCGTGTCATGTAGACGTTTCTCCACGGCTCTGTAACACTGGCCCAACCGACAGAAAGCCAGCTGCTCCCATGCAAGCAGGAGCATAATCATGTTACATAACAACAAACTATAATAACAGGCCTTTGTAGAAGCCTGTGTGAGACTGCGCTATGGGAAAGTAAAAAAAAAAAAAAAAAGCTAGCCGAGCCTGTTTTTTCCCTCTGCTAATTGCAGTCTGGAACGGCAGGGCACTTGAAAGTACTTGACGGGGGGGGACAACAACAGCGCAAGGCTGTGCCTTTCCCGTTCAGGTCCTAGGGACATGGAGAGGGGGGTTAGGACCCGTAGTGTGGGGTGTGTCTTTGAGCTTTTGGGGAGAGCTCTCCAATAATTCACAACCCGTTTACGACACCGTTCCCCCTGATTGCAGGTGCATGCGGAGATGCAATAAACTGAAGAGCGTTGGTTTATCAAAAGCACAGCAACAGGGGAATATTTTTTTTAAAAACTTGCCCCGCTAGATTTGTGAAGGAGGGGGGGGGGGTTCTAGATCTTTTTTCCACCCTCAGTGACCCCACCCACAGCTTGTCATGTGACTCGAGTCTACCTCAAAAACATGCAAGCTGTGGTTCAATAAATTTGGTAAATGGAGTTGCTGTCCTTGGATATGCCCCCCTTTTTGCGAAATGACACAATATTTTGTTCCGCACTACTCATTGAGCATGCTTTCTGTTGATCTGTTACCCTGCTGGAAAGATGTAAACAAGGCCCAAGGCGGGTTGTGATTCGCAGGGCGTAGAGTGCCGAGACTCAGACTGCACCCGCCCCTGTGCCTAGAGTCCATCCCCGGAGGTTTGGTTGGGGAGTGGTGGTTTAGGGTTCCCCCCGCCCACCGCTGGCCTCCCGGACTTGGGTGGGACCCGAGGGCAGCAGCACTGGCAGAATTACAATCGGGGATGCCGCGCAGCTGCTGGTCCCCCCCCCCCTGCCATCGCTGGAACTCAACGCCTCGGCATCCGCCTCGTCGAGAATTCTCGTTCGGGAGGGCTGCCCACTTCCCGGATCTCAAGCTCCCAGTTAGCTCTCGAGTCAAACTGGCGCATGGGGAGGAAACAGACATGTTTTGTTTTTCAGCAGTAAACGTGTGTGTATAAACTGGAGTGGTCGAGAATTGAATCTAAAATTATACAAGTTGTACGTCTATAAAAGCGGCTAACATGTAAGCATCCCCCCTGTTTGGCTTTTCCCTTGAGGTCCCTGCAGAGGTCATTACGGGAGGGGGGGCCGCTAAACGGGTTGCCGCGGGCGGCCTTTTGAAGTCATGATATCACCGTAGCACCAGCGACAATGTCAACAAAGCCACTTGCGGAATCCCTCGATGTAAATAAATAAACTGCTTTTGAGATTCACGAGAGAACCTCGGTGCTGGAGGGTCCGCGTTGTTTGTTGCCATGGCAATGTGCGCCGGCATCCCTCGCTTCGGTAGCGTCTTGCCACTCGCATTCCTGCGTTGGCCCAGACCCGGCATACGGTGACAGCTTGACGCTCGATCACCCCGCCGACGTCCAATTATTGCAGGGGAGCTGGGTCATTCCTATGGCTAACCTTTTTTTAATTATTGCTGCCTGAAGAAACACTGTTTTGCTCACCTGAGTGCAGGAGTGCAGGAGTGCAAGCCGAGTCACCGCATTCCTGTGTTCACTTTTCAAATAATTGTCACTTTTGAGCTTCCACCCACTTTTTTGCTTGACTAAGTGTTCTCCTTTTTTTTAGATTATTATGTCTGAAAAGGATGACAGATCAGCACAGTGCATGTGCGGACATCCCCCCCCTTCCCCCGTCACTCATTGCTCCCCTCCAATTCCCCCCACCATCCCATTTTGCCCGGGTGAACAAAAGTGCCCGGCGAGAGCGCGGCATTCTCCGGCCACCCCCAGAGAGCTTGCGGTGGGGCTCCTCCGCGTTGTTTTTCCGCGCAAAGCGCTCGGGGGGGGGGGGCCTACCTGCCGCTCTGCCATTTAATGGAAAGAACAGTCACGAAAAACAGCAGGCTCGTCCATTCCTCAGAGCAGGTCTTTAATAACTTCCAGACTGACAAGAGTTCCAGCTTTCCTCCAACCCCCTCCCTTGTCTAGACCAACTGAGCCTCCAATAACTCCCCTCTCCTCACTGCTCCCTCCACAACTTCCACTTTGACTTGCACACTGACCCCAGAGAAGAGCTTAAGACTACTTTTTTATTTTCCCCCCAAAGACATTCTTTCATATCTTCTGATCTCATCTGCAACGTCCGGACACAGGAAAACCATTTAGGTGCCTTTCTGTTATTCCAAACAGGTCCCTGTTATTTATTTGTTCTTATCTGAAGTGCCATGTTATTCCCCCTTCAAGGATAAAGAAATCTGATTTCATAAAGAAGACAAACTTTGTAAATTGCATAATTGGGTATGACTGGGGTGAGCAAATGCGTCTGAGGGCCATCTCTCGCAGATGAAACGTTGCATTGTTTTTGTGGCCAAGCGGAACAAGCCTCTACCCAGCATGCAAATCTAATTAGGCTCCTTTTTTCCCCCAGAGCGAGAGGCACGTTGCTAAGCTCCAACACGAGCAGACCCTTATTACACCAATTCTGAAGTTTACCAGATAGATCTCTTTTCGTTATCGGAATCAACCTGACAATTTGCAAATGCCTCAATTCTCCACACCCAACTTTGGAGCTGCTTTTAAATAAAGGTCTACTGTTCAAATAATACTTTTTCTTGCTCTCTGTGTTTATGCAATTCAAGACCTGCTCCTCGACAAGTAATCCCTTCTTTTAAAGATATGGTTCAAACCCCTCCTGACATTACTGTGGAACTACATTAGGTACATCTGGCTAATGATTTAACTGAAGAGTTTGTATACAATAACTGTTTAAACTGACGTTATAACCCCTTTATTCACCAGGATGAGCTTCAAAGTAAAACAAAAATAGAAAACGAAGGAAAAAACAGAAGGCTAAGTGAGAGGGCTGTGGACATCTGGGATTCAGAGGTTTTACTGGCTATGTCACCCTAACAACCAGGACCAGATGAACACACACACACACAAAAATACTCATCTCTGATTCTTCGCCTTTTTAAATTCCATCATTACCTCTCTATGTGCTTGCAGATAACACCTACATGCCACCCCCCACATGTTAATCTCCTCATACTTGCGTTTTTCTGGGAAAACAGATGGGGAAAGAAATAAAGAAGTCACTTTGTAATTGAAATATGACTTCAGGAGAGAACAGGAAGATTTAAAAATGGAAGAAGTTAGTCTGAGCTGAGCGGTCTGTGTTTTGGCAAGAACAGAGGAGAAAACAGGGGGCGGGGGGGAATAATTGTTTAGACAGTTTTTGTGTGGCAAAATGTCTCTACTGAATCACTTTGTCGCAGTTCAGACATCTTTACTCTTCATTGACAGTGGGCCTTTGTTAGCACTTATGTTTACATTAATACTAATTTGTTCCCCTGCAATTATTAGCAACACAGGATTGGCTGCGAGCCTCACTGTACTCCAGACTCATGTAATGTGAGTGGTGTGAATGATACAATATAAAGCATTAGGATCATAACACTGGTATGTACAGTCAGAAAGTGAGTGTTCTGGTGTTTTTCAAAGTCTGCCTTAAAAACAGAGGAGCTGGCATGCCACGTGAGAATAAATCTTCAGGGGTGAAGGGGCTCTTCTGACAGCACAAGAAAATGCACAGGACTAACGCTTCACTCCAAAACTCATTCTTTCCCCACGGGAGACAAGAAACAAGTTAGCTTGTCACCACTAACAAGTTAGGGGGAACACTTGACATACTGTACATTGATCTCAATGTTCCACAAATATCTCAGGCAATATCTTGTAATGCAATGAACAGACATGTGGAGATATAACATCTGACAAAAAGGAAAAAGATGAACACACACACACACACACATCCAGTAAAAACAGAGGTGCAGGGTAAAAAAGTGATGCAAGTAGAGGAATAAAGAATGTACCCGCACACTGTTTCAATGCACTCAATTATTTAATTACCAAAAAGGACATTTCAACCAACACAGCCTTCATCTGGTGTCATCAGGTTCATGTCAGTGGTCTCCAATCTGGCCTGGTGTGAGTGCAAGCTGTTCTAGTTCAGCCTTTCTCGAAGAAGATTGGAGACCCCTGACGTAGGTTGAAGCGTCATTCGTTTGAGTACTATGTATTAAACGACGGTAGACGTCCAAGGTGGCCCAAACCCAAGCAGGTGACAAGTATGACTTACAGACATCGGGGGACTCGTCAGAGCCGTCGGGACAGTCTTTCTCCCCGTCGCAGCGCCACCCCTTGGAGATGCAGGTGGCCTGGTCCTTACAGACAAACTGCTTGGTGTTGCAGGTCTTTGGGGCTGAAACAGAAAGAGAGAGAGTCAAGGACATCAGTGAGGAGTGTCTCTATGCCAGGGGTGCACAACGAGGGCCCCTCCGTTTCAGGATTTCACGCCAACCACTGCCCTTAATTATTTTAATTAGCCCACATAATTTATTTTATCTGCCATTTTTGACACGAGGCATGAGCTACAGCTGAAGATTGTGCATGTATCCTTGGTGGTCTGATATAGGACTGAACCAGCATTGGTGGATACAGATGTGACAATGCTGGTCAATGTACCGGCCATCAAAAATACAAACTATTTATCTAAAAAAGAATACAAACTAGCACGGAAGCACTCTATGCACTGTCCCAACACATACACTACCGGTCAAAAGTTTGAGTACACCTTCCATCTGGACTATGGCTAATCGGGCACTCCTTCATTCTTCAGCAAGATAACGACCCGAAACACACCTTGAAGTTGTGCAAGAACTACCTGGTGAAGGAGGAACGTGAAGGACAACTCAAACTGATGACCTGGCCTGCCCAGTGTCCAGACCTCAATCCCATAGAAATTGTATGCGACAAACTGGACAGAAGAGTCAAAGCAAAGCAACCCACAAGTTTCTCTGGGAATTGCTGCAGGAGAGCTGGGAAGACATATCGGGTGATTTCCTGCTGAAACTTATTAACTGAATGGCCCGTGTTTGTGAGGCTGTTATCACGGCAAAGGGTGGCTATTTTGAGGAATCCAAGATTCAATTTTCAATATAATTTTCTTGAACATTTCTTTGATGTTCATTTTGTTCATTGTTACATGTGTTTTTTGTCATTTTAAAGTATTTACAGAAATGTATATGGTGTAAAGCATTGTCAATTATGAGATAAACCTAGTTTCCAGCAGGTGTACTCAAACTTTTGACCGGTAGTGTACCTTGTCAAGACTGATACTGATTCTCCCTCAGTAGCCATACACCTGCACTTAAAAACTCAGGTGCTACTCGTGAGGCAATCACTGGTTTTGGCATTCACACAATCACACTTAATTACAAACAATCAAAGGAAATGGTTGGTGTAGATCAACTTGAGAGATTTGCTAAATTGAACACAGTGAAAAAGATCCTGCACCTTTGACAAACTCAATTAAAACTCAATTAAAACTAAACTCAAATTCAATTAACATCCATTCCAATTAAAAATGGTTTGACAAATTTCAACATTTGACACTTAGCATTCCTAGCCAACGATGTCCACATTAAAAGATAGATGAAGGCGCATCCTTCACAACAGATTTTTAGAAAATTAAGTCAGAATAATTGGCTAGAATAAAAACTAGCATTACACACCAGTCCTCCAGGACTGGCGTGCACCCCTGCTCTACGCCACTTTGAGAGACAGCAGTTTTGTCAGCGGCCGGTGAGCTTTGAACAGTGGCCGCTCTCTTCATGTTCAAATGTAACAGGTACAATATAGTTGTTAATCATTCCCAATTATTATACTGCACAATAATAATTTTTCTACTTAAAATATACAAAGGCATGAATTCAATTTACATTTAACGAACCAATAAATGCAATTTTTTTTTTAACAAAGTTTAGTGAACACGTCAAACTGTGTTTGTGAAGATAAAACAAACCCTTGCATTTAATAATGGGTCAAGGTTAAGGACAAATGTTCATTGAATCCAGGCCAAAGCCTGATATCTTGTTACTACAGACAATATTTGGTTTTAGAAAGAATTTTGTTATCTTTGTTATCTGTTAACAATTTTGTTATGACCAGTCGATGCATGTTTTTTCTTTCGGTGTGGGTTTTCGTAGCCAGCACCTCTTATTTCACAGTTGTCAGTTCTTGTTTGGGGTCCAAATTAAATCGCTATGCCTGCTTTACTGCCCTTCACAACGGTGACTTGCTTGTCGACTTGTCGGCCAGTTTAGTTTCAGAAAAAATTGTGTTTGTGTAACCCTGCCCTTGCCCCCTGAATCAAGGTCTGCCCTGGCAGGAATCCCAGTTCAACATCGGGTGTCAGGGACCCAGCACGACCAGATCCCGGCCTAAAGGTCAACAGGGGATTTTTTGTCCCGTTCGGCCACAAAACCTGCCCCTCTATTCTGGGCACAAAGCTAGAAATGGGCACAATGTTCTAAACGTTTGTGTGTGGATTGGAGACCAGTGTTATCAAAGTGTAGATGTGTGTGTGTGGGGGGTCTAGAGTGGGAGCCCCAGGAAAGTAAGGGAGGAGGAGAAGAGTGAAGGAAAATGCAACCTTTCCCACGCGACTCTCCGCCAGATACCGGCGCCCGGCATTCACCAGCCAGGTTGGAATTTTCCAACCTCATAGTGGTATGGAGAAACATGCGAGGGTCACCCCAAGTCCACAACCGCTCTCTGTCTCCGAACAGGACGCAGGCAGAGTCTTGCTCCTGAAGAAATTCCATGCCTTTCGCAGACCCATAACTTCATTGGTTTATTTTGGGTTTTTTTTTTTTCTTTCCCTGGTTTTTCCAGACTTGGGTCAAAATTGTCCTTCTTTTTCTAACCTGAGAGTGTTTTCATGTCTGGCGGGATGTGGCGCTAACAGCCCGGAAGCCTCACATTCCTTTAACCCCCGCATCGAAGGAGTTGATGGGAGCCAGTTAAAGGAGCAAGTTAAGTCAGCAAAGTTTTGTTGCCGCACGCCACTGCTTGGAAACCTGTGGGCCGATGGCGGCCATGTGCTGACGTCGATCAACAATGTTGCATTCTGGGTAGGACAGAGCATGCCTCCCGAAAATATGTGTTCAGCCATGCACCGTACGACCTTATGCTAAAAGAGGCAAATGGGCCTAAGAAATGACGGCCAGCTTAATGATAACATTCTATATTCCCTTCACCACCATGTTCGCGAAGGCAGCTTGCAAAGGCAGCTGCTGACCGACAATCAGCAAAAATCTGCTGCCTAACAACTTCCTTCAGGGAATAGATATGGATTTTGGCAAATTTTCCAACTTACAGTAACAGGGGCAGACTAATTGTTAATTAGGACTGTGATCATTATTCTAACTCTCCAAACAAAAAACATTTACAACACTATTTAGTAAGATTCATTTCTATTTTTGTGCAAACAATAGAGTCCTGTGCCCTAAATAGTATCTCACATAGATGGTGCATTAACTTGCCTATGATGTGCCGAGATGGGACTAGAGGGTGGGGGGGTCTCGTTGTGGGCCTTTACAGCTGGGCCCATGATACCGAAATTCTGGCCCAGCTCGTGCGCAATTGGACAGCCTGGTTGCCAAAGCCAAAACAGTTTCGATTTCAGTGCAAAGTTCAAAATGAAAATGGCAGGTTGCTTAATCACAGCTTAAAGGTCACCACTCTACGCTTTTACCCTCATTTTATGTTCCAGGACAAAGTTGCGGCCCTGAATCCTGTATCTCACTTGACACAACGTATGCGTAAAGGTTCCCCCTCATAATGTGCCTACAGGGCAAAGTTTGCAAATAAGTAGATACTGGTTGGTTTTCCAGACCTGCAGCTCATGTTCTGCAGCTCACGACCTGTCTGCTTGCTCACTGCCTCGATCACTGCCAAGTAGACAAACGCACGTGACCCAACAAACTAAACTCGGAACACAGCCCCACTTGCCCATAGCCATCGAAAGGAAGGAAAACCTGTAAATGAAAGATAATTGACTGCCTGTTGGTTGAGGCTGGAAGAGCAACAGAGACCAGCCAGGAAGTTGAAGAGTTGAACGGTGCCCTCGGCAGTGCTCATGACTCTCACGTGCACACAGTGGACATATTCCCTCACAACTCGAGTTATCCTCATCTGCCCCTTCCCTTGATATTAATGCAGGATCACTTTAAGGTATTCCACACCAGCAACGGTAGAGTCATAAGTTGAAACTACTGCGCTGAATCCCGTGCCCAAGGAGACAGAATATCATGGCCTAATTTTTGGAAGATCCTTATCACCATTCGACCTCTGGTTTTTGGGCCTCTTAACTGAGCACGTGCTGTCTCAGACACCAAAATTGGCACTATGAACAGTATTATAGAAACTCAATCACGCTATCCAGAGCATCTGATCTGGGCTCGCCAGTTGTAGGACAGGGGAGGTGGAGCAGCACATTAAACGGGATGCGTCCGACTGACATTCCTCCCCGTCCCCTTGTAGTAAAGGTGTCGGTGCCACCAGAGCAGGCCTCACTCACAAGCCTAGCTGCGAACCTGACCCAACTGGATTTTTTTCTTTTTTTTCTTTTTCTTTTTAGAGGGGCAACAGCACAGAGAGCCGCAAGTGGGCACACACCTCATTTCCTTGGGTCTTGCCCAATCTGAGACAGATGGTGAGTCAAGCTGGATGCATACAGGCCCTTCCCAGTGAGTGTGCATAAATGTGGAAATAACACAAGGCGGCTCTAAATCTGCCCTGAACCCACAAACCAGAAGAGAGACCACGGAATGGAAGACATTCGGGGCTATTTTGGAGATTTGGGGAGGAAGGGGGGTTGTGGAGGTGGGGGGCGTTTGTAGTTCTTTTCTCAGTATGGTTTATATGTGTACTCAGTTGACATCTGTACATAAGTAACTCCTTGCTTATTTGGTCAATGCTGTGCCCTCCCACTCCCTCCGCTCTATCCATGCTGGAATATTTTAGACAGAGAAGTCTTCTTAATAAAAATGTATTTAAAAAAAAAACATCTAAAAACATCTCCCCCACCCCTTCTCCAAAGGTTCCAAAGGTGCTGGACCGCAATTTTTTTTTGTTTGTTTATATTTTGCCGTGAATTATTTTAGCATGTTCCACAGACAGGTCAGGATAAAGAGAGTCTTTATCCAGCAGGGCTGGCTTCATAAGATGTGTCTGACACACAGGAGTCTTTAAAGAAGTGCTACACGGCATTTCCCATCATCGTCACATTACTTACATTCCAGGCTGTGATCTGAATCGAGGTGTGTTGCCGCACAAGTAACCCTTCATGTTTTTATCTTTACATGTTTAATAAAGACTTAAGGACAGAAAATTCACTTGATACTCTCTCCATTTATTGTACATTTCTCTATGCCACTTCCAGATGCATGCATATAAAAAAGTAAGACTCTAAAGTAAACTCATTTCGCATAGCCCTAACACACTCGGTGCACTTTAAATGACCAAAATACACTGCCCGTCCCCAAAAAAAGCCACACACTCTAATATTTCTTGGACCACCTTTAGCTTTGATTACGGCACACATTCACCATGGCATCGTTTCGATAAGCTTCTGCAATGTCACAACATTTATTTCCGTCTAGAGTTGCATTAATTCTTCGCCAAGATCTTGTATTAATGATGGGAGAGTCGGACCACTGCGCAAAGTCTTCTCCAGCACATCCCAAAGATTCTCAATGGGGATAAGGTCTGGACTCTGTGGTGGCCAATCCATGTGTGAAAATGATGTCTCATGCTCCCTGAACCACTCTTTCACAATTTGGGCCCGATGAATCGTGGCATTGTCATCTTGGAATATGCCTGTGCCATCAGGGAAGAAAAAATCCATTGATTGAAAAACCTGGTCATTCAGTATATTCAGGTAGTCAGGTGACCTCATTCTTTGGGCACATAACGTTGCTGAACCTAGACCTGACCAACTGCAGCAACCCCAGATCATAACACTGCCCCCACAGGCTTGTACGGTAGGCACTAGGCATGATGGGTGCATCACTTCATCCGCCTCTCTTCTTACCCTGATGCGCCCATCCCTCTGGAACAGGGTAAATCTGGACTCATCAGACCACATGACCATCTTCCATTGCTCCAGAGTCCAATCTTTATGCTCCCTAGCAAATTGAAGCCTTTTTTTCCGATTAGCCTCACTGACAAGTGGTTTTCTTAAGGCTACACAGCTGTTTAGTCCCAATCCCTTGAGTTCCCTTCGCATTGTGCGTGTGGAAATGCTCTTACTTTCACTATTAAACATAGCCGTGAGTTTTACTGTTGATTTTTTACGATATGATTTCACCAAACGTTTAAGTGATCGCCGATCACGATCATTCAAGATTTCTTTCCGACCACATTTCTTCCTCGAAGATGATGGTTCACCACTATCCTTCCAGGTTTTAATAATGCGTTGGACAGTTCTTAACCCAATTTTAGCAGTTTCAGCAATCTCCTTAGTTGTTTTCTTTGCTTGATGCAGGCCAATAATTTGACCCTTCTGAAACAGATTAACATATTTTCCACGACCACAGGATATGTCTTCCGACATGGTTGTTTTAAGAAATGAGAAGCTACTCACTGCATCAGTTAGGGTTAAATAACTTGTTGCCAGCTAAAACATGAATCACTGCAGTAATTATCCAATGGAAGGCTCTTACCTATTTGCTTAGTTAAATCCAGGTGGTGACTTTTTTTTTGGGCCCAGGCAGTGTATTCGCTAAAAATGTTACTTAAGATTAACTGCGAAAGGGCGGTATAGCAGTTACAATGTTTGATACTGGCCAGTGCGACCGGGGTTGGATTCCACCGTTCGCGCCAGAGTCGGCTCTGGCCGGGAGTGCCACTAAGGGGTGGCAAATAGCTGTGTGCCCCAGGGAGGGGGGAAGGAAGCCGACATGAGTTCGCTGCGTATAGGAGTGGCTGTGGAGCTACGGTCAACAGCTTGGGGAGTGCCATCTCGGAGGAGATGATACTTCGCCTTTGTCACTGCCGGTCACAGGGCTACAGCAGCGAACTCACAATTCAGGGGGGGATTGACGTGAAAAATAGAGGGTGTAATTTTCTACTAAACTGGGAGAAAATGGGAGAAAAATCTGAAACAAATTCTTAAGATTAACTGAGAAAAATAAGAGTGCAGAATTCACTCAGACCTAGCTGGTGCAATTGGTAAATTTCTGCCAAAAAATGTCCCTTCTTATTCTCGGTTACACATTTAGGGCCCTATTTTCGTGCCGGCGCTAAGGGGCGTTATGCCCTAGTGCAGGCGAATTGCCAGTTTCGTCTGTCGCAAACGGAATATTTCCCGTCTCCGCCGAGTTTGCCAATTTCGTGGTGCGCAATGAAGGCGTGGCGGCGCAATAGGGGGTGTGACTATGAAAACAGTCAGCGCTATGCAAGTTTGGTGTCAAATAATGCGTTTGCGTTAACATCCAACTAGACCACCTCTGTGCAATCTGGTGACTTTATTGATGCGCACATATGAACATAAGGTTATCTGAAATCACATGAGAATGTTTTGTGAATATTGTTAATTTCCCCCCACGTTGAGGCAAATCGTCCAATCCATGGGTAACTTGCAAGCGTAATCAATTAAGCTAAAAACTATTTCACCACAGCTTGTGGTTATTCAATACACGGACATGAAAGACTGAAGCCATTAGGCCATCCATCGCAACCGTTCAGTAAGATACACCTGTTAAATAAATATATGTTTGTATGCACATTGTTTTTCTTATGTGAAAGGGTTTTATTCTTTCCATTCGCACTACAGAAAATGCGATAGGCGATATGCGAAGGCAATACCGTGAGCGATACCCTGGGTTTGGTAACCGGTGTTTGCCAGGTGGCTATCAGTTCGGCTGTACATAGTTTATTCCAGTCTTGTCCAACATGCAAATTCGTTTCTTACTTTTCCTACACCCGACAGCCAGCAAAGAACTAAACAGGATTTTTATACGCAATGTGGATTCCCTGGGGTCTGCACACATGTGCAGTTGTGCGCACCATCCGATCACGGTATCATTTATGTGAAACGGAAGGGGGTCCACTCCATTAATATCCAGGTGGTTTGTGATGCACACTCCAGGGTGACACATGTAGGCCTACTGCATGACGAACATAAATGAAACAGGCCTAGTTGCAGTTGTGAGTGTGTTATTTATTGCTTTCCATTTAACAATTATATGAAGTTATTTTGTAAGTTAAGTTAAGTTAAGTAAGTTGGAAAGCCTATAAATAAGAAAAAAAGAGATGGTAAAATAAAACACTTTCTTTTAACAATGTAGGTCTCAAAATATAAAATCAAATCATGTAAATAACAAATTAATGTGTGCCTTGTTTTCCCCCTCTGATTCGCGCGCCAACTTTTCCGCACCTCCTCGCTCTCTCTTTTCCAGCCGCACAAAACTGTCATGTCAGCAAATTGCCAATTTGCTATAGCGTTAACGCACTGGTATTTAAAGGGATAGAAAATAGGTGTTCTGATTGGCCATTATGAAACCAAACCCCCACCATACCCACATGTAAGTTAATCCAACCTCTTTTACAACTGCGCCGGAGGTGCAATTACCGAAATTGCGTTAGACACGCACTAAAGCGCCACCGTCTTTGCTTTGCGTCTGCATTACCGACACCGTCCTAATTCACCAAAATAGGGCCTTTAGGGTGTGTTGCCACAGGTGTGTTGATAGAGAAGCTTTAAACTGTCTCAAGGGATTGTGGACCTTATTCAGAAATTTGAGGTGACTTTTCACAAGTTACTGTGAGCAAAGGAAAAGAATCAAGTGCCAAATCACGTCACACGTCCCATTTCTCAAACCCATTTCCTGTTCACATTTCCTCAAGGAATAGACATGATGAGTATTTGTAGTATACGAATACTCAGTTGGAAACATAAAACCATTTTAAATCAGCAGAACTCTGAATGCTGAAAATCCAGTCCTGACTACCTAGCTATCACTCAATAGTTACTGCAGATTAATAAAATCACATTACTTCAATTCATAAAACCTTTTTCCATTATTTTTGATCCTGTATATAGCCTTACTATAGAGTATCCATGGCAAAACTCAGTGGATTTTAAACTAAACAGTAATTCGTCATAAAACTAAACATTGAAATCTTTAACTGTCGGGCATTGGAAAACAAGTGAATGTCAAAAGCTAAAAGTCTGGCAAGGGGCATCGATTCAGTGCAGTTTGACTTTCAAAAAACATACATCAAAAAGCCGCTATTCACGTCAATTCTCATAACAAACAACTGAGTTTGCATCATGTCCCTGGTAAGCCCCGACTAAAGTGAATACATCATTGTAGAGGCTGTGGATCCACTAAAGAGGCAACTCTTTAAATCCACGATACAGTAAAAGTGATGTCATCTGGTGCCCCAGCATCTACCCTCATCACAATACTGTATATATTTTTAAAATGTGAATATTTAGAGCAAAAAAAAAAAAAAAATTACTTGCTGACCTATTTAAATAACATAATTTCTCGCAACTGGGCAGTGTTTCGAATGCTCCATTCCCTATTGTATTAAGGGTACTCAAGCATTCAAGACCTCATTCCAACCCTAGTTTCTTTAATGATTTATTGATAATGCCATGGCCCTGTTCTCTGTCATCTTCCATCCGTCACAGTGAATCTTTTCCTTTAAATTATTTATTGAATCAAATGAATTTCCTTCAGTAAAAAAACTAAAACTAAAAAAATATCAAAGGACAAGCCTTAATGGTCTCAATGGCTGTGTTCTTGTCATTATGTATTTTTGTGTTCTTGTGAATGAATATCAGAGAGACTCGCTTTTGTTGCTGTTTGGTCCCATGCAGCCACCTTTCCGTGCCCATGACAGATTACAATTTGCATGCTTTAACAGCGTGAGGGAGACCAGAGTGGAATTAAATATGGATGCTTCGCGCTCTCTGAAATCCTCTTGGGCTGATCCGCACAGTCAAATGTGCCATAATATCTGTCCCAGAAATACCAGCAGGCTAAACTATGCTGTTTGCATATGGCTTCAGACATGTCTAATTAAGCAACCAATTGAACCTCCAAGGGAAGATGAACTAGGTTAGGAGGCCGTCTCGTATTTTTGTGCAACAGTTTTTGTGCGTGGAAGATTACCTGAATTTAACGGTGCAAGGAAATTATATGATAATGGTATAAAAAAAAACCTTGCTCAGCAGATTACAACTGGGTGATGTGGATCTAAAATTATATTACAATATTGTCAGGGCACTGGGATGGGAATGAGCAGTTTTTGGTTTTGAAATATCACAGTAGTTCTTTGTTTTATTTTAAACTGTGCTTATGTTCCGTGACAAAGAAGAGGGTGATTCAGACATCACGCTCGGCATTAAGACATACTCATTCATAAGAACTGTTTTTATTGGGTGTTGCCTCACACCAGCATGTGCTAAGCAAAGAACAACACAACTAAGCAAAATTTATCAAAGAGATGGGCAACAGCAGCTTAGTGTGGGGTTGACAAAATAGCGTGAGTCACACATGAATGCTAATGCTGCCAGCTGAACGCGATAAGCACAACTTCCTTAAAGCCATTATCACAGATGAAATTAAATGGGTATATCTCATAACAATGATATATCTCACCAACCTCCACAGAACGAGTTGAGCAATCACCTGAATTGCCCAAGAGCTGTAAAAATGGGCTGCAACTTAAATTCCATGTGAAAGGTAAAACATAAGCACTATATAGAGGTAACTGCCTAAATAAAGGCAACACCTAGGGTTTTAATAGGGAGTTGGGCAACCACGAGCCGCCAGAACAGTTTCAATGTGCCTTGGCATAGATTCTACAAGTGTCTACAACTACAACTGTTCTACAACTCTATTGGAGGGATGCAACACCACTCTTCCACAAGAAATTCCATAATTTGGTGTTTTGTTGATGGTGTCTCAGGCGTTGCTCCAGAATCTCCCATAAGTGTTCAATTGGGTTGAGATCTGGTGACTGAGATGGCCATGGCATATGGTTTACATCGCTTTCATGGTCATCAAACCATTCAGTAACAACTCGCGCCCTGGGGATGGTGGTATTGTCATCCTGGAAGAGTCCACTCCCATCAGGATAGAAATGCTTCAACATAGGATGAATGTGATCACTGTGAATGGCTTTGTATTTATTTTATTTACCTTGCCCTCTAAGTGGTTGAGTGAACCTAAAACATGCCACGAAAATGCACCCCACATCATAACAGAGCTGCCAGAACACTTAATTTACTCAAGTGTTTCCTTTGTTTCGACAGTTACCTGTATATATATCACTGTGCACTAAAGGCTGAGTGTCTGCAAACCACATGAATAATATATTACAAAGAGAAAATGGTGGATGTTAGAAATCAATGCACTTGCATGTGGCAGACTGGGGATGAGGAGGGGGGGGGGGGTGCGTGAAGGCTCCTGGCAGGTGTGAAATGGGACACGGACAGCCAGACCAGGCCAGAGGCCCAGTGTTTTTCCACTTCTGGCCCGAGCACACTTGCTATGCATAGGCCAGCTCGCGGGGTAGGGGGGTGGCCAAGGCGGGGCAGGGAATGTCACACATGCTGTCAATGAGACGCCCACAGCTCCGGCTTGTTTACTCAACCGGCCATATGCTAAATGCTTGGGCTTACTACCATTTGGGCCAGTTCAGGCCCTCGCCTGCTACAGTCAGCAGAGCCCCAGAAAGTACTCCGTCAACCCCAAAGAGGAAGGAACCCCCCTCAGAGCGCAAACACAAGCACAGCATCCCGTCTCTCTGTTTACCAGCCAAACTACCAGACACATTCTATCCTGCTCTGTGAAACACTGTATGCTGCAAAGAGTAACCACTAGCTTGACTCTATGGATCTGTGACTTTTTCTGGGTCTAGCACTGTATTTCTAGCCTTGTCAGATGCGCTTATTCGTAAGCCATCCTGGACTAGTAAGAGCCTAAACGTAAGTGTAAACATAAACTTCCATTACAGCATTCTTCAACTACTTCTTCCTGGGGGCCTTTTTTTATATTTAGTTGCTCATATAGGGCCAAACACTTCCCACATGTGCTTTATAAAACTGTATGTACGAACCAAATATATTGCACACGTGTAAACAAAGACGTCTTCTTAAAATATGCATAGCGGTAAATTATTATTCTGTCACAAGTGGAAGGTGTGCTGGCATTATGCAGATGCTGATGCAATACTTTTTTTACTCTTCTCAGTCGATTAAAGGGCCAAGAGTGTGCCAATAGCAGGCCATGTTTTACTCCCTGTCCGCCAGCTGAACAGCTTGCTCTACACCATACATAGCATAGATCACCACAATCAGCAAAACAAACTGAGTTTACAAACCGCTACAGCCCAGGAAGAAGCAATAACCTGGGAAACAACTCCAGGAGAATAAATTAATTTCACTTGGTGGCGGAATAATTAACAATGAATCATAAACTCAGGTAATCAATAAGATCGATATAAGCAGCATACAAATTAAATTAAATTAAATTACAAAATGTAATACTCGGCTTTCAAAATCAAGCAATGCCGCAAATTTACGAAGTGGAATGCATTTTTTGTCTTTCATCTGGATGAGGACAGATTCCAACCTTTAGTCAACACTTTGAGCAACTCTGAGGCATGTTCCCACATTCTCTCGTGTTATATTTTAATTTACAAAAATGTTTTCTCTTCTCGTTTATATGTGTGAGTCATTAATATGTACACAAAATATATATAATCTTTCCTCTCTCTATTCAACTGAGTGCCAAGGATATAATTGGCATTCCAAGGGCATAGCGGTTTAAGCCATGATAGCTTTTCATGATAGCCAAAGTGTTTTACAGTGAGTAACTCACCTCAGCCATCACCAATGTGTAACACCCACCTGGGCATTCATTAATGCTCAATGGTGGTTAAATTAACATATTTTAAACCCAAATTATACATGAATTTGACCAAATTATACAAATTCACATTTTTGATGCAGTATTATAGAGGCGAATAAGGCCTTTAAAAGTCTTCCCTTAATTGTCATTGGATTCCTCTGGCCTGTGCAGTGCTTTTGGGATTACACCAGTTATGTCAAAATGCCCCAATTTTATGAAAATGAATCCTTTATTGATTAAAATCATTACTGACATTACTGTAGCCTGATTTTTAAATAGGCTGCTCTCATTTTGTAGCTATAAACCTTAGTTTTGTGAATGCTACTTCCACTTTATAATAGTTCAGTCGAGTGGTCAGTCCGGTTTGAATTTCTGAGTTCTACTGTATGAAAGAGTGTGAAATTCTCAACCTGACCATGATTCACAAATACAAATGCAAAACCCATAAACATAATGTCAGTCGGATTGTACGCTTATCATTCTTGACTTGGTTTGGACCAGTGCTTCAAAGCAAGAACACAAATCTTTTAAAATTAAAACCAAATACGTGAGGCTGAAGTAAAACAGGGCACTATTACCAGATTTTCTTTGTAAGCTCATTAATTATTCAGTGGCATGAAAAGTTTAAGGAACCCACCCCGGAAGACAAGGTAGAGGACAAACACAGGCTGATGAAAAATGCAGCCCTGAAACCAGATAAGGAGCCAAACTCTGGCCCAGGGGGCACTGTTGGTATGCAGGGGACAGCACATTCTCTAGATTACTGCCCTGATTGCACCCCTGGGGTCAAAAGACCTGGGGCACAGAGAGGCGGCAGCCATTTCTGCGGAGAGTTCATACTCTGTGCCCGCAGGACAGAGGGAGTGAGAAATCTTTAAGAATGGCCTGTTCTATTGCACACGACCCCCCAGACCGCTCTCTCCCAAATCACACCATCACCACGCTGTGCCACAGTCATCCAATAGGAGTGAAGGAAGAATTGTGCTCACACACTATAGATGCTCCCAAAGCAAATTTTACATTGTGACAATGCTTCAATCTGAAAGTGGATCTCTGCCAGGTCAATCTATTCTTTCTTACGTTGTGCTTCTGTCTGCTCAGCACATAAATTAAGTAAATAAATACTGGGTATTTATTTATACATAAATTGCTCACAGACTAAACAAGCCATATATATTAGTAATATCAAGGAAAATATTCATATTAAAAAGCAAACCTTAAATGATTTCAAAAAATGACACTAGCGCTATTCTACACAATTCATGAAGTAGGTTTGACTGGGATTTGTCTGGGAAGTTACCTTGCTGGATTGAATAACTAAATGAACATATCACAATATTTGCAATATCTTTAAAACCACATTGTGTATAAAATGTAATTGGTAGTCTGGGTACCCCTGATATTGTAATAGACTTTGAGGAACCGGAGAATTGCAAAGAAATGTATTATACAGTAACCTAACTGGAATGGCAGTTAAGTGACTGCCTGGCTTTGTTCATATTAGCTGTGTTTTTGCCAGCTATCAAGAAACCCTTTCAATGCTTGGAATTTATTAACATAAGTTTAAATTGTTCGCAAGAGACCATTGTCTCTCTTGAGAACACACTTGTTCTCTTTCTGCGCTGGCAAGCTTGTTCCGGTATTTTGACGAGCAAACTGGACCAACCATTAAGTGTTTCTTAAAAGGATCAAGTTTAGTCCACCGGAGACAGTGTGTACATTTTTAGAGCATGATATCTAGAAGGCTACTCAGAACACGTGCACTAAGAACATGTCTAATTTCTTTTTACCAAACAAAGATAAACTCCTTTTTGAAAAATGCAGGTTTGAACAATGAGGTTTAAACAAGGGAGTAAGAGATTACATTTTAGCTTTGGTCAACAGTTTCCATAACAAGAGTAAAATTGCAGTACTGGGGAGGAGCTGGGAGACCTAACACAACTAGCTAAGCAGTCTGAATGCTTACATTAATGGTAAAGACTAGAGGAATACTTGTCAGATTGGGGGAGACACCCCTAATGTGATTTTAGTCCAATTTCAGGAGGGAAAAATTATTGCAGTCATTGGCAGGTAGAGTGGCAGGTGGGGTGGGGGGGGGCTCTTGGGTGTGCATGTCAACTGAAGAGTTTGAGAAATAGTTTAGGGTAGGGATCCTAATTTTTCCCTTAAAATCAAATCAGACCCAGGAAACCAGGTAGAGGTGAGTTAACAGTGTCAAAAAATGTCTTTACATGATCAATTGTGAAAAAGTGTTAAGAAACGATGGAAACATTTTAAACATTTCTAGGTTGCAGGTTCGATTCCCAGGTGGCGCACTGCCATTGTACCCTTGAGCAAGGTACTTAACCTGAATTGCTTCAGTAAAAATATCCAGCTGTATAAATGGATTGTTGGTAAAGAAAAGTAAACTGTGTAAGTCGCTCTGGATAAGAGCATCTGCTAAATGCCTAAAACGTAAATGTAAATGTAATGTAATTTATGGAAGTCAATGGCTAAATGGAAAAAATCTTGGATGAGTCAGTGTTCCAGTCAGCAAATGATTCTGAGAAATTAGAAAAATAGCTTAGGGGATAAAATCACATTATCAGGCAACTCTGAAGCCACTGATTTCCTTGTCATTCTGATTCCATGCCATATGAATGTTCCATGCTATTCCATGCTTCTACATGTGCACATAGTTTATAGAGTGCTACCGGTCATTTTTAAAACAAACTGACCACCAAATCACATCCATCACAGATAAGGACCATGTTGAATTTCTTCCTCCCATGTATCGCCTTTTCCTGGCTGTTGTTGTCATTGCATTTTAGGACACCAATAGACAGGAAAAAGGGTGCTGGCAAAGGTCGTATCCCTCACCTCAACTATGTACGGTGGGGCATGGTGAGTGGGCAGACAGAGGGAACTAGGGTGGTTAGTTAGCAAGCATTCTTTCTGTTCTGTAGCGTAAGCTGGCCTACCACAGGGCATGGTAAAACTGTGCGGTAATGCCGGTGAAAGCTGACATTTCCCAACGTCTTCCATTTATATAGCTGGATATTTTTACTGAAGCGTAATGATGTGCAGTTTGCACTGTCTCTCTCAACAATACCAAATCTCCACAATTTCACAATATGAAGTTGATCACTTCTGATGCTACTACTTATTTTTCTGGGATTGTATGTGGGTTTGTTTTAATAACTAGAGACAAAACTAGACCCTGAACGAGTGGATTAGCCATAATCCCTGGAGTCCGCTGCCTACACCTTCTCCCACACTCCACGACACCTTCTCCCACACTCCACGACCCACAGGTAGAGGTGGAGGGACAGGTATACTGATCTCCCCCCTGTGGAGATTTGGTATTGTTCTTCTTCCTCACTTCTCCTCCTTTGAATATGCTGTCACTGTCACTATTCCATGCAAATTACACATCATTGTTGTCTATCGCCCACCAGGTCCACTGGGGAGTTTCCTAGATGAGATGGATGCCCTACTTAGCTCCTTCCCTGAGGATGGCACTCCTGTCTTACTCCTCGGTGACTTCAACTTGCTGCTGGACACCCCTCAGTCCTCAGTCCTCTGCATTTCTCCCCCTGCTTCAATCCCTTAACTTCACCATGGCTGAATCCCCATCCACCCACAAGGCCGGCAACCAACTGGACCTGGTCTTCACTAGAAACTGCACCTCACCTAACATTGTGGTATCTCCTCTGCATGTGTCTGACCACTGCTTTCTGTCTTTTTCCCTCCCCCTCCCCTCTTCACCTAAACCTTCTTCACCTTCCCCTACTGTTTCTGTCCATCGCAACCTCCGCTTTCTCCCCCTCTGCCCTGGCAGCTATCATCCCTTCCCCCTACTACTTCTCTCAGCTACCTGCTGAGGTAGCCTCATCCACCCTACTGTCCTCTCTCTCCTCCTCCTTTGATTCACTCTGTCCTCTCTACACTAAACCTGTTCGTCTCCCACCCCCTGGCTAACTGACTCCATTCAGGCTGACCGACTTATACTGTGAGCGGCAGAAAGGAAATGGAGAAAATCCAAATCCCTGGGTGCCCTGTCTGACTTCCACACTCTCCTGGCTACCTTTTCCTCTAACCTCTCCTCTGCTAAATCTGCATTTTTCTGCATCTTCTGCTGCTAACCCTCGCAAACTGTACTCTACATTTTCCTCTCTCCTCACCCCTCCTCCTCCCACACCCCCCTCCTCTCTCACCGCAGATGACTTTGCTTCCTTCTTTCGCAAGAAAGTTGATGACATTCGCAACTCCTTCTCCCCATCCCCTCCCGTATCTAACTCTCCCTCACCCATCTCACAACCGAAACCTCTCACCCCCTTGTCTTCCTTCTCACCCGTCCCTGATTCCGACATCTCACAACTTGTTCACTCCCACCATCCTACCACCTGCCCTCTCAATCCTATTCCTTCCCCCCTTTTCCAGTCCATTGCTATGGACATCCTCCCCTTTGTGTCCAATGTTATTAACTCTTCTCTTTCCTCTGGCTCTGTCCCCTCTCCCCTCAAAAGGGCCCATATCATCCCCCTCCTCAAAAAACCCTCTCTAAATCCTGCTATAATTTCTAACTACCGACCTGTCTCTCTCCTCTCATTCCTTTCCAAAACATGTGAGAAGGCTTTATATAACCCAACTGTCTGCCTATCTCCTACAGAACGACCTGCTTGATCCCAACCAATCTGGGTTCAAGGCAGGCCACTCCACAGAAACTGCTCTCCTTGCCATCACCGGGGCTCTACAAGTGGCAAAATATAAATCACTCAGCTCCGTCCTCCTCATCCTCGACCTGTCCGCTGCATTTGACACCGTGGACCACCAGATCCTGCTCTCATCTCTCGCCGAGATGAGAATCTCTGGATCTGCATTGGCATGGTTAGAATCATACCTGGCTGACCGGTCCTACCAGGTGGCCTGGAGAGGATCCCTCTCCTCTCCCCACACCCTCTCTACCGGAGTCCCGCAGGGCTCGGTGCTAGGCCCCCTCCTGTTCTCCCTATACACTAAATCACTTGGTTCGGTCATCTCTGTTTTTTCATATCACTGTTATGCTGATGACAACCAACTCTTTCTCTCCTTCCCTCCTTCTGAGACCCAGGTCCCGGCACGTATCTCTGCATGTCTAACAGACATATCTGCCTGGATGTCCACACACCACCTGAAGCTGAACCTGAGGAAGACAGAGCTGCTCTTCCTCCCAGCGAAGGGCTCCCCGATGATTGATGCTTCATAGGCTCCATAGTATCTCCATCTCAGTCTGCCAGGAGCCTTGGAGTGACCCTGGACAACCAGCTGAGCATCATGTGTGGCCCATATCGCAGCAGTCACCCGGACCTGCCAATTCTCCCTCCATAACATCCCGAGGATCCGACTGTTCCTCACCAAAGAGGCCACCCAACTCCTGGTCCAGGTCTCATGCCTGGACTAGTGCAATTCCTTGCTGGCAGGCCCACCGGCCACTGCAGCTGGTCCAGAATGCTGCCACTCGTTTGATGTTCAACCAACCAAAGTACACACATCACCACTCTACTCACCTCTCTTCACTGGCTGCCTATTGCAGCAGGCATCAAATTTTAATCACTGGTGCTGGCCTATCAAGCTGCTAGAGGAACTGCTCCCTCCTACCTCCAGTCACTCATCACACCCAGCCAGACCCCTCTGCGCCGCCTCCTCGGGCAAACTGACTGTCCCTTCCCTGCGGGTACCCGGCAGCCGCTCCTCGCGGTCTCGCCTCTTCTCTGTCCTGACCCCCCAGTGGTGGAACAATCTTCTGCACTCGGTCAGGACCGCCGACTCACTGGCCAGCTTCCGCAAGAGACTGAAAACCCACCTCTTCAGACTCCATTACCACTAATTGTCATCACCACTGCTTTCATGTTCAATACTGCATTTTGTAATATGTATCTATGTTGATGTCTGCCCCCCCCCCAAAAAAACAAAACAAAAAAACACCGAACTTTTCCCTCCTTGTGTTACAGGTACGGTTTGCAGCTGCCAACGATTATGCCCATAACTGTATCACGACACTGATCTCTGGCACGGACTATGATTGAACTTACCATGTATTAATGCACATTTTGTAAGTTGCTCTGGATAAGAGCGTCTGCTAAATGCCTAAAATGTAAATGTAACGTAAAATGAGCAACCTGATAAGGCCCAGCGCACTTCTGGCCGACTGCAGCTCAAATGCACCAAGAGACAGATAATCACTGCAGCAGCATCTGTCTAGCTAACATTATTACACAAGGCTTTTGTAATAAAAAAACATGCCCATCTAAGATGTTAGAAAACCAAATTAAAAAAATTAAAAAATAAACAGATTGGCTGCACCTACAAAACTGGCTGTGTTTTGGACGGTCGTAAATCTTCAATGTGCCTTCCCCTCCTCGAGAAACCAAAAACAAACAAACAAGCAAAAAACTAACAGAAACGCAGACAGCAGGCTGCGATAAATGTTTTATGCATAAGCCGAAAACAGCAGCAGAATAATTATGTATTTATTAAATAATTAAAAAATATATTTCATATGGGGACAGCATATTGAACACTTGGCTGAGCTGTACTTAATGAGCGTGCACCTGAATATCCCAGTAAATTAAGATATGTGTGTTACCGTCAGATTAAAGTGCTGGGTGATACACGTTTGCCAAGGTGAGATTCAGGAATATTTGCACACATGGGGAAGGCTACTGGGAATACCATTAGTCCTTCTTATGCAGCACAGCCAGTGTTACAGTTGTACAATGCTGATGTGCAGATATATACATAAATCTCTCTCCCTATGTGTGTGTGTATATTCAGGGCCATCTCAAGGGGTGGGCGGGGCCTGGGGCGAGTTAACCCAGGGTGGGGCCCAGCTGTTAATGCGAACAACCATTGTTTATAATAGCCAACCCATCGTAGGCTTACATCGGAGCTATTATATAGGCTCTGATAACTATGAGCTAAAGTTTTACAGGCTACGAAATCACACAAACCATCCATATATGCCCCTTGAATTAAAATATTTTAATAAGCATAAACAACTCACCAATCTGACTGACCAGCTGACTGTCTACAGTGTGATCTTTCTGTCCTTCATTGTAGCAATATGATCCACATCGTCGAGGGTTGAAGCAACGTCTTTCTCGATAGAGAAAGGCCACATAGCCGCTCCTGCTCATGACTGTCTGCAAATAATTCTTTATTATTTTCCATTTGGAAAAGCTTTGTTCTCCTGAAGCCACTGTTACTGGAATAGTCATTCAAATCTGATATGCGACTTCAGTGTTTGGGAACGTGCCTTCAATTGACTTCAGAAATTGAAGGGCTTGAAGTGCAGTGTTGGTTCCTTGAGGGATCATCTCTCGCAATACTCTGAGCTCTGAGAAGAGGTTGGGGTCATCAATGTAGTGAGATTCTCCATCAGACAAAGCGATCCATACACTGCCTTCTCAAGTCACCTTCCGTCATTTCACCCAGATTGGTGAAACCCAAACTTAGCTACGAAACCTTGAAAAGAAAATATTGTTTCAAAAATCTTCTCAGGGGAATTCTGCTAATGCCAATGAGCAGAATCAATTTGTCTCGGTCTCTGCTGTTTGAGCATGCCATTTTGCCACCCGACTCCGCACAATTTCAAGCTAATTAGAATAACATAGCTACAAGCTAAATGCACATATGCAGCATAGGGACGCAACTACTTCCCATATAACGTCAACTTGCCAAAACGCAATTTAGGCTAAATAAATGTATTTGCATGTCTGTGTGTGCTTCACAAACATAGCCTATATATTTAATACATATTGTTTTAGATAATAATAATAAAAAAATAATTTAAGAAATTATTATTATTATTTAAAGTCATTTTTCCCCTCTCACCACGGGGCCCCTTGAAGGGCGGGGCCTGGGGCGGTCGCACCGGTGACGACCCCCCAAAGGGACGGCTTCGTGTATATTCATATATTTTATATATATACATATATATTTATATACACTCAGTGGCCACTTTGTTAGGTACACCTTTCTAGTACTGGGTGGACCCCCCCTTTGCCCCCAGAACAGCCTAAATTCTTTGTGGCATGGATTCAACAAGGTGCTGGAAATATTCCTAAGAGATTCTGGTCCATGTTGACATGATAGCATCACGCAGTTGCTGCAGATTAGTCGGCTGCACACTCATGTTGCGAATCTCCCGTTCCACCCCATCCCAAAGGTGCTCTATTGGACTGAGATCTGGTGACTGTGGAGGCCATTGGAGTACACTGAACTCATTGTCATGTTCGTGGAGCCATTAGAAGATGGGTAGACTGTGGCCATAAAGGGATGCACATAGTCAGCAACAAGACTCTGGTAAGCTGTGGCATTTAAACAATGCTCAATTGGTATTAAGGGGCCTATTGTGTGCCAACATTACAACATTACACCACCACCACCAGCCTGAACCATTGACACAAGGCAGGATGGATGCATGGATTCATGTTGTTTACGCCAAATTCTGACCCTACCATCTGCATGTTGCAGCAGAAATTAAGATTCGTTAGACCAGGCGACATTTTTCCAATCTTCAACTGTCCAGTTTTGGTGAGCCTGTGCCCACTGCAGCCTCACTTTCCTGTTCTTAGCTGACAGGAGTGGAACCCGGTGTGGTCATCTGCTGCTGTAGCCCATCCACTGCAAGGTTTGACATGCGTTCAGAGATGCTCTTCTGCATACCACTGTTGTGACACGTGGTTATTTGAGTTACTGTCGCCTTCCTGTCAGCTTGAACCAGTCTGGCCATTCTCCTCTGACCTCTCTCATTAACAAGGCGTTTTCGCCCACAGAACTGCCGCTCACTGAATGTTTTTTGCACCATTCTCTGTAAACTCTACAGACTGTTGTGCATGAAAATCCCATGAGATCGGCAGTTTCTGAGATACTCACACCACCCCGTCTGGCACCGACCATCATTCCACGGTCAAAGTCACTTAGATCACAGTTCTTCCCCATTCAGATTTTTAGTCTAAACAACAACTGAACCTCTTGACCATGTTTGGCTCATGCTCCCTGAACCACTCTTTCACAATTTGAGCCCGATGAATCGTGGCATTGTCATCTTGGAATATGCCGTGCCATCAGGGAAGAAAAAATTAATTGATGGATAAACCTGGTCATTCAGTATATTCAGGTAGTCAGCTGACCTCATTCTTTGGGCACATAACGTTGCTGAACCTAGACTTGACCAACTGCAGCAACCCCAGATCATAACGCTGCCCCCACAGGCTTGTACGGTAGGCACTAGGCATGATGGGTGCATCACTTCATCCACATCTCTTCTTACCCTGATGCACCCATCACTCTGGAACAGGGTAAATCTGGACTCATCAGACCACATGACCTTCTTCCATTGCTCCAGAGTCCAATCTTTATGCTCCCTAGCAAATTGAAGCCTTTTTTTCCTATTAGCCTCACTGACAAGTGGTTTTCTTAAGGCTACACAGCTGTTTAGTCCCAATCCTTTGAGTTCCCTTCGCATTGTGCATGTGGAAATGCTCTTACTTTCACTATTAAACATAGCTGTGAGTTCTACTGTTGATTTTTTATGATATGATTTCACCAAACGTGATCGCCGATCACGATCATTCAAGATTTTTTTCTCCAATCTCCTTAGTTGTTTTCTTTGCTTGATGCAGGCCAATAATTTGACCCTTCTGAAACAGATTAACATCTTTTCCACGACCACAAGATATGTCTTCCGACATGGTTGTTTAAGAAATGAAAAGCTACTCACTGCATCAGTTAGGGTTAAATAACTTGTTGCCAGCTAAAACATATTAATCACTGCAGTAATTATCCAATGGAAGGCTCTTACCTATTTGCTTAGTTAAATCCAGGTGGTGACTCTTTTTTTGGCCAGGCAGTATATATATATATATATATATATATACACACACACACATATTGTGACGCCTGGAGGAGTTGAGGAGCACCCTGGTGTTTGAGTGGACATCAGTAGTCCGTTTCTTTTTTTTTTTTATACCGCCACAGGACTGCGAAAGTGCTGCTACAACTAAGTGCAATAGCTAAGAAGCAGGTAAGCCCCAGTTCCTACGAGATGCCCTTCACCCCAATGGGCATAAAATGGGAGGACTTGGAAGCCTGCCCCTCAGAGCTCCAAGAAGATCTACTGTGCCTTGCTGCAGCTTTCCAGACAGAATCTGGGGAAAGCCCCAACTCAGGGCTCCAGGGAGCACCCCAATGCTGCCAGGATGTGAAGGCAGACCTGAGATGGCTGAGGTCTCCGGAGGTGTACTCCTGGCTGGAGATGTTTGGGGAGCTGTACCTGGATCAGGAGGAGGTTGATGGCATCCTGGACTTCCTGAACGAAGACGAGGCTACCTGGTGGTGACTAAAGCGCACACTGCTGAAGTTGCTGCTGAGTCCGTGGAGGAGGCCGTCATGGCCTCACAGGAAGTGGCCGTGGAGGTGGTGGCAGCTGCAGTGACAGAGGAACAAGCGCCCACGGTAGAAGAGGCACCGCCCACCGTTATGGCAGAACCAGGGCCGGCTGAAGTAGAAGAGGTGCAAGCCGCAGTAGAAGAGGCACCACCTGCAGTTGAGGTCACCGCAGCAGAAAAGGCGATGTTAGCCGTAGTAACTGAGGTGGTCCAGAAGGTTGTCCAGGAGACGGTGAGTGCCGAAGAAGCTGCACCTGAGCCGGCACCTGAAACGGCCCTGGCGCCCGAGCCTGAACCAGAACCAGAACCAGAACCAGAACCAGAGCCAGAGCCAGAGCCAGAGCCAGAACCAAAGACTGTTATTCAACCAGAAGAACCTGTCCCAGCAGATGAGCCTGTTGCGGACCTGGTACAAGAGCCCATTCTGGAGCCTGAAACATAAGCTGAAGAGGAAGCCCCAGAATCTTGCCAGGAAGAAGTTCCTCCCCCTGTTGTGGAGGAGCCTGCACCGGTCAGTCTCACCCTGGTAGAAAGCACTGAGGAATCAGAAAGTGCCCTTGAGCCTGTCCTAGAAGCAGTGCCCATCGCCAAACCCGAGGCCGTGGAAGCGGAGATTGAGGCTGAGACCGAAGCTGAATCTGAACCAGTTGAGCCTGTGGCAGCGCTTGGCACAGATGGCAACAACCTGGAGGGCCCAGCCAATGTCGCCTCACTGCTCTGCCCAGAGGGTCTGCCGGTGGTCGCCTCGCTGCCCTGTCCTGTGGGGCCAGCTGAGGCCCCCATGTTTCCCTGTTCTGTGGGGCCAGCTGAGGCCCTCATGTTGCCCTGTCACCATGGAGCCAGCTGAGGCCCTCATGTTGCCTTGTCCACTGGGACCAGCAGAAGGCGCCATGCTGCCTTGCCTGAGCAGCCGTCCGGTGGTCTTCTCACCTCACACTACTGTGGGTCTTCCAGTGGCTGTGCCCTCATTGTGGTCCAAGGGACTAACAGTCTTCACTCCCCAGCTAGGGGGAGCCATGCTGACTTTGTGCCTCACCTCATCCTTCAGCATAACCCTGCCCTTTGTTTTACAGACCTTCTGCATCATCTCCCTGGTCCGTTGGGAGTGCCGAATCTTCAATCCGGGGGGCGGGGCCTCATCAGTACCTGTTGCTCCCCTCCCGGAGTCTCCTGTTTGCCGCATCCTAGCCTTGGTCGGAGGTGAGGGGGAGGGTGTGTAACACCTGGGGGAGTTGAGGAGTGGAAAGGGCTGCTCGTCCTCTGGCTGCTGTCCTGGTTCCTCCCACAGCCTGAGAAACCTGCAGGACTTCAGACAGCAGGGGCCTTACCTACAGTCACACACAGCTGAGGTTAATTTGTAATTAGCCAAGCTGTTGTTCGTTGCCTTCGTCAGGCCCTTTATAAAGACACCATTTTCTGTGCCTTGAAGGAGGGGAGCATGTTGTGGCTAGTGGGGTGCCTCTTACAATCGTTTTTCTTGGTTTCGTTTTTTTGTAAGTTGTCTAGTTTGGTATTGGTTTTGATATTTTCGTACATCGCATCGTTTTACTAGTAGAATAAAACGGCCCTGGGCCAATCCACTACCTTTTTGTCTCCTTTCTGTCCACTCACCACCTGACACCATGCCAGAATATATATATATATATTTATTTTTTTACACATACACAGGTAACTGCCAAAATAAAGGAAACACCAACAAAGTGTCTTAATAGGGCATTGGGCCACCACGAGCCTTGATGAAACTGCTTACTCACGTCCTAGATTGATATTTGCAGTCAACTGATTCTGACTGAAGGTCTAAAAACATTCTAAACATTCTAAAACTAGCCAGTTTACATCAAAGCGACTAAGCAGAGACAGTTTACCATTTCCATAACAACCACTCTCTTTACCTCTGTGTTGATACCGGCTATATTTGTGGTTGTTGGATATTTTGTATGTAGCCTACAATATTTTGATTCTCAAACTTTTCAGTCCGTGACTCCCAGTAGAGACGCGCCCCCTATGCCCCCCCCTTCCCCGAGGTGCTTACGACAATTTGGATCGAGTGCTCTGCTTGCAAGAGCTCTCTGTGTATAATACAGTGTTTTAAATTAACATGATGTGCTACTTATAAGACTCTTGCCTTCAGTCCTTTCTTTTTACCCAATATTGGCGAGTGCTGCCCATTTGGTGCCCAGCTTTGTGAAAATGTCATTGCTTGTAAAAGTTTTCTCCAGCGCAGTGCAAATGCATGTCCTCACTGTTTCAAGCTCACGTGGTTTATCAGCAGAGGGATAGATGGCTTTTCTGAATGAAATTCATTGGTCGCTTCAGAGTGACTTGTCAATGAGTCGCGCCTAAATGTATTAACGTTAACAAACATTTTCCCAGTAGCCTCGTCTGACCTGTAGTAAATGTATTTATGACATGCCAGTTACTGTACATTTACAGCGCAACACTAAACAAACTAGCCTACAAACTGCCTTGTGTGTGCATACTTTTTTTTTTGCAAGCTAGCTAACGTTAATCAGCAAAATGGAACGGTGGTTAATCCGTAAAAACAAGGATACAACAGATATCGAGATTGACAACAGTCACCCTGAAGCAATTCATGAAATTAATTTAAAAAAGCCATCTACCCACGTGGTCCATTGGTTACAACATCCGACGCTGGCCACGGAGACCGGGTTTCAATTCCCCGTCTCGCCAGAGTCGGCTCTGGCCGGGAGTGCCAGCAGGGGCGGCGATTGGCTGTCCGCCCCAGGGAGGGGGGAAGGAAGCCGACATGACGTTCGCTGCAAATAAGAGTGGCCCTGTAGTACCGGGTTACGGTCGGCGGCTTGGCGAGTGCCGTCTCGGAAGAGGCGTTACTTCGCCTTCGTCACTACCGGTCGCAGGACCATCTCAATAATCAAACCACTGTGTTGCTTGGTAATAATTGTGGCATTCATGGGGGCATGGCCACATGCTCCATTATTCTCCCTTTGTCTTTTAAAATTGTTCCGATCGTTGACCGGCTGTAGCCTAATGCTTTCCCAATGGCTGATGGCGTTTCACCTCTCTCCGATCTCTTTATTATTTCAACTTTACTTTCCATGGCGATTGTTTTCTTTTTCTTTGATGCATCACCAGCACTTGCATCGGATTTACGCTTTGGAGGCATCGTTGTAAGGGTAAGAGAAAGAGAAAAACGGAACAGTGATCTGACTTAAAATAACGGACGGTGATCTCTGTTCCTTGAGCCGGCGAACCACTGAAACCGCCCAATGTTTTCATGAGCATCACGAAGTAGTGCGTGCGTTCGTTATTAGAACCATTGTATTTAACTTTCTTTTTTTTTTTTACATAATAGGCCTTATGGCAGTCCGTTCGCAAGTACAAGTTGTCCGTAAGCCGGACGTTCGTAACCCGGGGACGGCCTGTATATATATATATATATATATACGGTATATTTATTTATATATATATATATGCATGTGTGTGTCTTAAAAAAATAAATAATTGATTGTAAAAGGTTATGGTATGTCCAAGTTGGCAATTTAAATTCCATTGTAAATGCACTCATTTACGAGTGTGAGCTGCCTATCACAGTCGCAGTTTGAAACCTGATTGTATCAGACCGGCCCTGGTGGGGAGCCCTGATCGGGGCAGCGTTTGGCTGTCTGCCCCAGGGGAAAGGGGGAGGGTGAGCCGGCACAAACTCACTGAGAAGCGTGCAAGGCTGTCTCCAGGACATGGGTGGGAAATTTTGTCTCAAAGGAAGCAAGTTCGCAGAGTTCGCAGGCCTCAGAGAATTGACTTGCCTCGTTAGAGACGGGTGGCAAGTTCGTGTGGGGAGGGCAAATCAAAATAAAAGGGTATAGTTGGGCACTAAATTGGGAGAAAAACTGGAAAAAATCTGAAACTAATAAAAAAAATTTAAAAAAAGAATCCATTGTAAATGCTCCCCTTGTTCACAGACTGTTAAATTTCAATTTCAAGACTCGATTTGTTCATGTCATAATTTTGTTCAAGACGCACATACCGAAACACGAGGGGACGTGTCAAATATTGTAACACCATCCACCCCTCTTAAATTTGTATTTAATTACATCTGGGAATGTTCTCTTACAACTAAACCCCAGGGAAAGAGTTTGACTGGATATATGAATCATTCAATAATCAGCCAATGTGAGGTCATTTGCTTGGTGTGAGCAAGACGCTTTCACTGCGGATCACTTTCAAACTCACAGATTTTTTTTCCCACTGACAAACTTTTCACAGAAAGCTTCAATTCAATTTCATGCTCTGAATTCATTATGCGTGTTGACGTTCCCAGGGAACCATGCGGCTTGATGATAACTCGGGACTGGAAACTGCAGTAATGCTATCGAAAGACACAATAACAATAGTGGGGGGATTATGCCAAATCCTGCAGCGCCTTTTTCACAAGACTACCTTAAGCATATTACAGTACAAAACTCGGGCTTATGGAGATTAGCCCTAATTGCCAGTGTGACACACCAGGCCAATCGCAGTGACATTTAAACCCCCCAAAAAATTCTTGAGACAGCATCACCCGCCCCCTTCCCCCAATAATGAGGGGATGATAACATCCGTGCTAATCGCCCTTCAATTCCCAAGGTTACCTGCAGTCCCGGCAAATCCCAACAGTGTCTATATTCTCTGATGAACAGTGTTTGTGTGGGAGCAACCAAATTCCACCCTCACAACCAGGACGTCAGCCGATAAACATAAAGAAAGTCCTCCATAAACCTTACAGACTGGTAAAGGTAAAATATCTGCTCTAAAAATCAAAAATGGCAAAAACCAAAACACGAGAGGAGGGAGGGAGTGTGGGTGGGTTTGAGAGCAGCAGAGAGATGCTGTTTGGACACGCAATGTTTCTCAGCAACGTTTTCCCACAAGGAATCGCACCCCCCCCGTCCCCCACCCCCTGTCCCCAGCGCCAAAATTATCGAAAAGCTTGTTCCGTGACTGAAGCAGACAGGTCCGACAGACCGCAGCAGGCCGTGAAATTACCGCCGCTTTCAGTGGAGTTGCATCAGCACGCGTCAGTCACCCCAAACCCCCAATGTGGGGCGGAGTGCGACAGCCCTTGGAGGTGACTGTGATTTTTCCAGGCAAGCACAAACTCAGCCGGGTCTTCCCCCCACCCCCAAGACGGCGCATCAGAATCTTTTATGGCACGCTCGTCCCCGGCACCACACAGACAGTCACAGGTTCACAACGACCCCACCAGACAGCGCCTGGGGGGTGAAGGCTCCATCAAACGCAATAAAACATGGAGCGATGGGCTTAAAGGGCACCTATGGCTGTTCTGAGAAACAAAATATCACCAGCTTACCTTAACATTACCGCTGGACAAATACATTATTAGAGCTTGAAGTTAATTCAAGGTTTTATGGAAAAAATTATTGAGTCCTACATGAATGTGACCCCCCCAAATAAATTATCTTGCTAAATCTTATATATACAAATAATAACATTTAATAAATCCAACAATATACAGTACTGTGTCTACCCGTCTCTGTGAAGGAGTCAGACACGGTCTCAATCTTCAAGTCTAGATTAAAAACACATCTCTTTAGTCTCTCTTATAGTCATTAGGTGCAGATGTGGAGGGGGCGTAGCAATAGAGCCTTCTGGTGCAATGAGCTATCCTTACTGTCACCAATCATAAGTGATGATCTGCCCCTATCAGGACTGCTGATGATGTGGTGGGATGGTCTCTGAGTGCCCTCATGGCTGCGTGCTCCCTGTGCCACTCACCTAATTAGTTATGCTGCCCTAGATTACTTCTGCTGGTGCAAAAGTGTTATCACTACTCTTTCCCCTGATCCGGTGTGATATTTATCATAGTCATAATTGCACCTTTCCTCTTTTCTCCCCGGCTTCGTGGGAACTGCCCGGAGCTCACCTGCCCCAGAGTCAACCCCCCACCCCAGCCATGGTTTAGCCGGATGCCGCTGGCCCAGACCCTAGCTGCTGGTTCCATCCCCCGCCCTGCCCTGGTATCTGGAGGGATGAGGTCCACCCCACCCCTACACTTAGAATGCCCTTCCGGTGGTCTGTTAAGCCTCATGAGCCTCAAGGACTATTTGTTTTGTTTTTCTCTGTAACCCACAATTTTCCAGGAGTTCATCTCGACCGCCTTTTAAGGGGTCAGGGAATAATTTTCCAGTCTCCCACACTGGTCCCAATGGTTTTCTGGTTTTTTGATTCCCTCTGGAAAATGCCAATTGTGAAGCGCTGTGTGACAACCTGTTTGTAAATGGCGCTATACAAAAATAAAGATTGATTGATTGATTGATACTGTGCAAAAGTTTTAGGCAAGTGTGAAGAAATGCTGTAAAGTAAGAATGCTTTCAAAAATATACATTTTAATTGTTTATTTTTATCAATTTACAAAATGCAAAGTGAGGGAACAGAAGAAAAATCTAAATCAAATCAACATTTGGTGTGACTACCCTTTGCCTTCAAACCAGCATCAATTCTTATAGGTACACTTGCACAAAGTCAGGGATTTTGTAGGATTATAGTCAGGTGTATGATTAACCAATTATACCAAACAGGTGCTAATGATCATCAATTTCATATGTAGGTTGAAACACAGTCATTAACTGAAACAGAAACAGCTGTGTAGGAGGCTTAAAACTGGATGAGGAACATCCAAACTCTGCTACTAAGGTGAGGTTGTGGAAGACAGTTTCATGTCACAGGTCATACACCATGGCAAGACTGAGCACAGCAACAAGACACAAGGTAGTTATACTGCATCAGCAAGGTCTCTCCCAGGCAAAGATTTCAAAGCAGACTGGGGTTTCAAGCTGTTCAAGCTCTTTTGAAGAAGCACAAAGAAACGGGCAACGTTGAGGACCGTAGACGCAGTGGTCGGCCAAGGAAACTTAATGCAGCAGATGAAAGACACATCATGCTTACTTCCCTTCGAAATCGGAAGATGTCCAAGCAGTGCCATCAGCTCAGAACTGGCAGAAACCAGTGGGACCCAGGTACACCCATCTACTGTCTGGAGAAGTCTGGCCAGAAGTGGTCTTCATGGAAGAATTGCGGCCAAAAAGCCATACCTCCGACGTGGAAACAAGGCTAAGCGACTCATCTATGCACGAAAACATAGGAACTGGGGTGCAGAAAAATGGCAGCAGGTGCTCTGGACTGATGAGTCAAAATGTGAAATATTTGGCTGTAGCAGAAGGCAGTTTGTTCGCCGAAGGGCTGGAGAGCGGTACAATAATGAGTGTCTGCAGGTAACAGTGAAGCATGGTGGAGATTCCTTGCAAGTTTGGGGCTGCATTTCTGCAAATGGAGTTGGGGATTTGGTCAGGATTAATGGTGTCCTCAATGCTGAGAAATACAGGCAGATACTTATCCATCATGCAATACCATCAGGGAGGCGTCTGATTGGCCCCAAATTTATTCTGCAGCAGGACAACGACCCCAAACATACAGCCAATGTCATTAAGAACTATCTTCAGCGTAAAGAAGAACAAGTAGTCCTGAAAGTGATGGTTTGGCCCCCACAGAGCCCTAATCTCAACATCATCGAGTCTGTCTGGGATTACATGAAGGGACAGAAGGATTTGAGGCAGCCTACATCCACAGAAGATCTGTGGTTAGTTCTCCAAGATGTTTGGAACAACCTACCTGCCGAGTTCCTTCAAAAATTGTGTGCAAGTGTACCTAGAAGAATTTATGCTGTTTTGAAGGCAAAGGGGGTCACACCAAATATTGATTTGATTTAGATTTCTCTTCTGTTCATTCACTTTGCATTTTGTTAATTGATAAAAATAAACTATTAACACTTCTATTTTTGAAAGCATTCTTACTTTACAGCATTTTTTCATACCTGCCTAAAACTTTTGCACAGTACTGTACTTTTATATTACCCTACCCCAGGCCCAAAAACCTAACCTAACCTCTGGTCAACCCTGGAATTTGTGTAAATCGAGCCTTTCTTTTCCACACTGTCAAAAAAGCAACGTTTGTATTTTGTCGTATTGTATTTTTGTAGTTACAAGCCCAGACAAATATAAGCCCAGTTCCCTAACCATTATACTACAGGTAGCTGCCAAAAGAAAGGAAATACTAACGTAAAGTGTTTTAATAGGGTGTTGGGCCACCACGAGCCCCCAGAACAGCTTCAATGGGCCTTAGCATAGACTCTACAAGTGTCTGGAACAGTATTGGAGGAATGCAACACCATTCTTCAATGAGAATTTACATAATTTGGTGTTTTGTTGACGGCGGTGGAAAGCACTGTCTCAGGCGCCGCTCAAGAATCTCCCTAAGCGTGAAATTGGGTTGAGATCTGGTGACTGAGACGGCCACGGCATATAGTTTACATCGTTTTCAAACTCATCAAGCCATTCAGTTTCCACACTGTCAGAATAGCTTGTATTTTGTCATATTCTTCAGGAAGCAGCAGAACGGAGGCAGAAAAGAATGCAGCTTCAGTAGGTCTGACCCCAGAGCCTGATGGGAAGTGTTTGCCGCACGTGGATCGATGCATCGCCGTTCCACACGGCCGGTCATGCAGCCGCTCTGCTTCCCACGCCAGACGTCCCGCCGCCCAGCTGTGTTGAACGACCCCGCTGCAAATTACGCTTCTCATATCAATTCGGGGGAGGTTTATATCCAGCACTGTGCTACAGCAACACACGGTGCTTTAGATAAGGGAGGGTAGACAGAATGAACAATTATCTCCTCAGACAGCTGTCGACAAGGATCCCACAGACTAATACCATTATGCCAAATTTTTCTGTAGTTCGGAGCACAATGTTTGCTCAGCTGTGAAGACCTAAACAACAATGAAAACATTTTAGCTTGTTTTTCTTGCATCGATTAGGAAGGCTTAAATCTCCCAAGGGAAAGTGCTAGGGTCCGTAAAGGTCGTCTTAATGGAGTGGTTTACAAACTGTTAGTATGTGAACTGATGGACCATAAGAGGGGTTAAAATACATAAATAAATATGTTAAAAAATAAACTTGCTATACATCCATATTGTATATTATACACTATTTTTGCCATTTAGCAGCTCTTATCCAGAGTGATATACACAGCTTTACATTCCATTCATACAGCTGGATATTTACTGAAGAGATTCAGGTGAAGTACCTCACTCATGGGTACAACAGCATTGCCCCACCCTGGGAATAGAACCTGCAACCTCTCAGTTACAAGGTCAGTTGAGTATAAGCCCAGTTCCCTAAACCTTATACTATATTTCTGCCCTGTTAGCACTTCCCATACACTGTAAAATCAAATGGTATACTACTGTACATGCACAGAACTAGTTCCAGTGTACACTACCGGTTTTAGAACACCCCCATTTTCCAGTTTTTACTTAAAGTAAGCAGTTCAAGTTCAGTGAATAACCTGAAATGGTACAAAGGTAAGCAGTAAACTGCCAGAGGTTAAAAACAAATGTTTAGGTTACCAAAAACTGAAAAATAATGTAATTTTTTTGGCAGTGAGTGAGGTTTCCTACACCATCAAAAGGCACTTGGAAATTGGAGGAAACTCTGACAGGAAGAGGTCTGGCAGACCCAAAGCAACAACAAAATCAGAAGACAAGTTTCTGAGAGTCAACAGCTTGCGTGATAGGCAGCTCACAGGACAACAGCTTCAAGCACAGCTTAACACTGGTCGAAGTAAGGAAGTCTCAGTTTCAACTGTGAAGAGAAGACTTGGAGCTGCAGGTTTGACAGGTCGAGTGGCAGTAAGAAAACCATTGCTAAGATGGCAAAATAAGAAAAAGAGGCTTGCCTGGGCCATGAAGCACCGCCAGTGGACTACTGAAGACTGGAAGAAGGTCTTATGGACCGATTAATCAAAAATTGAAATCTTGACATTTTGAAAGGTTTTTGTAGGCCGTCGAGTAGGCGAAAGGATGGTTCCTCAGTGTGTGACACCAACTGTCAAACATGGAGGAGGAAGCGTGATGGTCTGGGGCTCTTTTGCTGGATCTAGAGTCGGTGACTTGCACAGACTGTTAACCCACATTAACCCATTACTTGTTCCCTGAAAAGGGCTTTTTTTTTTTTTTTTACCTCTGGGTCTGAATTAATATGAAAAGGGGTGCAGCTATTGTGTCATTGAGGGAGCTGTCATGGCAAATGATGTCCGCTTTGCCAGAATGTGTCCGGGGTGATGTAATCAGAATTTTGGACTGCAGTTGCTATGCCAACATGACGAGCTCGCATTCCTGAGTGAGAAAACCCAGAAGAATGTGTCCGGGTGTCCGGCTGACGTCATTTAGCTACAAATAAGTTGTACAGCTAGTTTTACAGCTGAGCAAGCAATTGGTATTCGTAGCTAGCCACCTTCTAGCTAGCCAGCTAGCTAGTTTTACAGCTGAACAAGCAATTGTTATTCGTAGATAGCCACCTTCTAGCTAGCCAGCTCGCTAGTTTTACAGCTGAGCAAGCAATTGGTATTCGTAGCTAGCCACCTTCTAGCTAGCCAGCTAGGTAGTTTTACAGCTGAACAAGCAATTGGTATTCATAGCTAGCCACCTTCTAACTTGCCAGCTAGCTAGTTTTACAGCTGAACAAGCAATTGTTATTCGTAGCTAGCCACCTTCTAGCTAGCCAGCTAGCTAGTTTTACAGCTGAGCAAGCAATTGGTATTCGTAGCTAGCCACCTTCTAGCTAGCCAGCTAGCTAGTTTTACAACTGAACAAGCAATTGTTATTCATAGCTAGCCACCTTCCATACATTATATTCGTAGCTAGCCAGCTAACTTAACTGTACAGCTGAACAGACAATGCATATTGTTATGTTCGTAGCTAGCTGGCTATATAATTATAATATAATTATATATTATAATTCATATATTATGTTTGTAGCAAGGCAGCTAACTTAGCTGTACAGCTTATTCGTAGCTAAATGACGTCACCCGGACACCCGGACACATTCTTCTGGGTTTTCTCACTCAGGAATGCGAGCTCGTCATGTTGGCATAGCAACTACAGTCCAAAATTCCGATTACATCACCCCGGACACATTCTGGCAAAGCGGACACCATTTGCCATGACAGAGCCACTTAACCAAAATCACTCCTGTGTTGGAAGCATAAGAAGGCACCCATCCAGACCCTCACTCTTAACAATTAGCCTGCGAGTGGAACGTTAAAGATGTTCTAATTGCTGCGGCCACATTAAAAATGCGGACTCTACCTTTGCAATGCTAGTAAATCTCTCCCACTGCCCTCTACAGAAGATATGTCTAGATTGTGGCATATAAAAGGACGCCATGTCTGACAAAAAATTCAGCAGATATAATAAGAAACTGTCTTAAGTTCCATGTACTGAAGGGAGGGCAATACAATATTGAATACCGTATTGTAGTTGTTAGACAAACATAATTATTTCAGAACGTTAAATGGAGCAAATTAAGTTGTTAAGCTACACATTTTTATTTGTATCATTTATGTTTGATAACTCTAAGCAAACTTAAACAACATTTTAAACAAAAATTATAATTTAAAAAAATGTAACCTAGATAGCTAGAAAGTTGGCTATTTAACCAGCTCCCTGCAAATTGTAAAAAAACTGCAGATGAAAGCCACAGACAGGCTTGGCAGAGTACTCTCCTGATTGGTGAAAAATAAGGTGCCTATCAATGTTGCTGCAGTCGACTGTGTTCTACATAGTGCCAAATCACAAAAATGGAGTGTGTCAAGACAAAATAGTTATGCATTTGTTGAAACATAATTTGAAAGAAATTGTAGTTGCATGGGTAAAAATGATTCATACACATGCAAATTTTAGTATTTCAAGGACAGATCGTACAGACATAAGTCACTGTAGCTTTTCAGATTGAAGAGATTGCCACTTGCCAACTAAGCAGTGGAACCATTTTTTGGTTTTTCCTCATTTACCACTGTTGTTTAAAAATCAAAAGCACAGTGGTCTCAGCTAACATGCTCCCATGCTGACATGCCTACGTTTTCATATGTTAACAATGACACAAAGGTAAAAGTAATGTTGACAATCTATTATTGCCCAAGCAGTGAAACATATCACTTATTTATTTTTCCCATTAAAAGTTTGCTATGCTGGATCCTCATTAAACACTGTGGAAGGCGTCGGTTTAGGGCGGAGGAGGTTGTTTTGGTGTATATCTTTGGGCTTTGGTGGAGGTAGCCTCCATGCAGGTGACGCGGAAGCGGCACGAGAGACCGGACAAATGGAGGCTGGAAAACATCCAATTTAGTAAACGCATGGAACTCCACCATGGATGATCGGATCCCAAGGAGGGTCTGACGGTCATACACCCGAGCAGCAGACACTTCAGGAACAAACAGGTAAGCTACTAACAACAACACAATGCATAGGACAGGTAGAGATTGACGCGCAGCGGCAGCAGCAAAGCCAAACACAGGCGCTATCATGCCACGTCTATACGCTAGCTCGCTAGCTAGGTAACTAAGGTATCCACTCAAGAAAGTTTGATAACGAGACACCACACAAGACAGTCAATGAAGTATAACAGGGTTTATTGGCAGGTAAACTCACAATAAGGGGAAGGGGGAAATAAGGCAAACAGTCCAAATCCGTAATCCGTTTCCGTAGTTGTTGTTCGTTTCCCAGGTCTTTATCCAATACGTCGTTCTCAGGCACTCCAGTCAAAAACAATCCAGGTCATACACAAATCCAATCCAATAATAGCAAAACTCTCTTAATCCACCCTCCTCGCGTTTCCCATACGGTATTAGCAACCAGCTAGGGGTAATGCCCTGTTTTATTCCCGAGAAGTCAGCTGTCAAGGGTTTCCTGGTGCATCTCATATCCTCCGGTCCTCCATATAAGGCTTGAGGGTGGAGCCAGCACGTCGCCACGTATCTCCCCTCTATCACCATTCCCTGTCTGCCAAACACCCTCTTCCTCAGCTCCGACCAGGAGGGAGGGACGGTCTGACACCATAGGGTGTCCCTCCGGGAGAGGGCGTCGGCATTCCCATGGACCGCACCAAATCTGTGTAGGACAGAGAATGCAAATGGTTGGAAAGACAAGAACCACCGAGTGACGCGGGCATTACTGTATCTATTCCTGGCCATCCATACTAATGGCGCATGGTCCGTTAGCAGGGTGAAATCCCAATAGATAGTACTTTAACATTTTGAGTGCCCACTTTATTGCTAAGCACTCTTTCTCTACCGTGGAATACTTTTGTCCCCTCCGTAACACCTTTCGACTAATATACCGAATGGGGTGTTCTTCTCCCTCTTGCACTTGGGACAGGACAGCTCCCACCCCGGTTTCTGAGGCATCTGTCTGTACCAGTAGCGGTTTTGTGAAATCAGGAGTTACCAGTACAGCTCCTGAGCAGAGCATCCGCTTTAATTCCTGGAATGCCTCCTCTGTCCTTTCTGTCCACTCCACCCAGTCCGGCAGACGGCTTTTGGTGAGATCCGTTAGAGGGCTGGCTAAAGAGGCAAAGTTAGGGATAAAATGGCAATAGTTAATCCTACAAATGTGCGTACGTGCTTTTTAGTGAGGGGGCGGAGCCACCCCAAATTGCTTCCAGTTTCCTTTCCTGTGGCTTGATACAACCCCTTCGATCGGGTACCCCAAGTATTCTGCCTCCTGTAGACCCAGCCCACATTTATTGGGATTTGCCGTGAGCCCCACCCCCTGTAATGGTCGAGGTGGGACTGCCACTCGATCCCATGTATAACAATGTCATCTAGGTACGCTGCTGCGTACTGCCTATGGGGTCGGGGAATTCGGTCCATCAAATGTTGAAACGTGGCCGGTGCTCCATGTAGACCGAATGGTAGGGTTTTGTATTGGAATAGGCCGTCCGGGGTGGAAAAAGCAGTCTTTTCTCAAGCCTCGGGAACTAGTGGTACCTGCCAGTATCTTTGGTCAGATCTAGTGTTCTAATAAGGCAGTTCTGAGTCTGTCGATTAGTTCATAAATCCGAGGCATTGGATATCATTCAATTGTCTGAAGTCTTTTTCTGAATTGTAGGGTGCCGTTTGGTTTTGGCACCAATAAAATCAGGATACACCATTCACTATATGATTGTTTGATTATCCCGGTGTCTAGCATTATCTGTACCTCCGTCCTGACGTCTTCTAGCTTCCGGTATGCAGTAGGGATGTAGTTTTACCTTTTCGCCCAGCACGGTGATAATGTGGTGTTGGATCAACGGCATGCATCCCAGTTCCTTGGAAAACACGTTCTGGTGTCCATCCACCAGTTCATGCAGGTCCTGCCACATGAGCCGGGCTCAACTGTTCCCCCAGTTGCACCTCCATAGGCATGTTCTCTGTAACAGACAGCTGAGGGGACACAGTGTACAGTACCTCACAGGAGTTCCACCGTTTCAACAGGTTAACATGATATATTTGCGTAACATTTCGGCGCCCAGGCTGTCGGACCCAATAGTTCACTTCCCCTACCTTTTCAATAATCTCATTGGGTCCGTGCCATCTACCCAAAAATGTACATTCCGAAGTGGGGACTAACATCAACACCTTGTCTCCTGTCTGGAAATCCCTTGGCTGTGCTCCTCTGTTATACATGCAGGCTTGTGCATTCTGTGCTTCTTCCATGTGGGTAGCCATTCTATCCCTCATTTCACTGACGTATTCCACCAGGGTGCGATGAGTGGACGGTTGCTGTTCCCAGGCTTCTTTGGCAAAATCCAGCAGCCCTCGGGGTCGTCTCCCACACAGTAGTTCAAAGGGGGAAACCCGGTGGAAGCCTGTGGTACCTCCCGGATTGAGAACATTAAATACGGCAACAGCTGATCCCAGTTTTTCCTGTCCGCTTCAATCACTTTTTTTAACATCTGTTTTAAGGTTCGATTGAACCTTTCCACCAAACCGTCTGTCTGAGGGTGATAAATGGAAGTGCACAGTTGGGGAATTTTTGCCATTTTACATAGATCCGAGATAGGGGCTCGGCCATTAACCAACTCTTAGCTAGTCAAAATAAATCTGACTTTTGCAATCGCAGGGATCCCGTGGGTTCATAATTCGCTGCGCCCGGTGGATTAAGGTGAAACCATACCTTCTCAGGATTTCTGTCTTCAATACCTCATAATGGGTCGCCCGTTCCGGGGTCAGATCCTGGTACGCTTCCTGGGCCGTCCCGGCCGTTCCCAGGCTGGCCCACTGGTCCTGGGGCCAATTCTCCCGGACCGCTGTTCTTTCAAAAGCTTAAAGATATGCCTTGATGTCATCTGCTTCAGTGAGCTTCAGTAGGAAGAGGCTGGGTTTAGGACGGGAGGCTGTGGCGGTGGTGGATCCGGCGGCATTGGCTGCAGCTAGCTGGCTGAGCTCTGCTCATATCAGGGCGGTCTGCTGACGTTGTTCTTCCCGATGCATTGTCTGTTGCGCCAAATTCGCTTCGATCAGCTGTTTAACAAGCGCTTCTATTGTTTCCCGTGTCTGTTTGGTTATCAAACTATGGTCTTTGTCCATTGTCCACCAAATGTAGCAAGAATAGGGGCGTGGGTTTTCCACTCAAGAAAGTTAGATAACGAAACACCACAAAAGACAGTCAATGGAAGTATAACAAGGTTTATTGGGGGGTAAACTCACAATAAGGGGAAGGGGGAAATAAGGCAAACAGTCCAAATCCATAATCCATTTCTGTAGTCGTTGTTTGTTTCCCAGGTCTTTATCCAACACGTCGTTCTCAGGCACTCCAGGTCATACACAAATCCAATCCAATAATAGTAAAACTCTCTTATCACAAATCCACCCTCCTCGCGTTTCCCAAACATTACTTAGCAACCGGCTAGGGGCAACGCCCCCTGTTTTATTCCCGAGAAGTCAGCTGTCAAGGGTTTCCCGGTGCGTCTCATTTCCTCCAGACCTCCATATAAGGCTTGGGGGTGGAGCCAGCGCATCACCACATATCTCCCCTCTATCACCATTCCCCGCACCTCCCCCGGCCCTCTGCCACAGTATATTAGACCATTAAATGTATGCCGGCATAATGATGAAGAGTATGTTTCTCTCATTCTACCGATGAGAGAAATTGACAATGAAAAGCATCATCAGTATTTCCGTATGTCCACCAGGACATTTGATGACTTGCTTCGTTGGGTGTCCCTGCTCATTACACATCAAAACACGCACAGTGAGCCAGTGGGTGAAGCAGAGCGGCTTGCCATTACCCTCTGCTTTCTTGCCTGCCCTCACAATTTATGTCGGTATTGCACCTCGCGTACGCGTAACGTTCATTTATTTTGTTTGTTATTTTGATTATTTGTTTTTGGTCTGAACCCGTGAGGGGGACGGCTGAATTTTGAAAAAATTTATTTGCATCACCTCAACCCCACAGTAAAGATTCTCTGACACCCCAGCAACCCACTTCTCACATACGAAGGCCTCTTGCAACTCGCATTCCTTCCACAGTCCACAGCACAATTTTCGCGAGGTTTAAAAAAATAAAATAATTACAGTCGTGTTCCACCACAGTCACTGGTGTCTCCTACAACCCCACTATCGCCACATGAATTTGTGCCTTTCTGCACAATCGTCCAACGCCCGGTTCCTGTCTGTCTCACTTGGCAATTTTAGTCGCCCTGCAGACCAATTGACAGACCCGCCCCCCAAAGCATTTACACTATGCGACTGTGGTTCAGAAACACCATATATCACTCAGGGCTGCCACCAGAGTGGCTCCTCTCTACGATCGGCTGCCTGCGCCCGTGTCAAGTGTGCCCCTCTGTTGCCCCTTGCCGTGGCTGTGCAGCTCGGCTGGTGGACTGCAGAGTGAACCAGCCGAGCATTGCAATTTGGAAGAGACATTTGCTTGTCTGTGCCCTCTCTAATTGACAAGAGGATGTTGCAGTGATTGGAGAGTCCTATGAATACGATGGGCATTTCAAATTAGGAGAGAAAAGGTTTTAAAAATAAGGGCTCAAGAATCTTGTGCACTGCAGATGTCTGCTTGGGCTAAAGTTTGATACAAACAGTATGTCAATTCTACCCCTTAAAGATACATAAAAGTGGCTTCATATTTGGGAGTCACAACTTCACACATTACATTCCACATCTGTCCTCTTCTAATGGTATTATTTTCTTCCCAGCTCTTTCCTCAAGTTACATACCTCTGGAGCAACTATGTCACACTAATAAACAGAATCTGAACCGTTTTGCCAGGTGACAGGATATTCACGGCCCATCGGTACAAAATGAGACGGCGCACTAATTCCTTGGACAACGCATGCATTCCAGAGCCAAGACTCTCAAATCTTGAATCTGTCTGCACGTACAAGTGGTTGAAACCAACATTTCTGGCTGGGGACAGCTATTTCAGCACACAGACAGCAGTAAATTAGCTGTGTGTGGGAAAAAAATGTATGCTCAGAATTGTATGCTTCTTGTCGAAAGCAAGGCTGTCTTGTTCTTCTCCGTCGTGCAACTTTGGCATCGAGACTACTTTTGACACATTGAACTGAACTGAACTGCTCTAGGAAAAAACAAGGTCATCTTTTTTCTATCGCGCCGGATGGCTGCGGAGGTCCCTCACACAGTCTGCGATTCTGGACAACAGGTAGTGTCACCGCACAGGTTCCACACTGTAGCTGGACGCGTCTTCCCCGAGAGCCCAAAGAAAAGACAGAAAAATGCATCCCCTCCATCTGCCAGACAGGAAATGCAATTCTGGCTCACAGTATGGTGCCTATAGCTGTATATTTCCAGGGCCCTTATCATGAGGCAGGCCCGACACACAGCGCTGATAAGAGTAGCCGGCGTAGGAAGAGGAAAGAGGAGGGGAGGGGAGGGGAGAAGTGAAAATTATGTAAACAGATGACAGGAGTATCGCAAAATACATTAATCATGCGGTACAGAACCACTTTGTACATCAACGCTAATTAGCAATAAAGGACGACTGCTAAGATTTTGTTCGATAAGAATATTTTGATTGGCGAAAAGGCTTCTAAGCTCCTTCATTTGTCATGTAGACCTCTATTCAATCTAAGTGCAATGACTCCATCACTTTGAGTATTTAGCTGAAGCAAATCTTACGCTTACTACTACTTATGCAATACTGAGTTTGGGCAATGCCCAAAAACAATGAAATATGCAACATGAGAGAAAAAACTTGTATATTACATAAATGAATTACTCAAGAGGTTAGATAAGGTCCTAAGTATTTTTAAGTCTTATTGGAGTCATTTTTTAAATTTTTATTCTCATTACAATGCTTTTATGCCAGTTTAATTGCAAAGGAGCTGTCAAAAGGTCCAGAGCAAATGACTGTCGCAGGAACAAAACCAACTGCTAAATTAGACAACCACAGGAATGAGGATAGCAGAACTTCAATGTGACAAATCTACACATATGAGCTATTTATTTCAGGGTGATCCCTAACACATACACACACACACATACACACACATAAACACTCACTCACTACAAATAGCAACTGAGAAATTTCAAAGCTATGGCACTGTGACCTAACTGTTTCCACCCCCACCCCCATCCCCATCCCCACCCCCTTGTCAACATGAAGGCTATGCCTCTCAGAAGCCTAGTCTCATTCTATGAGCAGCAGGCCAGGAAGAATGCCCACAACATTCTGGGGGACAGTACCCATGTCCTCTATCCCCATTTTCAAATGCTCCCTCTTGGGCACCGTCTGCGCCTCCCCAGGTGCTCTACCAAGCGAGGCAGAGCATCATTCATACCCAAGGCCATCTGCCTGGTAAACAAGTCACTAAAAGACGATCTATCTGGAACTTGGCCCGTAAAATGCCTACCTTGCATGTGGACTAATTGCTAATTACCCTTATTTGTTTATTTTTTAATTGCACCTGCACATCCAGCCCTAACATAGCTCCATTGTATCTGTCTGTCTGTTTCTTGTCTGTTCTAACTATAACCAAAATCGAATTGCCCCTCAGGGATTAATAAAGTTGTATTGTATTGTATTGTATTGTATTGTATTGTATACTAACCAATCCATGTACTTCAGTTTGAGCCACTGCCCCTAGCATCATGTGTTGGCCCACTTCAACCCACGCCACCACCCCCCGCAGCCCCAGCCCCAGCCCCAGCCCCAGCCCCATTCCCATTTCCTCCTCCCCACCTCTCCCCCTGCCCCTCCAGCTTCCACACGGAGCCCCTGCATTGCTTGCCTTCACCCTCAAAGGACGGTGGGCGGACGAGCAGACGAGCAGGCAGGCAGGCAGGCAGGCAGGCGGATGCCGCGCCACTCTCACCCCCCTCGTCGGAGTCCCCATCCTCATTGAGTGTCCCTCCTTTACATGCCCCCACCCCCATGTAACACACTGCATTACATTTGTCTGCCCATACAGAGTCTGTCCCCAGTCGATGCAAGTAAAAGTTTGCAAATTCCATCTGGGCCCGAGTGGTTCCCTCCCCTTTCAGTTACACATACTTCCTGGATTAATGACCTTCCTCCATCCAGATGTTGCTTTGCAGGTTGTGGGGATTATGGGGGGTGGGGTGGGAGGGGGGTTTGTGTGTGTGTGTCGCGGGGGCAGCTGCTCAGAGCTCTCTTTAACCCTCAATCTGCCACTACCCTCAACATCTGCTCTTTCCACTCACTTTCTCCCAGTAAGAAGTGCTGTGAGGAGATTACCTCTGCATTTACAACACTGGGTATGATGTTAATGGCGGGTGTGCAAAGAACACTCTTCTGAGATTACCGCCCCCGATCTCCCACTCTTCACGCCTGGGGTTTTCACAACAAACAGCTTTCAGGGGAATTTCTCCTGCATGGAAAAAAATCCTGCTTGGTTTAGCCACAGTTTTCTCAACTGTACCGAAGGCTGCCCTCCCCCACCACCGTCTCAGAGTGATCCCCCTGCTCCACCCAGACTGAGTCATGTGACCATGCTTAGACTGCGGCCTATATTCTGCTCGAACATGCAACCATGCCAGACGTGGGTCCCAGGCCCCTTCTCCTGGGTCTTGGCCACGTAGCCTAAATTAACTTCCCATTAGCTCCTCTGCTGGCTGGTTTCCCATTGATTTGGGCAGAGCTGTACCAGCTGGGTGGAGTCAGACTTGCCATTTTGCCACATTCATCCGAAAAGAGGAAATAGTTATGCAAACAAACGCTCTTTGTTTCTGGGCAGCAATGGTGGTTAACGCAAAAAGCTAAGGTCAAGGACCTCACAGCCGATAGTGAAACTTATTTAATGTTGCTCACTATAAAGAGAGTAGAAAATGACAGAAGACATGGATGAAAGGAGAAGAAGAAAAAGGCAGAAACAAAATAAAATGAATAAACTCCTGGACATAGAATAGGACGGGTATGTGTTCGATATAGTAAAGGAAAAGATTCCAAATAATAAAGCAGACTAGATTAATAGTAATCCATCAATTTATTTTCTTAATTGTAAAGCTTACATCATGCATCTTTAGAAAGACATTCAGTGACCCGTCTAGGTGTGCTGTACGTGTGCCATTTGAATGTGTCCCCAATGAGGTGGTTTGCATTTCAACAGCTAGTCTCTTCCACTCCTCAAATGCCTCTGACCCTGGAGTTTAACTGGTCGGGTACTGTTTGTAAATAAACAAGTAGGATCGTTCATCAAAATTTATATGAATTTGACCTGATGAAATTTGAAAGCTTGCTAGCTCGGAATGGAGGAAGAAGCCCTGATGATTGTGTTTTCTCATGCCCATTTGGGAAAGATGGAAACAAAGAGAGTGTCGTGACTGACACTGATTATGTGTGGATACATCATGCAGCACAAGAGGTACATGTTTGCTTTTTCTTTCTTCTGACTTGATTGATCGACATGCTAAAAGGTGACTACCTAGGATTACATACTTTCTGGCGATAACATTTTATACAGGATAAACAAGCCTCAACTGATCTGGGCTTGGGGATGAGCCTACTACTATATCTGGGGTTGTCAAACAATAGTTAGCCTGGGTCAATTCGCTGTGGAAAGGGCCTCTGGCAGGACTCATGGACAGCTGCCCTGCAGCTAAACTGGGTCAGTGGAAGTACGGTGTGAGTTTCTCAAGCTTAAGAAACAATGATGTCTTTGACACATTGCTGTAGGGGATGTGGGGCAGCATTGGAAGAGGACACGAATGAAAACCAGTACAATGTCAGTGGATATCAGACTGCCATTTGGTGCCTACAACACCCTCAGGGGGCAATGCAAAAGATGGCATTAACTGGATTTGTGTTCAACTTATTACACATACGTATGTCAAAGCCAACTCAAATGGCAGAGCTGAAAAGATGATATTGTAGGAGTCGTGGGAAACAAAGACGGTGTAAGACTTTTTGTATGCTGCAAAATAAAGCTGAACCATTTATTCTCTCTTCTCCCAAAACACTAACATGGGTGTTGTGTCGAATGAAGACATAATCCGCCGTGCGGAGGCCAGATGGAATATGAGACTGGGGCAAACCGCGCTGCGACGTGGGCACCGGTGCAAAAACTCTAGCATTGTCCAGGAGAAAGGACCGCTGATGGGCCACGTACCAGAGGTTCGTAGTGTTGGGGATTAACTCCCCAGGGACCCGTAGCAGCTGCCCATAGATGAGCTCAGTGGATGAAGACTGAAGGTCCTCCTTAGGGGCAGTTCTAAGCCCCAGCATGACCCACCGGAGCCTGTCGACCCAACTGTCGTACCGAAGGCTGGCCCTGAGTGCAGATTTCATAGAGCGATGAAACCGCTCGCACAGTCCATTAGCCTGAGGATGATATGTGGTGGAACAATGAAGCTTCACTCTGAGACCCAGAGCTCGGAACTGAACTGGGGTCCCCGGTCGGAGATGTCAGACGGGGCGCCGAACCGGGCAATCCAGGCGCAGATGAACACCCGAGGCATGTTGGCGGACCTTATCGAAGACATCGGGATGACCTCCGGTCACCAGGTGGTTCTGTCGACCATCGTGAGTAGGTGGGTGAACCCGTGGGAAGGGGCCAAAGGTCCCACCAGATCTACGTTAATGTGGTCAAAACGCCTTTCGGGCACTGAGAACGGTATGGCGATGCACTTTCGAACGCTGGCATTGAACGCAGGTATTGGCCCAGTCGCAAACGTCCTACTTCACCCCGTGCCAGACAAACTTAGCTGCCACCAATTTAAGCAACGATTTTAGCTGCCTGGGTGCAAAAGGCCATGGATGGTGTCGAAAACCTGCCGTCACCAACCACTGGGTACGATGGGGTGACATGTTGAATGTCTGTCGTGAACTCTGAGATGAAGGAGAGCTGGCCATGGTAAAGTCCATGGCCAGGTTCTGTGGTCCACGAACGCCATGAACGGATGGGCTTCTAACAGGAAACGGAAGTGTCGGACGGCGAGGTAGAGGCCGAGCAGCTCGCAATCAAAGGTGCTGTACTTCCGTTCTTTGGGGCAGAGCTGACGGCTGAAAAAGGCAAGCGGCTGCCAGGCGCCGACAGCATAGTCTGAAGCGTCCGTAGTGAGAGCAATCGGTGCATTACGCAGTGGATGCGTCAGCATGGTCGAATTAGCGAGGACCTGTTTTGTGTCCGTGAAAGCCTTAGTCATCTCCTCGGACCAGCTGACCTTGAGTTTGGCAGACTTGCCCTTGAGAGCCTCATAAAGGGGCTGTATGAGCTGGGCCGCCCGGGGGATAAAGCGATGTAAAAAGTCCCCATGCCCAAAAACTCCTACAGGTAGATCATGGAAAATCCCTCACGGCCTCCACTTTCAACGGCAGCGGGACCACCCCATCCTTCGTGATTCGGTGCCTGAAGAAGTCAATCGTGGACAGCCCAAACTGGCACTTGGCACTTAAACTAACAGTATTTACTGGATGGGGCCCCCAGGGTGGCACAACTGGTAAAGGCACTCACCAGGAGTGCATGTCACCTACTGCGGCCGGGGTTCAATTCCCCGGCTGCAGCAGCCCACCTCCGGCTGGACGTCCCATTCAGGGGCGGCAATTGGCTGTCCATCCCAGAGGGACGGAGGAGGGAAGCCAGCATGAGCTCACCACATGCACAGAAAGCTTCTCTGGATGTATCAGAATCACAGTCGGTGCTCGGGTAAGTGCCGTCTCAAAGGAGGCAGTTTGCTGTCCCTGCCACCGCCAGTCCTAGAGTAGAGGGCTGGTCCCATAGCTGCTTGTTGAAGGGGGATAGTTGGATCAATAGAGGGTACAATTGGCCACCAAATTGGGAGAAAAAACTAGAAAAATCTGAAACAATTTGAAAAAAATGATAATAGTCAGTTTAATCAGGAAGGGCTTCAGTGGGCATGAAAGCCTCTGAGCAGCAGAGGACAGCTTTAGTGGTATTTTGTGGTTCATTTAATGGTTCATGCTGGCATGGCTGCTTCAGCCAACGTTGGAGGGGGGGTTGTTTTTGTACTGATATTGTTTTTGTAATGAAGGCTGAGATTGATTTAAAGTTCTTGTTTTCTTTAAATGAGCGCTACTTGGGTACCACAAAGTTAAATATCAATCCAGAGGGTAACTCATTGGAAGAGGTCCATTCATTTCATTCAATCAACTGAAAGTGATCCAAGGTACTCTTCCTAATACAATTCATAGTGCATTTCATTATTTGGCATATGCATACAGAATTGTAAGGAAAACTTGTTCCAAGTTGGAGGTGGAAGGAGGCCTATGAGATTTGTCATGATTCTCAGGGTTTACAGCTGGGATATTTCTAAAATCAGCTCAGAAAAGAGGAGTTATTTTAGATTGTATGGAAGACAAGAAGGTAAAGCAGATTGGTTGACCGCTTTTCCCTGGTAGGAACTTTGCTGGCATGAGCTGGAGCCAACGCTGGTTGACTAGCAGTACGGTTGCTTCTCCATTGCATTATTCACAACAACGGCTGCACCCCTTCGATGCCACACTGAATGCTGGTATCCTTCCAGATCAACATGACTGCCTGTCCGCAGTAAGTAAGCCATAGCCTACCACCCCCTACCACCAAAAAACAAGCTCAAAATGGCCTCTACTTACATCTGGTCACTTGCTGTGATCAGCGGGGGTGGCACGCACCTTTCTCTCTGTCTGTGTTTATCTGAGTTTTTCAGTGAAGACAGAACGCAGATGTAGTTTCCACCCAAAGCTTGTATGGAAGGAAGCCTGGACCAGTAGTGGCAGTGAGCTAAGACATGGGATGTCCGCATTACAAAACAGAACGAAAAAAAAATTGAACGATAATAAAAAAACACCAAGAAGCTAAAACCAGCAAGGCAGCCTGGTTCTCACTCTACAGTGGATAACTGGAAAATCCCTTCTGAGGTGTGAAGTAATGCCAGTGTGTCCCTTGTACAGAGAGTAGATGCTGTGTGTTGTAGCCTAACATTAGTAATAGTGTCTTACACATGTTGTTGTTGTTTTTCCAGAAGAAATGTCTTTCTTGGTCAATTTGTGTTGACATATGCCACACCTGGAAATACTATCAGGACAAAGAGATGTGCTTTGGGCAACCCCCACAGATTAGGTCTTGACATGATTGAATTTTATAAAGAAATCAGTCTTTAAGCTCAGTGAGCACTCGCAGATCGAGGCACATCACACGCAGACCTAGAGAACAGCGTTAATACTGGAGTGTGGGAGGTGACACTGTCACTCACTAAAAAAGGGGTGTAGAATTCCAAAACCTTTGTCTGTCTCCCAGCTAATGTGAATATTTAAGTGTTGTTTGAGAATAAAACAAAGAAAAGAGTGGACAATGCCAACCATATGTTGGCAGCAATCATTGCTGGATATTGTTTTGGGTGGAAACCCTCAGTTGGGCACACTCTAACGCACCAAATTGTCCAATTTGTTTTCAAGTCTCTGACAAGGACTTACGAGCAGCCATTTGTCGTGGCCACGGAACTTTCACATTAAAATGAGAATTTGCTAGGAAATACAGCAAGTGAAAGATTCTGGTCTTTTTTTCCCCTCTAGGCTCCTAAATAACGACCCTCACACCACCTTCTTGGGCAATTACAAGGGACTTCCTCCTAAGAACAAAGTCCAATTAAAATCAAAATATGCAAGTGACTTATGTTATATATGACCTATGTTAACAATGTGGTTACTCCTCATCTACCAGAAGCACAAAATAAGAACTTTCTTCATTAAAACGATCCGTCTTGACACAAATACATTATTCGTCCCATGTCATGTTAATACCGTCTCTCCACAATTGCCGTTTTCGTTTCATTTCATTTTAAGGGATATGCGCTGCGAGGGGATTCCGGCATGAGAAAAACAACCGACATTATAGTTCAAATCTAGCTCTTATTTAACGAACTGGATGTAGGCCTATTGTGGGTTTAGCACTGAAAAACTGCTGTAACAGTCCCTGCTGTGGAGACTGGGTAGGCATAATTTATTGTCAGATAGCGGTTTCGTTTGGGATCACTTCAATTCTGCACAATTTCATCCACAAAACTACTTTCCCAGTGACCCCATTTTGCAACATCAACATTAACCCAGATGAAGACGCGGTAATATCGCCCCATCCTTATTTCGCATGCGCATCCCAGTTCCTAGGGTAAAATCGTGTAGAACGTATGTCTCTACAACCACAAAAGCAATCGATTCCTCATAATATATGCACTTTGTGTAGACCTCATATCTCAACCTCAATCGCAAAGAATTTGTTCCCTCTATTTTTCCCCAACCACGAATTGAATCCAGAAATGATTTTCATTAATCTTTCATTCATCAAACTAACTACAGTGAGGCCAGATAATAAAGATAAATTCCATTGATGAATTGTGGGTCGTCTTTCAAAACTATACTGTTTTTCTTGTCATCGCTGAAGAACAGGAGGGGGGAAAAGACTTGCGGACAGAAAACTGTTACCAAAAATCTGACACTTCCATGTACACGCCCTTTTCCTTTATTACGCAAAGTACCCGGGGAGGCGCGTGCGTAATTGTTTCCAGAAGTTTGAATTTGCAGAGACGTCTCGGAGTGAATTCAGGGGGGGGTTGGTGTCCAGTCGGTGCAGTTGGCCGCCTGTTGCATGTGCTCTGCAACGAGGGTCGCCTCTGTGTCACGAGAAAGGACACTTGTTGCATATAAATAACTGGAAATGCATTGTGCGAATGATAAAATTCATGTAAAAATACGATGGTGGAAACTGTAGCAGGCAGACACCGATTCTGAAGAATATTGAAATAATAATGTTGAGTTTTTTCGCCGTTCGCCCCCGTTAAACAAATGGAGGCCATTTCATCCGGGCAAGTAGCCTAGCGACTCCTGTAAACTCCCGTATCTCGATCACAAACCACTGAGGATTCAGAAGAACCGGTGATTTGAAATGCCAGCTTTACTCGGACTACGCACCAGCACTGGGAACCCACAATCTTGCATTCGGCGCTTACAAACAACGTTACTTGCATAAACTTCTTCCCCACATAGATTAATTGACGGATATAACCTTGAGAATCACCACAATGCTAAAATAAAATACCATAGACTGGCAGTCTTTCATGGAGTAGCCTACGTGAATGATGGGATTTTGAGTAAAACGCATTTGTAGACACCCCGAATCTATCAATGCGCTGATCATCACTTCGATAATGTCGCCACGCTAACATGCAAGATTGCATAATAACGATGATAAACAAAACTTGGTTGGTACAAAGCGTAGGCTGTTGACATTTTACATACGCATAGCCAGCGTTTCTTTGCGGGTTAGGGTCGAAAAGTGAACGGCGACACAGGCATGTCAAAGAAATGAGCCATAGATCACATGGAAATGCAGAACAGCGGCGAGCCTACACCAGAGACCAGGCCGTTCCATTTCATCGCGTTATGCGCAGACTAATAGCCTAACAAGTAGAACCACGAAAAATACTTCATAATAACGATCTATGAAAGCAAGGCAACAAACCTCATTGCATAAACGGTCATTGCATCTGTAAATGTAGAGTACGATCTAAGAAATATGCAATACATTATGAAGCGATTGCCCATTTATGTCCCTCAAATACAAAATTAACAAGTAATTAACAATTCACTGTTTACATATTTGCGACACCACACACAGATGTGGCCATACATCCCGTTCATACTTATCGATGTAGAACATCCTTACACAACTAAAGCAAAACAGTACGATTCTTACACATTCAGACCCATAATTAAAGAGATGTATTTTTGTTAGGCTACATTTAATAATTATCTTCCCCAATGGTTGCGTTGGTAGGTGGCTTACTAGTTAGCTTAGCTTATGTTAATTTTATGAACAAGTGGCATGCATTTTCTTACACTCCTATCAGCTAGCTTCGATGTATTCGCAAACTGCGTCGCTTTTTAAATCTGTTTATCGTTTAGTATTAAGAGAAGACAAAAGAAGGAAAAGTAAACGTGAGCCAGCTAGACTCTATAAATCAATGTTACTTACCACCAATGGCTGTAGCTGGAGCGATAACCTCCAAACTGTGCAAAAATCCTAAGAAAAGCAATCCTGCAGCGAACATGTTTGTTATAGAAGATAGCATTGTTGATACGGATTTTTTCAAATAAAATGGTGTGAAATAAAATCAGAATAATTAATATTCCACACCACTGGACCGCTTTTTTGGTCCTGTCCAGCGGTAGCTAGCTGGGCACCGTACACCCAATGTCTTGTGTTTGTGCGCCCTCCAACACTCACACAAGCGCAGTAAATCCTGTAGACTATCAATGATTAAAAATGCGTATTTTGAAGAAAAAAAAGAAGGGGGGAAATCTTTCAACCACGCGAGGCTACAGTTTGCTTTGATGTGTGGCTATCATGTAGCCAGTGTATTGATCATCAGCTAGCTTGCTAGCTAGCTACAGTTACCAATACAAAAAGGTGAAATAGCCGGGGTGGTCAGATATGGGGCCAAACTATACGTTTGGGGGAGGAAACGTTTCCTTTGTTTGTATTTGTGATCTCCGTGACAGCTGGTAATATCGTTCGGTGCAAAAAAATAAAAAAAAAATTAAAACGCGTATTCCCTCACCACCCCACCGCCTCTGTTGCTGGTGGTTACAGATTGAGCGGAGGACGAGGTCCAGCCTTGGTACAGCGGGGTTGGTGTATGACGTCACTCTCTCCAATGGTAAAGCGGGATTTATTCAACGGAAACTCAACGCATCTGACTGCGATTGCCACATCTTCTCCACGTGATGCGTCTCACCAAATCAGAGTTTAATGCGTTGAATGTACGTTGACAAAATAAAATGAGCCCATGTTCCAAAAAGTTGGGAACAGCTACGCGGCATTTTTCATGTGCGCAAGCGCTTAGATTGCCGTGTGCAGTCTTTCTCACCCCATTTATGTTTTTTTTAAATGCGCAATTGTTTAAAACGACTTCTCTTATAATAAATTTGGTCAAATATATTATTCCAAGTTCCAGGACGAACGACCCAATGCAGTGTTTATAAATGTAAAAAGGGTCATGTCTACACAAATCACCTTTCTTTGAATCGTTATATATATATATATTTATTAGTAGATTTAAGTTATAGTTTGACTCAGATGTTTTTCTTAACTATCCTCCAGATTAGCCCCTGGTGGTGAGTCATACCATGTCTGATCCCATTTGGCCAGGTCACTAAGATGAGACCTCACATTCATGATCAGTGACCCCTCGCTGTCACTTACTGGTACCATGAATTCTATTTGATCTGACAAGATTACTAGATTTCTAGAAGAGCTCTGAATTTCAGATAATCTCCACCCCATTTCATACCTGCTTCACTACAGCTGTGTTTAAATTGAAAGAATAGGCTGTTATGTTGCCAGCAATTTTGGTTAAAAAAAATCTGCCATTTCTTGCACCATTACAGGACCATTCCAACACATATCTGCACTGCATAGACCGCACTCTGGCAGTGTTAAAACGCCACTAATTTCATATAAATGTCATACATCAAACACAGTTCAAAAGACCATCTATATTGCATGGTCTCATTTATCATGTCACTCCAACTCATGCTATAGGAGACATTACATTACACACAAGGTTGTATTTTTTTTTGTTGCCAAAGCTGTTGCTATGGCACAGTCCTGCAAAACAGCTAACCAACAAGAGCAGATCATTTTCTCTTCTGCACCCCTCTTTTCTGCCTTCTTAAACCAGAAGTTTGAAATGCTTCTTTAATCTATTCTACACTAGTCCATTCTCCTTCTATGCCTATTGAATTTATGATTTAGCTGCTATTGAACTCCTGAGTGCTGAGAAGCATTGAAACCACAGCCATGAGCAACATATTGATCCCAAATGGGCAATTTTACAGGCATATGAGTGACAATGATATTCAAATACATTCCAATGTAATATGCTCCAATCCAATACGGGATATCTATTCACTGTAACAAAATATGTGTTAATTTCCTGAATGGTAAAACTCTTGAGTGACACTTGACATGTTTTGTACACATTTCTTTAATTAGAAAATGGCTAATGAAAACATCTTCATGGTTAGAGATCACACGGCACACTTAGAGAAACAAACAAACAAAATGTTCTGTACAGTGTATTCATCAAGATTTTGTTGGATGGGGAAAATATGAACCTCAAATCTCGTTAACTAAAGAATGTAATTCATCCTTTGTAAACCATAATTTAGAGATTCTCATATGTTGTTGACACAGACATTGTTATGATTTGGGTGTGTCTGACTGGTTTTAACAGTGTTAGGAGTCTGTAAATGACCCATGAACTTTGATAGACTGTTCTTAGTAGCGGTCCAAATATCTGAGGTATATGAAAAGACAACTCCCATGGAAATAAACTGTAGCCTCTCTCATCTCACATGTCCTTAAAAACAGATATTGTTATTCATTCAAGACTCAGTTCTTGGCCCAGGACAAATGAATCACCATACACGTCAGACAGTCCAGATGTGTTTGCGTTGCTTTGAAAAGACTTGCAGTATGATTAACTGTCCACTTGGCGAGGCTACTGAGAGGCACATTTGACAGGACTACAGTTTTGTAAATGAACGAGAAATATAACTTGTCAACATGTCATTCTATTTCACTTGAAACAAGGTCCTTCTGCACTAATTTTGCACACTTGCTACTATATGTGAAGGCTGGGTTTTGATCATCAAATCCCTTTTCACTCTGTGAAAGGGTTATGAATGATCAATGTCTATGCCAAACCAAACTATTTAAAATGTTATGCAAATGGGGGGTTTTGTGTCATCCCAAACATTGAGGTGTACATTTGCAAATGTCTGACCAAACACACTGGCTTTGCCTGACCGTCAATATTTTGAATCTTTGTTCTGGTTAATGTTAAAAGGTTATATAACATTTTTCAATGTTGGAACAATTTCTCCCATTCTGATCAGCTCTCAACATCCAAGCCTAGAATATGCAACAGAACCATTACACCTCCAGGACGATATTCATACAGTAGGTGTAGGTTCAACCCTGCTCTTCTTCAACTGAAATGTGAATAGCGTCAAAAGTCTAGGCCTCCCAGGACTAGTGCTCAAACAGTCAATGTTCTGATTATTTGTTTTTAGATTTTTGAACTGCCTATTTGACTACTCTTTTGGATTTTGATTTTGTACCTTATCTTACTCTGACTATCGGCTTTTGACCCCTGCTTGATCATTAAACGTTCCTTTACTGCCTTATCCTGGTCTGCGCCTGGGTCCTTGTCCAGACTTCACAGTACGTTCTGACCAGAATGCAACCCAGCAGACCCTGACCATCTACGCTTCGCACTCGAGCACCAGGGGGCAATGCTCGGTCATCATCAGTCCCACCTGGAGACGGTCACCCACCACCTTCAGACCCAACCTCCAGTTTGGCCAAACTCACGATGACTCTGCGAGCTCCTGCATCCAGCACTGCACCCCAGCAACCCGTTGACTCACCCCATCCTGGTTTTCCTTCGGCGCCGGTGCGCAAACCCCATCTGCCTCCCCCGGAGAAGTACGCCGGTGAACCTGGTGGCTGTCGCTCCTTCCTCACACAGTGTCAACTGATTTTCCAGCTACAGCCGTTGACATTCCCCACTGAACTTTCCAAAGTGGCTTACGTCATCACCCAGCTGACCGGTCGAGCCAAGACTTGGAGAACCACTGCGTCGGAGGAGTCATTTCCCTACTGGCAGTTTCAGCTTGTTTGCTGAGGAGATGAAGAAGGTCTTCGACCGTTCCAAACATGGCCACAAAGCAGCAAGGGAGATGCTTCACATGCACCAGGGAAGAAGATCTGTCTCGGATTACGCTATCGACTTTCAGACGTTGGCTAACTCCAGTGGATGGGGTAAGAAGGCACTCTACGACACCTTCATTTTGGCTTATCCGAACAACTTAAAGATGAGTTCCTGACCCGCGACCTACCCGAGTCCTTCGATGACTTCATCAGTCTGGCCCTTCGTGTCGACTCTAGGCTGCAAGAGCGCCAACGCTTCCGGGATCCAGGGGTTTTCCGAAGGCCAGAGTCTGAAAGATTCAAGATTCCTGCCACCCTCGTCACTCACCTTAAAACTTAATCTGCACCCATGTCGGAACCGGAACCCATGCAGGTGGACCGGGCTCAGCTTTCCCGTGAAGAACGTGATTGGAGGATGACTACCAAGTCCTGCCTCTACTGCGGTCAACCGGGTCACTTTGTTTTGAACTGTCCGTTAAAAGCCAACGCCCACTAGTGAGTAGAGGAGCATTAGTGGGCGTAATTCCGGTTGAATGCTCCTCTAAACAACGCACCTGCCTGCCTGTGACCATAGAGTGGGAGGGTCAGAGGCGAGAGACCACCCCTCTCATTGACTCGGGGGGCTTCCTTGATGCTGGTGTGGCTACCAAGTGGGGCATTCCGGTTTCCAGGCTTTCACACCCTCTGGTGGCCAACTCACTAGACTTGCCCACATTACCCATACCAGTTCTCCCTTGACTTTGCGCATCTCCGGCAACCATCAGGAGAGGATAAGATTGCATATCATCAATTCTCCTCATGCTCCCATTGTTCTTGGTCACCCGTGGCTGGTTAGACATAACCCCTCCTTGGAGTGGAGCAATCACAAGATTGTGGGTTGGAGCCCACAATGTCTGTCTCAGTGCCTGCATCAAGCCCACTCTTCTGTTCCTAGTTCCCTGTCTCCCGAGAAAACCCCTGACCTGTCTGTCGTCCCATCCAAGTACCTGGATCTCAAGGAGGTCTTCTGTAAATCCAGAGCCACCCGCCTGCCCCCCCATCGCCCCTATGATTGCGCCATCAAACTTCTGCCTGGTACTACCCCTCCTAGGGGGTGCCTGTTTTCCTTGTCCCATCCTGAGATAGACACTATGAATAAGTATCTACAGGAGTCGCTGGCTGCTGGCATAATTCGCCCTTCCTCTTCACCTGCTGGAGCCGGTTTCTTCTTCGTGGGCAAGAAGGACGGTTCTCTACGCCCTTGCATCGACTACCGGGCACTCAATGACATCACTATCAAGAATCGCTACCCTCTCCCCCTTATGACATCAGCTTTTGAACAGCTGCAAGGGGCCACTGTCTTCACCAAGTTGGACCTGCGCAACGCCTACCACTTGGTGCACATTCGTGAGGGGGACGAGTGGAAAACCGCCTTCAATACCCCGACTGGCCACTGGGAATACCTGGTGATGCCTTTCGGTTTAACCAATGCTCCAGCAGTTTTTCAAGCCTTGGTTAACGATGTTCTAATCAGTTTGTTTTTGTTTATCTCGACGACATTCTTCTTTTTTCTGAGACCCAGGATGAACATGTCACTCACGTCCGCAGAGTTCTCCAGCGTCTTCTGGAGAACAGACTTTTTGTCAAACCGGAGAAGTGCGAATTCCATTGCCAGACTACCACCTTCCTGGGCTATATCATCTTGGCCGGGAGCCTCCAGATGGACCGACAGAAGATCAAGGCCGTTCTGGACTGGCCCCGGCCGGAGAGTCGTAAGGAATTACAACAGTTTTTGGGATTCGCTAACTTCTATAGAAGATTTATCCGTAATTACAGCACTCTGGCAGCACCCCTCACAGCTCTCACATCCATCAAGGTCTGGTTTGACTGGAATCCCCGAGCAGAAGAAGCCTTCCATGCTCTCAAGCAGCGCTTCACTTCCGATCCCATCCTCATACATCCTGACCCCACCGCTCAGTTTATCATCGAAGTCGATGCATCCAACATCGGAGTAGGGGCCATTCTCTCGCAGTGCTCCTCCAAAGATAACAAGGTCCACCCATGCGCCTTTTATTCCCACTGGCTCAGCCCCACAGAACAGAATTATAACATTGGTAATCAAGAGCTTCTTGCAGTCAAACTGGCCTTGGAGGAGTGGAGGCATTGGCTCGAGAGCGCACAATTCCCTTTCCTTGTTTGGACTGACCACAAAAACCTAGAGTATTTACAGACCGCCAAGAGGCTCAATTCCTGTCAGGCTTGTTGGTCCCTGTTTTTCTCGAGATTTAATTTCACTCTCTCATATCGACCCGGTTCCAAGAACACTAAGCCTGACGCCCTCTCCCGCCTATTCGACCTTCCTTCCAATTCTTCTGGTCCTGAAACCATTCTACCTCAACACTGCTGTATCAACTCTCTTCAACTGGACATTGAAACCACTGTTCGCTCTGCTCTGGAAGGGGAGCAGTCACTGTCCTACTAACCGTCTCTTTGTTCCGGAATCCGTTCGTCCTCAAGTTCTGCAGTGGGGCCACTCTTCTCTTCTGTCCTGTCACCCGGGTATCAACAGAACTATCACCTTCATTCAAAGACGTTTCTGGTGGCCAGCCATGGCCCAAGACATAAAGAATTTTGTCTCTGCCTGCTCTGTCTGCGCCTAGAACAAAACACCTCATCAGCATCCCTCTGGTCTGTTACAACCCCTACCCATCCCTCACCGCCCTTGTCACGGTTGTTCCCCAGATTCACCACCAGATGGCGGTGTGCGCCTTTTTCCTTAAGGCGCTCAGCTGGCTTGAATGACCAATTATCTCTTCCCTATAAATACCCGCACCTAACTTCATTCGGGGCGAAATCGTAAGCCATCTTTACGATTTTTAGCCGGTAAGGTAAGAATGTCTTTTTCAAGACGTTCACAAAGACTACACAAAGACTCTTCTTTAGAAACGACTATCTCCATTTCAATCCCTTTTAAAAACGCAAGAACTTAGTTAGTTGTACCTTTTAAGGAAACCTTTCTCTCTAAATGGGGGTTTTCGGTTGGTTTCCGTTCGTCAGTCTGTTCGACTGCTTTGGGTTCTAACTTGTTCTTTTGGCTCTTCTAGCCGTTTACGTTTTGGGGAGTACTCTGGTCCTAACGAAAGAACTCATTTTAGTTTCCTGCTTTAAGAAACCTTGTTCGCTAAAATGCGCTTTTCTTTTGGTTTCGTGTTATCCAGCCGGGTCGACTGGTTCGTGGGTTACTACTGGTTCTTTTGGCTAACTGCCTTTCACGTTTTGGACATAAAGAGTTTTGAGTTAAGGTCGGTTCATTATCCATTTAATTGTACCCACATTTGAAACTTCTCTCATGTGTAAATTGTACCCGCATTTGAAACTTCGCTCGTGTGTAGGAGCGATTGGTTAAAGTTTCTTTTGTTGGGTCGCTGAGGCTGTTTTCGGGTTTCAATTTTGTTCTGGCGGCTTTGCTAGCCCCCTGCGTTTTCTTACGCTCTGTGCTATTTAATAACCTTTAGTTCCTACATTTGAAACTCACTCGTGGTTAGGAGTGTTCCTCTAGTTTCATTTGTTCAGTCGTCTAGGCTGTTTATGGGTTCTATTTTATAACCATTAGTTCCTACATTTGAAACTCACTCGTGGTTAGGAGTGTTCCTCTAGTTTCATTTGTTCAGTCGTCTAGGCTGTTTATGGGTTCTAATTCATAACCTTTAGTGCCTACATTTGAAACTCACTCGTGGTTAGGAGTGTTCCTCTAGTTTCATTTGTTCAGTCGTCTAGGCTGTTTATGGGTTCTATTTCCTAACCTTATTTCTTACATTTGAAACTCACTCGTGGTTAGGAGTGTTTCACAGTTTCATTTGTTCAGTCTGATAGGCTGTTTACGGGTTACTTATTGTTCTGGCGGTTCTCCTAGCCCCCTGCGTTTTCATACGCTCAGAACTTTTGATAACCAAATTCTTTGTCACTTACGTATTAGAAACCTTGTTCGCTAAAAATGCGCTTTTATTTTGGTTTCATTCTTGTTCAGCAGATCTCCTGGTATAGGTTTTACTCTGTGGTTCTGTCGGTCCCCCTTAACCGTTTCGAGTTTTGGCGGACGTCAGATGTGGGTCTTGTTGTGTCCTGCTGTCTGTCATCCCCCCCTAACTGTCTCTTAGGCTTTTGCGTTTCCATACGCTCAGACCTTTTCGCCACCATTTAATTGTACCCACTATTGTACTTCTCTCGTGTGTAAATTGTACCCTCCTGGTCGCTGAGGCTGTCTTCGGGTTTCAATGTTGTTTTGGTGGCTTTGCAGTTTTTGCGGATGCCAGATAGCAGGTCAACTTGTGGGCCCTGCTGTCTGACGAGGATGTCGGATGTGGGTCCAGTCGTCCTGCTGTTCTGCCGGTCCCCCTAACCGTTTCGAGTTTCGGACGTTCAGAACTAGTGGGTCAGGTTTTACCATGTGATCTTGTGGGCTCTCCTAGCTCTTCCGCGTTTCCGGACGCTCAGTATTTTTGGTTATGTCCAGTCTTAATACTTTTATTACTCGTGTCTTACTAAAAAAACCCTTTGCTCGCTATTAAGCGTTTTCATTTTGTTTTCGTGGGTTCAGTCGTTTAGACTGTTTTCAGGTGATAACCTGGTTCTGTTGGCTTCCCTAGCCTTTCACATTTTGGGAGGTTCAGAATATTCGGTTCAGGTATTTACTTAATCCTTATTTAAATTGTACCTTCATTAGAAACCTTGCTCGTTTGCTATGGGCTTTTTGTTGGGTTTCGGTTGTTCAGTCACTTCGACTGTTCGGGTTGCAATGTGGTTCTGTGGCTCTCCTGGCCTTCGCGTTTTCGGACGTTCGGAACTTTTGGGATTATGCAAATTAATTAACATGTTTACTGTACCCATTATAAGAACCCTGCTCGCGTTTTTATTCGGGTTCATGTTGTTCAGCCTGTTGGGCTGGGTTCATGTTGTTCAGTCTGTTGGGCTGTGTCTTTTTTTGGGTTTCATTCATATTATAAAGAACCTTCTCGGCTCTCAGGTAGCTTTTTTATTTTGGGATACTTGTTCGTTTCTTTATTTGCCTTTACGTTTTCAACTTTTAGTTGTAACTATTATAAAGAACCTAATTATATCTTCCCTATTCTCTGTTTTGATTCAGGTTGCTTTTGTTCAGTTCGATTGGCCTATCACCACCAACCCTGGATTTCAGCCTTAATCTTCAGCGGATTCGTTTGGCTATCTAATCTGGCAGAAACGTTTTCAGCTGCAAGGAGGCAGACACTGGGAGTTACCAATCAGCCGCTGGATTCTCCGGGTAAAGGAATTTTTTTTTTTTTTTGGTTTCTCTTCTAAACACCCGTGTATTATCTTCGCCCTAGGGGGTCCTTCTCTGTTTTTCACCACAGAGCTAGTGGCCTTTTTCCTTAGACGCGCTCAGCTGGCTTGAATGACCAATTATCTCTTCCCTATAAATACCGCACCTAACTTCATTCGGGCGAAATCGTAAGCCATCTTTACGATTTTTGCCGGTAAGGTAAGAATGTCTTTTTCAAGACGTTCACAAAGACTACACAAAGACTCTTCTTTAGAAACGACTATCTCCATTTCAATCCCTTTTAAAAACGCAAGAACTTAGTTAGTTGTACCTTTTAAGGAAACCTTTCTCTCTAAATGGGGGTTTTCGGTTGGTTTCCGTTCGTCAGTCTGTTCGACTGCTTTGGGGTTCTAACTTGTTCTTTTGGCTCTTCTAGCCGTTTACGTTTTTGGGGAGTACTCTGGTCCTAACGAAAGAACTCATTTTAGTTTCCTGCTTTAAGAAACCTTGTTCGCTAAAATGCGCTTTTCTTTTGGTTTCGTGTTATCCAGCCGGGTCGACTGGTTCGTGGGTTACTACTGGTTCTTTTGGCTAACTGCCTTTCACGTTTTGGACATAAAGAGTTTTGAGTTAAGGTCGGTTCATTATCCATTTAATTGTACCCACATTTGAAACTTCTCTCATGTGTAAATTGTACCGCATTTGAAACTTCGCTCGTGTGTAGGAGCGATTGGTTAAAGTTTCTTTTGTTGGGTCGCTGAGGCTGTTTTTCGGGTTTCAATTTTGTTCTGGCGGCTTTGCTAGCCTCCTGCGTTTTCTTACGCTCTGTGCTATTTAATAACCTTTAGTTCCTACATTTGAAACTCACTCGTGGTTAGGAGTGTTCCTCTAGTTTCATTTGTTCAGTCGTCTAGGCTGTTTATGGGTTCTATTTTATAACCATTAGTTCCTACATTTGAAACTCACTCGTGGTTAGGAGTGTTCCTCTAGTTTCATTTGTTCAGTCGTCTAGGCTGTTTATGGGTTCTAATTCATAACCTTTAGTGCCTACATTTGAAACTCACTCGTGGTTAGGAGTGTTCCTCTAGTTTCATTTGTTCAGTCGTCTAGGCTGTTTATGGGTTCTATTTCCTAACCTTATTTCTTACATTTGAAACTCACTCGTGGTTAGGAGTGTTTCACAGTTTCATTTGTTCAGTCTGATAGGCTGTTTACGGGTTACTTATTGTTCTGGCGGTTCTCCTAGCCCCCTGCGTTTACATACGCTCAGAACTTTGATAACCAAATTCTTTGTCACTTACGTATTAGAAACCTTGTTCGCTAAAAATGCGCTTTTATTTTGGTTTCATTCTTGTTCAGCAGATCTCCTGGTATAGGTTTTACTCTGTGGTTCTGTCGGTCCCCCTTAACCGTTTCGAGTTTTGGCGGACGTCAGATGTGGGTCTTGTTGTGCCCTGCTGTCTGTCATCCCCCTAACTGTCTCTTAGGCTTTTGCGTTTCCATACGCTCAGACCTTTCGCCACCATTTAATTGTACCCACTATTGAACTTCTCTCGTGTGTAAATTGTACCCTCCTGGTCGCTGAGGCTGTCTTCGGGTTTCAATGTTGTTTTGGTGGCTTTGCAGTTTTTGCGGATGCCAGATGCAGGTCAACTTGTGGGCCCTGCTGTCTGACGAGGATGTCGGATGTGGGTCCAGTCGTCCTGCTGTTCTGCGGTCCTCCCTAACCGTTTCGAGTTTTCGGACGTTCAGAACTAGTGGGTCAGGTTTTACCATGTGATCTTGTGGGCTCTCCTAGCTCTTCGCGTTTCCGGACGCTCAGTATTTTTGGTTATGTCCAGTCTTAATACTTTTATTACTCGTGTCTTACTAAAAAAAACCCTTTGCTCGCTATTAAAAGCGTTTTCATTTTGTTTTCGTGGGTTCAGTCGTTTAGACTGTTTTCAGGTGATAACCTGGTTCTGTTGGCTTCCCTAGCCTTTCACATTTTGGGAGGTTCAGAATATTCGGTTCAGGTATTTACTTAATCCTTATTTAAATTGTACCTTCATTAGAAACCTTGCTCGTTTGTTATGGGCTTTTTGTTGGGTTTCGTTTGTTCAGTCACTTCGACTGTTTCGGGTTGCAATGTGGTTCTGTGGCTCTCCTGGTTTCGCGTTTTCGGACGTTCGGAACTTTTGGGATTATGCAAATTAATTAACATGTTTACTGTACCCATTATAAGAACCCTGCTCGCTATTAGCGTTTTTCGTTCGGGTTCATGTTGTTCAGCCTGTTGGGCTGTTTTGGGTTTCATTCATGTTCTCTCGGCTCTCCTAGCCTTTATTTTGGGATACTCGTGTCTTTATTTTACGAACTTTTAGTTGTAACTATTATAAAGAACCTTGCCCGCTAGGCGGTGTTTTGATTCAGGTTGCTTTTGTTCAGTTCGATTGGACTGGTTCAGGTTACTAACTTGTTCGTTTGGCTATCATTGCCTTTACGTTTTCAGACACTTGGAGTTACCACCCGGTGGGTGTGGTTTGCGTTCATCCCTAATTATCTTCCCTATTCTCTGTTTTACAGAGCTAGTGGTTAGACGGGTTCCGTCTAACTTTTTGATCCCCTAGGGTTCTGCGAGTGGCGCCTATCACCACCAACCGATTTACATCATGGCGTCAGCGGATTTCGCTAACATATCTGGATAAACAGAAAGCGACCAGCGGGTTCAGCTGCAAGGAGGCGGTTTCGACAGCCGTTAACTAGCTTATCTGTTTAAACAAATTTTTTTTTTTTTTTTTTTCTCTTCTTAAACACCCGTGTGGGTCGTAGGGTCGTCAAGAGTCGCCCTTAAGGGGGGGGTCCTGTCACGGTTGTTCCCCAGATTCACCACCAGATGGCGGTGTGCGCCTTTTTCCTTAAGGCGCTCAGCTGGCTTGAATGACCAATTATCTCTTCCCTATAAATACCCGCACCTAACTTCATTCGGGGCGAAATCGTAAGCCATCTTTACGATTTTTAGCCGGTAAGGTAAGAATGTCTTTTTCAAGACGTTCACAAAGACTACACAAAGACTTTTCTTTAGAAACGACTATCTCCATTTCAATCCCTTTAAAAACGCAAGAACTTAGTTAGTTGTACCTTTTAAGGAAACCTTTCTCTCTAAATGGGGGTTTTCGGTTGGTTTCCGTTCGTCAGTCTGTTCGACTGCTTTGGGGTTCTAACTTGTTCTTTTGGCTCTTCTAGCCGTTTACGTTTTTGGGGAGTACTCTGGTCCTAACGAAAGAACTCATTTTAGTTTCCTGCTTTAAGAAACCTTGTTCGCTAAAATGCGCTTTTCTTTTGGTTTCGTGTTATCCAGCCGGGTCGACTGGTTCGTGGGTTACTACTGGTTCTTTTGGCTAACTGCCTTTCACGTTTTGGACATAAAGAGTTTTGAGTTAAGGTCGGTTCATTTCCATTTAATTGTACCCCATTTAAATTGTACCCGCTTTTGAAACTTCGCTCTCGTGTGTAAATTGATTGGTTAAAGTTTCTTTTGTTGGGTCGCTGAGGCTGTTTTTCGGGTTTCAATTTTGTTCTGGCGGCTTTGCTAGCCTCCTGCGTTTTCTTACGCTCAGTGCTATTTAATAACCTTTAGTTCCTACATTTGAAACTCACTCGTGGTTAGGAGTGTTCCTCTAGTTTCATTTGTTCAGTCGTCTAGGCTGTTTATGGGTTCTATTTTATAACCATTAGTTCCTACATTTGAAACTCACTCGTGGTTAGGAGTGTTCCTCTAGTTTCATTTGTTCAGTCGTCTAGGCTGTTTATGGGTTCTAATTCATAACCTTTAGTGCCTACATTTGAAACTCACTCGTGGTTAGGAGTGTTCCTCTAGTTTCATTTGTTCAGTCGTCTAGGCTGTTTATGGGTTCTATTTCCTAACCTTATTTCTTACATTTGAAACTCACTCGTGGTTAGGAGTGTTTCACAGTTTCATTTGTTCAGTCTGATAGGCTGTTTACGGGTTACTTATTGTTCTGGCGGTTCTCCTAGCCCCCCTGCGTTTACATACGCTCAGAACTTTTGATAACCAAATTCTTTGTCACTTACGTATTAGAAACCTTGTTCGCTAAAAATGCGCTTTTATTTTGGTTTCATTCTTGTTCAGCAGATCTCCTGGTATAGGTTTTACTCTGTGGTTCTGTCGGTCCCCCTTAACCGTTTCGAGTTTTGGCGGACGTCAGATGTGGGTCTTGTTGTTCCCTGCTGTCTGTCATCCCCCCCTAACTGTCTCTTAGGCTCTTGCGTTTCCATACGCTCAGACCTTTTCGCCACCATTTAATTGTACCCACTATTGTACTTCTCTCGTGTGTAAATTGTACCCTCCTGGTCGCTGAGGCTGTCTTCGGGTTTCAATGTTGTTTTGGTGGCTTTGCAGTTTTTGCGGATGCCAGATAGCAGGTCAACTTGTGGGCCCTGCTGTCTGACGAGGATGTCGGATGTGGGTCCAGTCGTCCTGCTGTTCTGCCGGTCCCCCCTAACCGTTTCTAGTTTTCGGACGTTCAGAACTAGTGGGTCAGGTTTTACCATGTGATCTTGTGGGCTCTCCTAGCTCTTTCGCGTTCCGGACGCTCAGTATTTTTTGGTTATGTCCAGTCTTAATACTTTTATTTACTTGTGTCTTACTAAAAACCCTTTGCTCGCTATTAAGCGTTTTCATTTTGTTTTCGTGGGTTCAGTCGTTTAGACTGTTTTCAGGTGATAACCTGGTTCTGTTGGCTTCCCTAGCCTTTCACATTTTGGGAGGTTCAGAATATTTGGTTCAGGTATTTACTTAATCCTTATTTAAATTGTACCTTCATTAGAAACCTTGCTCGTTTGTTATGGGCTTTTTGTTGGGTTTCGTTTGTTCAGTCACTTCGACTGTTTCGGGTTGCAATGTGGTTCTGTGGCTCTCCTGTTTCGCGTTTTCGGACGTTCGGAACTTTTGGGATTATGCAAATTAATTAACATGTTTACTGTACCCATTATAAGAACCCTGCTCGCTATTAGCGTTTTTCGTTCGGGTTCATGTTGTTCAGCCTGTTGGGCTGTTTTTGGGTTTCATTCATGTTCTCTCGGCTCTCCTAGCCTTTATTTTGGGATACTCGTGTCTTTATTTTACGAACTTTTAGTTGTAACTATTATAAAGAACCTTGCCCGCTAGGCGGTGTTTTGATTCAGGTTGCTTTTGTTCAGTTCGATTGGACTGGTTCAGGTTACTAACTTGTTCGTTTGGCTATCATTGCCTTTACGTTTTCAGACACTGGGAGTTACCACCCGGTGGGTGTGGTTTGCGTTCATCCCTTATTATCTTCCCTATTCTCTGTTTTACAGAGCTAGTGGTTAGACGGGTTCCGTCTAACTTTTTGATCCCCTAGGGTTCTGCGAGTGGCGCCTATCACCACCAACCCTTACAGTACGATTTCGCCATATCTTGGCGTCAGCGGGTCCCCTACGGTTTCGCTAACTAGCTTATCTGTTTAAACAATTTTTTTTTCTTTTCTCTTTAAACACCCGTGTGGGTCGTAGGGTCGTCAAGAGTCGCCCTTAAGGGGGGGGTCCTGTCACGGTTGTTCCCCAGATTCACCACCAGATGGCGGTGTGCGCCTTTTTTCCTTAAGGCGCTCAGCTGGCTTGAATGACCAATTATCTCTTCCCTATAAATACCCGCACCTAACTTCATTCGGAGGCGAAATCGTAAGCCATCTTTACGATTTTTAGCCGGTAAGGTAAGAATGTCTTTTTCAAGACGTTCACAAAGACTACACAAAGACTTTTCTTTAGAAACGACTATCTCCATTTCAACCCCTTTAAAAACGCACTTAAGAACTTAGTTAGTTGTACCTTTTAAGGAAACCTTTCTCTCTAAATGGGGGTTTTCGGTTGGTTTCCGTTCGTCAGTCTGTTCGACTGCTTTGGGGTTCTAACTTGTTCTTTTGGCTCTTCTAGCCGTTTACGTTTTGGGGAGTACTCTGGTCCTAACGAAAGAACTCATTTTAGTTTCCTGCTTTAAGAAACCTTGTTCGCTAAAATGCGCTTTTCTTTTGGTTTCGTGTTATCCAGCCGGGTCGACTGGTTCGTGGGTTACTACTGGTTCTTTTGGCTAACTGCCTTTCACGTTTTGGACATAAAGAGTTTTGAGTTAAGGTCGGTTCATTATCCATTTAATTGTACCCAATTTGAAACTTCTCTCGTGTGTAAATTGTACCCGCATTTGAAACTTCTCTCGTGTGTAAGCGATTGGTTAAAGTTTCTTTTGTTGGGTCGCTGAGGCTGTTTTCGGGTTTCAATTTTGTTCTGCGGCTTTGCTAGCCTCCTGCGTTTTCTTACGCTCAGTGCTATTTAATAACCTTTAGTTCCTACATTTGAAACTCACTCGTGGTTAGGAGTGTTCCTCTAGTTTCATTTGTTCAGTCGTCTAGGCTGTTTATGGGTTCTATTTTATAACCATTAGTTCCTACATTTGAAACTCACTCGTGGTTAGGAGTGTTCCTCTAGTTTCATTTGTTCAGTCGTCTAGGCTGTTTATGGGTTCTAATTCATAACCTTTAGTGCCTACATTTGAAACTCACTCGTGGTTAGGAGTGTTCCTCTAGTTTCATTTGTTCAGTCGTCTAGGCTGTTTATGGGTTCTATTTCCTAACCTTATTTCTTACATTTGAAACTCACTCGTGGTTAGGAGTGTTTCACAGTTTCATTTGTTCAGTCTGATAGGCTGTTTACGGGTTACTTATTGTTCTGGCGGTTCTCCTAGCCCCCCTGCGTTTACATACGCTCAGAACTTTTGATAACCAAATTCTTTGTCACTTACGTATTAGAAACCTTGTTCGCTAAAAATGCGCTTTTATTTTGGTTTCATTCTTGTTCAGCAGATCTCCTGGTATAGGTTTTACTCTGTGGTTCTGTCGGTCCCCCTTAACCGTTTCGAGTTTTGGCGGACGTCAGATGTGGGTCTTGTTGTTCCCTGCTGTCTGTCATCCCCCCCTAACTGTCTCTTAGGCTCTTGCGTTTCCATACGCTCAGACCTTTTCGCCACCATTTAATTGTACCCACTATTGTACTTCTCTCGTGTGTAAATTGTACCCTCCTGGTCGCTGAGGCTGTCTTCGGGTTTCAATGTTGTTTTGGTGGCTTTGCAGTTTTTGCGGATGCCAGATAGCAGGTCAACTTGTGGGCCCTGCTGTCTGACGAAGATGTCGGATGTGGGTCCAGTCGTCCTGCTGTTCTGCCGGTCCTCCCTAACCGTTTCGAGTTTTCGGACGTTCAGAACTAGTGGGTCAGGTTTTACCATGTGATCTTGTGGGCTCTCCTAGCTCTTCTGCGTTTCCGGACGCTCAGTATTTTTTGGTTATGTCCAGTCTTAATACTTTTATTACTCGTGTCTTACTAAAAACCCCTTTGCTCGCTATTAAGCGTTTTCATTTTGTTTTCGTGGGTTCAGTCGTTTAGACTGTTTTCAGGTGATAACCTGGTTCTGTTGGCTTCCCTAGCCTTTCACATTTTGGGAGGTTCAGAATATTCGGTTCAGGTATTTACTTAATCCTTATTTAAATTGTACCTTCATTAGAAACCTTGCTCGTTTGCTATGGGCTTTTTGTTGGGTTTCGGTTGTTCAGTCACTTCGACTGTTTCGGGTTGCAATGTGGTTCTGTGGCTCTCCTGGCCTTCGCGTTTTCGGACGTTCGGAACTTTTGGGATTATGCAAATTAATTAACATGTTTACTGTACCCATTATAAGAACCCTGCTCGCTATTAAGCGTTTTCGTTCGGGTTCATGTTGTTCAGTCTGTTGGGCTGTTTTTGGGTTTCATTCATGTTCTCTCGGCTCTCCTAGCCTTTATTTTGGGATACTCGTGTCTTTATTTTACGAACTTTTAGTTGTAACTATTATAAAGAACCTTGCCCGCTAGGCGGTGTTTTGATTCAGGTTGCTTTTGTTCAGTTCGATTGGACTGGTTCAGGTTACTAACTTGTTCGTTTGGCTATCATTGCCTTTACGTTTTCAGACACTGGGAGTTACCACCCGGTGGGTGTGGTTTGCGTTCATCCCTTATTATCTTCCCTATTCTCTGTTTTACAGAGCTAGTGGTTAGACGGGTTCCGTCTAACTTTTTGATCCCCTAGGGTTCTGCGAGTGGCGCCTATCACCACCAACCCTTACATACACGGTATCCCCACTGATATTGTTTCTGACAGAGGTCCCTAGTTTATTGCTAGGTTCTGGAAAGCTTTCTGTTCACTCATCGGTTCATCTGTTAGTTTATCCTCAGGTTTTCATCCCCAATCAAATGGCCAGACAGAGCGGGCTAATCAAATTATTGAGACTGTTCTCCGCTGCCTGTGTTCCCAGAATCCTACTTCATGGAGTCAACAGCTGCCCTGGGCAGAATATGCTGTCAACTCCCAGACTTCTTCTTCCTCCCAGATGTCCCCCTTTGAATGTTGCCTTGGTTACCAACCGCCTTTATTCCCTAGCCAGGAGAAGAAGGTGGGAGTCCCCTCTGCCGAGGCCTTCATCCGCCGTTGTCATCGCACCTGGAATTTAACATGCCGCAATCTACTCCGAGCCAGTTCCCGCATGAAGGAGATTGCAGACAAGAGACGCTCAGAGGCTCCCCGCTATCGTTTGGGACAACGTGTCTGGCTGACCACCCGGGACATTCTCCTCAAAGTAGACTCTTGTAAGCTTGCACCCAGTTTTATTGGACCTTTCCTCATCATTAAAATTATCAGACCCACTGCTGTCAGATTAAAGTTACCCTCCACTATGAGAAGAATTCACCCCACATTTCATGTTTCACGCCTCAAACCTCTAGTCACCCACCCGTTGTGTCCCGCCCCTGATCCACCTCCACCCCCCCCGTCTTATTGATGGTGGAGAGGCTTTCACCGTTCGCAAGCTGTTGGACGTTCACCATCGGGGCCGTGGCCTCCAATACCTCGTGGATTGGGAGGGCTACGGTCCCGAGGAAAGAAGCTGGATTCCTTCTCGATTCATCCTAGATAAGGACTTAATTAAGGACTTCCATGTTGTTAGACCTGTGCCTCCTGTGAAAACGCCAAGAGGTGTTCCTTGGGGGGGGGGTACTGTTATGTTTTGCCACATTTGTTCTGTTTGTTTTTGTATTTTATTATTTTTTCATTACGTTTCATTCACGTCTGTCTGTGTTCCTTGTTTTTCGATAATCCACTCCTCGTCTTTGTTATTGCACTATTCTGGTGATTTCGACTTTACGGGTTTTCTTCCTTATTTTCCTATCTCGTTTACTTCCTTCTTTCTTTCGAACACTCTGTACATATTAGTTAGGTGTATATAGTACTAACCTACTAATCTACTAACATTAGGGATTTAGATTAAGTTACTAACATTTACTAATTATCTCACGTTTCTATCTACTGCTCATTCTCTCTCTCGTTGTCCCATCCCTGTACACTTCTCTCTTTTCGCTTTATCTGGACGCAGATTCTTTCTATGCACTCCTCCCCTTCAAACTGTGCACGTGTCTACCTGCTATTCCAGGTCGTTTATTTTCAGTGTGTTTATGTGTTTCCCAGTCCGTGTCTTTTGTTTCCCCTTGTTATTGTATTAGTGATCCCTATCGTTCTTGCCTTCTCTCCTCCCAGTCACACCTGATTCCTATTGTGTTTCCCTTCCCCGCTTGTATTTAAGTTCCCTGTTTGCTTTCAGTCTGCATCAGAACATTGATCATCATTCACTATACCGATTGTGTGTAAGCCAGAGTTTGTTTGTATTTTCCGAATATTTTTGCATTTCCCTTCTGATTATTTGGTTTTTGAACTGCCTATTTGACTACTCTTTTGGATTTCGATTTTGTACCTTATCTTACTCTGACTATCGGCTTTTGACCCCTGCTTGATCATTAAACGTTCCTATACTGCCTTATCCTGGTCTGCGCCTGGGTCCTTGTCCAGACTTCACAACCATGGCTAGAAGAGATCTCAGTGACTTTGAAAGAGGGCTGATTGCTGGGGCACATTTGGCAGGAGCTTCAGTGATGAAGACTGCTCAACTTGCTAATGTTTCACGAGGAACAGTGGCTGACGTGATATTGGCATGGAATTCTGAGGGAAAGAATTCACATGGAATTCTATGTTTCCTTTATTTTGGTAGTTACTTGTAGATTCAATTACTGGCAACAAGACAATTGACTCAGATATGAATGGATGTAATATGGAGCCATTTTCCTAGATTCTATGTGAAGAATTTTAGTCTGCTGTTGGCCAAGACCCTTTAAACGCTGAGCCAATCAGAGAGCAGAAGGGTGCAGCTTGAGAATTATTGAGCTTCTGTGTGAGCCAAACACTGTGGTAGAAAAGATACAAGCAGTATTTTCACTGTTCCCTATCCAGAAATCTGGATAGGGAACAGTGATACGGAACAATTTAAATAATATAGATTTTTCAAAAATTGAAACCACATTTTAAATTATACCTTTAAACATATTCTAGAAACTGAGAAGCACAAGCATCACTTTTCCCACCTTGCTACCATTACTACTGTAGCAGTGGCGGGCCGTGCATTTCACACCTAGGCCTTCAGTAGTGCTCCGTCTGAATCAATCCACCGCTCAATAACTATTTTATGGCTATAAAAGCCATCTTATTGTTATGTTTTGAGTGTCTGTTCGGTTTGTTTTTGCACTTTGTTTATTTATCTTTCTTCAGTCATGTTTAATTCTCGTTCTGTCATGCACTTCGTGAAATTCTATGTTTCGGTTTTTCCGTCTTCGTTTCTAATCTCGTTTTACTTCCTTCTTACTTTCTAATTACACTTTGTATATATTAGTTAGATGTATATAGTACTAACCAACTAATCTACTAACATTAGGGATTTAGATTAAGTTACTAACACTACTAATCACTAATTATCTCACGCTTCTAACTATCGCTGTCATTCTCTCTCGTCCTATCTCTGTACGCTTCTCACGTTCCGCTTTATTCGCACGCAGATTTCTTTATGCGTTCCTCCTCCTCCCTAAAAACCGTAACATAGAATTTCCCGAAGTGCATGACAAGACAAGGAGAGGAACTCGAACAGGAACAATGACAGACGGGGAACAGAACGAGAATGAAACATGACTGAAGAAAGATAAATAAACAAAGTGCAAAAACAAACCGAACAGACACCCGTTGCCGTTGCATCGCAGATAGATAACTTGTGTATCCAGAATAAATGCCTTTACTGAAGAAACAAACCTGGGGTGCTACAGCTGCGACACACATAAAAAAGCATAAATAATAACCTCATAAAATTGCAATATTATTTAGGAAAATAGCAACATTTTACTCACCAAAAATCCTTATTATTTGTACACAAAATCCATCCTCCTTTCTTTCCTCAAAAAGAGTTCAATTACTCTGTCGTACAGATTATCCGTATGTTTCAGTTCCATCAAGAAGTCCTTTTCTATCGCCATCGAAGCTAATGCTGAAAGTCGAGCCTGCCCTGTCGTATTTCTGGCATAGGTTTTAATTCGCTTTAGGGCTGAAAATGTCCGCTCAAATGTCTGAATCACAGACTGATGTTAATGATATTTTGTCCATGAATACTTATTAAATAATTCCAAATGGTTTGTCCGCTTCCTTTCATAGCTTTTCCCCTGGTTGCGCTGCTTCCAGACGTGTATTTTCATATTAAAGCATTTAACCAATCACATTACATCATAGTCAGACACTCTCTGACTATCCAATCAAAAAAGGTGTGAATACGCTGACGTTACCTAGGCCTTCTAGAAGGCCTTCGTGTCCCCCAACTCAAAATCTGATTGGTTGAAGCAACAGTTTGATCAACACTTATTTTATGCTACAGGGCCTGCAGAACTGATTGTGAAGGCCTCCAGGTAGATTTATTTGACCCTGGCAACAAATGATGGCTGAAATGTGATTGGTTAAATGCTTTAATATGAAAATACACGTCTGGAAGCAGCGCAACCAGGGGAAAAGCTATGAAAGGAAGCAGACAGACCATTTGGAATTATTTAATAAGTATTCATGGAAAAAATATAATTAACATCAGTCTGTGATTCAGATATTTTTTAGGCCAGCAGAGAAGGCCTTGCAGGCCCTGACGGCCCACCACTGTACTGTAGTAGTATTCATGTAGCGTAGGAAGGGTGAACAATGTTTGACCGAAGCTTTTTTATTTAGTGAGGAGATTGGAGTAAGAAAGTTTCACTGCCTTCCAGAGTGTTTATGTTATCCTTGCAAAGACTCAAATGGTAATTGGTTAGAAAGGCTTGGCAGAGGTAGCCCATTTGGCACGGAACTGGCAGAAGAGTATGCCTGAAGTTCTGAACCCAGTTCAGTTTAGACACAGGTGTTGCCCAAATACATATAGGAATGAAAAAGGCCAGTTTGTGTTCAATCAACCAAGAGGAGACGGAGCTGAATTGAATCACTGCGAAATGTGGAAATGGAGTGTACTTCCAAACAAATACTTATTTTAAACTAAAATAGAGCATTTCATACAAATATGAAATGTCAGTTCAATATCATAAAGTATTTCAACTTTCACTGAAATTCTTTCAAATGAGTAAACCCAATGTGAGTAGGCCCAGCATGTGCTAATCACTAATGCCCATCCAAAGTCCTGCAACCCATGACTGACCCTGCCCCCAAGGTGTGTGCAATGTGAAAACGATGGAGTTCAAGGCATAAAAGCAGGTCTGCTTGGGGGGAAATGTGTGAACGCGCTCACCATCTGTGCCTGCGTCAATAAGGAAACTATCTGTGCCACACTCAGAGCCTCCGCTGTGAACTGCAATCCGGTTGTCGTCTCGTGTTAACCCAGAGAAGGTTGGGTCCTCAGTTTAATTTCCCGTGCAAACACTGACGTGAGTGAGCCAGTAGTTTAACACTCACAGAGTAAACTCCCGTGTTTGTCCACACACAATGGCAAGGGGAAGGCTTTTTCAGGAAGGGTTGATAAGAGACAAAGGAAGAAGCAGATGTGTAATTCTAACCACGTTCAGAATACACAGATGCACAGAGGCCAAAATTTACATTTTCATTTACATTTACAAGACGCGCTTATCCAGAGTGACTTACACAAATTACATTTTTGTTTTTTTTATATACAATCCATTTATACAGCCAGATATTTTTACTGAAGCAATTCAGGTTAAGTACCTTGCTCAAGGGTACAACAACAGTGCCCCCACCTGGGAATTGAACCAGAAACCTCTGAGTTACAAGCCCAGTTCCTTAACCATTACACTACACTGCCGCCCCAAATTTGGGGAGGATATGCACTTTGGTCTTTGTTATATATATGAGATATATTTATAGAAAATATATCTCAACCACTTAAATCTAGAGAATGTAGTAGAAACAGAGACCCTTTCAGTGTTCAAGACCAGGCCACGTTGGCCAACCAGTCAGAGACTAAGAGCCAAATTTTGTACTGTGTTACCGCAAAGAGCCACATCACCGGGGAGGGGGCGCAACACGCGAAATAAAACCTGTTCATTTATTTCGCGGACCGGGGAGGGGGTGCTACACGCGAAATAAAACCGGACACCAGTTCATTTATTTCGCGGACCGGGGGGGGGTGGTAAGAGGAATAAAAAAAATTGCGCCCCTCCTAATTTTAAACCCAGTCCGTTGTGCAAAAAAGGTTGGGGACCGCTGCCCTAACTGTGTTTTTTTTCGTCTTCTGACATTTTGCAAGCGGTGCGCGTTTGACGAAAATACCGTATTGAACTCAAGCGAAGCGAACACGCACATTAAAAAAAACAAAAACACAAACTTCGATATGAACGTAAGAGCCGCATGAAACCAGGCAAAGAGCCGCATGCGGCTCGGGAGCCGCGGGTTGGCCACCCCTGCTCTAGACAGTATGTAAAATATCTTAAATATCTTAAATATATATACAAAATTATATTAAATATATTTGTTGGGCTGAATGTTCTCCTTATTGATAATTCGTATGTTCTTGTATGAGTGCATTTAGCTTAGGCTCTGTGCTCCAAGTAGGTTTTTAGATGTAGGTGTCAAATTTAAGTCTAAAATGTCACTGTCAGGTATCATTAGTTGTGGATATTTTCAGATCTGAATATACCAGGAAGTAATGTGCATAGATGCCTGCAATTATTTGTGGCAGCTAATATGGGCATAGAGAATTTACATAATCTACTTATGAAGTGATACCCTCCCAAGGTCCCATTTATTGGGACATTTTTAGGGGAGCAAAACCACATATGCATTTAAGATTCAGGCATATTACCTGAATCTTAAAATGTTCTCTTTGTGAAGATATTGGTATGCAGTAAATATGTGCCAAATTTCATCTTCCTTGTTAAACTATTGTGAGCTATTTTGGGAATATTTGCTGACAATTAGAAGTGAAGCAGAGGCAAAAAGGGGTGGGGCAATGGTTCCTTCCTTGATGAAACGACCCTATCCAATTATAAAAAGTACCAAAGTTTGAGCTGTCATTATGGATCGCCCTGCTAAGTCATTGGGTCTAGTGATGTCCCTCATGGGCTGGTATTGATTGTGCCAGTGCTGTCTGTGGCCGGCAGCTCTGCAGGCACATAATTAGTCATAGCGTCACCCAGGGATATCAGGATTTAGTCAGCAGGTGTGTCCTCATCTAGTCGCGCAAGAGCGACCACCCTGCTGCTGATTGGCCGCCTGCACTCTCCCTGCACTGCATGAAGTGTGCTACTCCGACGCAATGACTGCACAGCTCAGCCAGGGTACTGCAGAGTGAAAAAAGCAGCAGCTCACAGCATGCGCGTCAGAGGAGAGCGTGTGCTTATCTGTGCTAAAGAATTGTAACAACGTGCCTTGTGTGCCAATATCCACCATTTCTAGAAGAGTGAAAAGCAGTTACATGTAGACAGTACTTTCAAAATAAAAGCCCTAGTTTTTGTCTATTCATTAGTATCAATCACCATCAATAAAAGATTTTGATTTTGATTTAGACCCTTTGATTTAGCCACCAATGGGAGCAATGATTTCTGAGCACTGTTACTTTTCCTCTTTTTTTCAGTGGGTGAAAACTGTGAGCAGATGTTGTGCTATTTTTTCTGCTTCCATCGCTCTTGTCGATTCTGAAAGATAATGGCACATCCATTACTTCCATATTCTTTCATTGGAAACCGGAAACAGGTGTGAGCCAGGCTTTGGATTTCCAGAAAAGCATGCAGACAGGGTAACGTAAGTCAGTGGAGGTAGACTGTCTTAAATCACAACGACTGTGAAATCACAAAGGTTCATCTCGGTGGATGTCTGCAAATCATCTTCCTATGGTGGATTTCTGCTGAGGATTTCTGCACCTGTGATATCAGTATGAACATTATGCAACATTCTAAGATGACAGTATTTAATCTAAGTCTGGCAGAAATAAAATGTAAAAAAAACTCTCCAGTTAAACATGTTGTGCATTTAGTTGGAAAAGTTATCTCTGGTATACATTTTTGCCAGTTGGTGGGATACAGTCTCTGGCTTGGAAATACCCTGTAGTGAACTCTGACACACACAAGCTGTTAACTGGCCCAATTAAGGCAACCGAAACACAGCGAGAACACCCCTGCGGCCCCTCAAGTCTTCTGCCGGGCCGCATGTGCCGGGAAAAATTGTGCATCAAACTGAACTGACACCAGGAGGTCTGAATGAGAAGGCCTGGATTGCAGCGTTAGCGGCAGGCATCGTTGCACTAGCTTGCATTTGTGAGGGTGAAATTGTCTTATTCTTTCTTCTCCACAGCATGTGAGCCCACAGATCAAAGTCCTGACGGGCGAGTGGCGATCCCTTGAGGATTTTTCGGATGTAAAGAGAGAAACCGGGAGAGAGTGCGCGCGAGAGAGAGAGACAGAGAGAGAGAGAGAGGGGCAGAGCAGCCAATCTGTCTTGCACAGTGTTGCGTTTACTCCTCTGTCACTCCGTCACCCTGACAAATGAAATTACCAGACAACGTGTCAGTCTAATAGGTTAATTAAAAGGACGTTCCTGGCAGTCTCTTTTTTTCCCTGCCTGGTTCTGCCAGCGGGTAAGTGACAGTCGAGTCTCAAGGGGGATAAAGCTAGTCAGGCTGTTGCCAGAGAAGCCATTGACCCTGAATGACAATGTTTTCTTCCATTGCTGTGTTCCCTTTTGTGAACAGCTTGACAGCACTACACGGGGCTACCAAGCTGTGTTCTGTAAGAGTGCATTTTCCAGTGCCAAGCCTTATTTAGGTAAAATATATCTTTTTGGTTCTCCAGGATGCTTTAGACTGGGAAAACTAACCAATACAAACGTATCCACCCACGTTAAAATCTTAAGATCTTAAATCTTTATAGTGCACCTTTTAAAGATGGCCATTGAAAATGCCAATGGGAGACAATAAAATAAAACATGAATTAAATATACCTTTCTTTTTAAAGGTTTCTCTCTTTCAGTGTTTGTGATGTGGATGCTCATTTTAATTGCATAAATAATGTACGTTTAAATATTGCTCTGGGAAAGAGAGAAACATGTCATTAAGGAAGAAGGAAAGTGTGGCTGGTCACAGAAAGCACGCGTTAAGCCCTTCTCCCCAAGCCTCATGCGATGATAGCCTTCCACCTAGTGGAAACTGAAGGGTAGTGCATATATTTATTTTTGTTTCAAAAACAATCATTCAACAAGCACAAATTGCAAACCTTTGATTCTCTCTCAACCACAAGTGTGGAAATGTCATTACTGTGGCGCTTCATGTCAACACCATAGCACAGTCAATGGAAATGGTCTTTCTTAAAATGTGATCCTTTCATTCCTGGATTTTCAAAAGACAGTAAGTAGAGCATGGTAGTTCTTCACAAATTCACAATGCACTTGACTGATGTTAGACTTTTGACTTGTTTTAGTTTGTCTCCCTTTTATGTCTATCGTATAATTGTTTTATACAATGACACTTTAATATTTAGATCCAGGTTTCGATTAAATGTGTTAAATGACAAAAACAGATCACCATTCAGTTAAGAGCATGAGGTAACAGCATTTGATGGTGGGAGTGTCTGTATTCTTTGGCGGAAACTGTTCATTCCACCGACACGATTTCAGCGCAAAGTCATGGAAAACCACCATCAACTGTTGCTGAGACCAGAACGTCCGGTTCTTTAACGATCGGGCGTTGTCGTGCTGGTGAGAGAATGTCGGGGGAATGGGTCGCAAGAGGCCAAGAACGAGAGTCCCGCCCTTGTTTTCTAATGATGTATTAATAAGACTCAAGTTTCTTTTTTGGGGTTTTTCTTGTCGACTGAGCTCCCATGATGCAATTCAGTCTATTTTTCGTTCAGCCCATGGTACACACTATCAATCAACAAAGCAGTGTGTACCATGTTACGTAACATTTAATAGAGCGTATTACATTTTTGTTCTGTCAGCTTCACACGGACACTGGAAAGCTTGCCCCTTTTTGAAGAAGGGAGACCAGAGGGGAGTACAGAGCTGCCCAAAAGGGTTACTCACCGGGCTTCTCGGCCTAACTTCCAATGAGGCCCATGCTCCCCTTCTCCCTTCTCCAACCCCGGGACCACCAGACGGATGCAGGAGGATGAGGTGCCGGAGCAGCTGTGTCGAGGACGGGACCAAAGGAGCCACCTGCCTGCCGAGTGACAATGCCTGTACCCTGCCCTGGACTACCACCTCGAGTGGGACCTTTTGCAAGCATCGCTTTGGACTACAAGGAGGTTCCCCATCAGTGGCCCAGGAGGAGGTCCTTCTACAACGTTCTCTTCCTGTGGCCTCCATTTTGTTCCTGTCCTCCCAGAAGGAAGGACAGAATTTTTATGGGCTTTATGCCAAGTGACCTGAACTGCCTGGTTAGGGTCCCTATGGCAACTGACACCTTTGATGAGTTTTTAAAATGCCAATGTCCTGGAGAGGTTCTGGAACCTCTATAGAGAGGGGAAGAATAGGAGTCCCCTGAATAATTTTGACGTAGGCCCCCTGTTCAACACAAAGAACAAAGTAGTCACTGTGCAGTTTTACAACAAAGCTGTACAGGACCACGATGTTGCAACGTGGTTGGGCAGGTATAGCTTCATGAAGTTGGAGGCAAGGAGGGTCCTTGATGAGGATGGAGTATGGACTGGGGACAGGAAGTAGCTGGTCCAACTCCAGCCTGAACCGGCATCAGTAGGTGGGGTGAGACACATTGCCAGCACAATCACGCTGGACACAATCAACCAGGGCACGGTGTACTACCATGGCTTGCCCAAACTGTGCAGGCAATGTAGCTTGACCACAGCCTGCACAGTGGTCGAGTGTAAAAGCTGTGGAGGAGAAAACCAGACCAGGGCATGCCGACACCCTAGACCCTGTAACCTCAATACGTCAACAGGGCTAGGGGTACCGCGCCCCCATCTCACCCCCCCCCCCTCCTCATCCCCCGACTCTGATCACAACAACCCATCCTGATTCACCCCAGTCCCCTTCACTTTATACACCACAGGACAGCCCCAGCACAGAAAACCCTCACCTATACAACCTCAACCTTCAGCCCAAATAAACAGAATTGACCTGCCATTCCCCCAAAGCACCCCCTACCACTGTTGAGGAGGTGGACTCAACATGGTAGAAGAGCCCACCTCCTCCTCAGACATCACTGATCACGCCCCCCCCCCAACTGGATGCAAGTTACTGTAAAAAAATGGAAAATCAGAAAACAGACCCAAACACAGGTAAATAAACCAACAAGACCCATACCCACCATACCTAGCAATAGCCCTCAACCTCTTCTCCAGCCAAAACCATCCCCGACAGTCTCAGACACAGTTCAAATTTCACCCAAAACCTGTAGGCCACAGCTCCCCCCCTTGTAAACCTCCATCCTGAACCAAGAAAACTTGACATAATACTCACCCGCACCCAACCCAACCCTGCCCCATAGGTTACCGGACATTTTTTGGCTCCAGACCTCACCCAGGAACCAACAAAACCCCATCCAGGGGCCCTCTGCATCTGGAAAGAAAGAGGACTCTTCAGGATGGGCCTTGCCAGGCAGTTCGGGGGGAGAACCGGTAAGGGTGGTGAGGCGCCTATCAAAACCGGACACAGTTATTGACCGTCTTAATCAAATTTGTAAAGACATACGCCAAATGAAATTCAAAGGAGCATGAAATTCAAAGGAGGAGGGTGAGAAGTGAGGAAGAGGAACAATACCAAATCTCCACAGGGGGGAGATCAGTATAGCTGTCCCTCCACCTCTACCTGTGGTTCGTGGAGTGTATGAGAAGGTGTAGGCAGCGGAGAAAGCAGCAGGGGTGGCCGTATTCTGCAGAGTGATCCATGTCTCCGTGAGCACCAGGAACTGCAGGGAGAGTAGGGAGGCCTGGGCCGAGATGAAATCTGCCTTCCGGACAACAGACTGGCAGTTCCGTAGTCCGCATGCTACCACCACGTCAACACCGGGAGATCTAGGAGGGTGGATAAGATTGGAGAGGTTTCGGGTGTGAGTAGAATCCCTCCTTCTAGGAAATCTAGAAGAGGAGCCATGGAGCCATACAAAACTATGATACTTACCGTGCGGCGAGCACTCCCTAGCTGGCCTCCCTTGGTGGACTCCTGCAGGTAGACTCCTTTGTCTTTGTCTGCTGAGTCTTCGTACGGGGAGGCTAGGACGGGGGGGCTGCCGCAAAAAGCTGCCGCTTTCCACAACTATGGTTACTTATAAAGCTGAGTGGTGCTAAGCACTAAGTGGCGAATGCCAGCTGATTACAATAGACAACAATTAACTGGCTAACAGGCACCACCCACTACTCAGGGAACGCTCGACTACAGAGACGGACGTTTACACCTGAAACAATTAAACAGATTCTAAGAAGCTAACTGCTAATCAACTTCTGACAGAAAAACTTCTAAGCAGCGATTTACCACTAAGACACAGGAACACTAAACAGCTTAATAATTATAATAACTATGCAGTATTAACTAACACTAATTAGTGTTAGGGTTAGGGTTAGGGTTAGGGTTAGGGTTAGGGTTAGGGTTGAATTTCATGCTCCCTTCATTGGCTCCCAGTACGCTATAGGATAGATTTTAAAGTTATTTTATTTGTCTACAAAGCTCTAAATGGTAAGGCCCCCTCCTACCTAGCAGACCTCCTCACCCCCTATACCAACGTCAGGGCCCTCAGATCTGCTGATAAGGGTCTCCTAACCACCCGTAAGTCCAACCTCAAGTCTAGGGGGGGGCGTGCTTTTGCTGTCGCGGCCCCTGACCTCTGGAACAGCATCCCCATGTCCATCAGATTTGCCCCCTCCATCGAGTCCTTTAAATCTAAGCTCAAAACTCACTTGTATTCCTTAGCGTTCCCCGACTCACACTGACTCCTGCCTTGTTTGTTCTGTTCCTTTGTATGTCTGTTGGTTGTTTATTTTCTGTTTATTTTTACCCTTAGTCTACCTGTATTGTAAAGCACTTTGGTTGATGAGCGTCATGTTAAATGTGCTATATAAATAAAATTTGATTGATTGATTGATTGACTAAACCCAGTGAAACGGGTACAGAGCACAGCCACTAAACTGGAAATCTAACACCGGGATATTAACAGATTCTAGCACGAAACGAAATGGTTACCTACACAGTAAAATGCACACTTCACAGACCACCACAGGGTGACTATGTCCTTGGACTGGGAGAAGACTATAACGGTGGGTAGGGTCCAAAGTATAGTCCAAAGTGTGCCTCTCCTTCTCGAGACAATACCTGGAGTGGGTCACTTTAAAACATCTTTTTGACTCCCTAATAGAGTGGTGGGAGATGATGAAAGAACGGGGGCTACTCCCCACACCCGGACGGAGGAATGCAAAGGAAAGGATGGCAGCTTATAACCATCATAATGCTGCCCTCCAAAGACCCGCCTCCTCAGCACGGAAGTGGCGCTAGTAGAGCAGCGCCTCTCCACCTTTTGTTACGAGGAGCGGAAGAAATATACCTTCCGCTCCAAATTCCAGGGTCTCGAGGAGGATGAGAAGTGCACCAGCTTCTTCTTCCACAAGGCACAGTCAAAGAAATCTAACATTCTCTCCCTGTATAACAGCGCAGGGGTGGTGGTGTCTGAAGATGCTGAGGTCCGGGAGGTGGCCAGAGAGTTCTACCAGGGTCTGTATACCAGCAGACCCACGGATGGGACTCTCATGGACACCTTCCTGGACTGCCTGGACAGATGCCTGGGGGAAGAGAGCATGGAGGTGGAGCTGATCACCGAAGTGCTTACCCAGGCTGTGCACTCATTCAACCTACACAAGCCTCCTGGTCCTGACAGAATCCCAAATTCTACTAGACCTTCTGGTATCTCCTGAAGGAGGATGTAGCGGACATTTTCAGGGCAGCTTTCAGGGAGGGGCGGCTGGGTGACTCACTGTGACAGAGCTCAGTAGCTCTTGTCCCAAAGAAGGGGGACCTGAAGAACATCCAGAACTGGTGGCCAATCAACCTCCTCTCAGTGGACTATAAGATCATTACTAATTCACTGATTCACTGATGAGGAGGTTCCAAGACCTGTTACCATCTGTGATCGGCCGCAACCAAACCTGTAGTGTTCCTGGGAGGTCCATTAATGATAATCTGTTCCTCGTGATTATTATCCACTGCGAGGAGCGCAGGTCCCCCCTAAGCCTTCTTAGTTTAGATCAAGAGAAGGCCTTTGACAGGGATAGCTATGTGTGCCTGGAGAGGGTGCTGAAGAGATTCAACTTCCCCAGCCCTCTCCTGCGGTGGACCAAGATCTCGGACAGAGTGGTGGTTAACAAGTACCTCTCTGCCCTGTTTGCCATCAGGTCCAGCATCAGGCAGGGATGCCCTCTCGCGTCCCTCCTGTACGTTGTCTACCTTGAGCCATTTCTATAGGCCATCTGTCTAAACGACAACATTGTCGGACCTCTGCTACGTCCGTAAAAAAAATTGGGTGCTGGAGCGCACGGCCTACAGCGCATGTCTACCAATGAGTGCTTGATTGATGTGGACAAGGCCTAATGTATTTCCATACATAACGGATTGTAGGTAAATAAATGTAAACTGCGTGAACTGCATGTGCAATTGCAGCTCTGAGATACAATGTGTTCATTTTGGACCCTCACATTAGCAGGCAATTCTCCCCACTGGGGTACTGTATGTTGGCAGGGGGCCCGATTCCTTATGTATCAGTCATCAGGGCCCTGCTGCTATATGGGAACATCTCTGTCCACTAGTGGATTAACTTCAAACAAACCATCTAAATACAATGCAATACAATACAATATAACTTTATTAATCGCTGAGGGGCAATTCGATTTTGGGCATGGTAAAAACAAACAAGAAGCAGACACATACAGATACAATAGAGCTATGTTAGCTATGTTGAATAAATAAATAAAGGTCTTCATGGTGCACTTTTTCAGTGATGGCCCATGTACACAGTACAGACAGAAAGGGGATTTCTCCCTTTTCCAGCACTGAGCTGAAGAAAAGGGGATGGCACATGTAATGTTGATGATTTAAGCTGATGGTGTTGGAGGTACCCTGAAGAGAACTGCTGACACGTTAGCCCATAAAGGCCATGACAATTCAGATGCGCATGACCTCTATAAAGCCTTAATGGAGACTGCCATTAAAACTCAACTTGTTTTTGTAAAGAGAGAGACTGTGGACAAAGCAGTGGCAAGGATGCCAGCAGAAATACCAGCTGTGCTGTCCATAATGAGAATCCACCAGATGTCCCTTGTCCCAGGACTGCTGATACATTGAGATGTTGGCTGCATGTTGTAATGCTTTATTTATTTTTCTTCTATTTTTTCTTTCTGCTGTTTTTCCCCATTTTTCTCCCAATTTAGTAACCAATTATACCCTCTTTTTCACGTCAATTATCCCCTCCCTCATACTGAGAGCTCGCTACCGTAGTCCTGAAACTGGCAGTGACATGCACGGAGAACCGCCTCTTCCGAGCCAGGAACCCACCAAGCTGTCACCGTAACTCTGGTGTGCATACAGAGCCACTCCTATACGCAGCGAGCTCCTGTCGGCTTCCCTCCCCCCACCCTGGGGCGAACAGCTTATTGCCACCCCCTAGTGGCACTACCGGCCAGAGCCGAAACTGGCACAACCTGGTGGAATCGGCCCCCGATCACATTGGGCAGCGTCAGACGTTCTACCGCTATACCACCGGGGGGCCATAATGCTTTATTTCTTGAGGAGATGTGTACTTGCTGTCACTAGCCACGATGCGTAAAAATAACAGGAGTCCAACAACAGTGTGTCGGTACCCCACAACGCTCTTTTATTACTCTTATTACTCGGAGCCAAATTACACTTACTCTTACTCAAATCTTTTGAAATTGAAACTAGGGCCCAGTTGCACCCTCTTAAATGCAGTGCAGTGGCATCTCAGTACATGCTCTGATATGGCCTTCTGTTCCCAGAAGGTGGCCATAGTTTCTGAGAAGGCTAGTTTCACAAACCTCTGCTATGCCATCAGGGTAGCAGTTTGGAATAGTAGCTAGGGACTAGTTAAGGGGGCAAACATTTTCACTAGGGTACAGCACTTTGCTTGAATTGTATCTGGTAGTATTATGCTGTATAGTTGTAGTCTTGTAATTCATTTTGGATAAAAGCATCTGCCAAAAAACAAAATTGTAAATTGTATAATACGTTTTGAAAAATCAAATCAAATCAAATCAAATCAAGTTTATTTGTATAGCGCTTTTCACAACAGAATTGTCACAAAACGCTTAACAGAGGGGGAACCCAGGCCTAGACCCCCAAAAGCAAGCCTAACGGCAACAGTGGCAAGGAAAAACTCCTAGGTAGGGAGAAACCTTGGGAGGAACCAGACTAAAAAGGGGGAGCCCATCCTCTTCTGGCCGGCACAGGGTATGTCCAAAAAGACCATGTCATGGTCAGTCCAAGGTTAGTCTGAGTTAGGTAGTCAGCGGGGGGCTAAACCACGCGGAGAGGGTCCAGATCCAGGAACTGGGGTTGGCGTGGGGGTGAGGGTTGATGGGGGCAGCTCACACTTCTCGCAGGATCTAGGGCTCGGGGGCAGGTGCTGTGTAAGACAGGTAGATACATCTGGCAAATAAACATAGATATGAAACAGTTTATTCTTTATGATCTCAGCACCTACTGCATGGAATAACCTGCATAAAGATTTAAAACTCAAAGATTTAGTTTCTCTTAATGAGTTCAAAGTTTTAATTAGGAAGATGATTCCATTGGAAGTTGTCACTGCTGTGATTGAGTTATTTAAGCTGTTCTCTCTCGTTCTCTTTTTTGATCGCTTCGTACTGGTGCTGAGTTTGCTCTTACTTTGTGTGATATACTGTAATACACTGTTTTGTTTGTATTGTCTATAATCTAATATGCTGCTGCCTTCTTGGCCAGGTCTCCCTTGCAAAACAGAGATCTTCTGATCTAATCTGGCTAAATAAAGGTTAAATAAAATAAATAAAATAAAATTTGGATTTTTTTATTATTTTGAAATCGCCAGCTGGACTATGTCTGAGATTAAGAGGAAGACACCCTGCAGTTCTGTCCATTCTGCATTGATGAACGGGTCACATGGTTTCCCATGGCATAATGCAAAAGAGTCTCTGGCTCACAGGTAGTTGTGCTGGATTACTATATTTTTACAGTTGGTTACACAATTATTCATGTTGTGGGTTGTGGGTTACAGTTTCTTTGACTGACAGTGTCAGTAGACTATTTTATTTAAAAATAATAATATTTTGTATATAAAATTGTCTCACGTTCATGGAACATTTCGCTAATGCAAGTTAAGTGGTTATACCTATTGAGAGGATCTTTAAGCATATGAACAACAAGAATAACAAGGGATTTTCACATTTCCGAATTAAGATACAACACAATGCATTTTGTAACAGACAGCATTATATGCAAAAAAACTATTACCCCTGCACCAATTTTCCCTACCTGAAGATGGCGGTATAGACCAGTCCTCGGTAGAGTCAACTTATTAGCAGAACTTAGTGACAGTGGTTCCCGAAATTTCTGAGAACCACAATCAAATTAATCAGTAAATACATTTTTTGTGGCCCATCCTTTATTACAATATAGCCTAACATGGAATTCCATAACTATGGAATTGAAACGCTTTGCAAACAATTGCATGCATACTTTGCACTAGTTAATTTCATTGCACTAGTTAGTATTTAATGGTGTGTATCTATGAAAATACATTTTTTACATGCATCCCATGACCCAACTCAAGCCCTCTCCCAACCCACCAGTGGGTCCTGACCCACAGTTTGGGAACCACTTTTGAAACATTGAATTGGAGGAGGTGGAGAAGGCAGGACTCTTTCCGGCATGGAAAAATACATCAGATGAATAATAATAATAACTTTTATTTATCAAGTGCCTTTCCCAGCCTCAAGGTGCTGTACAGTTTCAACACAGTAGAGAATTACTGTACAGCACATTGATCCTGGGAAAGGTGCTTGATAAATAACTTGTATTACTATTATTATTATAATTTAATAATATATATATATATATATATATTTATATATATACAGTAAGAGTCTCAACAAGAGCTGCATATTAAATGTTATACAATAAAAATAGACTACATGAAATATAACACTAAACAATACTTTACATTTTACAATTACTAATAATTAGTCGCGGTTAATTAACAGTAACATACAGACAGATAGAGATCGAGAGAAACATGCAGGTTTCTTGTGAATTGTCATAAATTGAAGGCTAATTTGAAGAGATGGGTTTTCAGGAGGGATTTGAAGGAGGCAATTGAATCAACGTTCCTTATATGGACAGGGAGAGCATTCCACAGGCGGGCAGCTACAGAGGAAAACACCCTGTCACCCATGGAGTGCATGGAAGTAAGTGAATGGAGTGGGGGTGCTTGCTTCTCTGCCTCATCGTCATGAGTGCCACATGTTTTTTCCTGTGGCTGGGAAGCTGGGCTGTGTCCCCCCGGCTAACCAAATACTAGTTTTAAGGTGTTTTGTTTGTTGTTTTTTCTGTAAGGTTTGGGGATTAACAACAATAAAAGCACTTGCACTAACGTTGCTAGAACGTTGTTGATCACACCCAACTGAATCACAACCATATACAACCTTAGTGCATATAAAATGTTGCTATAATGTTTTGCTAGCTGGGTCAGCGCAGCAGACAGCGCATTCTAATCATTGAGTCTAGGGTTGTCAACAAAGTGACCGGAATGGCTGAAGCTAACGCTAATCTAAACTTTATGTTGCAATCTGGCCAAACTCTGTATATGAAATTCTACTTTAGCATCGAATTTTGTTTGCATTCATGCATGTTCCTGAGGTGGTATTTAGAACTGATGCCTGCATTTGCATTTGCAGCTTGTTACGGAATCGAGGGCTGATCACCCTCTCCAGAGCTGGAATGTATTCATTTATTATTTATTTTCCAAAGAAGTTGCAGCGATTCTATCACACTCCTCCACTATATATAATAGTAGTCCTTGCTGAAGTTGGAACATCAAAAACATGGAAACTGGAGCAAACAAAACTGTTGTGGCATTGCAATAATCCTTCTCCCATGGTGAGAGAGAAGCATGTTCAGTATCACACAGACCCGTCCCTGCCCACAGTGAGGCATACCTGCAGTGCATGTAAGCATGACGAAAATCTGGCTCAGGCGTATCCAGGCAGACTCACTGGGCTACTGCAAATACTTAAAAATGTATAATAAAATAAGTATTTAAAAAAACAATAAATACTTATTGGTTTTTTTATTAGAAGAACAATACTATTCCCATGGTTGGTCCCAACATTAACACTTAGAAAAATAAACTGCACCGGTCGAGGTGAGTGCCCTGTGCACATGTATATTTTATGGTTTCAACTAAAGTGAGCAAATTGAGTCAAAGACTTCAGTTAAAGGAAGGCTTTATTCAAATCTATCATTTGAAAATGTTATTATGCTTCAGATATGCAACTACGCATCAGATATACAATTATGGTTCCAATTTATGGTCAGTCCGAAAACCATTCCCCCCCCCCAAAATTCCAACAAGCAATACGGATGCTGACTAGCTGTTTTCTGAGCTAATTAATGAAATAATTAATAAACGAGTCTGCCTGGGTATGCCTGAGTCAGGTTTTTGCCATGCTTACATGCTCTGCAGGTATGACTCACTGTGGGCAGGGACTGGTCTGTGTGATATTGAACATGCTTCTCTCTTACAATGGGAGAAGGATTATTGCAATATCATAATCGTTTTGTTTGCTCCAGTTTCCATGTTTTTGATGTTCCCCGACTTCTGCAAGGACCACTATACATAGTGGAGGAGTGTGATAGAATTGTTGCAACGTCTTTGGGTTCAGATTACTGAACTGCACTGCACTTTGTCCTACATTTTGAGTCAAACAACATCAAACCCTTGGTACGCTGCTTTATACAACATCTTTAATTAATTTCAGTGACCTTCAAACTCACAAAGCAGTGCAAGAAAGGAATACATTGCTTGAATTCTTTCATGAAAATCAAGGGCCAGGCACACTTTGGTTAGCCTGAACCTGGGTCTTTGACAAATAAATTCCCCCAATGGATGCACATACTAGTCTAGTTCTGGCAACGATGGGACAGACTAGCTATTGCAATTATTCCAATAAATAAATTAAAGGAAAAATGGAGAGTTCTCCCCCCCCCACCGCCCCCACCACCACCACCACTACTAAGATTCCACAGTGACTTGGAATGCTGAGGAGCATGCATGCAAAACCTTAAACTGCAAAAATTAAGGAAAAACTTGAGTAAATGAAGGGTTCTGACAGCTCTGTTATGGTGTGGGGTGCATGTCATGCATGTCATGCATGTCATGCATTATGGTCATGTAAGCATAATGTGATTTAATGTGATTGAGAATATGTGACATTACACTAATTAATTTAGGAGACTGTGCTTTTGTCACAGAAGTCAAGGTTGTCATGGTAGGGCCCCCGGATAGCGCAACAGTAAAAGCACTTGCCTGGAGTGCAGGTTGCCCACTGCGGCTGGAGTTGGATTGCTCGGCTGTGCCAGTCCGGGACTGGCTGGGAGTACTGCTAGGGGGTGGTAATTGGCTGTCCACCCCAGGGAGGGGGGAGGAAAGCCGGCACGAGCCTGCCACATGCACAGAAAGCTTGCCTGGGATATCACAGTTGGGATAAGTTGGCAGCTAGGTTAGGTCCGTCTTGAAGAAGGCAGCTCATTGCAATCGTCACTGCCAGTGCCCAGGGTAGTGGCTGGTCCATTAATTGTAGACAATGGGTTCGTGGGGGGAGGGAAATTGAATCAATAGAGGGTACAATTGGCCACCAGTGTGAATACCCATTTGATCATACCTATTGGTGTACGAGTGAGGATTCATGAACCCCTTAATAGGGGAGCGACAATGACCTGTCAATCACTAACTTGTTTGAACCACAAAAAACAGCGATTGGTTCAAATTAGTGAGTTCATTACAGGAAATTATATAATCAGTGAGTCAATGATAGCATATGGTAGCTCTACCCATTTTTGGTTTTATCACTGGCTAATGCCTACTTATTGAGGACTTCAAAACAAGCCCACAAACTTGTAATGAGCACAACTCGAAAAGTAAATGCTTGGCAACTCAATATTAGCTGGTGAAGTGAACCATGGAGTCCTCTTAATGTGATCATGTGGTTTGCAGAGTACCGGACCCTTTTCAGAGAGGGCTAGAGTGATGTAGACATAAGTGTAAAGTGTAAACGCTCTCTGATGATGTAGATGGCAATGAAACACTATCAGCTATAGACCCCTGGGTTCTTGAAGGAGGGGAGCAGCATAAACTCACCAGGTAAACAAATGGAGCTGCTTAGTTCCACTTTTGGCACCCAGGGGGAGGGTGGAGGGAAGCCAGCATGAGCTCGCTGCAGGCACAGAAAGCTTCTCTGTGTGTGTCGGAATTGACGGCTTGGTGAGTTCCGTCAGCGATGGTTCAGCACCCTTGTCCCAGAGTAGCGGCTGGTCCCATAGTTGCAGGCGGCAGTTGAATAAAATAGAGGGTACAGTTGGCCACCAAAATAGGAAAAAATAGAAATAAAGAATACATTTCTTTTTTTTTTAAAGCAGGTGTAGCAGAGTTCAGAGACATCAGTGTCATTAACGTGGAGCGTCAATAAATGTATGCTATTAGTTCTCTTGGCGGGGGAACTTTGGTTGTTAGCTGAGTGGCTAATCGTATCTCTTGTTCTGTGGTGCGGTCAACGAGGGTTGTGGTTCGAAAACCTACCCCCGTTACAGTTGTGCTAGTGAACTGCATACTGTATGTGTGTGCAATTAGTTCCCTAGACTGGAGACCTTTTAGTCTTTAGCTGAGCAGCTAATCGAATCTCTTGTTGTTTGGAATGGCTGTCGAGGGTCACGGTTTGAAACCTGCAGCAGGCCTACCCCCATTACACATGCATGCTCTGCCTGTTCTCCAAGGTGCTTGGGGGGCTGTCTGGGGCAGGGACAGGAGTTGAAGGGACAAGGAATGCCAAGCATGCAGAGAATCTGCGGACATTGTACCCAAAGGGTCGGGGGAAGCTAATATGCTCCACACACTCACTTCTTCGGCTCCCAGGCAGGAAATTAGCCAGGGAGATAAAAAGGACTGGAGGGGGCCCATCACAGATAGGAGACATTAAAGAGCGGAGGTTGGTGCTCAACACCCAAGACAGTAATGTATAAAAAGGAACGCTTTATTCTGGCAACTTCAAAACTGGTAGATTTAAGGCCTCTACATGCTCGAACGACAGCAATGCGACAGCAACACAACCAGGGCTCTGCAACATCAACGCAACCTCTGCGACCTACGCAACCGCGACCGCAGCGCAACAGTTCACGTAGATGTTGCGCATCATTGATTGGTTGGTTAGCGAATGGAGGTGGAGCTGTCGCAGTCATAGTTCATTGAGCTACTACATCATTTTTTTACATTTTACATTTTAATCATTTAGCAGATGCTCTTATAGACATTGTTGTTGGCAGCTACATACCATACCTGTATATATCTATGTTAACGTTAGTTAAAATATTGGCTGAAGAAGTTCGAAGGTACAGGAGTTTCCCTGCTTTCATGAAAACTTTACCGACCTTGTTCAATACATTGACGCCTACTAGTGTACAGAAGTGTAAGGACACCATGTTGCATTGGCTGCGCATAGCCTTTGCAGAGGTATAAATTGCAGAGTGCTTGCGACATCGTTGCATTGCGCGAACTGCAAAGAAGTCGCACAAGTTACGCAGAAGCATGTAGAGGCCTTAACCCACAGTAAAAAGGAGAGTTGGAGCACACAGAGTCACGCTGCACATCTAATAGAACAGGAAACATATGACTGGTGTTTCAGTGGCCACCTTCCTCAGAGTCAAAAAGGAGGAGAGGTTGTAATGAGGTGTAGGTCTACATCTATTGTGTAATCACCAGATACCTATCATGGGGAATATTCATTACATAATCTACTATGGCTGTTTCTATCTACTATATATGTTGTTAAAATACCCGCCCAAATTTAAATTGGTTTGGGGACGTGGAAAAAAAACGCCCAATCTGCACGTTCACTGCACTACAGCTCACTCTGCTTAGCAGACAGTGTAGCGAATGAAATTTACCAGTATAGCGTGCCCCGTGGTGTGGGTTCTGTACTCTCATACTGTCGTAATAGATACAGAACACTAGATAAGACACATTGGTTCTCAGAACTTGAAAACTGCAGCGCCATCTTACAAGGGTCATAACCTGGAAGTGGCCCTAGAAATCAATTCAAAAGAGGAAATGTTATTTCAAGCACAATATTTCACAGAATGTCCAGTTGGAATAAAACAACTGTGTCGTATCCAGTGTTCTATATCTATGGTCGTAAATAACGGTGTCTAGTTACATCATGTTTGTTGTTTCCATGGGTAAGAGCTCTTGCAGCGGGAGCCCACGTGTGTCACTACAGCTGGCTCACATAAGTATGGCACTGATCACGAAACTGCCATGGCTGCAGTGACAATGCAATGCAGGCTTAACGCAAGAAACTGACATGCAGAACTCCGACATACTTTTCAGGGAATCACAGAGGTGTGGAGAATAACAAACCAGACAAAAAGAGATCTGTTTTAAAAACCGCAACAGCCTAGCCCAGAGAATCGACTGATTAATAAGACATTGGGATAAATGAGTGGACTGCTGGCGTTGAATATTTTCACTTAAATATTATTTTTTTTTCATTATGTTTATACATAATACAAATCCAGAAACTTTAGTTAATATACAGTGGGGTGCTAAGAGTCTTTCAATTCTTGCTTTTTCAATTTTTCCCCATTCTTCCTGGCAGAACACCTCTAGCTCAGAAATATTCTTTGCTCTCCTTGCATGCATGGCATGTTTGAGATCTCTCCACAGATTTTCAATAATATTCAAGTCTGGGGACTATGGTGGCCACTCCAAAACCTTCATCCGTCTTTCCTGGAGGTACTTCATGGTTGATTTCGAGGTATGCTTCGGATCATTGTCTTGCTGGAATACCCAACCTCTCTTCAACTTCGATGTCTGGACTGACCTTCGAATATTAGCCTCTAGAATTTCTTGATATTTGGTGAATTCCATTCTTCCTTCCACCCGCACAATATTTCCTGTGCCCCCAGCTGCCACACAACCCCAAAGCATAATGGATCCACCTCCATGTTTAACAGTTGGCAAGGTGTTGTTCTCTATAAATGCTTCACCATTTTTTCTCCAAACATACCTTTTTTGGTTGTGGCCAAAAAGTTCAATTCTGGTTTCATCAGTCCAAAGCACATTGTTCAAAAAGGCTTCAGGCTTCTGAAGGTTTTCTTTTGCATACTTCAGACGCTTAATTTTGTGTTGAGGTTGTAGGAAAGGCTTCTTTCTGGCAACTCTGCCATGTAGGTCTTTGTTGTTTAAAGCACGTTGTATTGTTGTCCTGTGAACAACTACACCTATGTCTGCTACTCTTTGTTGCAGCTCTTTTGCAGTGATGTGTGGGTTCTTCAGAGCATTTCTCACCCGGTCTTGGGCCATTCTATCTGACATCTTTCTTGGTCTTCCAGACGTTGACTTGACTTCAGCTGTTCCATTTATCTTCCATTTTCTGATAATGTTTCTGACAGTGGAAATAGGTAGTTTGAAACGTTGAGAGTTTTTTGTAGCCTTCTCCTTGTTGGTGGAAGTGAACTATCTTGATTCTGACATCGTTGGACAACTGTTTCAAGGAACCCATGGTTGTTAACACCAGACAGAACAGAACAGCCACCGCAGTCGGATACTTTAGAAGGCATGGAGTTACTTCAGAATAAATAGTTCAGCCCTGGAATTATATTCACCTGACTCATTGAAGCCCTAATTTGTAAATCACCTGGTTCTGGGCCTTAGTAATCATCTTTTTAAAAAGTAACAAAGAATAATCCAAAAGGGTTCCCAAACTTTTGCACAGGGCCTTTTTCCTTTTTTTATTATTTTATACTGTAAAAAATGTAAATAAAAAGTAATCTTGCTTTAAAATTTGAAGAAATGTGTCATGTTTGACTTTGTACCATTTAGAGGTCAGGTTAGCTTCTGTTCACTTAGATATTAATTGTAAAAGGCATTTTGACCAGAGGTGCCCAAATTTTTGCACCCCACAGTAAGGCAAGGTGAATTACAGTACAGATATAGAAATGTTCTATAACAGTCTAAACAATGTGTCATTGTATAAACAATGATAATAAACTAAGATAAACTGGTCAAAAGTTTTAGAACACCCCCATTTTCCAGTTTTTACTGAAATGTAAGCAGTTAAAGTCCAATGAATAACTTGAAATTGTACAAAGGTAAGCGGTAAAATGCCAGAAAAAAGTTTAGGTTACCAAAAACTGAAAAATAATGTAAATTTCAGAGTTATAAAAAAAGGCCCTTTTCAGGGAACAAGTTAACGTGGGTTAACAGTCACTCTGTGCAAGTCGCCAACTCTGGATCCAGCAAAAGAGCCTCAGACCATCACACTTCCTCCTCCATGTTTGAAAGTTGGTGTCACACACTGAGGAACCATCCTTTCGCCTACTCGACAGCCTACAAAAACCTTTCAAAATTTGAGGAGTTAAAATCTGGCGGTGCTTCATGGCCCAGGCAAGCCTCTTTTTCTTATTTTGTCATCTTAGCAATGGCTTTCTTACTGCCACTCGACCTGTCAAACCTGCAGCTCAAAGTCTTCTCTTCACAGTTGAAAATGAGACTTCCTTACTTCGACCGGTGTTAAGCTGTGCCTGAAGCTGTTGTCCTGTGAGCCGCCCATCACGCAAGCTGTTGACTCTCAGAAACTTGTCTTCTGATTTTGTTGTGACTTTGGGTCTGCCAGACCTCTTCCTGTCAGAGTTTCCTCCAGTTTCCAAGTGCCTTTTGATGGTGTAGGAAACTACTCAATGCCAAAACATTTACATTATTTTTCAGTTTTTGGTAACCTTGTTTTTTACCTCTGGCAGTTTACTGCTTACCTTTGTACCATTTCAGATTATTCACTGGACTTGAACTGCTTAGATTTCAGTAAAAACTGTAAAATGGGGGCGTTCTAAAACTTTTGACCGGTAGTGTAGATATTATTATGCAAAAGTCCCACAGTGAAGGGAACAAACTTAAACAAACCAATTGTAAAAGCGCTATAATCGCAAAAAAGTGTAACAGTAATCAGAACTGCCTGAAGTTAATGAATTAAAGATAAATCTGCAGTGCTGAGATTCAGGGTTCAGGGAGACAGATTCATTCTAAAGAGGTGGGTCTTCAAAGATGAACAGCATGGTGCCTAGTTCTTTTGACATTTGAAACTTTGTACCTCCATGATTTACTGGCAAAATTCCAGAGCAGAAACCTCTTGAAAATGTATTGGAAATACATAATTCACTTTGATGTGCTTTGTACTGTACATTGTACCAATCACGTCTAATCACTGATTTTAAGGTGAGGTCACAGGGTTTGTGCGGGTGCTAGAATATATCTGGCATTGTTTGTGCAGGTCTTTGCTAAACTGTGTGCTCAGTAGGTGTAACCTCATGGAGATTTCAAATCTTTGATCTTTAAGGAATTTGTACACCACTGTGACACAGTCCATCACTCGAAAGTCTGAACTAAAGCATTCTATTCACAACACTAGAGACATTAAACTGATATGTCTCCTTTTGATGGCATTCAAATTTTTTCACGAGACCTGATTAGAAACTGATTAGAAAAAAGGTGTTGTGCATCTTAGAAGCCGCTGGGGCTCAGATGGTGCTTGACTCAAGATAAATACCCAGCAACACTAACCATTAATGTACCTTTTTACAATGCTGATGTTGCAGTAAGGCTGTGAACTGTTGTGGTAAATAACAATATATCAAACATTTTACAATGTTTTTTTTCTACCATTGGGAATCGCCTCACCCAGGGAAGGAGGGAGGGTTCGCTCCCACCTCATCTCTCAGTAGCGACAACTCTGGTCGATCGGGCACCTGTGCAATTTTACAATTTAGTTTTACAATTTTACATTTGACAGATGCTTTAATCCAAAGCGACTTACAAGAGTGCATTAATATGGCTATAGATCATCGCTAGAGCTATCGAATAGTATGTTACAGTTTAATCATCGACATTGCCGATGTTCATGCCACAAAACCTGTCATACAAAGGGAAGAAAAGGGTTATTATACATTTTTATATAAATTGAGGTGAAGTCTGAAAAGGTGAGTTTTCAGTCTTTTTCAGAAGATAGCTAGAGATTCTACTGTCCTGACCGAGAGGGGAAGGTCATTCCACTATCTAGAAATGAGGGCAGAGAAGAGGGGGGACCACAAGGAGTGGCTACCAGGTGTGCGGAGAGACGGGACAGCCAGCTGGCATAAGGAGGCCAATTGGAGAGAGTTCCCTATTGACAATCAGACCAATCAGTGAGAAAATGTACCACAAAGAAGTAACTTGTTCTTTTCTTTATCAATTTTTAAATGTAACTTTTCAGAATCGACTTATTGCTGTAAATTATTAGCCATACAGATGGTTGTATTCCAGTGAGTTTGAGCTCAATTTGTTTTATGTCCATTCTCCGACAATAGAAGCACATGTCTGCCATGTTGGTTAAAAAAAAGGAGACAGACAGGGGAACAGGACAGGGAGCAAAAAAGAGGTGGGCCTGCTTTCTTTCCCCAGGGGAGGGCGGAGTATCGGGCGGGAGACAGGGATCAGGAGTGTTCCAGTGTAAACAGTCACACACCCGCGCCCCCCCCCTCCCCTCCAGGCACATCTGGACACAATCCCGCAGCATTAGCACCCCAGCTGTGGAGACTGAGCAGGCAGAGGGGGGATGGAATTGGGGAAGGAGGGGGTAGCGCTTTTTCCAAACAACTAACCTGCTCCCTCTCTACGGCGGGCTGCCCTGAACAGCCTGCCCAAACACACAATGGCAGCAAGTGCTGATTAAACGGCCAATTGAACTGGGCAAAAACAGTGGGGAAAGCTCAGCTCTTTGTGGACTCTCCAATACCAGGGGCAGCACGTTGAACTTCTCACTTGTGAAAAAGTAACGTTTGAATCGGAGATCCAAAAGGTTTATTTTTTTAATATATTTTTTAGTTTTGGAAAATATTTACATAATTTCCACTGTCTGAAATGTGCAGTATGCATCTATTGTGTTTTTTGAATGACATATATGGTCAAGTATATATATATATACTGTATATGTATATATAATTGAACACACACACATTCATATTCTACATATATTACTCACATTAAAATATATTGTAGGTGGCATATCTTGGTATGGCACTGTTGTAATGTGTGGATGGACCCCACGGCCTGGTATCAAATCTGGAGCGTGCCAGTACCGACTGTGGCCAGCAACCCCACAGAGCAGCATAAAATTGACCGTAGCGTTGCCCAGGGAGGGAGGGATCTCAGTTGTTTGGATGTTGGGGTCTCATTGCACTCTGTTTGCCTACACATGAAGTGTCCTTCACCAACTCAATGTGCGCAATAAAGGGTGACACGGGAATGAAAACGTACTCCTGTCCTGTCCTGTCAAAAAAAAAATCCAATCCTGTCCTGTCCTGTCCTGTGATTTCCCCCTAGTGTGAAGATGCAGTCATTCAGGCAAAAACTTGCTGCAGGACCTGCAATAGACCTTTTAATAGAATACGCATTAGAATAAAATGGGACCCACACTTAATTAAAAACAAATCTATTTATTCACCAAATGGCCACTCACAGTACCATTAAAGGAGGATACAAAGGAAAATGCCTTAAAGAGCGGCATGCATTCAATAAATCAAATGGTCACTCACAATACCATTCAACACATTTTTTTAAACAAAAGTTTGGTATAAATCAATTCTATCAATATCTTTCTTTTTTCCCTTACAGTTATCACAAGAGCTAGCTAGAAAACTGTGAACTGTGAACTTTCAGGATAACACCTCATTGTACACAATTATTCTTCCTCTTGGTCGATGCTGGTGTTTCCCATGTTGCAGTATCAACAGTATCTGGATTGAGTGATGTGCATCTTTCTTCGATTAAACACCCTGCTGAACTGAAACTCCTCTCTGAGGGTGTGCTGGTCGCTGGAATGGCAAGAAGCCTCTTTGCCACTCTGGCAAGAGGAGATTTGCGTGTTCTACCTTGCTTCCCAGATAATCTCGCACCATCTGTCTGCTGCTCTTTGCTTCTTCATCTTCAGAATCAGCTTCATCCATACACCCTGAAAAGAAGGTGTCTGACTCATGTCTTTGGACTAGTTCATCAGAGGACCTCTATGCAGCTGTTGGTCCTGAAGATAAAATAATGGCAGGAAATAAATTTGCATACAATGACATAATAGCCATACATTTAACATGTATCCAAACATTATATATTAGTGTATCATTCAATTTTTACATGGAATATAAATTGTAGTTGATGACAATTAATTGAGATATTCCAAAACACAAAGCAACAGTTTCGGCCATAATAAATGCATAATTACTAAGTCTCTGCGCCGCAGACATAGTTTTCATGGCATGAATCATCATGTCATGTTTACCATTTCCATCTTATTCTTCTCTGTTGGGGTCTACACTGTCTACGATGTGGCTCAAGGCACCAATCACATCCTCATACTCTTCAGGCGACACTGTCTTCCTCAAGAAAGTTCTCATCTTAGGGTTGAAACATGGCCATTTTGTTAATGATGTGAATAGGGAACTTCTCCTCTACACTACCGGTCAAATGTTGTAGAACACCCCCATTTTCCAGTTTTTACTGAAATTTAAGCAGTTCAAGTCCAGTGAATAACCTGAAATGGTACAAAGGTAAGCAGTAAACTGCCAGAGGTAAAAAATAAAAAGTTTAGGTTACCAAAAACTGAAAAATAATGTCTATTTACAGCTACATTGTAAATAGGGCCAGATCATACTGAACCTGCAACCTGAGAAAATAGAGAACACAACATTTTCACAACCTGAACCTAGACCTATTTGTCTAGCTGGGCAGAAGCAATCATATATAAATCACCCATGTATAAAAGGCCATCTATTTCCTGCATGCGCACATCAATCTAAACACAATTTAATAAAGCCCATTAAATTGTTCCAGGGACCTAAACATTTTTTCCAAGCTCCTAATATATCCATATCAAGCAATAATGGGTTAGTGGACATTTCTTGCTGTTTACTTCTAAGGAAACATCCGGAGGTGCACTTAAAAAACGACATGGAATTTCGCACGGGCTCTTCGGCTCACAATGGAAAATGCCATCAGAATTTGGCACGAGGAACACAGGCGTCACATTTTCATGCGTAATTACAGCCAGAGTGAGAACCACCCAGTTCATATCGGCGCTGATCAGAACCAGATTTTCGCCCGGGGATATAAACAGGCAAGTGAGAAAACTGCAGAGCGCTTGCCCTTCGGCTGAAATATATCTTGATGTCGGAGACGCATTTCTTCGCTCTTACAATATTTCCCTAGGTCATATTTAACTGTTTATGTCTCCTCAACCCGTGATGCCAAACTAAGAGCCTGAGAGTACTTTTTCCTGCGAAATACCATTTTACAGTGTCTCGTCGTGTCCTTGAATTGCCAGCGGCTCAAATGAAACCGTGCGGCATTGAGCATGCGTCACTTCGCTCAATAGCCTATATTTATTTTTTCGGTATTTTTAACGCGTTTTACGGCTCCAGATTCGCTTGTGCTGGAATCGCATTTCTTTAAGAGCAACTCGCCTGGTGTGACCAGAGACACGCATAAAGCACATTTATTTGATGGGACTGGAAAAAACAGTGGCTACCATGCAAGCTTCAGATGAGATGTAAAACCTTGAAATGGCCCCAGGCTGTTCTGGACCCGCTCATTTCACGAGAAATGCAACGTGCAAGCTAATATATGGGAGATGCGATCATTTTTGTCTCGGTTTTTTAGCGTTCAACAAAGAAATCACAATTTCACAAAATGCATGCATGGAGTCCGAGAGAAATCGGCCGCTCACCAATAATTAGCTGCGTCTTAAACCGCGCACGTCCACGCTCTGTACTACCATGCTCCCGAATTTGCAATCTGGAAGTAGGCACTATGGAGTACGGTAGAACAGAAAATTATGTTTAATGCTGGGATGCACTTGGTGGCGAGCTTTGAACTTTAACCTTTAACCTTTGCCAGAACTATCGGTTAAAACTGATATGAGAATGCGTTGCAGTTAGTAATCACACCAACATTTTATATGCTTATATTAATTGGTTTAACATGCTCAGTGAAAATCTGTTTTGGGAATTATGGGATTTTTTTTATTGGTGCAGAGATTATGCATGTCCAACATTTTGGTCAAACAGAGCACGCATTTGGGTAGGGGAGAGTGGGGTATGTTGTCACACTTTTCACTCTGTCTTACCTGTACTGGGCGCAATACATCGCAATGGTATAAATGTCATACCAAATGAAAGGTGGAAGTCTTGGGCACACATTTTGTATTCATTACCTATTCATATCGTATTTCAGTATGGAGTTGTAGACAGTTAAATAAAGGTTGTGCACTTGAGGTAAATTGTCACACTATGTCACAGTATGTGGGGTAAGTTGTCACATTGGATTATCAACAAATAAGAATACAACTAAATAATTGAGAATATAATTTTTTTAATTTCAAATTCAAAACTAAATACATTTCAAATACCAAATACATCAATACACTCATTCATTAAAGAACAAATGAAAACAATCATGCTTAGTCTTAACAAAACAGACGTGGTGTAATGCACAATGAAACTCTTCTAATCAGACTAATCTTAAGAGTCACAGTTCTGGCACAAATAAATCACCTGGCCTGGGGTGCAAGCATCATGGGCCCACTTCTTGCATCTCACACACTGCACCCAAGTCTCTTTTGGGCGGCTGTTAGAAAATGGCTCCATGCAGACTAGGCAGAAGCACTCCTCTTCATCTGATGATAACTCATCTATTTCTCTTTTTTTTGTTGCCTTTTTGTTCTCGGCGGATCCAGATTTTGCACTTTGCTTCCCTTCCTCCAGAAACAGCCTGTTTTTAGATTGTGATTTTTCCATTTGTAGTGCTTGCCTCACTGCTGTGTCCGTTAGAATTGTGGTTTTGCACCGCTTTCTTCCATTATTAGTTTGTTTTCGGGGACCAGCTTTTGGAAATGGCCGGAGGTCCTCTGGAGTTGGTAGTCTGCTGCCAGCACTGGCATTGCTGGGTAAGGGTGAGCTGGCATGGGAACTGAACAGGTCTGCATCTGTGCTTGTGCCTGGCAGGGCAGGGTTGGTACTGGGGCCTGGCGGGGCAGGGCGATCCGTAACAACTCATCCAATCCAAACTCAGTTTCCAAAAATACATCCCTATTTTAAGGCTGTACCCCAGCTACCCTAAAGCCAGCCTGAATGTTCAAGGGGGTTGCAGCCACAGGATAAGCGATTGCCACAATCCCAGGAATGTCATAAATGTACATTGTTTTCCCAGGATTGTTCCTCATCCAGGGATCACACGCTGTGTTGATGTGCCTCTTTAGCGGCCCGTAGACAGACCTGTCTAAGGGTTGAAGCCGATGAGAGCAGTGGGGTGGGAATGACACCATAATTATGCCGTTTTCTTTTACATAATTGAGTCCATCAATGGACATATGAGATTCGTGGTTGTCCAAAAGGAGTAAACATGGTTTCTCCTTTGAGCATTTTGTATGCTCAATGAAATGTTTCAGGAAGTCAACAAAGTGCACATTCTTCATCCACCCGAGGATTTGCCCTCCTTTGCTGCCAGGTGGTCCGTTGATTAAAAATGGTCGCAGAAGTTGACACGGGAAATATGAAATATGAAGGTATACTATTTCCTGTGGCTGAGACAGCACAGGCCAGTGTGACAAGCGTTCCCCTTTCAGCGGAGGTCAGTGACCCTACTTGTTTGAATCCGCGTCTGGCCACTACTTTGTCAGGTTTATGGACTGTGGTCACCCCAGTTTTGTCGACATTCCACATGTCCCCTGCTCCAAATTGATGTCTGTCTAGCACATTTGCTAAATTGTCGAAGAAGGCATTAACATTTTCTCGGTTGAAGCTACTAGCTCTGGCAAGGCTAGTTGCCTTAGGCTTTCTTAGCGACAGCATTGGTGCCGTTTTAAGAAGGCTGTAAACCACTCCGAGCTGGCCTTTTCTTTTTATGCCCACATTGGTGTGAACTTCAGCTTGTGTGCCACAGCAAACTGGTAGGCAAGTCTTTTGATCTCACTTGGCGACAGACCAAAATAAATGTCAGCTGACCTAGCGATATAATGAACAAGCTGCATCTCCAAATCAGGTGGAAATACCTGCCGTGGCTTTCCATAGCCAACCACTGTTGTTGGCACGGCTGCCTGACTGACAATTTCTTCGCTGGTAACCTTTTCACAATACTGAGTCAGAGTACGGTAATTTATATTGAAATCCTTCGCTGTGCTTCTGATTCTCTAACTTCACCTGCCTCACTGCCTTCAACATTATGTCAGGAGGTGTGCTGCCATTCTCTGTCTTTCTTTTATAATTTCTCACCATCTTTCTTTGTTTCCTTCCTTCCTTCCTTCCTTCAATCCTTCTTTCCTTCAAAAACACATTTCAATTAACCTAATATCACAAAGCTTTTTGTGCATATTCTATGTGTCTATTTATACTGGGGCAAGTCGTCTCATGTGACAACTTGCCCCAAACGGACATGTGGGCTAATGTTCGCTAAATTTCGAGGCTAGTTCAACATAGGACTGCAGCTAACGTATCAAGAGACACCTTATTGTCTCCTTTATTCAGTACACAAATATAATTTTGAACATTTATACCTAACACAGTTTTATTACATAAAGTAAAAGTGCAATTTTTTTACCTTTGAAGCTGAAAAATAGGAAAACTGTGCTTGTCAACCGAAGTTGACCATAGAACATGTTGTCACACAAAGTAGCTATTTGATTTTTGAGATAGCGCCCCTGTGGTTGGAGGTATGAACAGTGTGACAACTTACCCGTGTGACAACTTACCCCGCTCTCCCCCACTCTATCCATGATCCTACTGTGCTTTGGTTTGGACTCCAACAAGGCTACATACTCACAAATGCGTTCTCTGATCATGGAAGTATGCTGTTTCAGGCACAGCTGTTGTCTTTCCCCTGCCTTGCTTTGCTTCAGTCGTGCTTAGTAGGTGCACACGTGACCACTCAAAAAATGTACATTCACAGAGAATAGGTCCCATTAGGTGAATATAGCCTACAAAAAAACGTTGGGTAATCTGGGGAGGGACACTCAAACGGCCTTAGGAGAGTGCCAGCCAGACAGGGGGGTGGGGGCTCGTTGGTCATGGTACTGTACCCGTTTAAACAATCCCTCATTTACTCAAGGGTTGCCTTTAATTTGGCAGTTACCTGTACAAAATTTTGTGAAATGCGTTTTGGCTATAATTTAAATTCTGAGAGTGATAATGTTCACATATTGCTTTTGTGAAAAGAGCCTGTTACTTTCACTTGCTGCATGTTGTTTAACGCCACATATATTGTGCCCCCATGGGGGGGGGAGTGTTGGCATAGCGAACAATTTGCTCTCTAAATGTCATGCACGCCTGTTAAGCCAAGGGTACTGACTTCCCCATTCAGCAAGGTACTTTTTTAGCCTTCTCCGCTATGCTGGCAGAGCTGATGCCCTAAGATGAAGCTATTTGACGTCCAACAGAAGAGGAAAATATAGAACAGACTGTATTCTGTATGAGTTTGAACAGAAACGGTGCTTACTCAGCATTAGGGAACGAGTTTGTGTTTTACGGAATGGGTGGAAAGCCTAGGCGGATGCACACAGAGCGGCTGGATTATATCAGGCCCTCTAATGGAACTCGCTTTCCTTGGCCAGCATCATCTCATCTCAACACCGCCCTCCCCCGCCACATACGCACGCTTGGGGCAAGATGGATAATTTCAGAATTCAGTGCTCTCTCTCTCCTCTACGTCTGTCAGTGCATTCCATTAATATTTGTGTTTGGCACAGGGATGTAGCGGCAAGAGCAACCATTCCCCCCAAGATCTTTCATTGCAACACTCATCATGCTTAGGTCTTAAGCAATGTTCACAACATTAAGCTATTCTGCTGATGGGTTACTCAATTCATTTGTTAAATCCGTTCACAGCTGGCAATAATACTTTATGCACCCAGGTCCTTTCACAGACCAATTATTTATTGTTTACCTTTCAGTTATCATTTAACATGCATATCTAATCTTAAATTTTTTTTTTTTTCTGGGAAAAGTAAATTGCTGTCTGAAAATTGGAAAGAGTTTCACCCCAGGAAGAGTGTTTTGTTGGGAAACCACCAAGACAATGGCCCTAGCATGGATCTATACATGCTTAGAGTTCAACCAGTCACTTTCAGTCAGTCAGTTTTATTTTCACTAAGAATCACCCAAGGCGCTCACTAAATAAACTATGTACAGACACAATTTTGTATACAACAAACACACAGCACGGATTATACTGTTGAAGTGGATCCATTTTCTTATTGTTTACAAAACAAACAGGTTTTCAGGCAAGCAGCTAAAAATCTAAAGGTTTTTTTCCTCTCAATATCCTGACTAAACCCGTCATTGTTGACGGATTGATTTTGGAATGACTCAGGCAGGAAATGACAGATCTTCTCCGAGCACGAAAAACCACTCTGATGCAGTTTTTTCTTTTCTTTTCTGGACTACGTTGTATTACATTCCACACGAGTTGAATAAATTAGACACGGCCAAACTTTCTGATCCAAAGTTCCCCCCTCAAACACACACACACCCCTCGCTCCCCCCGATTGGGGAAATTAGAGCTTGAGGAAGATTTGGGCAAGATGTGGCCTGTTCTCATGACATCTGCTTATCAGTGAGATGCTGTCACAGGCTCTTATCTTCGGGAACAGAGAGATTCCCACTAAGATGGCAGAGCAGACAAAAACAATCTCCCATTGTGTATATTGGCCAAACTCACTGGAGGGACTTCATAAACCTTGTGAATAGAAGAGGGAACAGCTTACCATATTTATTATGTGGGACAGTCTTACAGCCACATAGCTGGTATAAAATAATCTCAGAATAGCAGACTAATGCAAAGCCCTCCCACACACTCTCTCTGATCACGTTCTCCATTCTTTTTCCCACAACTTTTTTTCTCCCTAAATTGCCTTTGAGTCATCATTTTACATTGACATTTACATTTTAAGCATTTAGCAGACGCTCTTATCCTGAGCGACTTACAAGTTGTGCATTGATACATGGTATAAACCAGGGGTCGGCAACCTGCGGCTCCGGAGCCGCATGCGGCTCTTTCAGCCTTATGTTGCGGCTCCGCGTGGCTTGGGAAAATAAATAATAAGTATCCAATTGAATCGGGCGCATAATTGGGCGCATTTTTTTTAGCGTAGCACCCCGTTGACAGAAAATCCGAGGGTGCAGTGGTCCGCGAAATAAATGAACTGGTCGCAGCTTTTTTTCGCTGCGACCGGTCATTTGCACCCGTCGACAGAAAATGGTGCGGCTCCCAGTGTTTTCTTTTCCGTGGAAACCGGGTCCAAATGGCTCTTTGAGTGTTATGGGTTGCCGACCCCTGGTATAAACAATCATAGTTCACGCAAGAGATCAGTGCAGTAATACAGCAATATACATTGTTGTAGGCAGCTGCATACCATACCTGTAACACTGGGAAGGAAAAGGTTAGTAATTGTATTTTTTTTAATGAGGAATAAGCAGGGATACATAAACAAGAAGTATTGAGCAAGTAGGCAGTGGTGATAACAATTGGCTAGATGTACAGAATTCAGTGGTAGTCTGAAAAGGTGGGTTTTGAGTCTTGCGGAAGATCGCAAGTGATTCCACGGTCCTGACCGATTGCGGAAGGTCATTCCACCACCGAGGGGTTAGGACGGAGAAGAGGCGAGACCGCGAGGAGCAGCTGCCAGACACCCGGAGGGATTGGACAGTTTGCCAGAGGAGGTGGAGCGGAGGGGTCTGGCTGGGGTGTAGGGTGTGATGAGTGTCTGGAGGTAAGGGGGAGCAGTTCCTCTAGCCGCTTGAAAAGCAAGCACCAGTGATTTGAATCTGATGCATGCTGCGGTGGGGAGCCAGTGCAGAAAGGAGAGTAGAGGGGTGACATGGGTCATCGCTGTGCCAACTGCACCCTTGTGAGGAGCACTGAGGCTAAAGCATGCAAATTCTTCCGATGCAATACCCCAAAGCACTCGCTCACAAGCCTGCGATTAGTTTCCACACTCCAGGCGTTTTACCAGGCATGATACTTCAGGAATGCTAGCGCTGGTCCCTCACTGCCAAAATCCGACTGTGGGGGATCTGCCGCATCCTTGGGGGGACCTCTGGCCTACTTCATCTGAAGCCAACTGTGTCCTGGTCAGAGCTGGCTGAAGGCATTGCCAGGCTTGAACCTGCGACGGCTACGCTATGGGACACAGCCTGCACTCGTTGATGAGAATGCCTTTACCGAATGAGCCACTCTGGAGCAGCTATATTTTAATTTGTACATTGTTTTCAATTGTTTGCAGTGGAATGGAACGGTGTGGTGACACAGGTACGAGTGAGCGGTATCCCCATGCGTGTGTATGTGCCTGATGGCACAGTGTTCTCTTTTACTGATCACTATTCCAGAGACACAGCTTAACAGATGGCATTCTGATGAGCCGCTGTCCTGGTTACGGAAATTTGTGACGTCTTATGACACCCCTCTGCCCTGGAACTAGATGTAAAATGTTTTTGCTTTGCCTCGTTTATTTAATTGGCACGTGTCTGTGGGAATTCAAATGGGGCCATCCATGCCAGGGGGCACAAGGCATGTCAGGAAATGCATGATTTCAGTGCAAGAAAAAACAGCCATGCACATGAAAACAAAGTGTATGAGCATGTAATTTCCTCTGTCATTAAAGGGGGTTTTCGAAGTGCGATCTTAGGCCAATTTGGTCTCTAATGACTCCTGCAGTTAAATAAAGGGAGATTTTGTTACTGTGTGTCTGTGTCAGTCATCAGCCATCATCATTGCTTGTGAGGTCAACATGACCGGGGATGTGTTCCACAGCATTGGTCACATTTTATTGGCCCATGATTGGATCCCAATGGCACGGTCCTCTTGACCTCTTGTTGTGGTCTGAATGTAAAAACTACTGCCTCAATGGAAGGTTCCCAGAGAAAACTGTGATAAAGGAGAGCAGCTGCAAACCCAGCACTGATGGGGACAGCAAATCATTCAGCGAGTGAGATATTACTCTTAAAACGTTAAAGCTTTCCAAAAAGGTCTTTACAAGGTCCGTATGTGAGGGAGGCCCTTAGAGTAATCTGGCTAATATTAAATAATATGAAATACTGTAATATAGTCAGTGGGTCAATAAAATATAAATGAATATATATATATAATTTTTTTTAAAGTATGTAGTACCACTGTGGGAAAAAGTTGTGGTTTTCTCCAAGTAAATGCACAGTTGCACATATATTTGGGCTTAAGAGCTGTATCGTTATCCTCAGAGGGTGGATGTTAAGCCTGGTTACAGAACATGCAAAGGGGACATGGGACAGCCAATGCTGAGGCCCGATTCCAACTGTGCCTGAGCCTCACTGTGGGAAAGGAAGTATGCCCACAGGGAAGACCGGCTGTAATAAAACCAGGATGCTCCCTGCAAAGATAGATATCGTAAGCTTTCTGTGTGCGTGTGTGTGTGTGTGCATGCACAGTGATGTGTGTGCCTGTGTGTATCTGTGTGTGCTTGCATTACTTTGTTTATGAGTGTGTGTATGTGAATGTGTGTGCATGCACAATTATGTGTGTGCCTGTGTGTGTGCATGCGTGTGTACGCATACAAGATTATGTGTACTTGCACGTTTGTGTGCAATTGTGTGTCATTGTGTACAAATGTATGCATGTATGATTGTGTGTGTGTATGGGTATGTGCATGCACGTGTGTGGATCTAAATATATATCTGTGTATGTGTGTGTTAATATGATGTGTGCTGCATTTGAGACATGTGTCTGGGGAGACTTTTATGTGCAGTCTCTGTCTCTTGATTGTGTGTATTATTAGAACCCTTGAAATTGGCAAGAAAGTTAAATATTAGCCATGTGTGCAAGGAAGAGTAGAGAACATAAGCCAGTTTTCATTTCATTTCACTTCATTCACTGGCTCTGAAACAGCAGGACGGATTGGGGGATATTTCTCTAATAAAGGACAGGTAGTGTGGGGGGCTCATCACTGGCTGAGGAGAACTAGTGACCTGTGGGCAGATAATGAGTTGCCAGGGGACTCATATCCGAGGAACCCGGGCCAATCTAAGCCCTCCCCAACCTTGTGGGAGGGAGCCAATTGTGTCCCGTCACAACTCCTACCCCCTGGTCTCAACTGGTTGGTGACATAGCCCAGACTCACACCTGCAAGTCCAAGGGTGGGCACCTCTGGTCCTGGAGGGCCTGTGTTGCCACCAATCACCCTGGCTCATTTATCTACTTAGCTATATACACACACATAACGGTGGTTCACTCATATGTTAGACCACTGTTAAATGTTACACATACCTGTAGGTAGACAGGAAAAATATTCAGCTGTCATTTGTGAGCTTATCGAGAAATGTAGCTCAAATGGCTGGGTTAATTAAATAATTAAGAAGCAGAAGTTGGCAAGAAATCCAGAAATGGATACAACCCTCCTTGCACACCCCCTGTTTTAGGCCAGGGATCAGTAACCCTGGTCCTGGAATTCCAGGAGAGCCACAGGGTATCCTGTTTTTTTTTCTCACCTTAAATCAGCAACCAATTTAGACCGAAGAAACCAGCCGAGGTGAGTTAACTGCATAATCAACTGCTTTAATTGATCAAATAAGTGCTGAGAAACAATGAAAACCAGCACACCCAGCAGCCCTCCAGGCTATAGGACATGAAAAGCGCCTTTACTGACCAAGCCATTTGGGAACCATACAAGCCTCAAGAATGTATCCATTATACTTTCAATTTTGTTAATTGAATATATAATTATTTTTACTGTCTTTAATTACAGTCTGGGAAGACAGGCGATGGAGCTGTACATTCCCTTAATTTACCCGATAACTGATGCGAGGTGATGAAGAGCTAGAAAGGCAGTGCCTTCCTTTCCAGGCAGGGAGCCTTGTTTAGCGATGTCTCTCTCTGTGATCATGCAGAGAGTCACTGCTGAGAGATGCGCTCAAACAACCTTTTGAGCTCAATGAAGACCGCGCCAAAGACCGAGGACAGCTTCCCTCGTTTCTCATCTAGCCCTTTGCAGCTGTTTATACAGTTCGTCCCCCTCTCATTGTTGTAAGCAAAACTTCACCTGGCATTTCCTTCAACCCCCCAAAACCGTCGCTGCATCAGGGGTCCGACCGGCAAACCAAAGCCAACCGCGGCTTCTGCCTGTTTTCACAGAGACAATTACAGAGCGCCGGCTACACTGATAACGCCTGAGGAATGCAAAGCATGCACAAACAGCGAAAACGCCCCCCTCCCCCATCCGCTCAGCTCTGTGATCCCCCCCACCACCACCACCACCACCACTCAACCAGCCATCCACCCCTCCCTTTCCCTTCTGTCTCTGGGATCACAGGCTTCCGAAATGACTGCCAGCTGCGGTGGTCTGTGCTGGGAGTGCATGCTAAACGTTCTGCTTTTAGAGATTCTGGAATCCAAAATAAAAAAAGTCTAATAAAAGCTGGAACCACCGCGGCGAGAACCAGTTTAGGCAGAACAGCAGAAAGAAAGGCGGGAGATTCTGGGAAAAGCATTCGGCAGTGCAATGGCAACCGGAGGCGTTCAGCACTCGATGTAGACTACAGTTGAGTGTTTGAAGACACCTGCAATCACAGGAACAGCTCTACTGTTCCACTCATGCTCATTACTGTGCGATGCCTACCTGAAGTGAGACTACACCCCACCATGTATTATAATGGGCAGATAATCCCATAATGTTTTGCAATTAGACATCATGATGGGACATTATTAATATATTTAAATTATTTTAGAAAGTCACTCTTCTCTACGCTTAAGTCAACTGAGCGGTGTTCCTGTTTCACCACAGTTGACCGAATCCACTCTGTATTTGAAACTCACAGCCCTAAACAAGAGCAGAAGTGACCATTTATGTATGGTCAAATTGTATATATATATATATATATATATATATGATAATAAATGCAAACATATGTGACATAAAAATATCATATTATATATATATATATATATATATATAGGCCTATATATATATATTATTCCCACTTGTTTCCTGCAATATAATATACAAATATACAATAAATTCCACAATTCATGTAGAATTTAACAATGTATGTATATATATATTTACATTTATTTTTATATACATTTTCACGTGTTCCGCATGTCCACATAAGCACGGCACCCCCGTCAAATAAAAGGCTCCCAGTTCGAGAAACCCAGGAGTCCAATATAGACGGTACTCAATTACAGGGCAACATCTGAAGAACAAACAAACATACCTACTGCGAAAATATCCCCGAGAGGAAACTGGAGGGTGTGCGGCTAAAAAAAGACGCGTGCTAAAGGGTGAGTCGCGGAGGTCTGGAAAGAGGGGTCGCTTTAGGTTAGACATAAAGATAGGTTGTGTTTGGATACGAGGCGGGCGGACGGAAATGCAGGAGCAAACGGGGTAAATAAAAATGTCTCACTGCGGTTGCACATGTTGTTCTCTTCCCCTTTTTCACATTTTACATTAATCATCTGCCTTCATTCCTACCCTTAGGTAAGATATTTATTATAATATGTTAAGTTTAAGACAAATATATTCCGAAAGAGGCTGCAAACCCACCTCTTCAGACTACACTACTACTGCACTACTACTACTGCACTACTACTACAAGCACTAACTTTTCTCTCCCTATTTTATGCGGTGTGCAGCTGTTGTTGCTATACCAATCTTTTGCTAGTTGTGATTATCCTTGCCATTTTTAAATGTCGCTCTGGATAAAGGCGTCTGCTAAGTGCCATGTAAATGCGTAAATATGTAAACCATATATACACACACTATATAAAAAAGATGGAGGATGCAATATTCTGTATATATATAGCCTATATATATATATAGCCTATATATATATATATATATATATATGGAGTATATATAAGATGGAGTATACATATATATATATATGTATACTCCATCTTTTAAACTAAACCAATAACCTACTGTTAACAAAATTCATCTTGTACAAAGATTTTGGAATATTTTGTAAAATACTTTTCTCAAATACATTCATTTTTCATTAAAAAAACATATAACATAAAAACAACGTATAAATGTGAACATATCTAGAGTTTTAGATTGTTTGGATCGTTTCAGCATATATTGGCCTTCTACAAGGGACGATTGGCTTGCTTCACGGACTGAGGGTGGCGGTTCACTCTAGGGCAGATAAACTGCCGCTGTAGTCAGAGCGCATGATTATTTTTACACACTCGCGAGGAAACCAAGAGGGATTGATTTCCATATGAACTCCGTTAATGCAGCAAAGTCTCAGATGAAACATCCCCCGCCCCCAGTGTAATGCACGAGAGGCAAACATGAAGTGCACGTGGCATAAATCAGGTATTTACGCCGGGAGAAGATATGCCTGGATACTTTTTACAACAAACTGCTTATAAAATTGTATTTTTCAAGTATCCACTGCACCAGGAAAAGCTCACCTTACATATATAAATATTGTCTAGAAATGATAAACAGCAAAATCGTGAGCTGCCTAACACAATTAAAGATTCTAAAAAGCCATTTTTTTTGGTCTCCAGCATAAAGGGCCTAGCCCCAATCAACACATTTTACCCTGTAAGGGACAGCCTATCTTTCCTCTCCATTTGAACTAATATTGAAATTGACTGATATTCAAAATGGGATGATTAAAATTGGGTTAAATCTGTGTACTAATACTGTATCTACTTCCTGGTATAAGCTAGCCTTGTATACAAATTGTGCATTTGTGTCATTTATGCTGCTTACTTGAGGAATGATGTGCTTGAAGATTGGTTCAATGGTTGTTTATCTACACAAGCTGTAAGTTGCTTTGGATAAAAGCATCTGCTAAATGATTGTAATGTAATGTAATGTAAAAATGGAGCTACTTAATTCCCGTTTGACACCGTGTTTGTCTTAACCCTATTTTAATAACAACTTATTTCATGAATTAATATCTTACCATGATAATAAAATTATACAGAGGATTATGCTTTGTGGTTTACAGAATTATTTTAGGTTTGTTTTTGTGTTAGATTTTCTGCCAGCAAGTGCCACACATAAAATGATACGGCTTCTACAGCAGTGTGTGTCACTGGTGTCAGTAATTGAATTGGATCTTTCTGTCTGGTCAGTAGCACACAACATTGTATTGCATGTGCCTCTGTTTACAACTGAAGGACTCTGTGTTCTAGACCCAGGCCCATTAACCCACTGTAAGCACATTCCCTCCAGTGTGGAAAACAACGTGTGGGCTGTGACCCGCCTTTGATGTGGGCTTGAGTCACCCAGCAGCGTGTTTTGTGGTCTGGACCCATATGTCTGTCTGTTGCCCAACACGCCCACTCTGGCCCTGTCTCTCTCCTGTCCCCTTTCCTCTCTTTTTCAAGCCTGTTGTTTCCCAGCCCGCCAGCAAACTTGCTGCTCTGTCTCTCATCAACCCCTCCCCACCCCACCTCTCTCACTCACTCCCAACCCCCCAAGCTCTCATTTTGACCTTGAACCCATAACCTTCTCTCGTGGAATCTACGCGGCCTCCTGCCTCACTTGCTGTGGTCAGAGTTCATGAGCATTTTGACTCTACACAGAGAAGACTAAAAAGGGATCAAAATAATAAAAAAACACTGCACTCAAAAAGAGAGTAGATGCATAAAAACCATTGATGCCTAACCTAACCTAAATGAGGGTAGGTTTTATATTCTCTAAACATTAGCTTTTTCACAATTATATTTCCTTTTTTAGAGTAATAAATGTAGCAAGAAACATGCATCTTACTCCTACAGAAGCTGAAGTAAATACAATGATACAATTTTTGTTTTGGGTGCAAAACCTTCTCTTGGTCTTAGAAGATTAAGCAGGGGACCTCATTACAAGAGGTGGCATTTAAAAGCTTGAGGGGGCAAGCAGAGAATTTTTGAATCAGTGTGGTTCTCATCTCAGTTTCCTACAGTGTCTAGGAAAAATGTGGAGAGTTTGCTCTGAACTTGGGGCCAGCTCTTGAAAGCAAGCCTGTGACCAACGTAAACTTGCACTAAAGCGTCCGACGCAACAGTGTTCAAAAACTGCGTCACGGAATCATCCTTTTCAAGGAGCACTTACATAAATGGTTTATGGGCCACTGTGTCATGGCACAACACCTAACTCTGTCAAACATGAACAGCTGTGCTGTGATAGACAACCTGTTTGCGCACTTTTTAGTGGACTATCTTGCAGAAGTGCACTAGATCGGAACAGGAAGTGACAAGTCTTCTTCCTCAACAAACAGGAAATGCCTACAACCCCTTCCTTTCACTCGGCCGAATCTGAGTTCATTCCTTCAAGTGCTGGGCTAATCCTGGCAGTGTATTGAAAGAAGCACAAAGGGACAGAAGATTACCCCCAACACTTTTGTGTGACTGTGAGTGTGTGCGCCCCATACCACACAGACACACACACACACACAGAAGCTAATCAGTGTGGATTTACAAGTCAGGACGCGAGGGACTGAGGGGCTGGGTTGCTTAGTGACAGCCCTGTTGATATCCAAACAATGTTACCGTCAAGTGACTCACTGACAGACAGGGTTGCATCCAGCTCTGCGCAACAATGTCACTCCTGTCCCCACAGCAGTCGGTTTTATGCTCTACGGCTGTCAAACAGACACAAGTTACTTTATGGCCATGTGCACAGCTGACTGCAATTAGCTTGGAAATGACTGAATAAATACATTTGTCATTACATAAATAAATACATTCTTTATTAATGATTTTGAGTTTTTTCAGCCATACAGTCTTGTTCTATATTCCCTCTTAATGCACCACCTGTTCATGTAGTATTTCAGCAAAACCACTATCTACTTTTTATTGTGTTCTCGTGCATCTGCATAACGAGAAGGTACGAATGACTCATCAAACCTGCCGTTGTTGTGATTTTGAAATAACAAAAGCCTGTGGCCCAGGCTGAAGGGCAATAAGACACAATGCCCGATAATTCATACTGGACAATTGTTTGGAAAAGTGCTTTTTGTGCACAGTCGAATAGATACAACCATGTAATCTGTCACAAATCCTTAGGGTTGTGAGAAACAAACTTCTCACTGAATCCTTGCACAGAGCAGACCTGCAATATGTCATCCTCCAGCAGGGGGAGTTAGGATTGCGACGTCCCATTTGAAGTGAATTAGATACTCTTGATGCAGACAGTCTTTAGAAAGTGCTTAAAAAGCATGCTTAATTGCATCCAGCGATCAGAAAGGGTCATTTCAGGGCATTGAATTGGTTCTTTAAAAACACAAGCACTCAAAGTACGTATAAGCCATGCTGTATAGACATTTGGAGGAAAGACTTCTACATTATTTAATTTTATTCAATTCATTCACTACAGTAATGTTGATAGCAACAAAATGTATGTTTGGAGTCACAGTAAGCCAAAGTAGGAGTTTTACTGACTTTTTGCAGTTATGTCTCAGATCTCCGTGTGGGTAAAATCTATTGTTTCTGACGCACATTTTAAATAATTTAAAATAAGCTACATTTGCTGGCTATATAGCTGCCAGACATGTTATCAAAACCAATGTAAAAACGGATTATTTATACAGATTTCAAAGGTATAGGTAACTACCAAAATAAAAGAAACACTTGAGTAAATGAGGGCTACAAAGTGTATTGAATGTAGGTGCTTCCACACATGCATGGTTTCTGAATTAATGAAGTAATTAACATCCCATCATGCTTAGGTTCATAAAAATATTAAAAAAATATATAAAAATGCTGGACAGGCCCAATTCCCCTTTATTTTGGCTACTATGGCTAGAAGGCAAGATCTCAGTGACTTTGAAACAGGGGTGATTGTTGGGGCACGTTTGGCAGGAGCTTCAGTGACTCCTCAACTTGCTGATGTTTCATGAGGAATAGTGGCTAAGATGCTGTTGGCATGAAAGTCTGAGGGAAATACATTATCAACTAGGGGCAACTGTGGTTGAATGCATTGGCAAAACAGACAAGCAACTCTGAAACAGCTGACTGCAAATATCAAGAACAGTCCGTCGAGAACTTCAAAGAGAGGGGTACTATGTTCGGGTTGCAGTGCATAAACCCCTCATTAAACCTAAAAATGCATGTTTACAGCCCTGTTCACCCTGTTCTCAACAAGTGCATGTGTGGTGCACCTCAAAAGAAACCTACAGGCCCAAGTGCTTGTTTCCCACGGTAACGGACACAACAATAAATTACAATTAAATACAAAGCCATTCTGAGAGATCACCTTCATCCTATGGTGAAACATTTCTATCCTGATGGGAGTGATCTCTTCCAGGATGACAATGACCCCATCCACAGGGCACGAGATGTCACTGAATGGTTTGACCATGAAAATGTAAACTATATGCCATGGCTGTTTTAGGCACAAGATCTCAACCCAATCCCACTTATTGGAGATTCTGGAGCGGCACCTGAGACAACATTTTCCACCACCATCAACAAAACACCAAATGATGGAATTTCCCATGGAAGAATGGTGTTGCCCTCCAATAGAGTTCCAGACACTTCTTGAATCTATGCTATGGCTCATTGAAGATGTTCTGGCAGGTCGTGGTGGCACACCGCCCTATTTAAACGCTGTGTTTCCTTTATTTTGCAGTTACCTGTATGTAATTGTGTCTACAGACACTCAGGTTTCTTTGACTGAGGCGCTAGGACCCAGCTGACTTGAAGCGCGGTCCGCGGCAGCAGCAGTGGCGGCGGCGGGACTCCAATCGCTCCACCAGATTCCAGGCTCAACTTCCAGAGCTGACGTCAGCGGGCAGCCTTGGCAGTACTCGCCGCTCCGGACATAGCGCTGTAAAAATGCTGCTCTCCGTACCGCCAAGGACAGGAATCAACCCCTACAACGGCTATAACAGCAGAAACAGCAAAAAGGTAAAGCGATTCTGCGACAAATGTCTTGCCTTCGCCCTCGGTCGGTCGGCGGGGCTCACTCCCGTTTCTGTCGCGACAGGAGCCTATTTTTTGCATGACAGTAAGCTGCAGTGTCCTTGAACAGGGAGCATACAGAAAAGCAACTTCGCTCCTCGCAGGGAACATTGCTGCTTACAATACTGCACCCAGTCTGTGTTGCGTGTAAAAAATACACCGTGCGGGTGGGGTTTATGTGTATTTCGTTGGCATTTTCGTACGCTTTTCTCATTTGAATGTCGATGTGAATTTTCGTTCATCCATTTGCAAAGAAACGATAAAAAGGGATACATTTACGAAGGAAATGGTGTAATAATATGATGGGGGTGGGGGTGCGCTAAGGAGAGAATGGATGTTGTTTAAGGTAATCGATCGTTGCTCCTAGTTCGTAACGACACAGTCTTATCGGTAGTGAAAATAAGTAGAAAAAAAATCAATGTTTCACGGGCTTGGCAGCGGTATAAGTTTGGCAAAGTTTTTTTAAGTAGCCTAAGCCAAGAGGGTGAATTGCCCCACCCCTTAAATTTCTCACTACGATGACGGGACTCCGCGTCGCTTGCCAGAGATTATGAATTGGAAGAGAAACCATTTATGTTACCATTAAAACAGACCGAACGTAATCGCCGTGTTACATTTCTTTACGCTCCCTGTTTCAGTTTGGACGGTTCGGTTGTTTATTTTGGCCTTTGAGAGTCAATGCATCCGTTTAAAAAGAACAAAACAACAGAGTTGTATACTTACATAACAATGTGTATGTGTATGGATGTTGTCTGTCTGTTGCCTAAGCGCGATTGTATTTTGCGCCTGGCTAATAAACGGCATCGATATGTTTCACGGGTAGACGCGCGGTGATCCCAATTATATAACATTTATTTTAAATAGGAAACTAAGAATGAATTACCGAATAATATATATCTGTCGTACATCGCGATAGCTCTACAGCTGCAGCAAACTTGTTTTTTTTCCAGTTCAGTATTTTCCGATAGTACTAAAATGTCTAGACCATTTTAAAAATTATACGTACTCCCTTTCCCAACGAAATTGAGGGAAATTCCTCGGTATGAAGTAAAATAGTTGTGTTTAATGTATGAGTTTAAAATACATTCAACGATAATGTCACACAAGATGAAAGAAGTCAAACACAATAGATTAGTTACGATTGCGCTTAAAAAATAAGAGTAAAGCTTCATTGCATTTGAAGAAGTCTGAAAAAGTTAATGGCAATGACAAGCATACGGGTAATACTGTATTATTGTGTCCATAGTGTCCAAGTGACGCGAGTTAAAAAAATGACTTGTTTGTCTGCGCATCAAAATTAATGAACTAGATAGCGTGCCTATATAAGCCATTGGCCTACTAATGCCGGTAAGTTTTTTGATAAAGTTGAATGGATCTGATAATTGTATTTAACCCAACAGCACTCTGAAGTCTACATGGATAGTTCAGCGAACGATACAGTCTTCAGAAATGTTTTAAAATACTAACTTGTAGGCCCAAATGTTGTTCTGTGTGCCGTTGTGTTTTCATGTGCAAATCATGTAGCCTATAGGCTAGGCCTAGCCTATATAACATTCACATAATTTATAGACGGACAGCCTTTTGGGAATGACCCGTTTTAAATATGCTAATTGACGCTGATAAAAGGATATTGTCTTCAAAAAATCAGTAACCCATACTAAAGAAGGCTAGATTATTTACATAGATTCTATTTTTTATTTGAATTGTTTTTCTTATTGTTTTTTTATAACATGGTTTGGGTTGCTTGACTAGGCTGTACCAGCTGGTTTTCAAACTGGAGTCAAAATGGGAAGCAAACAAATATGTTCCACATAAGAATATGTTGTTTATATTTTAATATCCAATACAGTTTGGGATACAATAAACCATTTCTGGTATAGGTATCCATTGTAATATTTTGATCATTCTAATTCTTAAATAGTTATATTGTACTAAATAGTTACATGTCTTTTATAGATCCATGGCACAATGACATCACAATTTAGACATGCTTCCATTTACAAGTGTATTAAATAGCCGCTGCATTGCAGCCTGTAGTAGGTGTTGTATAAAGGTGTCAAAAGTTAACCATTTCATTAAGGTTGACGTTCCTCTGCCACAGGGTGGTCATTTTAAGGGGGCCTTTTGATGAAACAGTTCTGAATACCCCTGAGCTATACAAGACTCTCAACTCGGGCCACCCCAATGAGTGGCAGACAAAAAAAGTGCCTCTTTCATTTGGATTGCTTGGAGGGTATAGTCTGTTGTCGTAAAGAAGACGGTGATTCATGGCTGTGGAGAATGTAACAGGCAGGGAAATGGAGGCTAATAAAAAAAACAACGCTGTCCTTGATGCCTTCCTTCGATGTGAGTGGGATACGAGGCGATAATCTCGCATCACATCCGCCGCGACTATTATTAAAGCAAATCCAGAAAAAAACGAGGACTTTGAGATGATACCAAGAAAAATAACATTCCTGCTAATGACCACATACTGGTATCGGATTAAATCATTGAGTTAAATGTTCTTTGCTTTAACTTTTTAACGGGCCAGCTGTTCTGCTCAACAATAAATAGTAAAAGTATTATTACTTTTCATAAGTTATAATAATAATAATAATAAGGATGATGAATGATAGTATTGCACATACACTTGTCCATAGAATAACATACATAAGTAGATGAAAACATCTCAGTCTTCAACACACACAAAAAAGAAAGATATTGCAGAGACTTTGTCCTGCATTCATAAAAGATTTGTTCTAAACGTTTTTTCAGGAAAGATTCAAAGTTTCAGTATCATGCCTATATCAGTTAATATGTCAGTGTTATACAGTGATGCTTGAAAACCCATTGTGCAATCATAGAAATCTAGAGTTTTTATCACAAAATCGTTATTTAATCAGAACCAGTCTTTTCTTAACCGAAATAAAGGGTCTATGTTTACCAATTTCATACATTTTTAGAGGAAATTGTGCATATAGTAATATGGAAAAAAAGAATTAGTGAAGGTGCAAAAATAAGTGAACCTCCTGTTGCCTTAGTTAAATGAAGTAGGTAAGTAGAATCAGGTGGGTATATAATTGGGTTAAAGTTCACCAATCACATGTCAGATCTTTAGGAAAGAGTTTGGATGGCACTCTCATAAATACAGGTAAGAAACCTGGTCATTTCGGTATTACCCATACAGGTGAATGCAAAACGCACCATGCCGGGATCTAAGGAGACCTCAGAGGACCTCAGGAAGAAAGTAGTGCGCATCAGTCTGTTGAAGGATATCAAATCATGTCAAAAAGACTTGGGCTCCATCAGTCCACTGTGAGACAAATAATATACAAATGGAGATTGTTTAACACGACACCTACTCTGCCTAGAAGTGGATGTCCTTCTAAAATATCACCAAGAGCCACAAGAAAAATAATAAATCAAGTAAAAAGCAACCCAAGAATAACATCCAGGGATCTACAAGTCTCCTTCGCTACACCTGAGGTCATTGCGCATCTATTAACAATAAGAAGAACGCTGAATAGAACTGCCATGCAAAGGTAGGCAGGAAGAAGCCTCTGTTGTCTAAAAATAATCAAGCTGCCCATCTTAAGTTTGCCAGAGACCACCTGGACAAATCTGAAGGTTTCTGGAAGTCTGTTCTCTTAACGGATGAGTCCAAATTCAAACCTTTTTTGTCACAATCAAAAATGCCATGTCTGGCGAAAACCCAACACTGCCCACCACCAAAATAACCTTATCCCTACGGTCAAGCATGGTGGTGGGAGTGCCATGATCTGGGGCTACTTTTCTTTCTCTGGGTCTGGACAACTCGAAATCATTAAGGGAACCATGAATTCTGAGGGATATCAGAGAATGCCAGGACATCAGTCCAAGAGCTAAAACTTGACCGAAAGTGGGTGTTCCAACAAGACGATGATCCGAAGCATTCAAGCAAATCTACCAAAAAATGGCTCAGAATAAATACATTTCTTGTTTTGGATTGGCCAAGTCCGGACCTAAATCAATCGAGATGCTGTGGCAGGACCTGAAGTGGGCTGTTCTTGCCAGACAGCTCTTAAACCTCACTGAGGTAGCTGGGTTCTGTTCTGTAAGGAGGGGTGGGCGAGAATCCCTCAAAGAAGATGCCAGAGTCTGATCAGTGGCTATAGAAGACGTTTGCTTCAAGTCATCGCTGCTAAAGGAGGTGCCACAAGTTATTGATTGAAGGGGTTCACATATTTTTCAACCAGTTTTGTTTAATTAACAATGAAAATATATCATATTCCTTTGTATGTGTCCTTTATTTGGGATATCTTTATTAAGAAGGTTTAGATAAAGATTTTATAGGGTTATTTTTCTATAATATATGAAAGTAATGACCACCCGCTGCAGGGTTCACAAACTTTCAAGCATCACTGTATGCTGATGGCAACCCTATATACCCTAACTCTAAAATGTCACCTCTATAATAAAATTTATACATATTAGCCATTAGCCAAGTACATGCATACAGTTTGTACAAATTACACTTAATTTCACTTTGGACAACTAACTGGCTTACTGGGAAAAGGAAGGATTGTTGGATTCAGTATTTCATACATTAAATGCAAGTGTTAGCTGATGTACAGTTCTGGCTCTTAAATGTGCTCCCTGGTATTTACCTAACTAACTAAATCATTATTTCTTCTGTATCTGCAGACTTTTATTACATATATTATTTCTTCTGTTTGTGATGTTTCAGTCTTAGATGACTGCAGGCACATTGATTTTATGAGAAATGTGTGGGCATGATTGAACTAGCTACATAACCTTAAGGTCTGCAACTGTTCAATTAGCAAGCTTACAGTATCTGTGCCAATGTTGCTGTGATGGCAGAGCACTGCTATTCAACTGGACATGCATTTACTACAGTGTAACTGCCAAAATAAAGGAAACAGCAACATAAAGTGTCTTAATAGGGCGTTGGGCCACCACAAACCATCAGAACAGCTTCAGTGTGCCTTGACGTAGAACAATCTATGCCTTGATGTGCACTGCCCGTCCCAAAAAAAGTCACACACTCTAATATTTCGTTGGACCGCCTTTAGCTTTGATTACAGCACGCATTTGCCGTGGCATCATTTCGATAAGCTTCTGCAATGTCACAACATTTATTTCCGTCCAGAGTTGCATTAATCTTTCGCCAATTTTTGTATTGATGATGGGAGAGTCGGACCGCTGCGCAAAGTCTTCTCCAGCACATCCCAAAGATTCTCAATGGGGTTAAGGTCTGGACTCTGTGGTGGCCAATCCATGTGTGAAAATGATGTCTCATGCTCCCTGAACCACTCTTTTTCACAATTTGAGCCCAATGAATCATGGCATTGTCATCTTGGAATATGCCCGTGCCATCAGGGAAGAAAAATCCATTGATGGAAAAAACCCGGTCATTCAGTATATTCAGGTAGTCAGCTGACCTCATTCTTTGGGCACATAACGTTGCTGAACCTAGACCTGACCAACTGCAGCAACCCCAGATCATAACACTGCCCCCACAGGTTTGTATGGTAGGCACCAGGCATGATGGGTGCATCACTTCATCTGCCTCTCTTCTTACCCTGATGCGCCCATCACTCTGGAACAGGGTAAATCTGGACTCATCAGACCACATGACCATCTTCCATTGCTCCAGAGTCCAATCTTTATGCTCCCTAGCAAATTGAAGCCTTTTTTTCTGATTAGCCTCACTGACCAGTGGTTTTCTTAAGGCTACACAGCTGTTTAGTCCCAATCCCTTGAGTTCCCTTCACATTGTGCGTGTGGAAATGCTCTTACTTTCACTATTAAACATAGCCGTGAGTTCTACTGTTGATTTTTTACGATATGATTTCACCAAACGTTTAAGTGATCGCCGATCATGATCATTCAAGATTTTTTTCCGACCACATTTCTTCCTCGAAGATGATGGTTCACCACTATCCTTCCAGGTTTTAATAATGCGTTGGACAGTTCTTAACCCAATTTTAGTAGTTTCAGCAATCTCCTTAGTTGTTTTCTTTGCTTGATGCAGGCCAATAATTTGACCCTTCTGAAACAGATTAACATCTTTTCCACGACCACAGGATATGTCTTCCGACATGGTTGTTTAAGAAATGAGAAGCTACTCACTGCATCAGTTAGGGATAAATAACTTGTTGCCAGCTAAAACATCTTAATCACTGCAGTAATTATCCAATGGAAGGCTCTTACCTATTTGCTTAGTTAAATCCAGGTGGTGACTTTTTGGGGGGCCAGACAGTGTAGAAACAAGTGTCTGGACCTCTGTTGGGGGTCTATTGGAGTGACCACTCGTGCCCTGTGGATGAGGCATTGTCAACCTGGACAGACCACTCCCATCAGGATAGAAATGCTTCACCATAGGATGAAGGTGATCACTCAGAATGGCTTTGCATCTATTGGCGTTAACCTTGCCCTATAAGAGGTTGATTGGACCTAAACCATGCCAGGAAAATGCACCCCACACCATAACAGAGCCACCAGAACCCTTAATTTAGTCAAGTGTTCCCTTTATTTGGGCAATTACCTGTACATTGTAGCACGGCCGGCTGTAGTCATGGTTTGAAATTATATTATTAGCGCTGGTGATCCATGAAAATGCTATAGACTGAAGTGTATCTTTATAACATTGTTTGGGTAAATTCTCGGCCAAAATACATTCCCGCTGATTGATCTTGAAATTCTTGTCCGTAGCAAGAGGTCTGCCACAGGTATTCCTTCACGGTCCACCCCTTAACTCCGGGTTCAGGTGTGCCCATGGTCTGTGTGTGCGCCTGTGGGTTCACCTGGACCGACTGTACCTTGTTTGGATCTGTCTTGTATATCAGTGAGTTAGTAGCAAACGCTCCCTCACCCTTCCCATGTCCAACTCGTGATTGTCCAGCCTTGTGATTATTATGGGATACGTTGACCAATGTCCAATGGGATATGTCCCTTTCATCAGCATTGAGGGGGGGTACGGAGTTTTTTTAACCTCCAAGTCTTTAAACATACAACCTATTTGAGCAACGCTCACACCATACACACAAACATACACACACACACACACACTGGAAATGTATCCACAGATACAATATAACCTAAAGGCCATTTGTTCAGAACATAGAGTAACATATTTAGGCAAGTATGACTCATTTTTTATAATAAACTAAGTTTGTTTCTTACATAACAGTATGTGTTTGGCAGTATTAAATTATTATTGTGTAAGAAATGGGGGGGCGGGGGGGCACTACAAAAATTTGCTTACATTTGTATTTGTATTGTATACAGAGTTAGGCCCTACATATTTTAGAGGAGAACTTTAGCCAAAGTTTAAAACTTTGTAAGCCAAGAACAGGTCCGCCATCTTCAATCAATGACTTAATCTGGACAGAACATTGTGGCAAAACAAACCTGTCCCAAAAAGCTGCTTATTATAAGGACAACATTCTGATCTGATCACTCGCATCCCAGAGATTCAAATTAATTTGCACAAATGCTTCAAACCTTGAACTGCAAACTTAAAAAAGAGCTTGTTTTTAATCAGTTTCTTAATATTGTCAATATGCACAAACTGGACATTGAAAATCTTGCATTACTTTCGGGGTCTAGGCTTGTAGGACGGACTTTGTGTGTGATTGTGTGTGTGATTGGTAACTATCTGTGGACTCAAACAAAACTGTCTGTGCCCACCTGGCCATGCATTTGATGGATTGGTTAAAAAAATGTCTCCCTGCTGCTAACAAATGTAATATTGTTCTGCATAAAGCAAAATATGAAAGTTGAGATGTATGGTCATTACTCCCTATGAGTTGGTCTTTGTTGCATTTTAACATGACTACAACAATAGCCCTAGCCTGCTAGGCATGAAATAACATTCCATGCAGCCAGAGAGCATATAGCTCTTATCTCATTGATTTCCCTCTTATTTGTACATGGCCTGTATGGCCTTTGTTTCTGAGCTCTGCATTTGGCCTGCCCATGTTCAGCAGTCTTCAAAGAGAAAAATACAATTCTATCCTTTCCTGAATATAAAATGAGGGAAAAAAAGGAGTCACCGTAATATCCATATATAGCATGCATGGAGATGTGTTAGGCTCGACGTGGCATATGTGCAACATCTGTGAAAATGTTTTTTATTTATAGGTCATGTGAGATTTAAATGGCATGAGAACAAACATGCTCTTATTGTCGAGGTCTTGTCTTTGTACGTTTCCAAAATTTGGGATGGTCTAATAGTAGCTCGTCGTTTTGTGTTCCTCAAGCGAGCGGGCGTCAGTTCAAAGGGTGACTTTAGCATCACCAAACAGTGCTTCACATGGGGTCAGGACACTTTTAAAATTGTGTTAAGTAAACGCCAACATAAAGTGTCTTAATTGGGCATTGGGTCACCACAAGCCACTAGAACAGCTTCATTATGCCTTGGCATAGATTGTACAAGTGTCTGGAACTCTATTGGAGGGATGCATCACCATTCTTCCACAAGAATTTCCATCATTTGGTGTTTTGTTGATGGTGGTGAAAACGCTGTTTCAGGCGCCGCTCCAGAATCTCCCATAAGTGTTCAATTGGGCTGAGATCTGGTGACTGATACGGCCATGACATATGGTTTATATCATTTTTGCGCTCATCAAACCATTCAGTGATCACTCGTGCCCTGTGGATGGGGGCATTGTCAGCCTGGAAGAGACCACTCTCATCAGGGTAGAAATGCTTCACCATAGGATGAAGGTGATCACTATGAATGGCTTTGTATTTATTGGGACATATTGGCATGACTGTGCCCTCTAAGGGGACCTAAACCATAACAGGAAAATGCACCCCACACTATAACACAGGTGCCAAAACCTTTCATTTACTTAAGTATTTCCTTTATTTTGGCAGTTACCTGTATACGTACAATGGAAAAATGCATCCATCCACGGTTGTACCTTTTTTGCAAATGTACGGCTTCATGGTCATCAAGTCATGCTTTGAACCAATCTCTTCTCCTTTCAGTGGTTCACTGGTTTGGTTCAAAAGCTAAAATTCCTGTTGCATTGAGGGACATCACAGAGCCTAGAGAGCAAATCTGGTTTTCGTTGAAAGCGTAAAAACATTGCCCACATTAATTGTGCCTGTGAGTGGGATCATGGCCCCTTTAAATTTGAATGGCTGTGTTGCTGCAGCAGTGACTGCTAGTTGTTTGTTACTTGTCAGTTACAGGAGTTGGACAGCTGTCAGGACAGTTTTTCATTGGGCTGTTCTGATTGGCCCTGACCTCACTTCCTTTTTGCAGAGGAAGCCATTGATGTGTGAATTTCTGGAACTGAAGTAGCCTGCAACTGGTCTCTTGAATTCATACTGTAAAGACCAATGTTCTACACTCCTTAGAACTAAGTCAGGAAGCAAAAACTCCAAAATGGAGTTTCGCAGGGTTTCTGGAGAATTCAGCTGTGCTCTGTGCCTAGGAGATAGTATGGCCTGTGTCTTCCTGCCGTAGTGGCAGGCATCCACGAGGGACTTATGGTAGAACAGACTTTTAGGCTTTTTAAAGAATGGCTCTCGTTTAAGGCAGTATTTTGACGTTCTTTCAGGATTGGCTTGCCTTTAACTTAACGTTCCTACGCTTTTTCAGGATTGGCTCTCATTTAAATCTGTATTTGCAAGATTTTTCAGGATTGGCTCTCATTCAAGTCAATATTTTGTGGCACTTTTTCAGCATTGGCTCTCATGTAAGCCAGTATTGGTAGATATTTAAGTCAATATTTTTCATTGAGATATAAACAATGGTGCTTTTGTGTAGAAACATGCCAAATTTAAGTTCAGACTAGTGTCCTGAATTCCCCCACACCCACCACACAAAAAATGCAATGGTGTCCTAGGCCCTCACTCTTTCAGGTAACCTGTGCTGGATTCATTTCCTCATTAATCAAATCTCTGCCGAGACAAAGCGCAGACCGCAGGAACTTGGAACAACTCAAAACACATGTTGGCAAGCTTTCGAAGGCCTCTGCCCACACTTTTGTACACTGGAGACAAAATATGTGTTGCAAAAATTGGTGCAGAGGACAGTGCAGATTGGCACTTACTCGTTTGCTGAAACTATTTTTATATTATATTTTTTAGAGTATTTTTCATATAACGAACAACCGGTATCACTGAGGAAACAATATGTAGCAAAGGTAAGAATTTTAAAAAAAAGACTATAACTACTAAAGACAACTAAACTACTACTAAAGAATAATACAGCACCCAACTAACTATTCACAAAGTGTCACAACTAAAACATCAAGGAAGTGGTATAACCAAAAAGATCTTTTCATTCATATCTTTGCCCAGCCCCTGTTCTTTTTATTTCTGTCATTCCATGTAGTATTTCTACCTTACTAATATGTAAAAGACGAATCGAAGCAGGAGAATATTCTCGCAGTTTGAGCCGACAGCAGGCTGATTTGCTCCATATTCTTGTGGCAGTGCTGTGCTGTGTCTTGGCCAGCTGCCACGCAGTGAGACTCTACCCGCTCCTTACAGACCAGCACAAAGAATGCTTCATTTATCCTTGAATGCTCCCAGCCTCAAGGGCTACCCAGCCAAATACACCTTTTCGGTCTTTCCACTCTTAGTATTTTCAGGTTGCAGAACATCTGGCAGGAGCTTGTGTCATGTGAGATTCGGTGTAATCGTAACTCTAGCGGGACGTATTCCATGGGTGGGTGGAGGGGCGGGGGGCGGAGTGAACGCAGATGGAATGAGATCTTGTGGTGGGATTTATCCGCACTGTTGGGGTGCGAGGTGAGACTTTCCCCGAGCCATCCCAAACTCAAGGCCTGTCAGAGTGGCCTTTAAGAGTTGGTAACGCAAATCCGTATTCGAGCGGGGAAGAAATGCTTTGCGGAGAAAAAAAAAACTAGAGAGAAGGGAGATCGAAAAACAGGGAGAATGGGGGGGAGAAAAGGGGAATGGTGAACAGTTGGGGGGCGTTTGCTGTTTTGGCGGGTTGTTTTAAGAGTTTCTTGGTACTGAGTTCACGTCGAGGTCAAGTACCCGGTCAGAGAATTCCTGACATATCTCTTTCCCATACCTGCGGTTTGGGAATAAATAAGGGTGAGGACACAAAACAAAATAAACGCTGCATGAAAAAAAAAAAAAGGCCTTTTGTGCGGGAGGTGATTACGAAACCAAATGGCAACGGATTTCAATTACAATCCCCCACCTCAACCCCCAACACCCCAAGCACCCTGTCCTGCCGGTTCCCAATTTCCTCTTTCAAATTAGTACAATAACAGATTTTAAAAAGCAAAGGTTGTTCTTTTTGTTTAGTCTTTTCTCCATTTTTGTCTTAGTAGGAAAAGTTGTTTTTGCCTGTTGCTTGCTCTTAGATGGAAGGAGAACTGGACCTAAACTTGCTATTGTGGCAAGCAATTTAAAGTTGATGGTGCAGACCCTTAAGGCAATCCCCCACTGATATTGGTTTTGCCAGAAAAAGTTTATATTTATAAATTGCCATTTATTTGTATTTTTATTTGTATTTTTCTCTTCTTTATGTCACAAAATTGCACTAAAGTTGCCCCTGAATTTCTTTAGGGATGATAATAATAATATGTTATGTATTATGTGCCTTTCAAGGTACCCAAGGACACATTACAACATTGGAAAATGTAAAAATCAAGGGTAAAATAAAAGTATACAGGCAAGACAGGGAGCTAACACAAAGGGAAAGAACTGGGATGTAGTACATGGGACAAAGAGGGAGACGGGTTCAAATTCAGACAGAGGGTAGCAGGGCCTGCCCAAACAGGTGAGCAGCTGAATGCTCCAGTGCCCATTGTGGAGACGCGGGAGGGGGGTATGGTGAAGAGGCCAGCTGAGGAGGAAGGGTTGGGGATAGTGAGTAGACTTGGAGGAGATCAGAGAGGTAAATACAGTAGGTGCTAAACCATGGAGGGCATTTGTATGTGAGCAGGAGGGTTTTGAAATCAAAATAAGCAGAGAGTTCTGGACTAGTTGGAGTTCATTGAGGAGTTTAGTGGGGATGCCTGACAGGGTACGGTACAGTAGTCTAGCCTGGATGGCATGGATGAGGGTTTCAGTGCTGGAGTGGGACAATAAGGGACGGAGTTTGGAGATGTTACGATGGAAGAAGGCAGCTCATGAGATAGAATTGATGTGGGGTTCAAAGGAGAGTGTAATGTCTAGAATCTCACCAGGTGTTTGACTTGGGTTCAGGACATTATAATTGATTATAATATAATAGTGTCATATGAAATATGCCATTTAGCAGACGCTTTTATGAAAGCGACTTACAGTACTGAATGCAAGCATTTTTCAGTATATGTAGCCCCAATGGGAAACAAACCCACAACCTAAGCATTGTCAGCACCATGCTCTACCTACTGAGCCACACGGAACCACATTACCGATTGAACGACAAGAAGTTGGCATGTAGAAATGTTCCTAAACAGTTGATATTAGTAATACCATTTGATATCAAGTGATATTACTGATCCACTCTTGTTTTATCATGTTATTCTAAATTCTTGGAAAAATGATATGAAAGACAAATTACTTCAAGTCATAAATCAAAGAATGGACAATGGGTGTGCCTACACAAGAGTGCATCATCAGGTCATCCTCTGAACAGAGTAAAACCATTTATTGATTTTAATGTTGATGTACTATTATTGCTTTAAATGCCAGAAACAAGAATGTATTCTGTTAGATGCACCAATGTCTCATCTACCCTGATTTGGGAGACTTGAAGTAAAATATTAACATTTATCTACAGCAAGCATTCTTTATATTAATTATCTGTAATACTGTATTGCTCAAAAATGGCTACAGTTGTCCTGTAGTACAAATGGTACTGTTTGCAGTACATCATATTATATGTATAGAAGTGTTTATATGTATGTATATATATACCCCGATCAGCCACAACATTAAAACCACTGACAGGTGAAGTGAATAACATTGATCATCTCGTTACGATGGCACCTGTCAAGGGGTGGGATATATTAGGCAGCAAGTGAACAGTCAGTTCTTGAAGTTGATGTGTTGGAAGCAGGAAAAATGGGCAAGCGTAAGGATCTGAGTGACTTTGACAGGGCCAAATTGGCTAGACGACTGGGTCAGAGCATCTCCAAAACGGCAGGTCTTGTGGGGTGTTCCCGGTATGCAGTGGTTAGTACCTACCAAAAGTGGTGCAAGGAAGGACAACCGGTGAACCGGCGACAGGGTTATGGGTGCTGCTGAAGAAGTTAATGCTGGCTATGATAGAAAGGTGTCAGAACACACAGTGCTTCAGAGTGCCCATGCTAACCCCTGTCCATCACCGAAAGCGCCTACAATGGGCATGTGAGCATCAGAACTGGACCATGGAGCAATGGAAGAAGGTGGGCTGGTCTGATGAATCACGTTTTCTTTTACATCATGTGGATGGCCGGGTGCATGTGCGTTGTTTACCTGGTGAAGAGATGGCACCAGGATGCACTATGGGAAGAAGGCAAGCCGGCGGAGGCAGTGTGATGCTCTGGGCAATGTTCTGCTGGGAAACCTTGGGTCCTGGCACTTAAAGGATCTGCTGCTAACGTCTTGGTGCCCCATTTTTCCAGTTTACTGAAATTTAAGCAGTTCAAGTCCAGTGAATAACCTGAAATGGTACAAAGGTAAGCGGTAAACTGGCAGAGGTTACAAAAAAAGTTTAGGTTACCAAAACCTGAAAAATAATGTACATTTCAGAGTTATAAAAAAAGCCCTTTTCAGGGAACAAGTAATGGGGTAATCTTACAGCTGTTCTGCAGCAATGGAAGGAAATTATGCCTTGAAAGTTGATGCAAACAATTCTTACAGGTGTCCCAACATTTGTTGATTACTTACAAACCCTCTGTCTGTATAAAAGCAGTGTTGGAACAGACTGTGTTACTACACCCTCTGAAGCATTATTTGGACAATATTGCACTGCAGGAAGTAGTATATTGCTATCATAATGGCGAGAAAAAGGCAATTAACAAAGGAAGACAGACAGACCATTATAACCCTTAAAAGTGTAGGTTTTTCCTTTAGAGAAATTGCAAAGAAGGCCAAGGTGTCAGTGAGTACAGTTTCCTACTGGAAACTGGAAGAAACTCTGACAGGAAGAGGTCTGGCAGACCCAAAGCCACAACAAAATCAGAAGACAAGTTTCTGAGAGTCAACAGCTTGCATGATAGGTGGCTCACAGGACAACAGCTTCAAGCACAGCCTAACACTGGTTGAAGTTAGGAAGTCTCAGTTTCAACTGTGTAGAGAAGACTTGGAGCTGCAGGTTTGACAGGTCGAGTGGCAGTAAGAAAGCCATTGCTAAGATGGCAAAATAAGAAAAAGAGGCTTGCTTGGGCCATGAAGCACTGCCAGTGGACTACTGAAGACTGGAATCTTTGGTTCATCACGCAGGGTTTTTGTACGCCGTCGAGTAGGCGAAAGGATGGTTCCTCAGTGTGTGACACCAACTGTCAAACATGGAGGAGGAAGAGTGATGGTCTGGGGCTCTTTTGTTGGATCCAGAGTCGGCAACTTGCACAGAGTGACTGTCATCCTGAACCAAAAGTGCTACCACAGCATTTTGCAGCGCCATACAATACCCTCTGGTCTACACCTAGTTGCTCAGGGGTTCATCCTACAGCAATATAATGACCCAAAACATACCTCCAGGCTATGTCAGAACTACCTTAGAAGAAAAGAACAAGATGGTAGGCTTCAAATTATGGAATGGCCAGCAAAGTCTCTAGACTTAAACCCTATCGAGCTGGTTTGGGATGAACTGGACAGAAGGGTGAAAACAAAGCAACCTACAAGTGCAACACATTCGTCGGAACTTCTGCAATAGTGTTGGGAAGAACTTTCCGAAAAATATTTGATTTCCATTGTAGAAAGAATGCCACGAGTGTGTTCGGCTGTTATATCTGCAAAAGGTGGATACTTTGATGAGTCAAAAATGTAGATGACAATTTGTTAAACAAAACTATTCCATGATTTATTTTTTATCTCTAATTGTTTATTTGTTCTATGCTTTAATTTCAGAGTACATTGAAACATTAAACTGTGTACATTTCAATAAAAACTGGAAAAATGAAGGTGTTCTAAAACTTTTGACCGGTAGTGTATATACACTCAGTGGCCACTTTATTAGGTGCACCTGCTTGTTAATGCAATTATCTAATCAGCCAATCATGTGGCAGCAACTCAGTGCATAAAAGCATGCAGACATGGTCAAGAGGTTCAGTTGTTGTTCAGACCAAAAATGGGGAAGAAATGTGATTGAACTGACTTTGACCATGGAATGATTGTTGGTGCCGGACAGGGTGGTGTGAGTATCTCAGAAACTGCTGATCTCATGGGATTTTCACCCACAACAGTCTCTAGAGTTTACAGAGAATAGTGCGAAAAACAAAAATCATCCAGTGAGTGGCAGTTCTGTGGGCGAAAACGCCTTGTTAATGAGAGAGGTCAGAGGAAAATGGCCAGACTGGTTCAAGCTGACAGGAAGGCGACAGTAACTCAAATAACCACGCATTACAACAGTATGCAGAAGAGCATCTCTGAACACACAATACGTCGAACCTTGAAATGGATGGGCTACAGCAACAGACCACACCAGGTTCCACTCCTGTCAGCCAAGAACAGGAAGGTGAGGCTACAGTGGGCAGAGGCTCACCAAAACTGGACAGTTGAAGATTGGAAAAACGTTGCCTGGTCTGACGAATCTCAATTTCTGCTGCGACATGCAGATGGTAGGGTCAGAATTTGGCGTAAACAACATGAATCCATGCATCCATCCTGCCTTGTGTCAACGGTTCAGGCTGGTGGTGGTGGTGTAATGGTGTGGGGAATGTTTTCTTTGCACACATTAGGCCCCTTAATACCAATTGAGCATTGTTTAAATGCCACAGCCTACCAGAGTCTTGTTGCTGACCATGTGCATCCCTTTATGGCCACAGTCTACCCATCTTCTAATGGCTACTTCCAGCAGGATAATGTGCCATGTCACAAAGCACACGTCATCTCATGCTGGTTCCACAAACATGACAATGAGTTCATTGTACTCCAATGGCCTCCACAGTCACCAGATCTCAGTCTGATAGAGCACCTTTGGGATGTGGTGGAACGGGAGATGCGCAACATGAATGTGCAGCCGACAAATCTGCAGCAACTGCGTGATGCTATCAAATCAACATGGACCAGAATCTCTGAGGAATATTTCCAACACCTTGTTGAATCCATGCCACAAAATTCAGGCTGTTCTGGGGGCAAAGGGGGGTCCTACCCAGTACTAGAAAGGTGTACTGTACCTAATAAAGTGGCCACTGAGTGTATATATATATAATAAAAATCTGCAATTCAAATGCAGTCTGAATGCATGATGAGAACATTCATGTTCTGACATGGAAAAGTTTGTTAAAATAAATTTGCCTAAACATTTTATCTGTTTGATTTGTTTTCCTCTGATGTTGTTATTCATCTATTTTAAAGGCAAAGGGTGAAACCTTTTGAAGCAGACAAAGAACGACATCTGTATCACAACAATGCTGAAAGAATTTAGTTCAGCCAACAGGTTACTCAAAATGTGGTATCAAACAACTTACAAGGCTAATATTGCATGATATATTAAATACATCACAGTAGAAACAAGAAAACCCCCCCGATAATATTGATATAGAGAAGCCCAAATGATAACAATATATGGAGACACCGTCTCCACGGTGCTCCAACAGAAACCATTAAACATAAAAACATAATGCCTACAAATTGTCCTTTATGAGAAACCTAATTGCATCATGCAACTAGATCCTAGCAGCAGTCAGTATGTTACCTTATGTCATAGTGTTAACACAGTGCCAGACAGTGATTCATAAGAGCAACATCGTTAGATATGTGGACAGAGCCTACTCTCACCCCCAAACGTTACCCCCCACGGCTGAAAGTAAATCATCACAGCGGTCTGGTGAGCGCCATTGGGTATGTTTAACGCAGGGCTGTCCAGTCTTATCCGAGAAGGGATTCAGGTTGAATCAGGTGTTCTCGTGCTGGGCTACAACAAAAGCCTACACCCACACTGGCCCTTCTCGGATAAGATTGGATACCCCTGGTTTAACGTTAGTCCAATACAGTCGGCGCTGACTTGCAGCTGAATTTTGCCGTGTTCTTCCTCTCGCTGTCTTGCTGCTGGCACAGGATCCAGCTGCTCAGATGAATGCCTTGGAATCCCTGGAATTTCTGCCTCAAACAATGCACTCATTACAGGAGGGGTGTTGACTTTTCAGAGCTGAATAAATCTCCCTTCTCTAAAAAGATTGTAGCCGATTGTATTTGCGTCTCCTGCGATTGTGTAGTGAGGGAACCTACCCATTTTTTTGTTCTAGCTAGCTACAAGAAAGAAGATGTTGCAAGGAAATGTTTTACGGATTTCCAGTCCCTTTCCCTTAAATTCACATCGATTAGTACTTTAATTTAAGTTACATTCATTTTACATTGGGATTTAATATATAGGAATATTTTGACAGCAACCACAAGCAATTTTAATCATATTTTTAATATGGTTGCTGTCAAAGTAACCATCATCTTTCTACTTCTGGAATCTTTCAGGGCATGGTGGGGCCAGAACTGAGGGTAACTCGGACTGTTATGCCCCACTGGTCTTGCTCATGTCCGTGAGCCAGGAGTGGTGCAGTGCAGCTAAAGGCTGGTTTATGCTGGATTATGCAATACAATGTTTTCTGCATTTTTCCTTGGAAACGCAAAGCACAGTTGCCATTTTCTTCAACCCATGGTGAGCTAGCTAGCTTTTAGCTTTGAGTTGTGAGAGGAAGTTATGCTGCAAACTACTAAAGGTAAAGAAACAGAAAGCGGACATGCAGCTTAAGGATAATTCACATTATAAATACCATCACTACAAAGAGGTTTGTTCACATTGACTTGGTAGTGCGGTGCTTCTGTTCATAATTGAATTTTGATAACTTAGCAAGGCTGCTGCATCAGTATGATGTCAGGGGGAGTGGGGTAGGAGCAGAGAGGACTCTTTGGCCTCCTATCACATATTCCTGGTGCCTCCCAAAGCAGGGACATTGGACAGTGGGGATCTCACCTACAGTCAAGCACACCTGAGGCTGATTGGTAACCAGCCCAGGTGTATCTCTACCTCGGTAGTGGTATTGTAATATTGTTCAGTATGATACATGCACAAGGTTGCGATGGACCTTGCGATGGTCTCTGTACAACCTTCTACTATATCTTATGCTATGAACACACCCGAGTACGTGTTTGCTGGTTTACTGATATGATCTCGAATAACACAGTTTGGAGGGCCTTCTGTTCTTTCTTGGCAAACTGCACAAGTGCATTGCTTCACCTTCAAAATAATTTTCTTTCAAGGTGGAGAAAGACATCAGCCAGAAATAATTGTAGATAAATAGATATACATTGTACTGTATTTACTGTATATGTAACTTTTAAGTATGTTCCATTCATCTGGAATTTGTCCTGAAATTATTGTTATTATTAGTAGTACTAATATACCTTTTAGTAGAACTAGTGCTAAGGGTAGTTGATCTGCTGGTGGTAGTAGTATCATCATCATCATCGTTGTCATCATCATTAATATCATTAAGCATTGACAAGTATTTTCCTCTGCATTAATGAAACACATGTTGATATGTTTTTCAAACAAAATCCGAATTGAGGGTGTTAAAGTTTTAATTATTGAATTATCTGAGCCTTTGGAGCTTGCGCATTCAGTCTTAATTGGAGTTTTGTGCACTGAAGAGGAATTCATTGCTAGAATTAATGGATTTGCTCAATGAAAGACTTTGTGGGAAACGCATCAAGTGATTCAGAAATGACATTTTAGCTATTGAAGAAAAGAAAAGTGATTCCGTTTTATGCTTTCAAGTTTGCAAGACTCCCTTCGCTGTCTCCCAATTTTTTTTTTAACCTTGATTCACATGCCTGCACTTTATAAACAAGGCTGTCACGGTTTCACTCAAATTGGTGTAAAATCCAGATTCTCTGCAATTTCCCCTCTTTTATTCCCTCTTTTTATCCCCTCCCTCCCGCTCTCTCTCCTGTTTTCTTTTCACCTGGTCTCTGGAAAAGCTCCTTGACTTGCGTGGCGTGTGACGGCGCAGGATTGGGAAATCTGTCTGTCTGGAAGAAAAAAAAGGCAGTGAAATGGGAGGGTTTGAGTGTGGCTGGATTTTTTGTTGTTGCTGTTAGTCTGATTAATTCCTGCTGCGGGAAAGAAAAGTCACAGCTGGATGTAAACTGATGCGGGAGAGTTTAGGCAGCTCTGTCGGCGGCTGAGGGCAGCTTGGTCAAGTTCAATGTGATCTTCTCCGCTGTGCTTCTGTGAATATCGTCCATTAAAACAGGTAGACCTTTGCTCCTCGCATCCTTTCTGGAGAAATAAAAACACCATGGGCAGAGAAACAGTCATTTATGTGCGCAGGTGCTCCGGACGGTTTATTTTTAGTAAAGGACCCAACCGGCAACCAAGTTGTGTTGTTAATCCGCATACTTCTTTGTGTCCAATTTACTGAAGAGAAGAGTGAGCTGCCAGGTCGTTTTTTTTAACTACGGCTTTGTTTGTTGTGTGCCTGTGAGCAGTGATTATTGCCAGATAAAACATTATAGCATATGCCAGCGTTATGATTTGGTTTGCTTCTTTAGCATGGCAATGAGAGACGCCCAGTGAATCCAGGGTTCTGCAGTGGGTAGAAGGCGTTATGGAGAAGTCATGAAACATTTCACTGTTGGCTCTGGTCGTAGCTTGGGTTATGGCTATTGGGGAGTCTCTTATTGGGACATTGGATACCCAAAACCTGGGGTCCCTGTCCCAGTGGTGAGTGTGTGGGAGGAGTGGATTAGCACATGCTCCCTAGGAAGTCTGCTTCTAAATCCAGGGGTTTGCGTTCAAATCCCCGAGCCCAGGGGTGGCCAATCCTGGTCTTGGAGAGCTACAGTGTGTGCTGTTTTTTGTTTTCACGTCACCGAAATCAGCATTTAACTTAGACCCAAGAGACCCGGCAAGGTGAGTTAACTGTGTAATCACTGGCTTAAATAGATCAATGAGGCTAAGTGCTGAGTATCAACAGAAACCTGCACAACCTGTGGATCTGCAGGACTTTGGTTGGGGACCCCTGTCCAAGCCCCTTGTCCCTTAATTTTTCACGATCACAAGAAAATCCACTACATTGAGGGTGTCCCAAAGCTTCAAAAGTGAATTTCAGGGGGTTTGGTCCAAAGGCATTCTATTTGAATGTTTTGCTGTGTAAAGTTGGAAGTGTTGAATAGCGTTGTGGTTGCATGTTCACAGGAGAACCGTTTGGTGCTCCTCACCTGGCTAATTTGCTGAATTTCAAAGAGCATAGCAGGGGCCCAGATTAGGGTTAAAGTCATAGTTGTCCTTCCTAAAAGTTACTTGTCCTACTCACGTCACTGCGAGCGCTGTGGGTGAGCAGCAAAGAAGACTGTGTACGTCAAATATTTTCTAATGCTTTATTTTGAATACAGTATGTATATTTTTGGTACCTATTTTTAGGTCTACTTCTTTAGCTTGAATGCTACATCTCATTATCCCTCCCTCCTGCCAGACAAGCCATGGTCTATTCACCTTCCAATTTTCCTGGAAAGTGCGATCTCTGCTCTCTGAATCATATTTTCGCTGAGTTTTTACATTTACATTAATTTTAAGCATTTAGCAGACGCTCTTATCCAGAGCGACTTACAAGATGTGCATTAATACAAGGTAAGAACAATCATAGTTAGCGCACAAGATCAGTGGAGTAATACAGCAATAGACATCATTGCAGGCGTCTGCGTAACATACCTGTAACACTGGGAAAGAAAAGGTTAGTGGGTTTTTTTAAAGTTTTTTTTAAAATAGTGTAGAACAAGTAAACAGTGGTGACGACAGATTGACTAGATGGACAGTGTTCAGTGGTAGTGGAGTCTGAAGAGGTTGGTTTTGAGTCTCTTGCGGAAGATTGGAAGTGATTCCGCAGTCCTGACCGATTGCGGGAGGTCGTTCCACCAGCGAGGGACCAGGACAGAGAAGAGGCGAGACCGCGAGGAGCGGCTGCCAGGCGCCAGAGGGATGGGGCAGTCAGTTTGCCAGAGGAGGCGGAGCGGAGGAGTCTGGGTGGGGTGTAGGGAGTGATGAGTGACTGGAGGTATGGGGGAGCAGTACCTCTGGCCGCTTGAAAAGCAGTGACTTGAATCTGATGCATGCTGCGATGGGGAGCCAGTGCGGAGAGGAGAGTAGAGGGGTGACGTGGGTGAACTTCGGCTGGTTGAACACCAGGCGAGCGGCAGCGTTCTGGACTAGTTGCAGAGGCTTGATGGCACAGGCCGGAAGGCCTGCCTGCAAGGAATTGCAGTATTCCAGATGTAAGATCACCAGGGCCTGGACCAGGAGTTGAGTGGCTTCTTGGGTGAGGAACGGTCGGATCCTCCGGATGTTGTGGAGGGAGAAACGGCAGGTCCGAGTGATCGCTGCAATATGGCTCGAGAAGCACAGCTGGTTGTCCAGGGTTACTCCAAGGCTCCTGGCAGACTGAGACGGAGACACTATGGAGCCTTCCACGGTGATTGACGCATCAATCGTCGGGGAGCCCTTCGCAGGGAAGAAGAGCAGCTCTGTCTTCCCCAGGTTCAGCTTCAGGTGGTGGGTGGACATCCATGCGGAGATGTCAGCCAAGCATGCAGAGATCCGTGCCGGGAATCAGATGGAGGGAAGGAGAGAAAGAGTTGAGTGTCATCAGCATAACAGTGATAGGAAAAACCATGAGCAGAAATAACAGAGCCAAGTGACTTGGTGTACAGAGAGAATAGGACGGGGCCTAGCACCGAGCCCTGCGGGACTCCAGTAGAGAGGGTGTGGGGAGAGGAGAGGGATCCTCTCCAGGCCACCTGGTAGGACCGGTCAGCCAGGTAGGACTCAAACCATGTCAACGCAGATCCAGAGATTCCCATCTCGACTAGAGATGAGAGCAGGTGTCGAATACCACCAACAGGTTTTTAGCTGATCTTCTTTGGTTTTAGCCTTTTCAGTGGGGGTGGACTTGCACCCTTAATAAATCTCCACTACGTTGTATGTAGCCGAAAGATAGACACGACGGTTAACGTTATTTATTTTCTACACGGATATTTATGGTTGACTTGTGCAGCGTGTGCTCATGGGACTGTGTAGTAGTGAAGCTATGACGGTTGCCCGTAGGTGGCGTTAGTGACTAGTGCTCTGACTGTACAGTATATCATAACGTACACTGTAGTCGGGACTCAACGAGAGAGATTTTTCCATTCCCAACTAGAATGTGGTATGGAAGCTAACGTAATAGCTAGCTAATAATTCCTATATTTAACCGAGCAGGGATCTAGGAATGATTTGTGCTTGGACTGTAGGACGGAGATGAGAAATCACTGCAGGAAAATCACAACGTTTCTTCAGCCTGGTGGGAGGGCTCACTGAACTGAATATAAACAGTAACTAGCTAGCTAGTGTTCACGGATATATTGCTTGCTAATTCAAGGCTTGGTAAGTGATAAATGCATGATCACTTACTAAGCCTTGTGTTAGCAAGCAACTAGCAACAACAAATATCGATACCCAATGTCCGTGAATGCTAACGTTAGCTAGCTAACTAACTAGCTGGTTTTTGCTATTGTGTCTATGTGCCACGATCCGCAAACTTGCTTGGCTGCTGCAGTCTGGCATAGCAACAACAACAAACGCGGTGAGCACAGACTGCATGCGAGTGACGAGGTGCCGCTTTTCCCTTTTGGAATATCCGTGCATGACATGTTTGTTAAACAATTTAAAAAATAATAAAATCCTAAATTCACAGTCGTCAGCAGGACGATCACTTGGAAATCAAAGGTTGTCCTTAATTTTTAGTCATCTGAGACAATAGGAAGACTGTTAATCTGGGCCCCTGGCATAGACGTGCCCTTTTTTGAATACGTTGTTTTTTAGGTGCAGGCTTGCAACTTTGCAACTGTCGACAGACGCTGAATTTTACAAGCCACTCAAGCATTTGTTTTCAGTTGCATCAGACTTCTATCATAACCCCCAGGGTACTGTGTGACTGAAGCTTTTTTGTACTGTACACATGTGGATTTGCGCACTTACAGCCTCTCGCATCACAAAGCAGGTTTGCGGACCTTGCATTTTCTCATACATAAAAAAGAAATCCTTTTTCTTTTTTAACTGCGCCATTATGTTAACGATGAGTTAAATGCCAAGTCTAGATTGGCCTGTCTTTGTCATTATGCATTCGCATGTTCTTTAGAAAATCTCAGGCCTTGACTGACTCATTCTGAATCTGAAGTAGAGTAAACTGCTTTGCACTAATGGTACTGTGTGTGTGTGTGTGTTAGGGTGTTTTTTTCAAATGAGGGGCATAACAGGATGCCAGGAAACTGTACGGGGAAGGAGATTTTAATACCGGCGCATTAGCAGAAGAGTCATCAGGCATTCACTGCAGCAAACGGTTGCAGGGACATGTCTGGGCCGGAGTCTGGCGTTGTCCCCTGGTAGCGGTTGGAGGTTAACCTCATTTGCACCACGGTGAGGAACGGGGAAGTCTTTCCCTTAAGGGGCATCATCTCTATTATGCTTTTCTTCATGGAATATGCGAATAGTGTTTACAATTAATAAAAGATCCATGGATTTCTTTCTTAAATACTCATTGACTTAGTAATTGAAATACATTTGAAAAGACGGTACCTTAAAACCAGTTCTGTGAACAGGGCGAGAACACTGGAAAACTCCAAAGCCGCACAGCGGATTACTGGGCCTTCAAACACATCAGACCAGGGTTATATTTATTAAAAATTCTACAGAAATTATTTCTAACTTGTATAACTCAGATTCAATTGGAGACTACACATAAATGGAAGGTTTCTGTCAGAATCAGAATATTCCTTCTTATATCCACAGATTTACAAGTAGATCTTGAAGAGTCTATTACCCTTGAAGAAATAATTAGGGTGGTTTCATGAATGCAGTCTGGGAAATCACCTGGCCCGGATGGGTTTAAGTTCCTCACTACTGTTGTCTGTGTGTTCCAAATCAGTGCACTCTGAATCACTTCTCCCCATATTTTATCAGGCCTGCTTTACTTTGTTATTGAAAAAAAGATAAAGACCCCCTGGAGTGAAGGCCCTATGGTCCAATCTTCCTGCTTAACACTGACATTAAGATCCTGGCAAAAGATTTTTTTTCAACATAAAGTGTCTGTTTAATATTATTTATACCCCTTCCTCCGACCCCAAGCTAGAGTATCTCATATTTTTAGATGCAGGGAAGGCCTTTGATTGGGTGGCAGTATTTGTTTTATGCCATTTGGAAATATGGGTTTGGCCCCATTTTCATTTTGTGGATTTAGCTACTTCATTCATACCCCACTGCTGCTGTGCTAACAAATAATCTCTGATTGCTGCCCATTACATTATCAAGACATGGGTGCATGTGTTGCCCTTGCTGTTTGCGCAGGAAATTGTACCTCTTGCCTGCGCCCTATGCTGTAATCATTGTGCACTTGCATTTTGTACTCAACGAGCAACAGAATTTGTGGAAAGACCAATTTAAGGGTTTTTAATTTTGTAGTGAGCTCGCTGTCAGAGTGGAGTGAATGGAGGCCAGGTTTTTTAAAATTTTTACAGGCCATGTGCAGAGGGGGAAGCAGCTGAATTTGTCAGATGTGCACAGACCATATGGAATTCCAGGGGTCAAGGGTCACGTGGGGAACCCTTGATCCACTATAAGTTAAGACACAGGGGACAATGGACTGTGACAAAGTGCACAATCTGCAGCACTTCAGCTTCCTGAATGTAATGAAGAGCATGGCAGTCAAAACAGCAGCTGCACTTCCCATTCAGGCCCTGCTGTTTGTTAGGTATGGGGTTTCTAAGCCATCATGGTGCTGATTTTTTAAAGTGGTTTTGTGGATTTATTAGTATTGGTTGAATTTTGGACAAGGGTTACAGATTTGTAAGTTCTTTAGAGTAAGAAAAGAGGGAGAGGGAGAGAGTGAGGTTAAGCTCTCTCCCTAGGCATTCCCGCACAAAGCGATTACCTGCTTTTGATAATTTCCGAGAACTGGCAAGCCATCCGAGGCAGAAATCACTTCAGGGTGAAAAGCTGGGGCAGAGTGCAATGGAGGGATGGGGGCACGGCTGCCTGGATAGATTTTACATTCCAAGGAGAAGGGAGCGACCGCAAAGCAGCGTTTGAGCTTGGGGAGAAAACTACTCCATGCAAACTCCGCCCGTACGTAGCAATTACGAAACGGCAGACAAATGGAGATACAAGTATCTAGCGCCTCTGGCTTTGATCAAGACACACAGGTGCTATTTTAGGAACCACCCCGCGGGATTTGGTACTTCCTCTAATCCAGCTAAATACAAAAGGCAGGCCTTGCGCTGAGCTATTGGTCTCACTTTGTCTGTGCCTTCATTTACCTGCCGCAAGCCCTTTACGACAGAATGAACAGAGGCTGTCACTTGATTTTACCTGTGTTCCTTCACCTGTGTACTTATTTATAATTGTGTACATAATCACATCCTCATTCCTACAATGTTGAATTGGACATGATGCGCAGACATAATGCCGTCATGTAAGGCCAGGAGTACTGTTTTGCACTCAGAACAAACTTTTTGGTTATTATATTTACTGTATTAGACAGTGTAGCAGTCATAAGCTGTCCATCGTTACTCACGATGGCTTGACTGTCAAACATTGTGCTCCTGCTTAGGGGCCTCATTTTGATGTACATTATCTAGACCATTTTGAAACTTGGTGCTGGTTACTCTAATGCCTTGGGAGTTTCACAGACAAGTTAAGTACAGTACCTATGGTTTTTACACTATAGGTACACCATTTCTATAATGCACTAGTCTGCTCTTGCAGCCCCTCTGCTAGGGTGCTGTGGTGTGGCAATCATTAATATGTGGAGAAGCGAAGAGCGGAGAACTCGGAAGGGACACTTTGCCTTGACTCACGTGTTGGTCTTAAAACTTTGCCTTAGGGGCCTCCCGGGTGGTAGAATGTCCGACGCTGCCCACTGCGACTGGGGTTTGATTCCACCGGCCGCGCCAGTTTCAACTTTGGCCGGGAGTGCCACTAGGGGACGGAAATTGGCTGTCCGCCCCAGGGTGGGGGGAGGGAAGCCGATATGAGCTCGCTGCTTATAGGAGTGGCCCTGTGTGCATACCAGAGTTATGGTGACGACTTGGCGGGTTCCGGCTCGGAAGAGGTGGTGCTCCGCCGCATGTCACTGTGGGTTTCAGGGCTATGGAAGCGAGCTCTCAATATTAGGGAGGGGGATAATTGCCATGTAAAAGAGGGTATAATTGGCTCCTAAATTGGGAGAAAAATCGGGGAAAACAGCAGAAAGAGACAATAGAAAAATCAATGACAATGAAACTTCACCCTCGATTAAAATCTGCATACTCCCCATCAGATGCTCTTGCAGTCAGCGGACCACGTCTCACATCAGGCAGGCGTGACAAGAGGTCTCCAAAGTGACACATTTTAAATAGGGTCCTTATTTGTGTCAGTGTTAAGGTAATGCTATGGCCAATCATTAGGTACATCAGAATGCAAGGCAAAATGTCAACATATTGAACTGTCTGGGGTTGCATTTCGTTCAAATGCACATAGAAATGACTTCTGCAAAGTTTTGGGAAACTTCATTGAGACTTAGAGGTGCATGCGGCATGTGCAATTTTGAAAACAACATTTTTGAGAAAAAAACAAGAAATTGTATTTAAGAACGAAATTTTTGAGAACAACATTGAAATAGTTTTTAGAAATAGTTTTTGAGAACAACATTTTATTATTATTCTCGTGCCTCCTTGAGTCCTACTCCTGGTCGGTGTCCAGCTTGCGCTTGCAGCAGCGAAGATTTGGCTGCTTAGAGCGGTCATGCTCAACTGCCTGCAGCACAAACTGCAGGTTCTGCTCGCTCCTGACTGCTGTCACGAAGTCTGAAGTGAGTTTGACACCGCGCTCGGCGCAGTCGTTGATGGCACGTACGTTCGCCACACCCGCCTGGAATGCTCCACTGGTAGCCTAATCCTGTACGAGAGACTGCTGGTGCATGCCGAACGGCGAGGTTGGCCAAGCTGGTGGTCAGCGAGAGGGCTGGAAACTTTGGCTTCCTGAAGCCAGTGCCAAAGCACAGCTGTGGGGCTCGCATGGGGAGATCAGCCGGCTTGTACTCCAAGATGGCTTCCGTGAGTGCGTGCCGCTCGCCAACTGGCACCTTGGTGCTGAAGAGTACCAGGGGCAGCATCTCACCCGTCAGGTACCAGAGATGCCGCTCCAGCTCCTTGATCACTGATGCTGCGATGCCTGCGTCAACGGACTTGTACGCATAGAGGTGGTGGTGGAGTGTGAGGTCATTCCAGGCGGCATCTATGGCTGTGTCGCAGGTCAGCCACCACGTTGCGTATATGTGCGTGATGAAGTCGGCAAACGCCAGAATCTTCAGCACCTGCTGCCGCGTGGTGATGGTGCCCTGGAGAAGAAACACGATGTGCTGCTCCATCAAGGCCAGCTTGAGAGTGTAGAGCAGCTTGGCCATTCATCGCGCCTTGTGCAGCGCTCCTGGCCGGTGGAAGGTCATTGGAGTCTGTGCTGCACCGAGTGCACCCAGATACACAAGACACAGCTGCACAAACTCGCGGTAGTCGCCTTGCTTGTAGTCAAGCACTCCCGCAGCACACGTGGTGAGTTCAGCATGCAACTTGCCCAGGAACAGTGGTTCGGCATTGCCAGAATTGTACATTTACATTTTAGGCATTTAGCAGACGCTCTTATCCAGAGCGACTTACACAGTTTACATTTCTTTACATACAATCCATTTATACAGCTGGATATTTTTACTGAAGCAATTCAGGTTATGTACCTTTAGCTCAAGGGTACAATGGCAGTGCCCCCCACCTGGGAATTGAACCAGCAACCTCTGAGTTACAAGTCCAGTTCCCTAACCATTATACTACACTGCCGCCCTGAATGTAGCAGGACAGTGGGCCGCTGTCGTCGTGCAGCACCAGGTTCCAGTTGTCCTGCAGACACGCGAACAAGGCAACCTCTGGCGAGCGCGACATCTCACCTCGCCGATGTGGTGCCAGCACCCAGACCAAAGCAGTGGTCGACCCAGTGACAGCTGGATGGCAATGCAGGCTGCCATGAGATGGCCAGTGTTTGACGCGGTGGTGTCAAATGCCATGTTGACAACCTGGTCGGCGCAGCGCCACTCCTGCAGCAGCTTGCACGTCAGCTGGGCGATGATTGTTCCGCACGCCTCTTCAGTCCCCTTCGTGTATGCCGGCACACGAACAGCTTGAGCTGCGCCGCATCTCCGACCACCGTCCGACGCTCCTCCAACTGGCGCACATTGCTGAACGTTGGCGTCAACTTGCTGTCCCAGTGCAGGGTGCACATGGGAGGCAGTGTCCACTGCTTGTGGCGTTCCTCGCTGATGGCCTCCAGAACTTGGCGGAGCAATCGCTCCGCCGTCACGTAGGGTGCTGGTAACCCCCTTCAGTCGTAAAAGCTGATGTGCCATTGCACCTCTAGATCACCACGGATTGCAACAATATTTTGCATGTGTTGTGACAACATGAAATGGAACACTTTTAGTGTTCAATATGATCAGACCGATCAATATGCTGGAAATGTGTATTCTGATGCACCCTACCAATCATGTGTCTCCCAGCTACACCTGGCACTGGCATAGTCTGGATTTGAGTTGGACTGTAGGGCACACCTCTTTAGCCTGGTATGGCCCTTGGGAGCTCCATGCAGTGATGTAATAAACTGACCCCGTCATGGTGCAACAGCAGTGTTCCTGGAGGCTTATTGCAGGACCCTATGGACCCCCCCAGCCCCAGCATTGCTTTGTAAGAATTTTCAGGCCCTACCTTTAGAACAAATGCAGGATGCGAACAATGAAAACACCAATGAAATTAACAGGGGGCACAAAAAAAACATTGATTGTCACATTGACCTATATGACGAGCATGATGCAGAACAATGGATGAATTCGGAAGATGTAATAATGCAAACGTAAACACAGGAACACACACACACGCACGTGAGGGAGGAGGTCCAGGAAGGGGTGACATCAATGTTTTTGATGTGCGGATGATGTCAGACCAATACAATTTCCTCAACGCTGCAGTCTGTGATTGGCAGATTCATGTTTGCCTTTTCTTTTATCATTCATATTCTTCTCAACCTTCACCCACGTGGTCAGTTCTGCTGTGCTGGTGCCTGCTCCTTGAAAGAGAATTGTACGGTGTTGTGAAGAGACTGGATGCAAACTTACTGACAGATAGGACGTTTGTGTGTGTGTGTGTCTGCGTGTAAATGTGTACACTTGTGTGTCATTGTGTCTTTGCGTATGTCTGTCTGTGGACGTGTGTGTGTGCATGCATGAGTGTGTATATTTGTGAGTGTGTGGGTCATTTTTTCTATGTGTGTATGTGTCTCTGTGTGTAAGTGTGTGTGTGTGTAGGTAGTTGTTCTGTGGGAGCGTATGTGTGTACGTGAGTGTATATATTTGTGTGTGTGTGTGTCTGTCTGTGTGTGTGTGTGTGTGTGTGTGTGTGTGTGTGTGTGTGTGGAGGAGGGGCATTTGTTCTGTGGGAGCCTGTGTGTGTGTGTAAGTGTATATTTGTGAGTGTGTGGGTCATTTGTCTGTTTGTGTGTATGTGTTTGTGTGTAAATGTGTGTGTCTTTGTTCTGTGTGTTTCTGTCTGTCTGTCTGTCTGGGGGGTGGGTGTTTTCCCACATCCAGCAGAGCAGAGCAGTATTAATGAGACAGTGCTTGACTAGGGAGCACATGAGAAGGATTAGCATCTTCTGCTAACAAGCTCTGACTCCTGTTGCCAAACTGGGGCTGCTGCAGGGGATGCTGTTGGAGGTAACCCCACACCCCTTTTCAATAGTAAGGCAGTGCATCGATGCATAGGAGAAACTCTATGACATAAGTGGTACAAGTATAGAAAACAAAACAATCATAGATACAAGAGCAACCTTGAATAGGACTGTTTCAGTGCAGAGCCCCTTCTAAGAGATGACGTGTGCTGTAATTGTAATGTGTAATGTAAATTGGGGGCTTCCGTTTGAATGAGGAACATAGCAAAAAAGCCTCCTGTTTAGACAGCCTGTGACGGCAGAGTGCATACAGAGGGCCAAGGGGAACGAGTTGCCAGGGAAACCCGTTGGAATGGGATTGTCTTTGTGCGTGAAGTTCCCGAGACAGCTGACGGAGACGGGATGACACCTCAACCGTGCCGGGTGGGGGAGGGATTGTTTTTTCGTGTACACTTTCTTAGCATGTGTTTGGGGTCCGAACTTAAAACGTAAACGTGGAGAACCGTATCGGTGAACTGAAGTGTTTTTCCAGAGTAAAGGGGTCCCGTGGTGGTGGGGGGGGGCAAGCTTTATTAAATAAGAAAAGCTAGAGAGTGCCGATGGATGGGGTGTAATTGGCAAGATGGAGTCCATTCTTGTCTCTCCTCGGTTCTTTGCTTCACCCCACTCCCCCCCCGTCATGACCCTGTGGCTTCTAACAAATTTGCCCATTATCCCTATATGGGCCGGTGCCATGGCCTCTTATAATTAAATATTTCATCCTCTGGTGCACCTCTGATGAGTAATACATGGGAAGAGGAAGAGACTGGCCATGAAGTGTTGACAGCGTGCAGGATGGGGGGGTGATGTGGTCATGGGGAGGGGGGGCGAGAGCTGGAGCTTTTCTCCCCCCCTCCCATTCTCATGACCTGTTTCAATACACAATTACACTTTTTGGGATTTGCAGCCATGAGTAAAGTGCTCATTAATGCAATTTCTCTCCAATTAGCCTGTACACCTTGGGTTGACATTTTATAGTTGGATTGCCATCAGTGTATAACGCTGTCATTGATGAAGGCAGTCTGCTGGAACATTTTGATCTTAAGACTCATCTTAAGTGGGAAAATGTTGAGCACGGGTGTTTCATCAATGTATTTAATAAGAATGGAATGGAATTGTTTCAGTTTGAATATGCAAAATGTTTGGACTGCCAGGTTTGTATGGATAGGGTGTAAAGCCATAGCTAGTTACCCCACCCCCACTGTGGACCCCATACTCCCTCACCACCAGCACCACTGCTAAGCAGGAATTCAAATCTATGTAAACAACACAATGACTCTTAATTGTGTTGTTTTGGAAAAATGTGTTTTCTTAGCTTCACTGATTAAAGAAACACATTTTGGGGTTGTTTGAATAGAATTTTGTTGTTGCCATTCTCACTGTTCTGAAAAGGTTGCCTATTGAAAAAGTATCTTGGTAAACATGCTGTGTTATTGTCATTATGTTTACGAGCAGTATATTGCTCCCATAAAATTGCAGGAAGGCCTTTAGTCTTGTGACTTGACAGCCATCTTGTGTTGTGCAATGTCAGGAAATCTGCATGAACGTTTGTATTGAGTACATTGTAATAATCTTGCTAAAATGCTACAGTACAGGAACTATTATGCATAAGCTTGGGCCACTAAAGTAACAAAGACTCCATGCTACAGAGCTACCTCAAAATTGGAAGAATGAAGTATCGTAACACCAAAAATGGGTGGAGCTACAATTATCTGCCAATCAAAAGGGTTTGCCCTTCGCAACAAGACACAATGATTGGTTCAAATTAGTAAGTTAATTATAGCATAGGGTAGCTCCACCAATGTTTAGTGTCACAGCACCTCATTCACCCATCACTACCTCAGTCCTGTCCTGGACTGATTTGACCCAAAACATTTAGCCTTTTTTGGGGGGGGGGGGGGGTGGTTTGCAAACACTGTGGCCTGTTTTGAGGTCATACTGGTTAGAATGGCTGATTCAAAGGAAGAGTATATAAACACCTGACCATTAACACTCGGGTGAACTTTTGTATATTGTTTTTGGATCGGAATAAGGAACATGGATTTTTTTTCTCACTTTTCCGTGTGCAGCTACGATTCCTCCACTATAATACTCTCGCTGAGGTCTACAATGAGGAGACGTGTGGTCATAACTGTATTCAAAATAGATAGGCTCATGGTATTATGCTGTTTTTTCAGCCTTATGGAAGTTGGTTTCGAGAGCACTTTTGAGGGTCACTAGGGGAGTTTTGTAGTAGTCGGGTTGAAATGAGTTCAGATAAGCAGGCAAGCGGAATTTTGGGGCTTTGCTTTGGTCAAACGGTTTGCTTCTGGGGGTTTTTTTTGCCAAGAAGAGGCCATAAAGCCTTTCTAAGCCGAAAATTGCGGAGGGCGAAAGAATTTGTGACATCCTGAGGAGAGTGGGCAAAAGTGTAAACTGGCAATGTTTAGGTGGCTCCCTAACCGGGAGTCCTGTAGCCTGATTCGTCAAGCAACTTCGGCTCAGCGCTGTTTGTGCGTGTCGGCGTGGAGGTGTTGAATGTGGCAATTTCGTATAATGTTCATAAATCTGTAAGCATCTATACAATGCCAGCTCAGTTTTTCTCCGATCTAGCACATATTGCCCAGATTCCTGTTCTCTTATTATGTGCCTGAAACCACAGTCGTATGTATTATTGATTGATTTATTCATTGACATTATTGTGAATAATAATTTTTCTTTTTAGTAGTTTCCCTTTACCCCTCCCAACATACAGAGGGAGGAAGAGAGACATATAAACAGCAATGTTGTGGGAACCAAAATATGGGCAGAGGCTCCAAGGCATTAAAGACTACCATACGCATTTCAAGAATTGTCAACAAACAAAAATGCACTAAAGAAAGGCAGCTAAATGGCCCAGCGGTCTAGTGCACCGCGCTTTGGAGCGGTGTGCGCTGCCCGTCAGAGACGCGGATCGAAACCCGCGTTTCTACCAGACCGGCCCTGGTCGTCAGCCCGATCGGAGGCGGCATTTGGCTGTCCGCCTCCGGGGGAGGGGGGAGGGAGAGCCGGCACGAGTCCGCCGAGGAGAAGGTTAATGGAGTCCGTGGAAGATCTCCGTCTCGAAAGAAGGCGGGGAAATAGGTCCAGGAATACGAATCTCGTTCCCGGAGGACGGGCGGTGGACTCGTGAGGGTGGGGAATTGAAAATAAAATAGAGGGTATGATTGGCTACTAAATTGGGAGAAAACGGGGAAAAATCAGAAATAAAGAAAAAAAGAAAAAAAAAAAGAAAGAAAGGCAGCTAAGATTGACATTTCCAACACAGGACTGATTTACCTTTGAAGCAGTGTTGGAACACTTCATGGAGAGCCAGGGTGCTGGGAAACATCTTGCGCCTGGCTTTTGTCCTGATACATGGTCAGTCAGCCAATTAATCTTTTGTTAGGCCAGTTCTTTTGTACCTGGCTAGGTTACCAGTTTCATATTGGGGTGAAAGATCACTCTCAAGTTTCTTTAAATGCAAAGAGCACCTTCCTGCAGAACCCAATCCTGTGTCTCAGAAGGGCACCAGCCCAGGTGTTTACTTGGAATATTGAGGGGGAGGGATGTTGGATTTAAATCAATGTGTGTTTAAGTCAGGGATTTTCGTTCTCTGTGCTTGGGTTTCATACTGTTCCTCATATATGCCTCTGTCAGACTTTCCTTGGGGAGAAGCAATGTGTGTTCGATGGATTGGCCATCCCACTTACCTGGATTGAACCCAATAGAACGCTCTGGGATACTCCAGACAAGGGTGTTAATCATTTACCGTTTCAACTCTTAAGAATTTACTAGAGGTTTTAAAAACAGTTTCTAGCTGATTGTAGGGTTCTCATGACAACTGCGTCTCCTGGCAACTGTGTAGTAACCATGTACATTGCAATTCAGTGGTCAGATGAATGGCAAAAAAGATAACAATCTTGCATCTATTCCCATTCTGCCCATGAATGAGCAGAAAAGTCTTAAATTCGTACATTAACTATGAAATTGGCCTTGGTCCGTTTGCCTATGATAAATGGGTCTGAATTATGTAAAATGTAAACTTGTATTAAAATACCTCATTTGTACCTTGTATGGTGTCTAGTTATCTACCCTCATATTCACCCATCTGTTTTTATTTAATCAAAACCCTTTTCTTTCGGTCCAATGTCATAATCCAAATATAAAGGTGCTTCAGCATCCACACCTGTAATGGCGTGCTTTGTAAGCAGCTTTAAGTAATATAACCCTTGTTTTCTGTCTGCAGCAGGCCTATGTGTCCTCCAGCCAGCAGATGGCGCCCCCTAGTCCCAACACCAACAGTAGCAGTAACAGCAGCAGTGGGGGAGGCGAGCAGCTGAGCAAAACGAACCTGTACATCCGAGGTCTTCACCCAGGTACCACGGACCAGGATCTAGTCAAGCTGTGCCAGCCGTGAGTATCTTGTTCCCTCGCTCTCCAGCTGGTTTTTGTTACTTTAATGGGTCTTTGGTCACATCATACACTCAAACCCACAATGCTGCCGTCACAATTCTCTCTCTAGCACAGAGAAGCCTTGGTGGTCCATAAGTCTGTCGTCTTGCACGTAATGCAGATTCAAAGCCTTGAAAAACACTGCTTCCTTTAGTAGTGCACTTTAGACTATAGACTATTCTTTGTAGATGGGAGTCTTCCGTAGAAAGAGTTTGACAACCCACAACTGATTTGTGGGTAATAATGCCAGGATAAGATTTTCTGTTATGAATCTATGACGTTTTTTTTTTTGTTAGTTTTTTCTTTTCTTTCTTTCAATTTTTTTCTCCCCAATTACAAGTCTGCAGTTGTGCCTCTCGAGTCGCCACCGTGCCACCTGCACCTGGGCAAGAAGCACCACAGCTGAAGTGTGTGCACTGCTTCAATGCATTCACCTGCGATCCAGTGACTATTTTCCACACTACAGGCCACACAGTACTACAGCAGGGCTAGCACTGTTTGGAGGAAAGGTGTATATCTCACTGACGACAACTGGTAGCCTGTAGGCTACATAACATTGTTTTATTATTTGTCTTCTGTGGAAGTGGGCATAGACTAAGACAGGAAGGGTGGAAGGGTGGGGGTAGGGAGGGAGGGAGAAAGAGAGAGACAGAGAGAGAGAGCGTGACTGATGTAGAGAGAATGTGAGCAGGAAAGGAGCAGGGAGAGAACGAGAGAGGGAGAAAAAGAGAGGAAGAGCAGAGAAATAGAAAGTGAGAGATAGAGAAGGAAGGAGGGGAGAGCAAAGGGGCCAGAAAGGGGGATGCACATTCTAAATGTCCTTATGTGACCCCCCTACTCCCCCCTTTCCTCTAGAGGCTGAAAGAAACGCAGCAGCCTTTTCAGACAGGGTGGGGTGCGGAGGGGTTGGGGTTGTAAAAGAAATGATCCTCAGCCATTCCATTTTCCAGAACGTCTGAACAGCTCCACTACTGACTGCAAACTTCCCTCCCTCACGACCAGCCCGACCAGGACAAGGACTGGGAAAGTCACCGTTTCACAAAAACATGCTAAATAAGTAAAAAAGAAGAGAAAAGTCCTTGCGTAATCAGACATTAGTTTTGGGTTTTTCACGCATTCCTTTCACATCCACATCATACGTGCGTTTCAGATGCAAGTCCTCGGATTATGTTGTTGTCTGTAAATCTTGTCGCAGAGGACGGGCCGGTTTGGCCCCATGCAAGCCCAGACTGGCCTAGTCTTCCCGGAGTCCCCTTTATCTCCAAACTCCCATGCTCTCATTTGCTGCTAGTCTTCACGCACCAAAGGGTCGCGTTGTGGGAATGTTGGGTGAAATGCGGGATTGGGGAATCTTCCAGAACATTCCCAGTTTCCATGTCTCTGTCACTGCATAACAGAAACATAACAGAAAAGGCTTGCGGTGTGGGATGTGCTAAATAAAAATCCTGACTAAAGCATCTTCATTTCCTGCACTTCCCGTCAGTGACACACGCCAGAGCACTCTGGAAATGAGCGGTGGCAAAACTCTGACACGCTCGGTGTCGGCAGTGTATGGAAAAAATTCACAGGCGTTTACGTGCTTCCAAGCTGGCAGGGCCCAAGACCAGACTTTCCTACAACTTGGCGCTCAACCCCCCCAACCCCCAACCCCCCACCCTCCTCTCCCGTGGATAATGCAATGAAAGAAAGCAAATGTAATTCCTTCCGGAAAGTGTTCTAGGCTAGTCTTATCCTCTGCCCACCAGGACAGCTCTCTTGTCTGTCTCAGATTTCTCTCTCTCTCTCTTTCTCTCTCTCTCTCTCTCTCTCTCTCTCTCTCTCTCTCTCTCTCTCTCTCTCTCTCTCTCTCTCTCTCTCTCTCTCTCTCTCTCTCTCTCTCTCTCTCTCTCTCTCTCTCTCTCTCTCTCTCTCTCTCTCTCTCTCTCTATTTCCCTCTGTATTTTCTGTTTCTTCTACATTTACTCTCCTCTCTTTATTTTGAGTTTCTTTTTCCTCCTCAATTATTAACTTTTTTTACCCCTTCCTGCCACTGCCCCCCCTCCTTGCGGGGAGAGCCCGCTGTCTGACAGTTTTTTGAGATGGTAATTTCACACTGACGTCGTCGGATAAATGGCTCGTCTGACAGCCAGGGCCTCTGTTTTCCTTGCCAGAGCCGGCTGATTATGCTCCCCTGTCTGGAAAATAGGGAAATTTGGCCCCCTGACTCTTTCCACACGCACACAGGGATGGCCCGACCATAGCATACTACACCCCGGTATAACGTCTGGCGGCACATTGACTCGGCTTATTTTTTTTTTGGGGGGTGGTGGGCTGACGGGCTGGCCAAAGGAGAGGACCCAGAACTTTCCAGAATTTTGTGAGGCCCATCCGATTGGGGAAAAAGGTGTCGGCTGCTTTTAAGTGTTTGTTTGTGTCAAAAACGCCCTGGAATACCAACTTCCTGTCCGGAATATTTTTACTTTGCTTTAGCTTTGAAACATGCTTTGATGATCAAAGTAGATCTTGCCGAAGATAAGTGAGCCAGGGGTTTGAACATAGAGGCCTGGGGAGAAGCAATGAAACTTTGCAGAGAGAGAGAGAGAGAGAGAGGAGGGGAGGGGGAGGGGAGGAGCAAGAGAACAGAGGAAGGAGAGGGAATAAGGGAGAGAGAAAGAAGGGAAGACGAGAAGTGTAGAGAGAAAGGAGGGAGGGAACTAGAAAAAACAGGAGAAGAAAGGAGAATTTAGATGGGAAAGAAAGAGTGGAATAGTAGAAAAGTAGAGAGAGATATGACAGAAGAGGGAGACAGAGAGACTGAGAGAACCAGGCAGGGAGAAAGAGAGGATTGAAGAGAAATGGAGAGAGGGAGAGGGAGAGAGAAGGAGGGAGTGAGCGGGACCTGCTCTTTTTACAGCTGTCTGGAAGTGTTGGCTCACCAGAGGCAGCCTGGCCCGACAGGATGCAGGGAACCATCGGGGAAGGGGAAAGATAAACACGAGAGTGAGGGAGCTACGAGGGGGGCAGTGATACAGAGAGACGGGGCCCACCTCTGCGCCAGGAGGTACTGGCGGCCATGGAGCTGGGACGCAACGGAAAGGGAACACAGCAGCCCATGGACGTCAGATACACAATCTTAAAGACCCTGTACAGTCAAAACTGTGGGGTTGAAATGTGTCGTAGGTAGTGTGAAAATAGCAAAGCACAAACATTTACAGCATAAAATCAACTTTTTAAGAAAAACATGTCTTTTTTCTGTCTTAACTCCAAATATTTACGACGGTTGCTGAAACATTGGAGATGTCACATTGTCCTTTTGGGTGGAGACTTCTCACCAGGTGGGCTGAGCGAGGCCCCTCAAGGCGAGAAGTGCCTACCTTTACATTTAGGTAAAAATACAACCCGCTCACCTGGGTTGTATAGCCTACAAAAGTGAAATAATGCTTAGACATCCTTATATTGGTTATCAATTGCCGTTTGTCTTCACAAAAATGCGCCGTCTTTGGTTGCTACACCGATCAGGGTGGTTTACATGGTCTTCCTAGATACCCCCAGTTTTGCTATGAAGCGTGTTTATTAGGCCTATCTTTACATATAAAGTACTGCCCTACTGAGTTTTATATAGCCTACAAAAGCGACATGACTACTAGCCACAGGAGGGATGGAGAGAGTGAGGGAGGAGACAGAATAAGAGGGATCAGAGGAATAGAGGAAGTGTCAACTAAGGGGGAATATAATGAACTGGTCAAAGACCACCACGTTAAGTAGGTCAGAGTTGAAAAGCCCCTCTAACTTCCAGCTCCCCCACTCAGCCACTATAACTGCTGATCCCTCTGGGAGGGGTCAAAGGTCGTGGAGTTTCCGCATTCCGACCCCTCTGGCTGTTCACAGGGTGGCTGACCGTGACTGTGTCCACACACAGTGCTGGCCTTCTCCCTCTCTTTTTAAAAAGGCCCTTTCTTCAGTGAGTGAGTCGAAACAGCCACTGTGTTATACCTGTAAATATCTGAGGCCCGAGTAGCCTCCGTTACCGCTCTGTGCAGCCTGTGAAGAATGGCAAAAAACCCACAAAAAACACCCACGGCTGTTTCAAACATCAAAAAGCCCCACCCTGTAAAACCGGGGAACAAAAGAAGAAAGGAATGTTTAATTCAATTCACACACTGATCTGTGGCGTGTGTAACATTTTTCATCGGAGACAAGCAAGTGACATTACTTGGAGATCATGCCGTCTTATTCTCTTGAAAAAGCCCTTTAAAAAGGCATAATTAATTCATTAATAGGGGTAGCCAGGCCATTATTATAAATAACAACCATGGTGTATGAATAAGGTGTAAACCAAGTTGCATAAGATATTAACCACTGTGCCAGAAGTGTATATGTGTGTCAGATGTCCTCACAAAAGATTATATTAGACTTAAATGTCCTCAACTCAGGATATTCTTTAATTACATGGCCTAGAATGGCTTATACCACTTGAAAGCAGTGCCTAACACTTAAAATAAAATAATGAATTTCATGTGAACAGCAAACTATGGTAAACATCTTTAAAAGGATTGCATTCAAAACATGGTTTTGTTGAACTAAAATCATCTCTTTGAATTAGTTCACAATTCATGTAAATTTATCATATTGAAGTTGGGGAAACCAAGAGACTGAAAACATGAATGACAAATATGGGCATATGTGGGGAAAGTATGAATGTTCATTGATAATTTGATCATTAACAGGGGACAGAGCCTCAGCAGTACAGTTTTTCTGTGCATGTGGTGATAATGAGCTAAAATTATAATTTTTTAAAATATTTTATTTCTTTTAAATCTTTTGGCCTGGACCATGCTGAACAGCCTCTTTAACCTTCTGGTAGGTGAGGGAGGTTTGCCCTCATTCACAGCCACCAGGTGCTTCTCGGAATTCCTCTTGAAAAATGTCACCAGCGCCATCTCTAAACTCGCTGCCTCTCTGCCGCTCTCAGTGTGCTGTGAACATTGCAGTCTTGTTTGGTCTGCATTTGACTCCACCCCATTGGTTTCTAGGCAACCAATGAATACATGTGATCCCCGCCCCCTGTATACCCCGGTGACCTGTTCCTTCCTCAAGTCATTTTACAATAGGCAACCAGTCTCCTGCTCAGCTGGCTAAGCCATCTCAGATACTTATTTCAATTTTTTTCTCCTTTTGATTTTCTTATTTTATTCCCAAAGAGATTCCAGGCAAATTTTACTGTACATTCGACTTAAATTATTCACATCAAATAGACTCAGAACTTGAACTTGAATGCTGGGGAGGGATTGATGGTTTGCCCCCACATAAATATAAAGCAACATTAATTTGGCCCAAAGGCATCGACCATTAAGGGTTGAGTACTTTTTTTTCTTCAAATAAAATGTATCCGATTTTTCCCCATTTTTCTCCCAATTTGGTGGGCAATTGTACCCTCTATTAATTAAATTTCCCTCCCCCCACGAGCCTGCTGCCTACAACTATGGGACCAGCCAATAACCTGGGATTGGCAGTGACGATGATGATGAACCGCCTGCTTCGATACGGAACTCGCCTAGCCGTTGCCTGTGATTCCGATTCACACCTACTGGGAAGCTTTTGGTGCATGCGGAGAGCTTGTGTCAGCTTTTCTCCCCCTGGGGTGGACTGTCAATCACCGCCCCCTAGCGGGACTCCCGGCCAGAGCCGGACTGGCGCAGCTGGGGATCGAACCGCGGCCGCAGTAGGAAACCTGCACTCCGGGAAGTGCCTTTACCGGTTGCAACACCCGTGGGGGCCCAGGTTGAGCATTAATTCTGGAGCTGGTTATTCAGTTCTTCATACGGTTAAAGACTGAAGAGTGCCGTGGTCATGTTTCATTAATGTTTGACCAAACTGTCCTCGACAGAAAGCCCAGAGTCACTGATGTGAAGAGGGGATGTACCACTGTGGGACGATACCAGAGATACATTCTTCCCAATGAAATGCCAAAATGAGTGTTGAGGCAATTCCGTATCCCAACATTTAACAAAACCGCCGCAAAACGTTGTTGGCTGCAGAGCACTGTGCGTTGTGGCATTTGCTAACGCACATATTCGTGAAACTGTTCAGTCAGCGAAAAACCTAACGATAATTGTAACTGCATTCCTCAAATATGCTTTATATGCTTTCCCATGCTTGCCGAAGCATGTGCTACAAACGTTTCTCTTTCTGTAATTTGGTTGGAAACCCATCATATTTCAGCATAATTATGATAATGTGGTAGCAAATGCACACTGTCGGCAAAATGGCTTCAACCTTTTGAATAGGGAGAGAGAGAGAGAGAGAGCACATGAAAGAGTTTACCAACATACGCACTTCCCTTCCTGTGAACACACAGTCTAACTGCTCAAAAACTTGTGTTCGTGAACTTTACAATGTACGTTTGTGCAGTTATTTAAGTGTAAATTTTGCTGTAGTTCTCATGTAAATGCAGTGGAGGAGGAATTGTTGTTACGGTATGATGCACTTACTGTATTGATACCCACTAAGCACTGACCTGTGAGTGAGTGTGTGATACTGTGATAGGCCAGGCTTTTAAGATAGCGGCCTTGTGGAACAGACTGTGCTTTGTTGTTCGCCTGCACTGTGAGTGAACTCAGAGGAATCCGGCCAAGCCCCCCAGAGCTCAAGGTGTCGCTCTGAACAGGGTGCAGTCCACACTTAGGCATGAAAGAGCACACACACATACACACACGAGTACACACACACACCCTCACACACGAGCACACACACAAGCACACGTGAGCACACGCACACACAAGCACACACATACACACCCACGCACACATTCTCACACACACATACACACAAGCACACAAGCACACGCACACTCTCACATACACATGCATGCACACACAATGGGTTGCAGTCCATACGAAGGCATGCAAGCACAGACACACACACACACAAGCAAACACAGACACTCACATACACTCAGTGGCCACTTTATTAGATACACCTGCTCGTTAATGCAATAATTTAATCAGCCAACCATGTGGCAGCATCTCAATGCATAAAAGCATGCAGACATGGTCAAGGGGTTCAGTTGTTCTTCAGACCAAAAATGGGGAAGAAATGTGATCTAAGTGACTTTGACCGTGCCAGACAGGGGGGTGTAAGTATCTCAGAAACTGCTGATCTGCTGTCTCGATCTGCTGAGAGTTTACAGAGAATGGTGTGAAAAACAAAAAACATCCAGTGAGCGGCAGTTCTGTGGGCAAAAACGCCTTGTTAATGAGAGAGGTCAGAGGAGACGACAGTAACTCAAATAACCACGCGTTACAACAGTGGTATGCAGAAGAGCATCTCTGAATGCACAACACGTCAAACCATGAAGTGGACCACCAAACTGGACGGTTGAATATTGGAAAAATGTTGCCTGGTCTGACAAATCTCGATTTCTGCTGCGACATGAAGATGGTAGGGTCAGAATTTGGCGTAAACAACATGAATCCATGCATCCTGCCTTGTGTCAACGATTCGGGCTGGTGGTGGTGGTGTAATGGTGTGGGGAATGTTTTCTTGCTACACAGTAGGCCCCTTAATACCAATTGAGCATTGTTTAAATGCCACAACCTACCCGAGTCTTGTTGCTGACCATGTGCATCCCTTTATGGCCACAGTGGGTAGCATCTTCTAATGGCTACTTCCAGCAGGATAATGCGCCACAATGTCACAAAGCACACGTCATCTCAAGCTGGTTCCACGAACATGACAATGAGTTCAGTGTGCTCCAATGGCCTCCACAGTTACCAGATCTCAGTCCAATAGAGCACCTTTGGGATTTGGTGGAACAGGAGATTCGCAACATGAATCTGCAGCCCACAAATCTGCAGCAACTGCATAATGCTATTATGTCAACATGGACCAGAATCTCTGAGGAATGTTTCCAGCACCTTGTTGAATCCATGCCATGAATTAATCTCCCAATTTGGTAGCCAATTATACCCTGTATTTCTTTTTCAATTTACCCTCCCCCATAAACTTTCCACCCGCCTCCATGGGACAAGCTAATACCTTGAGGCAATGTTCGCCTGCTCCGAGACGGAACTCGCCCAACCCTGTTTACGAGGTCGCCCTACCACTCCTCGGCGAGCTTGTGCCAGCTCACCCTCCCCCTTACCCCTGGGGCAGGCAGCCAAACGCCACCCCACCAGGGCTGGTCTGGTACAGTCGGGTTTCGAACCACGACCGTGATAGGCAGCTCATGCTTGTAATGGACCAGCCAATATGGGTGCATTGGACCGCTTAGCTGCGGAGGCCCCTACTAGGAGGTATATTTTGGCATGCAATTTCGAACATGCTACCTACAGGTACATAGACTCCCATTGTTTATGGATGTTGATTCTAATGATGCCAGCTGGTGGTGGATTCACTGTTCATGTAAACAATGAATTAGCTAGTGTCTTGTCTTTGGATGCATAGTACATAGCATTGACAGGGAAAAAAAGAATACATCTGGAAACTTGAATTGCAATTGAAGACTTCCATCTAGAGTCTTTCACTAGCTCTCGAGAGGAGAGGGCGCTGTTTGTTTGCCGCTTCTCCATCTGCGAATTTATTTATTTAGTTTTTCTTGTGATCTAGCTTGTTTTTATAGTTTTTATTTTTTTCCAGCTTTGATGTGCTTTTCCTGTGATTACAACTAACTTTTGCTTAACTTAACTATTCCCTGCCCGATTGCAAGTTGACGGTTCATCACCGATGGCACAGTACATACCTGCTATGCCGACTCTCCTACAGCCAGCTGTCTACCCCTCCGGTGATTGTGGATTGCTTTGTTACGGTGCTTGGATTATGCCCTCCTCCCCGGCTAGGCGCCTCTGCTGGATTCGTGACTCTGCCTCTGCGACACTGCTGCACTGTCCGGCATGGCATTAAAAATTAAATATTTCATGTCGGAAGTCTACAAACTCAATCGACACACCACTCCTGGATGCTTCGATGCCTTAAAAACACATGGACTCGTTCGTCGCATTTGCTATGTGCACAGAGGCTCCCAAGTTTTTTTACTCGGAGTTCCATCCCGTCTCTGTGGTCCAGAAAGCGCACCGTCACATCTCGGTTGCATCATCACAACAAACTATATGCCCATACCGGCTGCTTGAGATAATTGATTAAGGTTTTTCTGCTAAACAGATCTGTCAGTTTTAAACTTGATCTCAGCATCCTCTTTTTTGCAAAACAATACTGCCTCCTTTATGTTACTGAACACTCGCTCTCTCAACAAATCACTGCTTATTCATGACGTCATCTGTCTGACTGAAACCTGGCAACAACAACATAACTTTGTGGGATTCAACCAAGCTACACCTTTAGGTTATGTTTACATTCAGAAACCTTGTTCTCTGGGTCGTGGTGGTGGGCTGACTGTTATTCACCGAGCTAACATCAAGGTTAAACCTCTACCTGTACAGAATGTTACATTTGAATGTGTTGCATTTAAACTGGCCAGTTCTGCACCTCTCCAAGTTGTCCTCATCTACCGCTCCCCCAAACCCTCCTCTATCTTCATGTCTGAGCTATCTGAACTGCTCACATCTGTCTTCTCTATGTCTTCATCTACACTACTGCTAGGTGACTTCAACATCCATGTGGACTCAAATTGTTGTACATCTGCAGCTGAATTTCTATCTCTGCTGGATTGCTTTAACTTCATACAACATGTTCAAGGTCCTATGCATGAAAAAGGTCACACACTGGATCTGTCACTGCTCACTACAACCACCACTGCCCTTCTGCTGGAATGTTGTTTCTCCTCCTCCTCCCCTGTTTACGCCGCTCACATCACAGAGTTGGTCACCAAATCCAAGGCTTCCACCTGCTCTCTGGACACCATGCCCACAGCCTTGGCTTGTCTACCTGCTCTGTGGCCTCTCGTGGTCAACATTGTTAACACCTCTCTTAGGTCTGGCACTGTTCCCTCCTATTTAAAAATGACCACAGTTACGCCCATTTAAAAAAAAAAACAATGTCTGGACCCAGATGACCTTAACAACTACCGGCCGATCTCCAACCTTCAATTCCTGGGCAAAATCTTGGAACGAGCAGTTGCCTCCCAACTCCAGCAGCATATGTCCAACTATGAGCTATACAAACCCCTACAATCTGGATTCAGAGCCCAGCACAGTACAGAGACTGCCTTAATCAAAGTCACCAACAACCTCCTCATTGCATCCTCCTCAACCACATGACAGAAATAAAGATACCCCTTTCCCGGTTTCGATCCTATCTAGCCGACAGGAAGCAGTTTGTAACCATTGGGGACTCCAAATCTGCCCCTGCCCCTGTCAACCAAGGTGTGCCTCAAGGTTCTGTGCTTGGACCCTGTGCTTGCTATTTATTATCTATGTGCTTCCCCTTGGTCAGATCATCCGCCGACATGGCCTTAGCTTTCATTGCTATGCCGACGACACTTAACCCTACTTCAATACTAAACCCTCCACTCACCTCCCTCCCCAGTCTCATCAGCTGCTTGCTTGACATAAGAAACAGGATGACTTCTAACCTCCTCAAACTTAACAGAAATAAAAACAGAGCTCATGGTTGTGGCATCCAAGGTCCTGCTCTGAAAGGTTGGTGATCTTGTGCTGTCCATCAACGGCTGCTCCATCTACCCCTCCTCTGAAGTCTGTAACCTGGGTGTCATTCTCGATTCCACTCTCTCATTTGAGCCACATATCAAGTCCATCACCAAATATACCTTCGTTCACCTAAAGAACATATCCAGATGCCAGCCGTCACTCACCGACTCTGTGGCAGAGACCCTCATCCATGCCTTTGTGACCTCTCGCCTGGACTACTGTAATGGAGTCCTATTCGGGGTGTCCAGTAAAGCCCTAGATTGTCTCCAGTATGTCCAGAACTCTGCAGCCAGGGTTCTCATACGCACAAAACCCTGGCAGCACATCACCCCCTGAAGACTCATCTCTTCAGCCTGGCTTTTCTTAAGTTTAGTTCTCCTGATTTCTAGGACTTTGTGCTTGTTTTAAAATGGTGTTAAATGCTTATTAATTTTTTGCCCTTTTTATACTGTACAGTGCCCTTGGGTTCATTGAAAGGCGCTTCAAATGAAATTTATTATTATTATTATTACATTGATCTGGTGAATTACCACTATCTCTACATCTCAAGCACAGAGTTTGGGTCTTAAGGCCTCTGCTTGTTTTCCTAACACTACAACCTATATGTCAAACAGGATATTTGATTACATTGGTAAATTAGGAAGAAATATCATATTACTGCAACAGATGAAAAGAATCAGTTGGAACTGCTTGGGGTCAAATCCACTTTTAGACAGTGGATTGTATCACAACATTTTTTGGTCTAGTGGGAATATAGAAAGTTCATAACTGTTTATTTTGCATTTGTGTGACATTTGTCATTCACATTCTGTCACAATTTTATCAAGAGCAAAGTAGTTGCTGTCTTTATTATAATTCATTTGTATCATTTTTCTACAGATCTCACAGAGTTTAGTGGTATGAAGGCAATCTTAGTGACTGTCACAACTGTTTATTTCCAAGGAGGCATGCTGTCTCGTTCATAGCCAATAACAACATCCGATGTGCCCTAGTACTCCTAAAGTACACAGTTGTGTTGTATACACCACAGAATCCTTTACCTCGATTTCCTTCCATTATTATCTGTACTCTTGATGTTCTTGATTTAATGTTTGCATTTCTGTCATGTTGATGTACAGTGTGGTATTTCTACCCCCACGCTAATTGCTGGTGACTCTCCCGTGTAATCGATATGATAATTGGGATAATTCTACAGTAAGAGCGGCCGGCCTTGATTAATGATGTCGACACCGGCAAGCGCTCAAGGACGGAACTGCTTTATTTGCTCCAGAACTGAGCAGACAGAACACAATACGAGACCCCCCAACAACATGGTAGAGGCTAGATGCCCAGGGGCCTGTCTCACGAAGCAGGATTAGTGGGTTAGGGAGCTAACTTTGGGCTTAACTCTAGGTTTTCGGTCTCATGACTCTGGCTCACTTTTAACCGGGTTGCATCGCTATGGTAACTTATGCTACGAACCTAACCTGCTCCGGAATAGGTTAAGTTCAGGCTAACAGATAAAATCCTATAAAAATCCCACCCCCTCACCAATCAGCTCTCTGGAAAATGGCTTCACCAATCCTAGAGAATTGCGTAATCGTAATATCAGAGATACAGATTCTCCGCGGAGAGAATATTGTATCTTTGCAAAGCTTCTACAGCTGCATGTCACAAATGCCACTCATCGAAGCCATGCGATCACTGTGCAGCAAACTATGTATTGCCCTATGTTTTCTAGCAACTATATGTATTGCCATACATTTTCTAGCCACCGGTACATTTGCGTATTCTGATGGTGATGCAAAGAAAATGAGCAAACATACAGTTTATATAGTTATATGTATATAGTTATCAATAATTAATCAAATGTACTGTTGCATATTAAGTGCGGTGTAATTTTCCTATATGATTCCCGAGTGATTGGTACAATAGATTGCACTCACATTTCCATCACCCGCAGCCCTGACTGAGCCACAGTCATGAGACCGAAAACCCAGGGTTAAGCCCAAAGTTAGCTGGCTAACCCACCAATCCTGCTTTGTGAAACAGTGCTCTGGATCTGTTCATGTTGCATGCAATTGGCTGTGTTACAAAGGCTGCCCCTTTTGTGTGCACGCCCTCATAGCTCGATCGGAAAAACCAGGGTTGACGAAGCCAGTTTTCAATTTGACATTGCGCGTGACCGAACCGTAACCCTAAACCAAACCCTAATCCCTAAACCTAACCATAACCCAAATCATCAGTTGCGATGGTGAATTTCGCGCATTTGATGTTACACGTACTTCGCATCTCTGTCCAGTGGAGGGGGAGCATCTAGCCCAGGGGTGGGCAAACTTTTTGACTCAGGGGCCACAATGGGTTTTAAAATTTACAAAATTTCCGGTCTTTACTATAATTTGGTACTGATATTCGACGGGCCGGAGTAAAAAGCCCAACGGGCCGTATGTGGCCCGCGGGCCGTAGTTTGCCCATGCCTGATCTAGCCTCTACCCCAACAACACCGTATTGATATTTTTTCTGTCCCGGTTTTAGGTTTTCAAAATCTGGTCACACTAAGATTGCATCTTATTCATGCTGCTAAAGGTGTTGTGAGTGTTGCACATTTTAAATAAACTCGCTGCTGATTATGTATTACCCGAAACATAATGCTGAAACGAGACTAAATCGCTGACCGATATGCAAAGTGAGTTATTTTTCTTTCATTTGAGTTTTTTTAGTCTGTGGAACTCTCTTCTATGTCTTTTCCCAGTTGTGTTTTTGTTGTTTTGCTGTTTTTTTTACATTGGTCTTACTCATACACTACACATCTGTTTATTAGTTGTAAAGTACTTTGAGTTTGAGAAAAGCGCTATAGAAATAAAGTACATAAAGTTCATTATTTTTATTACCAAATGTAACCAAATGCTCAGAGTAGATCCGATCTCTCTCTCTCTCTTTCTCTCTCGCTCTCGCTTGCTCTCTTGAACTGCACCCATTGGCAGGCTTGTACCCTAGTTCCCCAGTGGGCATCCACCAAAGCATGTGAATAATGAAGAGTGATTCTAATATAATCTAATGTAATCTTATGAGTATATAAAAATACTTGGTTACACATCACTTGAACTACATGCCAAAAAGCCGACATAAGCATGGCATAAGAACATGACTTAAGAGGTCATGACAGCATGTTACTGCTTATTACAAATGTCATAATGCTGCCATAATGTATCCAGCAATTTTTACAAAAATGATTCAAAATAACTGATTTCAAAATTATTGCTGTTCACATTACAACAGTGTTAGAAACTGTAATAAGCTGTCATGGCTGCTTGTGATAGGTCATACAAGGTTTATTTGGAGTCAATACACCATGGTAGCGTTAGCTGAATTGCTAACACACATCACTAATGGGTGTTATGTCATGTTTATGACTGCATTATATATGCTTTATGGCATTTAGCTAAGCGTCAGCAAACATTTTATTAAAAGACTGGTCTTTCAGCCAGTCTTTCTGTTTATAATCATGGAATGCTGTACAGACATATGCATTTGCAACAATTATCCTCTTAAAATGAGCGGTTGAACACAAAATTAGCCATGCTGGCTTAGCCCTTTGTGTAGCTGATAGGGCGTGAATAAGTTCAGCACCTTTACCGCAGATCAGTTTCAGTGCAAGTCAGCTGCTGGTTTGGCTTTAGTTATGACACGGTTAATCTGATCCTGGTTGCTGGGGGCCACGCGGGGCTGGCTGTTGACAGCAATGGGGAGAAGGCGGGGCATCAGGGTACCGAACAATGACATCAATAAAACAGTGCCCTTCAGAAAAGCAACACATGCCAACGCGGTAAAATGTAAATTCCAAAATTCATGGAATGTCCAGTGTTCTTAATCTCAAAATAAACTGCATAGATTACAAAATAAATTGCTTCTTCCATAGATGTCAGTGTATATATTGTTTATGGTGCATATCATTTTTAACATATATTCTCTCAATATTTTTGGATGTCAGTTTATGTTACTTTTTTAATAACGTACTGCAACAATTGCAAAATGCAATCAAATGTATGACAGCAAACATTTATCTGCACCATGGTTTGCAAACATTTGTCTTCCCCAAGTTAATGTCACAGCGACTCAGTCATTGTGCACAACAATGCAGAATCCGGGCAAGGCAATCCGCGCTAATTTTTAAAACAGGGCGGGGTGGGAGCTGTCAGAAAGGTGAAAAGAGCAGGCAGACAGGGAAAGGAGAGAGGCTGGTACAAATTGTTTCTGTCCTCAGGCGATGTCTCATTTGCCATCAAAACAATAGCAGAAAAAAAACAGGCTTGTAGCCACTCCACTAGTGTGGAGCTGCAGGTGCCATGCGGAGGGAGCCGACAAGGTCTCCTGGCCTCAACCAAGCTCTGTTCAAAGTTCCTGAAATGCCTTCTGGGGGTTTAAAGGAACTCCCATGGATTTAGATTCAACCGATTTCTCTAGTAAATAATGTTTTTGTAGCATTGAAACTGTCTTTTTTGCCTATTAAATCCATCAATAAACAGTAAAAAACTGCTCTCTTTTAAGCCTATTTTTACCTGGAAAATACAGCACTTACTGGATGGGTATAGTAAAGATATTCCTTGAATAGATTATGTCTAGCCTGATTGACATCCTCCAACTCCCACCCTGGAAATAATTAATACAAACATATAGCTTTCTTATTCTACAACATCACGTTCTATGGAAATGCAGCCGAGCTATGTTTTCAAAATTAACTGTAATTATTAGAGCAAGTTATTTTTAGGTTACATGGCTTTTCACACTTTTCGGCCAACTACATACGTTTAAATATACTCATGTATTATATACTGCGCTGAAATATACTGTATAGGGGTTGCACTCATATAGGCGGGAAAACAATTACTTTCTTATCCAGGAGATCAGCTTTTGGAAAATGTTGCACAATGCACAGTTACAAATACATACAGCAACCTACATAAACCAAGCCCTGTAGCAGGGTGTGGACGCACCTTTAGAATGGGAGGGAATTCAAAATGTAGACAAAAGTTAATTGGTCTATTAAAATTTTAAAGAACAATTTGTGACACCTGTTGAGCAGGAGGTCCTGCAAGCTAAACTGTAAATTACCGTTAAATGACTGACCGCATTTTACAAACTTTGGTTTCATCCACTATCGCGGAAATATGATTTCAAACTGGAATTCAGGATTTTGACAATAACTTTTCTCCTGGCCCCGGAAGCCCATCTGACACCCCTCTCTATGTTTTGAAGGTATGGGAAGATTGTTTCCACTAAGGCCATCCTGGATAAGACCACCAACAAGTGCAAAGGTGAGAACTGAAGTTTCTTTTGGGACCACAATGCATTGCAGTCATGCCTGACTCTATAGGTTCAGCAGGAACGTGTGACATAACGGCACTGGCAGTAAGGCTCTCATATTTGACACCTGAAGAGTGGTGAATGTTTTTTTGTTGTTGTTGTTTTTTTACTTTATTTTGAACATGACCCTGTAATGCACACAGGCCCCATGACATTAGGGCGGCATTGAGGTGGGGGGTGCTCTCATCAAAAGCGAGGCTGACTGGATCTTCACCAACGCGTTTTTTCTCGCAGGCTATGGCTTTGTGGATTTCGACAGTCCAGCTGCAGCACAGAAGGCGGTGACTGCCCTAAAGGCCAGCGGTGTCCAGGCACAGATGGCCAAGGTAAGAGGCTCCTCCCCTTCACCTGTCCATCAAGACACAGATACCAATCACTGGCCTTTTATCATTGACTATGTTTACATGCACATTAACGCTCCAATGTTAATCTGAATATTGAAGAATTCCGACTATGACATTAATCATGTTAATGTCTTATTCCGATAACCAAAATACACCAGTATCCCGGTTATGAGTACATATAATAAGGTATGTGAGAAATGTAGAATATTTCTGTATTAAATAGAATATTGAGTTATGTAAACGTTTGTTCATTCTATTTTGCAAAGTATCTTGGGTCGTAATTTGCTCGCTAGCTTGCTGCCATTGTGAACCCAAAAAGCTTGCATTTTTGGAACAACAGTGAGATACAATTTGGTCCTTCAGTAATAAAAACATAAATATTATGCGATTTCTGAATGGGAGAAAGCACTGCAACAACAATGCCTTTCAAAAAGTAGAAAATTGAGGATATTTATGATAACTATTGTTTGCAATAACCTATTCTGCAAAAGTACAAAAATGTTTTGAGTTTGAGTAAAAGCGAGAATCTCTTCCAAATAATATAATATCGTTAACGGGGAAATTCCCAGCATGTGCTACCGGGCTTATCTGGGATACTGTGATTACCATCTATACAGGAATATCAGCCACGATCGTATGTCGTAGTGCAGGTAAGCAGCTTATTCGGAACATGACCGTAGCCATGATACAATCCATTATCCAGAATGCCGTGTGCATGTAAACGTAGCCACTGACTGCTGACGGGTTCCCTAGTGTATGTATGATGTATATCGGTGATGGGATAACAAAACCAAAACGGGTGCACAAGGAATAATGTGCACAACCTTTCTGTAGGAAACTGTACTCATCCCATGGCTACCCCAATTGTCAGGCTGCTGCCAAGGACCCGGGGCTGGGTTGGTTCCCTCCATTTGCTTTACAGCTTGTTATGTCGTTTTATTAATGTGTCATGGTTTGAGTGCCTGTTTAGCCCTGTGTGGGCGTACTCCGTTTCTAGCCTCGTGAGTACGTTCCTGCTCATCTCCATACCTAATCAGCGGATTGTTTTCAGGTGTTCACTGCCTACTTCAGTTCGCTGCTTTCACTACTCCGTGCTTCAGTGTCTATTTCATTTGGCGTTGAAGCCGGTACGGTATCAGCATTTAGGAAAAGCATTTAGGAAAAGCATTTCACTTTAGCTTTCTCGCCACTTCTACGGAAGTCTAGCTTTTCTGATTTTGTTTGGTCTGTGTTTCGGGAGGCAGCCATGAGGCTAACCCGTCTTCGCCAGGGTACTGATACAGTGGCCGGGTTTTCAATAACATTTCGATCACTGGCAGGGGAGACAAGGTGGCCAGAGGGTCCTTTGTCCACACTGTTCCTCAACGCACTGTCTGACCCGGTTAAAGACGCCCTGTCTGTGCTCGAACCCCCCTACCTCTTTTGATGCTCTGGTTTCCACTGCTATCCGTATAGACAACCGTATCAGAGAGAGGGAGAGAGAGCGAGGTCAGAGGAGGGACCGCTCAGAGCTTTTTTGCGTTCCGACCCCCCCCTCCACCCGCTCGTTCTTTCACAGAGAGGAACCCATGCAGGTGGACAGCTCGACTCTGCGTGAGTCTCCGCGGGGCACGACCCGTGACAAAAGCTGTCGCTACTGTAAGCGCTGGGGGCACAGTAGGGACAACTGCCCGAGATTGTCGGGAAACAGCAAGTCTCGCTAGTTGGACGGAAGCCACTAGCGAGACCTACTAACACAGGCTTCCGAACACTCTTACCCGTCCGTTTATTGTGGGGCCAGCACTCCATTACAGTGGACGCATTTCTTGACTCTGGAGCTGTAGAGTGTTTCGCGGACGCTCAGTGGGCTAGGGAAATGAGTTTACCCGTTCACTCATTATCCCGTTCCCGTTTAATTACGGGTCTCGATGGTCGTCCATTAGGTACAGGGGTGGTTAAAGAGACCACTGGTCAAATAGATATGTGGGTGTCTCACCAGGGGCACTGGGAACGCATTAGGTTCTTTTTAGTAGACTCCCCTGCCTTCCCTCTCGTTTTAGGCCATTCATGGTTAGTCCGAAACACGCCGCAGGTTAATTGGGGTAATGGTCATAACACCATTCTGCGGTGGGGTCCTCAGTGTTCTTCACATTGTCGATTGACGTCACCACCCTTTACAGGTAGTAGGGGGTGTATCACAGAGACCGAATCTGACAGCGATGAGGGGGAGGAGGAATATCCTACGGGTTCAGGAGGATCATGGAGAGGACAGGAGAGTTTGGTCTGGGACTCTGCGGCTGATGGGGACAACCTCTGAGATGAGACCTCCATAGAGGGGTTTTCGGAGCCAGAGGACTTTGGTGACGAGTTCTCCATAAGTGCAGCTGCGGGTTTAGTAGGGGCACCCGATTTCCCCTTACCCACTAACGTGCCGGCCAAATACGCTGACTTAGCCAAAGTTTTCAGCAAGCGGCGGGTCATTACCTTGCCGCCCCATCGTTCCTATGATTGTGCGATCGACCTGTACCCGGGCACTATCCCACCTAGGGGTTCACTCTACTCCCTATCGGTCCCCGAGAGCGCCGCCATGAAGGAGTATGTTGAGGAGGCATTGGCTAACGGGCTCATTAGGCCCTCAACTTCTCCGGCTGGTGCAGGTTTTTTCTTTGTCCAGAAGAAGGATGGGGGATTAAGGCCCTGCATTGATTATAGAGGTCTTAATACGATCACTGTTAAAAACCGCTACCCTCTTCCTCGAATGAACTCTGCATTTGAACATCTCCAGGGAGCCAAGGTGTTTTCCAAACTCGACCTTCGTAACGCCTATAATTTAGTGCGTATGCGTAAGGGAGATGAATGGAAAACAGCCTTTAATACTCATAGTGGGCACTATGAGTGCTTAGTGATGCCATTTGGGCTCACTAACGCCCCCTCGGTGTTTCAGGCGTTCGTCAATGACGTGCTCAGAGAGATGTTAGAGAGATTTGTCTTCGTCTATTTAGATCAGGGGTGTCCAAACTACGGCCCGCGGGCCAACTGCGGCCCGCGGTCCATTTTTAATTGGCCCGCGGCCGAATTCCAATATAATGGAATATGGCCCGCGCATGAAACTTGCACTTGACTGAGTTGTAATTCTTAGTTTCACCACTAGTGGAGCCACCCGTATTCATTGAACACTCCGCGAAATAAACGAACTGGTCTCAGCTTTTTTCGCGTAGCACCCCGTCGACAGAAAATGGAGCGCTCTAATAGTGGCCCAGCCTTTCGTATATTTTTCTGTATTTGGCCCTCAGTGGAAAAAGTTTGGACACCCCTGATTTAGATGATATTCAGATTTTTTCGAACAGCTTGACTGAGCATGTTACACACGTTCGGCAGGTTTTAAAGGCTCTGTTCGTCGGTGGGGGACCGGTGTATACGGTTCGCCAGATTCTGGCTGAAAGACGGGTGGGTAGGGGTAGACAGTTTCTCATCGATTGGGAGGGCTATGGGCCTGAGGAGCGCTCGTGGGTTCCCGCTAGGAACATTTGCGATCCTGAATTGATCTGGGACTTTCACAGGCATGAGGCAGAAAGAGCGTCTGGGGCCGCTCCTTAGTGGGGGGGTCCTGTCATGGTTTGAGTGCCTGTTTAGCCCTGTGTGGGCGTACTCCGTTTCTAGCCTCGTGAGTACGTTCCTGCTCATCTCCATACCTAATCAGCGGATTGTTTTCAGGTGTTCACTGCCTACTTCAGTTCGCTGCTTTCACTACTCCGTGCTTCAGTGTCTATTTCATTTGGCGTTGAAGCCGGTACGGTATCAGCATTTAGGAAAAGCATTTAGGAAAAGCATTTAGGAAAAGCATTTCACTTTAGCTTTCTCGCCACTTCTACGAAGTCTAGCTTTTCTGATTTCGTTTGGTCTGTGTTTCGGGGTTACTTACCGACAGACCCAGGGCACTTATTTTCGTTGTTCGTTTTCCTAAGCTGCGTCTTAGGCGTCTGGGTTCTATTCCAGCTTCGTTTTCTTTTTGCTTGTGTTACGACTCAAAGTTATTTTATTTCCTGTTTCCTCTGCGTGTGGTGTTGGGCTACATGTCAGAGACTTCTGTTTGGTTTTACTATCGTTCGGTTCCGTTCACGGACCGCTTTTGTTTCGCCCTTTATAGGGGTAGTCATTATTTTGTATTACGCGGGGAGTTTGTGTTTTATTTTCGGTAGCGATTCTTGTGGGTTAACGCCCCTTGCTCCCGATTGTGTTTTAGTTACATGAACAATCCTGATCCTTATTCCCCATTGGTCGCATTTGGGCCTCACCCCTACAAGCCCTCACATAATGTTAATTTGGTTTTTATGTAGGTAGATGAATCACAAAACGAACACAAATATTGTCTCTCTGAGGATTTTCAAAAGGGTATCTTCCACACACCAAAAGGGGTGAAGGCCAGAAAACCCACTTCCCAACTGGTGTTCATTCGTCTCAAAGTGTCGCAGTCTCACAAAACGCACCTCAATCTGGTGTTCGGAAAGAAGCACAGTTCTGTGCATCAAAGTATCAAAACCACTCAACAGCTAAGAAACAACCTCAAGCACAAGCCTCACTGCCATAACATGGCATGGTCATTCTTTTTTTGGATATGTTTGACTCTAATCCTAAAAATATATGTCCATATATTCAGTTATATGTATTTTTTTCAAACTGCCTTGCATAACAAAAATCTATTTCTTAATTTTGAACATTGCCATCCATCAAGCAGAACTTCTGTGTTCAAAAATGTTTGAAAACAAGGGCAAACATATTATATATTTTATAAAGAAGATTAAATCATTAAAATCTTATTGGCTAATGATATTGTACCAAACACAGTTAGAAACCTTATATGAATGGCAATTCCGGTCACTCGCAGCTGCAGATGTTGCATATTACTTAAGGATAATATCTTTAGTAAGAAAATGGTTTTAGGGGCTACTTTGTGGCTCATCCTGTTAAGACCATGGTCTGGTATCAAATCACCGTGCCAGTGCTGATTGTGGCCATCAGCCCCAGAGCACGGCGCATAGTTGGATATAGTGTTGTCCAGGGAGGGAGGGATTCAGTTGGCGGGATGACCATGTCTTAGTGCACACCAGCGATCGCCCCCTGGTTGACCAGGCACCCATTTTACATTTACATTTTAAGCTTTTAGCAGACGCTCTTAACCAGAGCAAGTTACAAGATGTGCATTAATACATGGTGTGATCAATCATTGTTTGCGCAAGAGATGCATTCTGCATGCATAAGCTGCACATGAAGTGTACTCTTCCGGTGCAATGACTGATGCACCACATTGGTGGTGGTTCAGGTGGTGGTTCTTTCCCAAATTGACAGAGGGTGTTCCAGTGATGAGAAAAGCCTTTGAAAGCAATTGGGAATTCCAAAACTGAGAAGAAAAGGAAAAATATTTATGAATGGACTTAGTAGTAAAAGAAAAAGAAAACATTCAAGCATTCAGTAAATTTGGTATCGAGTAGGGGTGTAACGGTACACAAAAATCATGGTTCAGTATGTACCTCGGTTTTGAAGTCACGGTCTGGTACATTTTCAGTTCAGCGGGGGGAAAAAGAAATGCAAAACATAAAATAGCTTTTTATTTATTATATACTTTGTAAACAGTGGCTAATTGGCCATAATTTACTGAACAAAGTAAGGCACATATCTTTCTTAGAAAAAAAAATGTCCATCAATACTGCTGCAACCGCACACAAAAACAGTGCGGACCGAATCGAAAGACCTGTACCGAATGGTTCGGTCCGAATACGTGTACCGTCACACCCCTAGTATCGAGCATTGTAGGTTGCACAGTTTTCTGTAGCTTGAAAGCATGGGGATGTCCTAAGGCCCTAACACACAATGTAGGAGTGGCGTAATGCTAGCCAGAGCACTGCTCACTAAACACAAGTCAGGAGTTGTGTGGTTCCAGGAATGGTGTAGCCAGTGTCGGGTTTCAGATATCACTAATCAACCCAAGAGGTAGGTCAGTTCAGATGTTGGATGGCTGAGCTGGTGATGTCGTCACCCCCGTCCCCTGTGCGTGGGTCGAGCAGCAGACATACTGCTCCGGTCATCTGGAAGCAGGACACCGTCTCCTAGTTCCAGGTGTCACCTGTTTGTGTGTGTGTATATGTATGTCTATGTATGTGCGTGCATGTGTGTGTGTATGTGTGTGTGTGTGCGTGTGTGTGTGTGTGTATGTGTGTGCATGTGTGCGTGCGTGCGTGTGTGTGTGTGTGTGTGTGTGTGTGTGTGTGTCTCAGCTTATCTGGACTGTCAGAAGATGCTGTTACAAGTAGTGTGGCACCAGCTCACATCGAGGCCAGATCTGCGCCTGTTAGCTCTTCAGGGGACCAGTTGGCCCTGTAGCTAAGGGTGATTTTCAGGCTTTAGGTTTTAGTTGTGTATATGCAGGGACTGCACATTCCACATAAAATTATATGTTTGAAATGCAATTTTAATAAATATAATTTTGAGTGCTTAACATTCCTCCACCACGCATCCAACTTCCTGACACACAGTTCTACAATGTACCAGGGAATCCCGATGATATCATTCAGCCCCGCCTCGTAGGATCGCATTTCCACGTACAGTGAAGATACTGTACAAGCGGAAATGCGTACCTCAATGCAACATATACAGTCAGGTCCATAAATATTTGGACATTGACAAAGTTATTGTTATTTTAGCTGTCTACAACAGCATATTGTAGTTGAAATTCAATAATTAATAGGAGCTCAAAGTGCACTTTCAGCTTTAATTTGAGGTAATTTAAATCCAAATCGGATGAACGGTGTAGGAATTACAGCACTTTTTATATGTGGTCCCCCCCTTTTTAAGGGACCAAAAGTAATTGGACAATTAGCTGCTCAGCTGTTCCATGGCCAGGTGTGTGTTATTCCCTCATTATTTAATTTACAAGTAAGCAGTTGATTTCAAGTGTGGCATTTGCATTTGGAATCTGTTGCTGTTAACTCTCAATATGAAGTCCAAAGAGCTGTCACTGCCAGTGAAGCAAGACATCATTCGGCTGAAAATTTAAACAAACCCATCAGAGAGATAGCAAAAACATTAGGTGTGGCCAAATCAACTATTTGGTACATTCTTAAAAAGGAAGAACGCACTGGTGAGCTCAGGAACACCAAAAGGCCCAGAAGACCATGGAAAACAAATGTGGTGGATGACCCCTTCATAACAGTTGGCCAGATCAAGAACACCCTCCTGGAGGTAGGCGTATCTGTGTCAAAGTCAACAATCAAGAGAAGACTTCAGCAGAGTAAATACAGAAGGTTTACCATAAGATGTAAACCATTGGTAAGCCTCCAAAACAGGAAGACCAGATTAAAGTTTGCCAAAAAACATATAAAAAAGCCTGTACAGTCCTGGAACAACATCCTATGGAAAGATGAGACAAAGATCAACTTGTACCAGAATGATGGGAAGAGAAGAGTATGGAAAAGAGAAGGAACTGCTCATGATCCAAAGCATACCACCTCATCTGTGAAGCATGGTGGAGGTAGTGTTATGGCGTGGGCATGTATGGCTGGTATCCAATTGAGCATGCATTTCACTTGCTGAAGGCAAAACTGAAGGCAAAACACCCCAAGAACAAGCAGGAAATGAAGACAGTGGTAGTAAAGGCCTGGCAGAGCATCACCAGGGAAGATATCCTGCGTCTGGTGATGTCCAGACTTCAGGCAGTCATTGGATGCAAAGGATTTACAACAAAGTATAAAAAATTAAAATTAAATGTATGATTATGTTAGTTTGTCCAATTACTTTTGAGCCCCTAAAATTTGGGGGGTCTATGTATAAAAATGGTTGTAATTCCTACACGCTTCATACAATATTTTTGACAAAACCCTTAAATTAAAGCTGAAAGTCTTGTTTCATTTCAAATCCATTGTGCTGGAGTACAGAGCCAAAATGATGAAAATGGTGTCACTGTCCAAATACGTATGGACCTGACTGTATATGTATTCACAACATTACACATACACTCAGTGGCCACTTTATTAGGTACACCTGTACACCTGTACACCTACTCGTTAATGCAATTATCTAATGTGGCAGCAACTCAATGCATAAAAGAATGCAGACATGGTCAAGAGGTTCAATCGTTGTTCAGACCAAAAATCAGAATGGTGAAGAAATGTGATCTAAGTGACTTTGACCGTGGAATGATTGTTGGTACCAGATGGGGTGGTGTGAGTATCTCAGAAACTGCTGATTTCATGGGATTTTCACACACAACTGTCTCTAGAGTTTACAGAGAATGGTGCGAAAAACTAAAAACATCCAGTGAGCGGCAGTTCTGTGGGCGAAAACACCTTGATAATGAGAGAGGTCAGGGGAGAATGGCCAGACTGGTTCAAGCTGACAAGAAGTAACTCAAATAACCACGCGTTACAACAGTGGTATGCAGAAGAGCATCTCTGAACACGCAACACGTCGAACCTTGAAGTGGATGGACTACAGCAGCAGAAGACCACACCGGGTTCCACTCCTGTCAGCTAAGAACAGGAAAGTGAGGCTACAGAGGCTCACCAAAACTGGACAGTTGAAGATTGGAAAAACGTTGCCTGGTCTGACGAATCTCGATTTCTGCTGCGACATGCAGATGGTAGGGGCAGAATTTGGCGTAAACAACATGAATCCATGCATCCATCCTGCCTTGTATCAACGGTTCAGGCTGGTGGTGGTGGTGTAATGGTGTGGGGAATGTTTTCTTGGCACACATTAGGCCCCTTTTACCAATACCAATTGAGCATCGTTTAAATGCCATAGCCTACCTGAACCTTGTTGCTGACCATGTGCATCCCTTTATGGCCACAGTCTACCCATCTTCCAATGACTACTTCCAGCAGGATAACACACTATGTCACAAAGTGCACGTCATCTCAAGCTGGTTCCATGAACATGACAATGAGTTCAGTGTACACCAATGGATTCCACAGTCACCAGATCTTGGTCCAATAGAGCACCTTTGGGATGTGGTGGAATGGGAGATTAGCGACATGAATTTGCAGCCGACAAATCTGCAGCAACTGTGTGATGCTATCATGTCAACATGGACCAGAATCTCTGAGGAATGTTTCCAGCACCTTGTTGAATCCATGCCACGAAGAATTCGTTCTGGGGGCAAAGGGGAGTCCTACCCAGTACTAGAAATGTGTACCAAATAAAGTGGCCGCTGAGTGCATACTGGTAACTGCCAAAATAAAGTGTCTTAATAGGACTGCAGCCTGATCATAGTATCCCTCTCTGTGAAGTTCTTGATAGACTGTTCTTGATGAAACTGCTTGCTCATGCCCTAGATTGATATTTGCAGTGAACTGATTCAGAGTTGCTCATTTGTTTTGTCTTGCTTCTTGAACCAATGGGCTTCTAACCACAGTTGCCCTTAGTTGATGACGTCTTTCCCTCAGACTTCTATGCCAACATCACCTTTGCCACTTTTACTCGTGACACATCAGCAGGTGGAGCAGTTCTGTGTGGAAGCGCATGCTTTCAATATACTTTGTATCCCTCATTATCCCTCGTGTTTCCTTTATTTTGGCAGTTACCTGTATATATGAATATATTAATTATATATTTTATACATGTATCTATGTTAAATTCACATTATTTGTAAATCAGTTGGAGATGGGAATAATTAGAAGGACAGCGAGGGAGCTGCTGGTCTCTCCCACTCCCTCCTCCCTGTCTGTGGGCCCTGTGAAGAGGGCTGCCAGCTCATCACGCGCCCTTTGTGTGGGCGTCGGCGCGTGAAAGGGGCTCCTTGTAGTGTCATTAAGCCAATCCGTCTGCCATTCAGGGCGCCCCGCTGGGGAGAGCCCAGGGAGCGTGCCCCGGCGCCCCCGGCAACGCCACCCAGGGACAATGGCGATGGGGGACGGGGGTAGCAAGCGTGCGTGTGGCCCCGGCTGTAGAGGATCTGCCGTCATTGGGCGGCTGGGCGGAGCTTTCACCCAGGAGGCACCTCTACTCCTCTTTGTCAGGGATTTGTCAGAGGTGTGTCTGAACACCATTTACATTTAGACATTTAACAGACGTTCTTATCCAGAATGGCATACTTTCTTTTTCTTTTTTTCTTTTTAACATGCAATCTATTTATACAACTGGATATTCTGCTCAATCCCTTCAGGTTAAGTACCTTTGGTCAAGGGTGCCACCTGGGAATTTAACCTGCAACCTCCGAGTTCAGCTCTCTGTCTGATTATACTACACTCTCACCCATGTTTCTCCGTCCTTTTCACAGCCAGGTGGTTGGCGTTGTGCTTGGATTTCCTTTACTGCAACGTGTAGCACGTGAACAACTGCTGTGCTTTTGTGCTTTGAGTGCATTTAGGGGAGAGAGAGAGATGCATATTTGCATGGCTGAAAAGCCAATGTACGAGTAACAACCTCAGTATAAAGTATGACTTATGTGACCTGTGACCATAGACCTGCCTGCAGATGGATAAGCAATATTGCTAACGATGCACTTTACAGTTGAACAATTTTGTTTCCAGTTTATTACTGTCTGCCCTTTTTATTTACTGGAACATAAGACCATAAAATATAATAGATTTTATAGGAAATGTGCTTGTCCCTGTGTAGAAAACATCACTGCAGAATTGCGGCTCCCGTTCTACACAAGAGACGGGCCACACCCTGCATGTTAGTGCCAAGTGAGGGATACCAGATGAGAATTACCGGAAAGTGACGCCTGGGTTCTTGGTGATTGCGTGTGAGAACTGTCCCACATGAAAAGGATAAAGGGGCTTTACAAAACAGCCAGAGATGTATTTTCATGTATTTTCTTAGGCCCCTCCTCTGTGTTCCTGCGTCAGCACACACGCAACACCTGACTTAAACGCCTCCTCAACCGACTGGCTCGACCGGTCAATGCTCATCTGCTCAGCAAACATGCTGAGCATAACTCTCTGTGCTTCCACCACAGCCAAGCGGAGAGCGAGAGATTCCAGTTCAAACTGCATTCTGGAAAGCGGATGCTTTGAATTTCTCAAGAAGACTAGATGATATATTTACGTGGGTGCCTGCATCCGAGACGTCACGTCCCTGACTGATGAGGTGTCATATACACCAGAAGATACAATACTGTGGATTAGGAAGTGTGCCATACAAACTTTGTAGCATAGGCAGTAACTTGAGTTGCTAGTTTTTGCAGTTACTATTTGTGCAGTTATGAGACTGTGATGCCAATAATTTGAGGTGGAACGTCAATGGGCCGCACATCCACACCTACTGTTTTCAATGCCAGACACACTACTTTTTAAAATGTATTTTTAATTTTTTTGATGAAACTCACCTCCATCACAGGAATTCAGTAGTGCAATGGCCAATTATTAACTATGACGTGTGTTTGCAGTATCTGTGACCATAACAATGGAAGGCTCAGGGTTTGACTCTCAGCCAAATAATACCAAGGACTTCAAAAAATACACTGCACAATACACTGAAAAACCAGGTTAGGACTGGTGCAAGTTAAGCTCTACAGGTCATATAAAAACAGGAAGACATTTTGACTCATACATGGCTTCTCAATGACTTAAAACAAATGGCAAATTATATAATAAGATATTGCATGAGGCCAAGATGGAGATGAAAGCCCATTTAAAAAATTGGAGCCAAATTGCATGGGTTAAGGGATAGAGTCATTCATATTTTTTATTTGTTTTGCACTTCCTCTTTTGTACCTGCTCTTGGCATAACTTTGCCCTTTACATGGTTCTTAAACCATGGTTCTTAACCTTTTCTGCATTCCGTGGAGGATCTTAGTCCTGAAATCAAGATGAATCTAAGCCAGATACTGAAAATACTGAATAAGCCAACAGACTCTCCTTTCCATAGTGGCATTCTGTTATATTCAGTATTACAGTGATCTGTAACCCTGATCTTGGAGAGCTGCAGGGTCTGCCATTGTTTTTCTAGTTTTTTTCTGGAGGGCCACAAATCAAGGGTCAAAATTCACCATGTCTGTATCTCAGGGTACAGTGTTATGACATGAGTTCCCCACTCATAATTATGACTTGGAGGCTCGGTTCACCGTCACGAACGGTTTCTGAGTGCCGTATGCTCGTATTTAAGATAATTGTTGTACGCTTGTATTTAAGATGATTCCCCCCCCCAACCCCCAGGAAACCACACCCTCTTTCTCTGCCATGTCGCGGCACCTGTGATGAGTATCAGTGCGATGTGCGTGAATCCAGGATGTGCGTATTTGTTAAACCCCAATGTACACGTATGAAGTAATGATTATAATCAGAGCTGCCAACAAATTATCTGTTTGATCTTGTGTTTTATTTTACATTTTTTTAAATTTCAGATTTTGTTTTGTAAAAGCAACAGGACAGATTTGCAGCAGGTGCTCAAACCAGCCACGGTTTCAGTGTATGAAGGAGCGGAGGTGTGTGTCCTCTGTCCTGTTGCACGTCACATATTAAAACATGACAGGCCTTGTCAGTAAGCAAAGACAACAGATTGGGGTCCCTAGTTTATATAAAGCCGTTTGCAGCAGCGACGACAAAGAGACCCTTTTGAGCTGAAGTCACATTCCTTTTCCCTGTCTCTGTGACGCATGACCTCCCAAACACACACACACACACAGGCCCGCACAATGGCCCTGTCTTTTTCGACCCTCAATGAATGGTTGTGTAATAAAACAATTTGGACAGAGAAAAGGGGGACTCCCCAGAGATGGAGTTCAGCTGAAGTACAGCCAGACAGCGCTGTCCTTATAGCCCTCCCTCCTTCTCTCTCTCTTTATCTTCTTTCTTCATTCTCCTCTCCACCTCCATCACCGTACCCCCCAACCCCCTCCGTGATGTCCCACTCTCCTTCTTCTGGCCCCGCCTCGTCTCCTGGCTGCAAAGAAATATGGTCTCTGCCCCTCCTGTCACTCCCTCTCTTCCCGTCCAGCCCTCCTTTTCCTGATCCCTCTCTCCAGCACTTCACCGTTTCCTCTTAGTCGCACCCCCTCCCCCCATCCAGACTCCACCCCATGTTTCCTGTGTATTATGCAGGAAATTACACACTGTTTCATTTTCACAGCCAATCAGAACCATGCCTGCCCTTTCCCTCATTCGCTCTGCTGGTACAGTTGCTTTTAACCGGGGATAAGCCAGTAAAAACAGCTATGAAATCCATTGCACCAATCTTAAAAGAAAATGTAAATATTTTTTACTCTTTCTATATATTGTTCTTTTTGTTTTGTTGTTGTATTACATATCACGAAGAGTGGCGAAAAGGTGCTGAAACGGCAAAGCAAAATAAAAAAAAGACACAATGAGAACAAACCTTGCATTTCAAAAACACTTGCTTTCAAAGAGAAAAAACTCTTAGTTTTTACAGCCTGATGAAGTCTTTGGACAAAGCGCATTGCTTCTAGCAGCACATTTGCTTTCTGTTGACTACTTTCAGTGTCCCCAGCACTCACAGTTTTTCTCTGTTAAAACAAGCATTTGTGATATGCACGGTTAGCTTCTCTATCATTTGTTGTACTACATATAAAAATGTAGTTTAAAACAGTAGTTTAGGCCAAGTGGAGGCGTGGATCAATCAAATTAATTGATTAAAATCGATATGATTGAACATGCACATGTGCTTGGTCCTTGATATTAATTGTTCATTCCCAGCAGGGAAAAGCCATTGTGAAACCCAGGGAAATCTTTGGTTGGACATCCTGCACACGGACCCAGTTATACCAGACTATTTAGAATAACTAGATGTTATTCTAGATGTAATAACTAGATGTTATCCTCTTTATTTCCTAACTAGAGGAGGTCCCATTTGCTATATTGAGCTTATAAATATTCACGAGGAGGCATATCCAAGAACAGAACATCCACAGTATTGTCCTTGGCCATGCCCCATTAATGAATATTCATAAGATACATTAAACTGAATCAAATTGGATTGTACATTTGAATAAGTCCCACTCCCCTCTCGTGTCCCAGCAACAGGAGCAGGATCCGACCAACCTGTACATCTCCAACCTGCCGCTCTCCATGGACGAGCAGGAGCTGGAGGCCATGCTGAAACCTTTCGGCCAGGTCATCTCCACCCGCATCCTCCGCGACGCCAACGGGACCAGCCGTGGTGTGGGCTTCGCCAGGTAACCGCACCGTACCAAACCATACAGGAAGTGACAGTATCATACCAAACAATACAGGAAGTGACATAACCATACCAAACTATACAAGAAGTGACAGTGCCACACCTAACCATACAGGAAGTGACATTACCATACCAAACCATACAGGAAGTGACATTACCATACCAAACCATACAGGCAATGACAGTAATGGGGTGGGGCTCTGTCCACTGTGATCATCTTTACTATATTAATGGAGATCAAATGACTTGCAGAATGGAGTCAACGGAGAAGTGTGAAGCCATCATTCAGCATTTTAATGGCAAATATATCAAAACTCCCCCTGGTGTCCCAGGTAAGACATTGAACTTTCGTTCATTTGTGTTTCCAAAGTGAGACAAAATATATTGTTAATTCCAAATCAGAATTTTAATAAATGCAAATTTTAAAAAAACTGCCTTTCCTTCATTGGCGCTTATGCACATCCTCTGTCTCTCTGGCAGTGCCCACAGAACCCTTGTTGTGTAAGTTTGCGGACGGGGGACAGAAAAAGCGTCAGAACCAGGGGAAGTACCTACACAACGGGCGGCCCTGGACCAGGGACGGGGAGGTGGTGAGGCACTTTTGGGTCTAAAGACTTTGGGCCGTTTTCTCTTTGTCACGTTGCATTTGTAACGTAAAGACCTCAGTGGCTTGCTTTAAGGCCAAAGAATATGTATACAGGATTAAAATAGCAGAGGACAACAGTATTGTCCCTTATGTTTTTCTCAAGGAGAGAGTCCTGATAGTTGTTAGTATTTAATTTCTTCTCTCCAAATACTATCTCTCTCCATATTAGTTTATGTTCAGACTGCTCTTAGCAGTTGGTGTAATTAAGTGATTATTTGAATGCTAATATGGATTTCACACTGAATTATCTTACATAAAGACATTGGTTCTTGAAGATTGTTTTGAGGAACAAATTATTAGTTGTTCTTTTACTTCACCAATAACCAGTTTTCTTTTACAGAATGGCTTCTAGTCTATAACTGACAAAGATGTGTCAAACCTTTCAGACAAGTGTTAACAGCTCAATGAAATGTATTGGCCCAAAGCACGTTTCCAAGCTTACATTGGACATCCATTTATGCAGATGATTTATTTATGTATTTTTTTACTAAAAATATGTTTTAGTCTTTTTTTTCAGAAGACATAAAAACACCTGTGTCTCAGAAAGGATTTGAACCTGCAACCATGCGATTAAAAGCCCACTGATGATTCTATACCAGAGGGAGACAGTAAAACAATGTGGTTGCATTAATAAGCCGTCTGACCTATCAGAGGCTCCTCCTGGCCTGCAAAATACACATTGCTTAAATGATAATGCTAAAGCAGGTGGTCCTCAATGCTGGTCCTGGAGGGTCACAGGGTCTGCTGGTTTTTGTTTTTACCTCCAGATCAGCAACCCAAGAAACCAGGTGAGACGAGTTAACTGTGCAATCAATGTTTTTAATTGATCAGTAAACCAGCAGACCCTGTGCCAGTCCAGGACCAAGGGTTGAGGATCACTGCACTAAAGACACATTTTCACATAGAGTTAGTTGTTTATGCATTGTATTGGGAGTTACTGAGATTCAGGTGTCATCAGTGGCTGTCTTGTGCTTTTCTCAGGGAGGAATGACACTAACGTACGACCCGACGGCCTTACAGAATGGGTGAGCGCCGGCCACTGCTCCTCCACCTCTTCCGCTGCCACACTTGGCGCTAAACAAAATTTTTGTGTGAATGCATTCTTTTTATTTTACCAGAGCAGGGATGTTAAAGTTAACAAGATTTTCACATTTCAATGGTTTGTTCTCAGTTCAGACTTTTTTTTCCTGTGAACATGTGAAATTTATTTTGAGGTGTCTTATGTCAGTGAGTAGGCCTATATTCTTTGTGGGAAAGCGTATTTGGAATGAATTCTGTTTTTTTCTGCTTTTTATGCCAAATAAAAGTTGGCAATGAATTGTTGAATTTGATTGCATTAAATATATGACTCTTTAAATATATACAATAATTTTTATTGCATTATTGCATTTTTTCACCCTGAAAGTGGTTGTTTTGTGCTGGGAACATATTACAGGCTAAGGTATTTCACCCACACAACCACAACAAACAACACCAGGCAGTGAGTGCAGACTAATCACATACTTCCATCTGGTGGACATGTAAGGTACTACTACACCAGTCACACGTATAGCTCAGAGCCAACTCAACTGTATTCTGTGTGCTGAAGAACAAGCTGATTGTTTGAGTCAAACTTAAACTTACAAATCCATGTGTGTGTCTGCAGGTTCTATTCGTCTCCCTACAGTATCGCCCCCAACAGAATGATTGCTCAGACGTCCATTTCCCCATACATGCATTCTCCTGTCTCCTCCTACCAGGTAAGGGGTTTATCCCATACGTGCCTACGTAATTAAGCTTATTTTTACTGAGAAAATATACATGGTCTAGTACAACAGTGCCTGTGAAGACCGAGGAGAACTGACTGCACCACCACACTTTCAGGGTGAACAAGGAGCTGCCTTTGTTTTTAGAGTACAGTAGACCACAATATTATTTTTTGGAAGGTAGCAGGTGAATTTCCTCCCTGTATACAAAGAAGCTTTTAATTTGCCGATTCCCACCTAAAGTAGTGTGATAGTGTCCCACTGTGTCATAGAAAGAGGGATCAGAGCTGGAAACCCTAGTTCCTGTAGAAGGGATCTCTTTTGTTTAAATTAGGGATGTTAAACGTGTGTAAAATTAGTCAACGATTAAATGGATGATTTTAACCGACAACAATTAGAAGTTAAAACTCATGGAATATAGGTACTTGCGTAGTGCTGTGAACAGTAATGAACGTCAGCTATGTAGCTAATAAAGCTCAGAAACTGTTTATTTATTTATTACGATTATTTAATTCAGAAATGATGTAATGTTAGGCTAACAAAAATACAGGTGAACTCCTAGTACAAGCGGCATTCAATCTTAAGGAGGAAATAATTTGCCAATATTAATTAATTAAATAAAAAGTGAAATGTCAACATGAATAATTAAATGTCAAATATGTCAAGTATTTTCACATTTCATTATGTCTGTGTTTATTTATATATTTAATTAATTAATATTGGCACATTTTGTCTGTGGTGTGAAATAATATAATCTGTCAACATCATCCATCAAAGCCAGTGGGTGGGATCTAATGATTGGTAGTTGGACTTTGCTTGATTTATTTAGCCTACTGTGGTGTTTTGAATGTGGCACCCCATGCGCTGGATGTCTATTAGATTTTTTGGGCCATAGTGGGAGAAATGTTGGTGCTAGCAGACCTCTGCCTCGAGAGGCACAAAATGCATTGTGCAGCAGAAATAAAGGGGCTTATGGGAGGTGGAATTCGGAACTGTCACATTGGAAATATGATGTTTAGGGTTAGGTTTAAAATCGAGGTCACTGTAAAACAAATAATAATAATAATAATAAAAAATAACAGTAAAACAGTGTGCATTATTAATATTTAACCGTTTTAACAGTTGATGGTCAATTTGAACTGTTTATTTCATTTCATTATTAAATTCTTATTGTTTAAACAAAAAGATGCCAATGGTAGCGGTTCACTGAAAAGGAGATGTATTATTCAATAAGCTGATATAGAAATAAATTAACGAATGTTCTAATGATGCCCCGACAGTTTGATTATTGGTTAATCACTTAAACTTCACTATTAACTACTTAATGTCTATAGCTACAAAATGAGAGTAGCCTAATTTAAACAGTAAAGCTACAGCAATGTGAGTATTCAATTCCAATCAATAAAGGATTCAAATTATTAGGTGAATTTTTTATTTATTTTTACCTTACTTTCAAAGTTACGAACATTTAAGAGTTCAGAATGACCTCAATTCCAGACATATTCCTATCTCAGAGGTTCTACCCCAGGATTGTGAAACTCATTCCATCAAGGGCTGAGTGTATGCAGGTTTTTGTTGCAACCAATGCATTACACCAGGTGATTTAATTTGATTTAATTCCTCTCCTTGGTTGAAGAAGTGAGACAATTACTGAAATCACCTGGTGTAGTGAATTGGTTCCATCAAAACCCTGCATACACTCAGCCCTCAGTGGAATGAGTTTGACACCCCTTTTTTACTCTATCATGGTATTTGTTTCTTCAGTCTCTGTTGTACCTCTGCCCCCCACCCTCTGCAGGTACACAGTCCCTCCTGGATGCATCACCAGTCGTACCTCATGCAGCCGGCGGTGAGTGCTTGTGCCCTCAACACCCCATTGGCTTCACCAAATCCCATTCTTCACAAGCAGCTTAATGCTATCAGCTCACTGCTACCCTTACTGACACTACTGAAGACGTCTGCTGCTGATGGCTGTTGAATATTCATGAACAGCCAAGGCTCGAGCATATTTTATGTTCCGAATGCCTATTGCCATTCCAGTTATGTCCAGATTGATTAGAAACGGAATGGTGCAAGCAACGGGCCCTTTACAGAACTCATATCAATATTAACCAGGAGCCAACTGGTTCCAACTGGTTTTGGTGATGCATGGACAGACCATATGTATATAAAGCAAAGAAAAGTATCACTGCTCTTGTTTGTGTACGTCACGGTGTGACTTCCTCCTCTGACCTCTGTCTGTTTGCGGTGTATACCTGTCTGTGTCCGTCTATCTGTCTTCCCTTCCTGTGTCTGTGTTTGTGTATATATGTGTGTGTCTGTCTGTCTGTCCATGTGGCTGTGTGTGTAGGGGACAGTCCTGACCCCCACGATGGATCATGCCATGTCCATTCAGCCCACTTCCATGATGGGCCCCCTCGCGCAGCAGCTCAGCCACCTCTCTCTGGGCAGCACCGGCACGGTCAGTGCTCAGACCACTGCGTCCAAAAGTCATATTGGACTGCCCCCCCGAGCTCCTGTTTCCTATATAAGATATATTTTGCTTTAAATGCAGAAACAACCCATGTTATTGCATTACAAATTGAACCTGTTCACGTTCTTTGTTGCAAATCGACAAGACTTACAGTCTTTCATTGATTTATTTTTGTCATTTACCATCTGATTCTCATTGCCCTCAGCCTTTTCTCCTGCACACTTCTTACATGTTTGGTATTCAGAATATTGGGTGTGTGGTGGCGCTAAATCAAGGTCAGAATGATGTTCTCTTTGAGGTCCAGTGATGCTCTGTTTCTCTGCTCACTCCCACAGTATATGCCTGCAAATACAGCTATGCAAGGGACTTATATCCCACAGTACACCACGGTGCCTCCTTCCAGTGTCTCAGTAGAGGTAAGGAGCCCACATTAAAGGATGCCCAACAAAGACGGGTGGGGACACTGTGTTGCTCTAAGCAATAGAGTCCAATTTTATCTGAGAAGGGCCAGTGTGGATGCAGGCTTTCCTTCTAACCCAACAATGCCTGATTCAGCTAATCAACTAATCATGGTCTTCAATCTTGATTATTTCAATCAGATGTTTTAAGGCTGGGCTAGAACAAAAAACTGCACCAATGCCGGAACCTTTCAGGATAATATTGGACACCCTCTGTCATAGAGGATATTTGAGTCCCAGATGGGGAAATCCTATTTTACCCACCATTGAGCAAGGTACTCCTCCACCTCATATTTCGCCAGTGAAAAATTTTGATCATTTGAAGTTGTAAAGTTGAGTGGATGGGGAACACGCCAAGAAATAAGAAGACTTTTAATTGAACTAAAAAATAAATAAATCTGTAAATTACACAATGTCAATATGTGTCTATCACCTGTGTTGATGTGCCAGCTAAACTAGGTGGGTTGTGTGATGTCAGTGTGCTGGTAAAGTCAAGATGGCACTTCCTTATCAACAATTGTCCCTGCTGTCCCTCTTTTCCCTGGTCTCTCCAGGACAACAGTGGCCAGCAGCAACAGGTTGCCATAGAAACACCCTCAGAACACACAAACTACTCCTACCAGCACAGCAAGTGAAGCAGAGGTGAGTCTATCCTGCCTCAGAAGGGGATTTTTCTTTCATACTGTACAAACCGGGCACTCCATGTTTGTAGCCGCGTGATATTGCACCCTCTGTAGATAGATAGATAGATAGATAGATGCATACATACATACATACATACATGCATACATACACACAGGTGAGGTGAGTTAACTGCTTAAGCCACTGCTTTATTTGATCAATTAAGTGGTGAGTAAAATATAAATCCAGCAGACCCTGTAGCCCTCCAGGACCAAGGTAGGGGACACCTGGCCTCGAACAAGGTGGACAGAAAGATAACTATTTTCCACGGTATGATCCGGAGGCTCCATGTTTGTAACAGTGTGGAAACTGTTGTGTTGGCTGCCTTTTAAGGACGATTGCTGAGATTAACATTTCATTCAGCAGGTTTCTCAGCAGAGCTTTTACCTTTTCCTCCATCAGCTCTTCAAGAAGGTACATTCTGGAGCAGGCTCGGGGGAATTCCCTCAGCAGAAGCTGATCATGGCTCCAGGTTTTCTGGACGCTACGCACCGGGACTTTTACACGGAAGACAAAAAAAAAGGAAACACATTTCCTTTGAGAGGACAAACGCTTATTTCTTCAGGCTTTTTTTTTTTTCTTTTCTTCGGGAGTCAAGCAACCAAAGGTGGGGGGGACTTCCCCGAAGGAGAACCAATCTATTTGTATTTTGATAACAGGAAAAAAAAAAAAAAGAAACGAAACATTGAAAACAGAAAAAAAAATTAAGACAGGGGACAAAGCGTTGTTTTTGTGCACGCAATATAGCTAATTCTTTTTTTTTTACATTCTGGAGCTGCAGAACGAGACAAGGAAAAGAAAGTTACAACACAACGTGTCTTTTTTTTAGGTTTCTTTTTGTAAAATATGCAAACTTTTATTTTTTAGTTGTCTGTTTTTCACATTTTATTAGCTGCAGTAGGACAATTTTTGTACAGATTCAAAAACTCGAACAATGCATTTTTGTCCAATTTTGCAATGTAGGTTTGATATCATTATTGTACTTTTAAAAATAGAAGAAAAGTTTAAATACAAACCGCTTAAAGCTACTACTTCCAATCTGTTCCAAATTAAACACAAAACTAAACCGCTTCCACTGAGTTAGGAGGCACTGCAGTTGGAGAGCAGAAATTGTTGAAAGTGCATAGAACCATCAATGCTAAATGGTTAGGATTATTTAAAATAGTCTTTTAAAACACCAACTGTTTAACCGATTCCCTCATATACAGTACCAAGTGTATTTTTATTAAGAGCAAAAGACAATCATGAATATTTTTCTATTTATATTTTGGTCATAGTTCTATTTTTTTAGTGTAAAAGGAGAAACACAAACGTATCATGTATAGTTTATTTAATTAGCCTATTTAACAAAGTATGTAAATACTTAACATAGAGGTTAGACAGACAGCTTCCTTTCTGGATAAGGGTCAAAGGTTATTTGAGGTTTTATATGATCTCTCCACAAACCGGTAACCGGGTAACATTTGCTAAATATGTAACATCTGCTCCAACAGGCTCTGAAGCCATTTGTCATTTGCCAATCCTGACATAAAATATTCCTCATTAAGATTATTTCTTTAAATAAGAACGTGTTTCAAGTTCTTAAGCATTTTCTCAATAATAAAAGAAAAATCATTCTTGTTGAAAGAAAAGCATTCTGAAATCATATCCACCTGCGTAGTGACGAATGTTTTTTTAATGAGAAATTCTCATTAAAACCTTATTCTGTATAGATGAATATAAAAGAGTATTAAAGAGCAGAATGTTAATAAAATCTATTTTTTCAGTGGCAAACAGAAGCTTGCGCTTCAACATGACTAATTCAAAAATAATAATGATATTTAACTTGGTGTCATTTGTCATGTCAGTTATAACTGTGATCAAATTATGCAGTCAAAAATGTGTTCTTACTGTGAGGGCTATGTGGCATATGAACACAATGATATATTACCCTCTTGAGATTATTTTACAAAATTCTATTGTTCCCCTTTATTAAAACGTATGTATGATGTAGTTAATAATAGGTTATACTCATCTCTTAGACAACCAATGGCAGTGCAATCAATACTATTTCATATTTGTGTGTTATAAAGACACATATACAAGCCGCCCTTTGAGAAAGGGATATTGGTTGTCGAAACGATTGGGGAGTTTATCACTTGCACATTCTAAGTTAAACCATGCTTAAGCATATAATGCTGTGTAGAGCCTAATGATCTGACCACCCTCTGCAAAATAACTTACCTGAGCTCCCTCATAAATGACATTTAATTGAGAAATAATCACTTAATCGAAAATATAAACAGCAGGAGCTCATAGTTCATCCCACCCATTCATTTAATGATTGCAGTAAAGTCATATGTGTTTTTGTTTTTGTTTTGTTTTGTATGAAGAGATTATTTGTATGTTTTGGTGGAGTGTTTTGTTCTTATTTAGTGTTGAAGCTTCCTCCAACACGCTTATGTTAACTTAGCATACGAATATCTCTGCTCTTATAACAGCAAACAGTGTTGCCGTCGGTAGCACAGACAGTCCCTCCCTGAACACACACCGGCCTACTCTGCTGGTGGGTGCCGGTATTGCAGAGCACCACACTGGAGAAGAAGTGGTTTTAAGCGGTTTCGTTCTCGTAGTTGCTGAGAAGATTGTTGGGCAATCTCGCTTTTTGTGCAGAAAAACAAGTCTAGCAAATAGTTAAATAAGTAAATAAGTGTACAAAAACACTACAAACTTGCATCAGAAAAGATTTAAAAAACATGTCAAAGTACGGACAAAAAAAATTGAAAGGAGTGCTATGTTTTGTGTCCGATAAAGATTTGTTGTAGATGGTGGGAGTAGCTGTGGGTCATTTTAGATTTTTTGCTTTCACAATGCTGCTGTTATCTTGTTTTACTCCTTTCTTTCAGATTTAAAAAAACGTTTTTCTCTCTTTTGGGGCTTTTAATTCACTTGAAAACCTTTTTTTTGATTTATTGTAATTTTTGTTGAAAAATGTTTTTATATATATATATATATATATATATATATATATATATGTATATATACACATTTCTTTAGGTAATGTAGATCTTTAATAGGGAAATAACTTTTTTAGGAGTGTAGCTTTTAGCTTTTTTAAAGATTCATAGGATTTTGAAATTATGTTTGAGTCTGAGTTTGTACAAGGTCCATGCAAACCATAAAATTATTTAAACTTTTTTTCCACATTTGTTTCTGATACTGTGCATCTTGTTCCTTTCAATGTTTTGTTTTCTCTTTCAGTCATATCCAAAAAAGGGCTTTGCCACATTTTTGGGGGTGGTTTGCAATGAAATCCTATCTTTCTTACCAGCTTTGGCACTTACGCATGTAAAATAGCAGTCAGTCACCAGTGAACTTGTCACGTTCTAAATAGTCCTAGGGCTGCTTTCTGAAAACGTATTAGTCATGTGTCTTATACGTATAATTTAAAATTAACATCTGCTTGGAGATTGAAATTAACAAAGAAAAAAAATTGACAATCCTGAGGAAAGTGCATAGTTGATGAACCAAACACACGAGTCACAAGGCTTTTGTTTCATCAACAGCCCTAGGTGCCTTTTAAGACTCAAGCATAGGTAACCCATATGAGCATGTGATGGTATAACAGTGTAGAAATTTGGGTCCTTGCGGGTAAGACCCAAGACACAGAATTCTTCCGTCCCTTAAACTGCCCGAATATAAAACCAACAACTTTATTGATTAAACATATGTGAGAGATTTGTACAGTGAAATTTAGTATATGTTCTTAGCCAACATTTTCAGCAAAGAAAATTGAGAGTGCATATCGAGAGCACACTTAAAAAATACCAATAAAAGCATACAAGTTGAAGATGCCTCTAAGACTTTGGAGTCTTAGTAAAGAAACACTGTTGGAATGTCGTTTGGCCTATATAGTGCCACGTGATAGAATGTGATCATTTAAAAAACCTGTATGTACTTAAATATTTAGTATACATGCAATGCACAGGCCCAAAAAATATCTTCAAAATATTAAAAACTATTTTTTGTGATCATCATAGATTAGAAAAATCTCTTGGATCTGTCCTCTACCTAGAGAAGCCTGGATTCATTTCCCCCTGGTGAAAAACTGAAATACGCAATTAATACACAATTAATAAATAATCCCATGTTTAAATGGCCATGGGATTGTAGAATTTGTAGACACAGAGAGCAAAATGCATCGCTGTTAAAAGGGCACCTAAGGTTGTACTGTCCAAATTAAATTAATTCCCTGATTTTTATTTCCTAGTAATTGAGGATTATCTTCAACCTATATATCTATATCTATATTAGTACGGGGGTACACAAAATAATGGAAACACCAAACAATATATGAATATGTGTTCCCTAAGGAGGGGTTAGGCCGCCCTTTGCCTTCAGAACAGCTTCAGTCTTTCTTGAACTGTTTCTAATGGGATATTGCACTATTCTTCGAGAAGGAAAGCCTCCAATTCCTTGAGAAATGAAGGTGGTGGAAATATACTGTACACTCTATGTTCCAGAATGTCCCGTAAAGGTTGACTGATGTTTAGATCTGGTGATTGGGGAGGCAATGAAGGATGTTTGACTTCATCCTGGTGTTCATGAAACCACTCTTGAATCAATTTAGCAGTGTGTATGGGGGCATTATTGTCTTGTAATATGGGAACATCTTGAGGAAACAATGTTTGCACCATAGGGAGTACCTGGTTGCCTAACATGGCTTCATATTCCCTGCCAGTAATTCTACCATGCGGAGGAATAATTGGACCCAATAACTCCAACAAGATGGCTGCCCATACCATAACAGATCCACCACCATGTTTAATAGGCAATGTGGATTGAAGGCTTCCTTTGGCTTTCTCCAAACATAAACCCATTCAGATGTAGGAAAAAGAGTGAAAGACCATATTACTTTCTTCATCTGCTCAGAAGTCCAGGTTTTGTGCTCATTGCACAAGGTCACACTGTTGTGCGTTGATCTTGGTTATAAGTGGTTTCCGAATGGCATCGCCACATATATATGTGTGTGTGTGTGTGTGTCTGTGTGTGTATGTATGGTTGTGTATATATATATATATTTATATATATATAATTGCCTACAGTCTTTACCATTATACTACACTATATATGTCAAACCTATATATGGTATAATGGTAGCATTTGTAACCAATACGTGATACGTTTTTCAACAAACCACTCTAGGTGACCTGGTCAATTTAATTTTTTCTTTACATTTTGTTTCAACAAAATGGAGAACCAAAACAAATCTCTGGACAAAGCGATAGACTTCTCTCTCACACTGTTTTTACAGCTTGCTCTCTCTCTCTCTCTCTCTCTCTCTCTCTCTCTCTCTCTCTCTCTCTCTCTCTCTCTCTCTCTCTCTGTCTCTGAACAGTTTTATTTATGTATTTTACCAAAGACTATGAAGCCATCCCTCCACCAATTAGCAAACCTTCTGTCAGATTACCCTTTTAGGTGGTTAAAAGGCTGAAATCTCATATTCTTTTGCATATATGGAAATGTGTAATTGCCCTTTTTTACTTGTGCGTTTCCTTTACGGTCAGAGCAGGCAATGTCTTCCATATGAGAATTTGCAGCTGCTGTATCTCATAAGCCGCATTCAAATTCTTAGTCACTTCTAGAACCGAGACAAGGAGTACATCCATTACAAGGCTTCACGCGGCATGTGAAAACGGATAGCATATGAGTAGATGGAATTTGTCGCAAATGAACGGAAGTCGAATCACAATATTGCGAAGTGAGCAAGGGAAATTATGCACTAGGAAAAGTGCCAGTTATGAGATTTCAGCGTTTACTTTAAATCTTTCTGTGTACATATCGAGGCTCCCTTTAAAAAAAAAACAATGTTAGGACCATTTTTCCATTTTATGCTCTTTTTTCTGTAACTTGGCTGTTTTATTGTTGTGATTTGTTTGTTTTGTGATTTTTTTTAATGTTCAGATATACACATTGCCATCACAGGTTTATCACATAGAGTGCACCTCATGAAGGAGTCTATAGGTTTGATTCTCGACTTTTTAAAAAGTGAAACTGATAAATCGCGTCTCAGCCACTACGTATGAAAACGTAACACTGTTTTGAAACTATGGCCAGTTGTTACGTCACAGTGTTTCTCTCAATAACCGTATCTGGTGTCAATGCCAACCCATATTTTGGTCAGAATCGGGGAATTGTCTTGAGCTAAAAGGAGGATTGTTTTAGATTGAGCTTCATGTAGCTAATCCAAATTTGTCTCAAACCTTTGTGAAAACGAAGAATTATAAAGCAACTAGCCAAAACGAACTAAAGCGTGTTTATTTGTTAGTCATGGTATGAGCATCATTTTACCTCAATTCTGCGAACCTCAAAATAATCCGTAAATCAATCGGTATGGTTCGCAAAGGAACTGTGTCAGCCAATAAGGAAATAGGCAGACGGCTGTAAGGTCAGGTAGCTCATTGGAGTTGGCGCAAAGTTGAGCTAGCTAGTTAAGCTATCTGGAGAGATCATGCTTTAAATAAGCTCTTCATTTATTAGTCCTTGTGTTTTTCTTTTTACATCTGTTAAATACACTATCCTTATCGATGTGTAAAATTGTGAATTTTCTTGCTGTCTTCCATCAGCTCATGTAGCTTAATAAACGGTTTATTTCATAGTTTCAAAAGGTTTTGCTGCTAATAGGGGATGTGGAAGCGGGTTGTGAGAGGTGGGTCACACTGGTTGTTAAAAATTGAAAGTTCGATTTTATGAAACCTGGAGTATTAATTGCTTGTCAAATGTTCTGCGAAGCACTTGTATTTGGTCTGACGCGTTCATACAGATCATATGCCATTTTAACTCTCAAATATTATACCTCTAACACGCTTTTCCCTTTTAAAAATAGAAATTGGATCACATTTCTGATTTGAGAATTTCTACAAAAAATACTTGGGAGTGTGACACCTTTATAGATTGGAACAAATGGCTCAATCTTGCGTGGTTAGATTCAGATATTATTTAATAATGAGGTCATTAGACATTTTTAATGATTTTTTTAATTTTTATATATGTTAAATGATTGTTCCTCATACTAAAAACCATGTTGTCGTGATTAATTTTTTGCCCTGAAGTGGGCCCTAAAAACTTTTACTTTGTACTTTTGGGCCTATCAATTGTTTGTGGCCAAAACATTTATGAGCACAATTGACCCTAAGTATATGATGTGCTTTCAGCCATAAATGTGTGCCTTTGACACAATATATTGTGCCTCTCAGATATAGAAAGCCTTTTATTTAAAAAAGGCCCTTATTTTTACTGAAAATAATGGCATGATTAGTCCCGAACTGCCAACCCTTTAAACAATTAGCCTATATGTATAATAATAATAAGTGTTAAAGCATATTGGCTAGAAAATATGTATTCTTCCCATATTTTTGATGCCCCTTTAATAAAAACACTCATATTGTTGCAGAGATATTTCTCTTACGACTCCAAAAGTTTCCCCAAAGGTACCATACACACACTAGTTCCATAAATTACACAACCCGCAATGTTTCTTAGGCCAGCCGCATGTGATTCCAAATCTTTCAATTTCAACAAATATTCAGGGGTTATATTAATGGCACGTAGTATGGCACAGTCACAGGACTATTCTAGTTTGGGGTAAGAGATCAGAATTGTGCCCTTTGTAATATTATTAGTTATTCCAGGTGTACCTCAACATTTTGTTACCAAACACCTAATTCTCCAGGTTCCAGCGATCTTTTGTGATCACAAATATGCAACTGGCTCATCACTCACAACACTTCAGCTTTTAAACATTTTCCTGAATTATACAATAATTACTTTGTATAATATATGAAAAGAGAAACATTTTGGTATTTAGCTAGTTAGCTAGCTATTTTTGTCTTCCTGTGCCATGGAGTTGCTGGTTTCTTTGTTACTCTTGTTTTTATTCATGGAAAAAATCACATCTTTTTGAAATGTTTTTTGTTTGTTTCTTCTTTGGTTTTCTTCTTTGAATTTGTCAAGTTTTCTTTTTTAATTAAAAAAAGTTCTTGTTTTTCATCTGTGTGCCTGTGTATTATTGAAGCCTTGTTCCTTTGCGGTTTATTGGATATTTCTAGTGCTATTGAAAGTCAATCAGTGTAGCAGTTATACCATGGGTTCCCTATAAAATTGTTAACCCCCTCCCCCTCACACACACACACACACACCAGAAATGGTATTAGGAAAATATAACCCGACCAAACAATTTTTTGTAACATTGCAATAGTAATAGCTTACCTGACTGGTTTAACCGGTGTATCATTTAAAGGTGTGAAATATGCAGTCTAACTGAAATTGCCTTCAAATACCTTTATTTGTAAGGCACAGTGAAGTATTGAAAATTAATACCATCTTTTGTTCTATTTTAGGTGAAATTGCAGGTTATGGAAATGGCCCAGGTTAGAAAAAGTAAAGGCAAGGAAAGTAATCACTGTTGGCTGAATAGGTCTGTTAACAATGACAAACTGTGGGCTTACAATGCAAGGTTTTAAAAGGATTTAAAAAACATTTACAAAGAAATCACAATCACACTGTTACAATGGCTTCTCCCCATTAGGTTGCCTGCCTAATATAAACAGGAAGTCACTTTTACACCTGGAAGTTCTTTAATGGTTTGTGAAATGTAACCAAATCAAGGTTTTCAGGTTATGTCTATCCAAGTACTGTATTTTCATCTGTTTAAATTCAAAAGGCATTTGTAGAACAATAGTTGCTTCTGCTTCTGTGAATTGCATATGTAGAACATAACGAAAGTACTTTATGTTTTAGATAAATTGCTGAATATTTGTCACTTGACTGTTTACATTTCGTTATTTCTATACAGAATGCTTTTTATTTTTTATATGTTATGTGTTCAGGGTATGCTACATAGTGTCCCTTCAATCACTATAACCACAGAAAATGTAGTTAATACACTCGGCAATGATGCTGTGCGCCAGGACTAGAATGACGACCCTGGGTCCAATATTCAGAGCCGTTGCTGTTTGGCCATTGTTGTTTGGCTGCAATCCATTGATGTTTATACTGGTGCTGAACATGACGCTGTTTAGTAGTAAATGAAAGGCTTGCTGTAAATGAAGTCCGTATTGAATCCTTTATTTTCAATGTAGCGAAAATACAATCTTCATTCATTTCTACCCAATAAATAAATACACAGTAAAATATAGTGTGCTTAAATTCATACAATGAAGTGGAATACATTTTGAGCCTTTCAAGCAAGCGGAATCTCTTTCATTTATCTCACAAAAATAGCAGAGCTCCTCCCTCTCTTAGTAGTATGGTTTCCTGATACAAATGTCATTTTGATAAGAAAATATTTCAAAACATTTTCACTGTGAAGAAAGAACAAGCATGACACTGTTAAAATATGTTTAAAAAAAAATCATCTGGAATTTACATTTCATCGCAGTTATGGAATTATTGTGTTTCAAAGGCCACATTACCGAGCTAACAAATGGCTAATGCATGGTAACTTGGCCATCAACTTGACTGGCTGGACCTGCATAGACAGAGAAGGGTAACACATTTTCCACATCCTATAAGAACCAAAACACATCATTGCCCTGAATGTTAAAGAATGGCCGTGCACAGGCTTAACTTCAAAGTGCACTAACAGCTGTGTTATTCTATATAGTTTCTTTACAAATACGCTTAATGCACACATTTTAGCTGCATTTTGGTATCTAACACAAACTGTTATCAAATGCATATAAATAGCTGGTAAATGATAAAACGCAGTTGCTGCCATCTTCTTAAACAAAGCAGATTTGTATCTGAACATTTTGCCATACCATGTAGCATGAACTAAATGATCATCACAGTTTAGTTTTTGTGTCTAAAACAAGAATGCTTTAAAAATAAATTATATATTAGATTATTCCAATTTAGGTAGTCTTTCCCCAGCTTAAGCAGTATGTTTAGACCACAATGGTCTTGATGCCAAAGTAATGTACGGCACAAGACCTTATTTGATATGTACAGCTACCTCGATGAGACAAGAAGAGTTTGCATGCACACAAAAGCGGCACTCACCAAACATGCAAGGCAGAAAGAGCTAACTTGATTGGTGTCAAAGTAGATACAGTAACTGAAAAAAATGTACATGGAGCCAAGTCAACAAGAGGCTCGGGTGACTGGTGCAAAAGCAACAGTCACCTGATTTCACCACAACTTCTGCTTGTGAATGTTTAAGCTTGCTGGAATTACAATTTAGTGTATTTGAAGTGGCACCAATTTAACTTAATCTTAACTTTTCTCTCACAAGTTGGCATGCGACCTAAGCACCAAATTACTTATTGCCCCACATCTGAAAGCAATCGATATTTCCTTCCAGCCAACTAGAAAATGAATAGCTTATTATTTTGTAAGTGCTCATACAGTATATTATGTATATCACTCAGTTTGCTCTTTTGTATCTTACAGCAACACTCTAAAGGCTTCCCAGCAGTAAAGAGTTGGGGGGTGGGGTGACACTTCACCCCCCAAATTAGAGCATTAATGTGACATTAATGACTAATTTGGACCAATCATAGTGTTTTTCTATTGAGACCAAAGTCTTTGGTCAATATAAGCCTTTGACAGCATAGCCTCATATTATATGGGCTTATTCCGGGCTCTGTGAAATCGAAATGTAGTCGTGTTAAACAGGAAGAAAATAAAATCCTGGAAAGCCAAGCCATAACCATGCTATTTGTACATTTTGATAAAAGTGTAATCTTTAAAAAGCAACATCTGAATCCTAAAACAACAGGCTTTAGCTAAGACACCATTGAACATTTTGGAAAATAAATGGAAAAGAGTGCAATTGACCAAGTTTTCTTTAGGAGATTCAGTAAAACTGAAAAAGTAAAGAACACAGGGAACAAACAGAAAAAGCAGTGAAAACATTCCAGAGCTGATGGCAAAGACTGCAGCAGAATCAATGAACAGGCCAGAGAAGAGACGACCCACCTGTATCAACAACCACAAATCCTACACAGTGCCTTCATATAGCTTTTCAGTTAAATGCACAAGATTATTTTTGCAATGTGTTCTGATTGTAAGAAAAAATGTGTGTAATAAAAATCTGCATAGACACTTCCTTTCCTAAAATGTCAAATAAATTAATAAAAGGTAATAATAATAAAAATAACTTTACTAGTATGTCTGAAGATATTGGGAGTGACTTAAAAGCTCATAATCAGAAAACACACAAATATCTTGTGATATTCTTGTGTTTTATCATATGCTGTCATTGGATCAGGTCTGCAGTGTTTGATTCGCAGACGGAGGGTGATTTGTCTGAATTCCAGCTCTGGAATCACATTAGCGTGATTTCACTAAATATTTGATAAGAACCTTTACCCCTTTTTATCATTTCAATTCCCCAAGTTACAGTAATCCCAAAACACAAATGGTACAATCATTTTCTATGTTACAGTGTACAGCTAACACAGAGCAAACACAGCGGAAGGATCTGAAATGCAGTACAGTAGTAGAAAGCTCTTTTATAATGAGCTTTAGGAATGAGTCTGCATGCTGGTGTATTTACGGTTGCCAACGCTCAATGGCTATTTCTACCATTTGGTTCTTGTTTCTTTTATAATAACGTCATCAAGATCTTGTCATCATTGACAATACTCTTCCAAGAGAGGACAGGCTCTTCTGAATTCGATCGCCTTAAATTACGTTCACAGTTCACTATAACGCGGCCATTCTTTGGCTGAAAACCCGACAGATGAGGGGGTGCTGAAAAGTTGATGCTGAAAATAGGCATCCCTACAGGTAATATGAGATGGGGGAAGTGACGGTAAGCAGAAGAGAATGAACTGACGAGCCAAAGGATTGAGGTAAATCTGCGTGGCTTTGAATTAGCTAGATCACATATTTTTACAGGAAATGTGGAAGATGAAATTTGAGTGTATTAGGACCAGGAAAGGATTTAACAGTGAAGCTGGCTAATATACGACCCAATCATGCGGGAAGGGGGGTCAATTACTGGATCACTTGGTGAGAGGGAAAAGACCCAGTCCAAGACAGAGCAGGGTGTAGTGGAATGCTGTTTGGGTTGTGCAATGCTCCGGGGTTTCGGGACTACTCTCGGCCAGACCCTCCAATTTGGAGGAAAAAAGTGAAGATGTAGACAATGTCCAGGTAAATGCTAAGTGTTGCGAAGATGTACTCTTCGGGGCTCATGCTGTACCGCCTGTTTCCCATCAGCAACTGTGTGTCGAACGCCAGGAACTGTGGGCGAGGGAAAAAAGAAAGAACCACTGACCATCTTGTGCAAGAGGCTGAAAACCAACCTCTTCAGACTACACTACCACTGAATATATATATATTTTTTAAATGTACTAACTTTTCTCAACCCTGTTTTATAAGTGCAGTTTGCAACTGTCTGCGATGACGTCTGCTGTATTGTTGCTGTACTGATCTCTTGCTCTCGTTGTAATTATTCTTGCAATTTTTAAATGCACTCATTATAAGTCACTCTGGCATCTGCTAAATGCCTAAAATAAATAATCAAACATACAGTGCATCCGGAAAGTATTCACATCGCTTCACTTTTTCCACATTTTGTTATGTCACAGCCTTATTCCAAAATGGATTAAATTCATTTTTTTTCTCAGAATTCTACACACAATACCCCATAATGACAAAGTGAAAAATGTTTTTTAGAAGTTTTTGCAAATGTATTAAAAATGAAAAAACGAAAATATCACATGTACATAAGTATTCACGCCGTTTGCTATGACACTCAAAATTGAGCTCAGGTGCATCCTGTTTCCACTGATCATCCTTGAGATGTTTCTAGAACTTCATTGGAGTCCACCTGTGGTAAATTCAATTGATTGGACATGATTTGAAAGGCACACACCTGTCTATATAAGGTCCCACAGTTGACAGTGCATGTCAGAGTAAAAACCAAGCCATGAAGTCCTAGGAACTCTCCATAGACCTCCGAGATAGAATTGTGTTGAGGCATAGATCTGGGGAAGGGGTAGTGGCTAGACGGAAGTGAGAGTGAAAGGCATATGACAGCCCACCTGGAGTTTGTCAAATGGCACTTAAAGGACTCTAAGAGCATCAGGAAAAAGATTATCCGGTCTGATGAGACACAAATTGAACTTTTTGGCCTGAATGCCAAGTGCTACCATAAAGGTCTGATTGATGGAGTGCTGCAGAGATTTGTCCTCCTACCAGGTTCTCCCATCGCTGCAGAGGAACTCTGAAGCTCTCTTAGAGTGGCCATTGGGTTCTTGGTTACCTCCCTGACCATGGCCCTTCTTGCCCGGTTACTGAGTTTGGCCAGGCGGCCAGCTCTAAGAAGAGTTGTGGTGGTTCCAAACTTCTTCCATTTCACAGTGATGGAGTCCACTGTTCTCCTGGGTGCTTTCAATGCTTTAGCAATGTTTTCCCCAGATCTATGCCTCAACACAATTCTATCTCGGAGGTCTATGGAGAGTTCCTAGGACTTCATGGCTTGGTTTTTACTCTGACATGCACTGTCAACTGTGGGACCTTATATAGACAGGTGTGTGCCTTTCCAAATCATGTCCAATCAATTGAATTGACCACAGATGGACTCCAATGAAGTTCTAGAAACATCTCAAGGATGATCAGTGGAAACAGGATGCACCTGAGCTCAATTTTGAGTGTCACAGCAAACGGTGTGAATACTTATGTACATGTGATATTTTCGTTTTTTATTTTTAATACATTTGCAAAAATGTCTAAAAAACTTTTTTCACTTTGTCATTATGGGGTATTGTGTGTAGAATTCTCAGAAAAAAAATGAATTTAATCCATTTTGGAATAAGGCTGTAACCTAACAAAATGTGGAAAAAGTGAAGTGCTGTGAATACTTTCCGGATGCACTGTAAATGGAGAGAAGGAGGGAGCCTTCTAGAAAATATGTGATTGAAACACTTTTATGATAGTGGGACTCATCTCACGTCTGGCTCTTACCAAGGTGAAAAGTACTGCTCCCAGAACAGCGTAGACAGCATGTAACCAGGGCACCTGCAACAAAGAACAGGTTTAACGTGTGATGCTAGGACAAATATGGGAGGGGTAAATAAGACTTGCTGGGTCACGTCAACCCAAGGATTAGCTCAGTCCTATTTTAATCCTGCTCCTAAATACACACTAGTAAATCCATACAAGGACCCAGAAATACTTAAACATAATCATCTGATCACCTACTGCCGCTCGAAATATCCCTATGCTACAAGCACTACAAGGGGACCTGACCTATTTTTGTTGTTGTGGGTTGGTGGGGGTTTACTCACATATCCAAAATGGAGAACTACGGCCAAGACGATCCCACAGAAGAGCATGACCATAGACAAGATGAAGAGGACACCCAGGCAGGAAGTGATGTCAACCTGGACAGAGACAGACCACAGTGTTCAGAGGTGATCTCTCCCACACAACCCCCCCTCCACCAAATATTTTGCCATTTTGGCAGTTACCTGTATTTGTATATTGTTCTATAAATAGGAACCAGAAATGTGTAGCCTGCCTGCACCATTATGATAAGTTGAAGAGGCTCGTAACAAGGTGTGGTTTTGGGAGCTCCTCACCTTGGTTTGGAAGCTGAAAATTGTGACGGACAGGCAAACCATGGCGGTGATGCCGAGACAAAGCACCACGGACTTGGTGTTGTAAAAACTGTTGAGAAGAAACAGAAAGTGGTTAGCGAGCAGGTGCAATGTGTCTGCGATCACGGTGTGTGTGCACTAGAGTACAACTGTGCTGCTCTGGTCACAGAGGGCTGCAATTTGACAGGTTTTCTGGTTTTCTGGCAGGTAAACTGCTAATACTAGCAGAAACTGGGTTAAGTGCTTCAATCGAGACAATCATGAGTACTCGGGTACTCGGGTGCCTACCTGGAATATTAAGCATGCACTCCTACATGTTATAAATATTTTAAGCCTATCTGTATTTCTTCAAATATTAACAACCCATACTCCATTATATAACTGTCAGACCTATGTGTAAAAGATTGTGTTGAGGTCCTGTTGCTGTTGATTGTTGCAAGTTAAGTTTTCAACATTAATTGTTGGTGAATAAAATGAAACCAAGAGTCGTTCCTTAAGCAAAGCAAATGTGCATCTGAAAACTATGTCAAACCATGAAGCACAAACTAAATTGAATATTCACAGTTTAGTTGGTGATACCCACATACAGCAACAACGATTTTAAAATTAATTGGGTGGGGTGGGGGGGCTACGCTATTGATGAGCAAGCCTTTTACAGGAGTGATCTGATCTGATCTGATACAGATAATTGCCCAAATAAAGGAAATGCCCCATTAAGACACTTTATGTTGCTATTTCCTTTGTTTTGGCAGTTACCTGTAGGCTTAGCTTGGCATGGGCAGTGAAGTCACCGCACAGTGACATATGTGAACTGGTTTACCTGGACACAAAACCCATCATGCAGGCCATGCTGACTGTCTGAGGAAGCATGCAAACAGAGCACAGGACAGAGACACGGGCGACAGTGAGAATCAGGTGCACAGTGAGAGACAGAGAGAGGCACAGCGTCTTGACTCTACCTGGACAGCATGCCTGTCATGTAGGAGAGAGAGAGGGTCTGGAACACAAGAGGTCACAGTTAGCATGAAGCAGCTGCACACGCGGTGCAGATTCAATCTAGACGCAACGTGCTTCGTCCTTAGCTTCCACTTAATGATGAACCTCGACGACAACAATGATTGGACTGTAGCTTACTGATCTATAGCTCTAGAGATGATTCTCTAAATATTTTAATGGACTCTTGTAAGTCCCTTAGCATAAAAGCGTCTGTCAGATGACAAAAATTGTATTGTAAATTGGAACCGTCAATTCAGGGGGAGAGCGCAGACTAGCATACGCGTCCTATAAAAAAGTGTGCGACCGGTCACCGCTTCTTTTCGCTCTGCAGTCCACCAGTTGAGCCATGCAGTCACTGCCCCAGAGGACTGCGCAGTTGGCGCAGGCAAACCGCAATGAAAGGAGTCGCCACTGCGAGATAAGGCAGGAAATGCCCTGCTGACTGAAACCCTCCATCCTTGGGTGACTTTATGGCTGGTTATGCATGCCCCCACAGGGCTCCCGACAACAGCTGCCACTGACACGGTCAAGATTAGACACCAGACTGTGGGGCACATAGCTTTATGCATCACCCCAAAACCCTTTGTCCTTAAGGTTTGAACTTTTGTTAGCAACATTGAAAATCACGTGAAAATCCCTGCAATAAAGATATGCCACTGGATTAATTTACATTATTATTGTTCCCCTTCTGTCCCCATATTACTAATGTACCATTACTGTGCACAGTTAACATGGTGGACAGATAAGAAACTTGGAAGAAAAATGTCTCCCAAATTTGGCAAGCCCATTGCCCTTCCCGCTGCTGCAGTGTCCTCTGTCAATTCGGTAAGGCGCATTTGCCTCCTTCAAAACGCATAACCTTCAAGGGCTATAATGTTATGTTGTATTTTTTCAACCCCCACTTCTGAAATTAATTCCTGGCTACACTACTGGTCCTTGCTATCATTGCACGGCTTATTTCAGTGGCTTGGTGGCCAACTCTACCCTCACCCGGAACGTGTGTGTGACAGTGTTGGTCCATGGTGCTCCAGGAGCACAAAATCTGGATTGCAGGGCACATCGCTGCACTAAGCTACAAGTTCCTCAACTGAAAACTCCACTCAAGGGTCCACTAAACCTTTTTACATTTAAAGCTTAAGTCCCAAACTCTATTTTCTTTGTATTGTTAGTATTTCACATATTTCATGTACAACATTCCTCGTGAAAAAGGGTAAAGTGCTTAGAAAATAATCAAATCAAGAATCGTACAGCCCTCTGGCAAATTGATCCACAATATCTCTGCATCTGACAGGTGACTATGAAAAAATACGTGGGAAACCTTTAGATTGTTAACACTCCCCCTTCCCACGCGATTCTGTCCTGCAAAAACAATTGCATTTTCACTTCTTGGATACTCACAAAGATGGCCAGCAGAATCAAGTTCCATGGAAACTGCCTCCTGCGATTGTGAAGCAGACAAGAGCAGTGGTGAGAAGTTATTTCAGTTTATTTTATTTTATAATTAATAATATACACTACATACCATTAATGAAGGGGTCTCCAATCTTATCTGAGAAGGGCCGGTGTGGGTGCAGGCTATTGGTCCAGTCCAGCACTAAAACACCTGATTGAACTAATCAACCAATCATGGTCTTAAGGTCAAGAGCTTGATTAGTTGAATCAGGCATTTTAGTGCTGGGCTGGAACAAAAGCCTGCACCCACACCAGCCCTTCTCAGATAAGATTGGACACCCCTGCATTAAGACATCTAAGACCAGTATAAAGGAAAGGTATATGCATTAAAAAATCACAGAGGAATACATAAACAAAGCAAAGGACTTATTTCCGTAGTGGTCCTCTAACATTACATAGCTTTTGAGGCACAGGCTGCAATAAATCTGTAATAATCATTTGAATTACCTCAACATTTCATATTCATGATGGTGAGTAACACTCACCTGGGACCAGTGCAACAAGAGAGTGTCATGTAGGTGCCAAAAAACACTATGCTGTTGAAAAGCAAAAGAATCACAATCAATTTCTGTGAAGCTTAATGAATGTCATTTGCTATGATACAGCAGAATTAGGCAACAATGGTGTGCCAGAGAAGTTTCTGGAACCCCTAACTACATAATTGGAATAGAAATTAGGATTGATGAAGGTTAATGTTCTGTAAGTACTCAATGTTCCACCTTGCAAACGCAGGGTTTCCTGCAGAAAAAAATCTTGCTCAAGGTGATGCATGTTTTGGGGAAAAAAATGTGCTTGGAAAATGTAAACTCGATTGCTTTTTATTTAGACAATAATGCCGAACAGAGATAGAAAATGGATATCGCACATGAATGTACTCATTTACAGACTATGTTTTCAGATTTTCAACAAATTGCTAGTTTAGGCAGTGATGTTGTTTGACTACAAAGCACTGAGCGGTTCCCTGAAAGAGTAATCTTCAGGCTCAGCCTCTTAATAATCGATTGAGCTGCTCAGAGGGAACAAAAAACAGAAACATCTCTGGCACTCTGGGACCAAGGCTGCCTACCTTGGTGATACAGTACAGGCACATCTACAGGATCAGTGACACATCCACTTACTATGAAGCCCAGTACCAGCCAGGGTGAGTCTGAATGTAGAACCTCGCTTCATCACTGGAGGAGAAAGTTAAGAGTGTTACACAGACCAGGGCAGAGGCAGGCTCTCACCTTCTTCACCGTGTGCAACAGAGGTACACGCAGAGCTCAAAGCACTCACCAGAATGTGAAGAAAGCTACAATGGCCACAGTGATGAACAGCTGGATCATCAAGATGGCATAAACCTGCAGGGAGGAACGGACATGGAGGAACGGACATGGAGGAACACACGCACACACACATGCGCACATTCGCACGCATATGCGCGCACATGTACACATACAAACGCACGCACACACACAGACAAGTACACATGAAAACATGCACAAACAGACATACATATGTGCATATCACATGCATACACATACACTTCTAAAAATGACACACCTACATCATACATCTAAAAATCATATAACCAATTATCTCTCCCGGTTTGGAATGTCTTATTTTATTTCTAGGTTGGTCTCATCGCTGCAACCTCCTCCATCAATTTGGAAGCACACACGTTCCTCCTCCAAATTTCCTGTCAGCCACTGCTTGAAAATCGTTGCTATGGGAAATTACACAACCCCTGTGGGGCGGTTGGCCTCAGCTTGTACTGGCACGGTCTGGATTTATCTATGGTTTTTTAAAGGTATAAGTGTTGTATAATTATATACTTATAGTCTTCAATACAAGAGACGCTGAAGCAAAATAAATTAAAAGTAAATGAAAAGATTGAAACTATTTATTCACATAAAGAGTACAAGATCATAAAAAATACAGGAGACGTGGGAGTCCTTCCCTCTTGTCACATCCTCAGACCTCACCTTGCGGATGAAGATCCGTCGAATGTTCTTGTCGTCCCAAATGAATTCTGTCAGCATCTCCCCATCGCCGAGGTAGCTCCGACTGCAAGTGGGGCTGGAGCCTACAGAGAGCGAGAGAGAGAGAACGAAAGAGAGAATGAGAGAGAGAGAATGACACAGAAAGCAAAGGGCTGTTATGCCCAATATAGGTACAGTGAGGACAATAAAACATTTATAGTAACATGTAACAGCCATCTTTAATGGATGATTTATTAATTGGGTAGTGTGTGATATCAACTGTAATGCAGTTATCTTGTATCTGTGACAATGTGATCCCTGTTTGCTTCCTGTTTCTGTACTTGTATTTGTGTGTTTTTAAAGCATGTTGAGAATCCTAATCAATAACAGTGATAGGTGAGGTATCAGGCCTGTACATCTATCCTACAGAATAATACAATTTGGATTTGTTTAGGCCCGTTTCCCCACTCCACTCATGTTTGGGCCAGAGGAATTTTCCAATCGCAGAGAAAGAAAGAACTTCAATAGGTGAGGTGACAAGGCATAGTGGAGAAGTGCTCAGACAGCCAGAAATGTGTGCAAAAGCAAAATCCAGAGAGGGTAGACCGGTGGACGTGGAGTTTCAGGTGGGTGGGAGGGCTAGATGCAGGTGGAGGTGGTTGATGGGATGTGAATTCAGATGACAGTTAGAGATGCTGTGTGAGCACCAGTCTCCTTACCTGCTGTCGCTTCCTCATATGTGGGCGGGGCAGGTGCCACAGCCCCTCCCCCTTGCGCCCCATTGGCTGTCTTGGTCGTCACAGAGATCTGGAAACATATGAAAACATAATTTGAGCTCTTCTGACCCCAATAATGAAGTAAAATTATTAAGACTACATTTTCTTTGGTCTCACAAGGGGCATGTCCACTAGCAACATACTCTTCTATGTATGGTACTGTGGCAATAAAACACTTAAACAACTCCATACATTTGTGTATAAAATGTAAATACATTGCTCCCACAATGCAACAATAACAATAATATCTAATATCATATGAATGCTCTAACATATTCTCTACTCTGTGATATTGATACAAATATCAGTTCTTTAGATGCTATGGTGAAACATGGCTAAAGTATAAAGATTGTTGTTCCTGTTATTTCTTGGGTATACAACAGGTAAAATAAATATATTTCCCCCAATATGCTCAGATCTGACATCACTGTTACTGTTATCATTATGTGTTTTTCATATTTGGGCAGTTAGGCTGCTTGGCGTCAAAAGGCGCCATTGGACCCTTAGTGTTCCCTGATTGTGATTGTCTAATTGTTTCATCGTATTGAGTGATTCCACTTGTGTCTTGTTTCACCTGATTGTCTGAGTATATTATTGTCTTCATGATTTCACCTGTGCCTTGTTTCGTGCCCTTATTTAAGTGGTCTGTTTTCTTTGTTCTGTGCTCTGTCTCTGTGTTACCATTCTGAGCGTTTGTCGTACAACTCGTGGTTGTTTCTGTTAGTGTTTTCTTAATTATACTCATGTTTATTTTCTCCCAGTTTGTGAGTTTATTTCTCGTGTTTTCTTTAGTCCCTCATTTTCATTAAATCTTCAGTTTTTTGCTGTCTCTGAGCTTGGGTCCCATCTCTCTGCCTCGTCTCAGCAAGACAGAGTCAAACTATGGATCCAGCAGAGGCGTAGCATTCTCGCACAGCTCTGGCTAACCAAGGTGCCTTGGCAGGGGAGCATCAACAACTGCTGTGGAACATCTCTGAGGCTCTGCAGTCCCTCACCATGGTGATCCAGTGGCTCCAACCCCCACAGCTACTCCACAACCCTGCCCCTCCTACTCCTCCAGCTCCCATTAGCTTCTGTGCCAGGGAGCCACGGTTGCCAGCTCCTGAGAGGTACGATGGCCATCCAGGTAAGTGTTGGGGGTTCCTGACTAGGGGTGTGACGGTATACCGGTATGATGGTATACCACGGTAGTACCATTTCATGTTTTAATATAATAAACTTAACGTAATACAGTGATAGTCAATCATGTGGCAAAAGTTATTTTCATGCAAGAAAAAATAATATTTCAACCAATACCCTAGTAAAATGTCGAAAAAACCCATATTAAATCATATAATACTGGACTTGGGGTGTCTGCTAATGTCATTTAATCCCACCACCTATAGACATAAATACGTAGATGCTGCATTGGCTGCTGTTGTATGTTGCAACAATATGTCTGCACAGCCGCCATATTGAGGCGGGCAAGATTCACGTTTAAACAAATGTATGTGTATTGAGAGATGCAGACTTCCCCTGATAAAATCTAACTCCCTTAATACTCAAAAAAATTTGGCCTATTAGCCTATGCAAAAATTCCACAAAGTTGTGCAGCATTTGGCTGTACAAATAGGAGAAACCATAGAAGCAAGGCTCGTGGGATAACTTTTCACAGGTAAGTGGCTTAGTTTAGTTTAGTTTAGTTTATTTGACATTTTATTTAAAAGAATGCAATACACGGATACATCCCGATATCCCACAAGCCTTGCTTCTATGGTTCCTCCTATTTGTACAGCTAAATGCTGCACAACTTTGTGGCATTTTTGCATAGACTAATTCCTTTTCGTACCATGTTCACAGCCAGGTTCTGCAGAAAATCGCTGAAGAAACAACAATTGTGAAATTTGGAAATCAAGCAACATGCATGTTATGCAGAAATGTCTCATGTTTATAACAAACCAAATGTCAACGAAATTAGTTGAGAATTAAGCGAGTTACAGTAGATTTGACCAGGGGAAGTCTGCATTTCTCAATACACGTTTGTTTAAACACAGATCTTGGCCACACCAATATGGGGGTCGTGCAGACGCATTTGCACAGGGTGAATGAAGCATCTACGTATTTATATCTATGCCACCACCTCTTTGACTGTTCTTGCATTTTGTTTTGTTTAAAAAACGATTGCGCACATGTAGAATGTTCGTCACATTTCCAAACTGTTATTAGCTAGCTAGCTAGCTACACAGCATACATTTCCGTTTGCAGTCCCTTATAAAACTTGCGATGTCCGACACTGATTCTGATGCTGAGGCGGTCTGCAATGACGAATTATATCCCACCAAAAAGCGAATTCGTTCATCTGTGTGGACTCACTTTGGATTCAGAAAAAAATATGGTGTTGAGAACAAATCTCCCATCTCTAGAGAATGTGGGAAACATGAATGGCCAGAGGAGGGAACACGTCAAACTTTGCATTCCACCTGAGCATCATCCTTCACATTTTGCCACAAAAAAGTGAGTAGCTAAAAATAGTACTAGATCCAATAAGATAACACAATAAAGCAAAATGTTGCTTAATTCGCAAAGTGAATGATTTAAATTGATTTAAACATACAATTACAAGGAGTGAACTAAATTCAGTTGCATTTTTTGTTTTATTTTTCAATTAAAATGATATATCAATCTGCAAAGAGCCATACAATAAACAGATTAAGTTGTAAACTTTGTGTGATACTGTTTTTTTAAAAGCTGTTTTGTTTAAAAACTGATACCGTGATATACCGAAAATCGTGATATTGAGTAGTACGATTATCATACTGTGAAAATGTCATACCATCACAACCCTATTCCTAATTTTCGAGCTCCAACCCTCTACATTCTCTACAAACCGCTCCAGGGTGGCTTATATCATCACCCTGCTCTCAAATAAGGCCCTGGCCTGGGCTACAGCTGTTTGGGAGCAGCAGACCCCTAGCTGCCGGGATCTCCAGTCTTTCACTGGTGAGATGGAGAGGTTTTGACCATCCTGTGAGTAGCTTGGCGGCGGCAAAGAGGCTCCTTAACCTTCACCAGGGCTCTCGCAGCGTGGCGGAATACACCATCGAGTTCTGCACGCTTGCCATTGAGAGCATGTGGAATAGCTAAGCCCTCATCTCCACCTTCCACCATGGGCTATCAGAGGCCATTAAGGATGAGTTGGCGTCCAGAGAAGTTGAGGACAACCTGAAGTCCCTCATTACCCTGTCTGTCCACATCGACAACCGGCTAAGGGAGCGGCATAGAGAACAGAGGTTCCCGAATCCAGCCCCAGCTCCTTCCCTACCAACCCCTGCCACCTCAAGCCGTTCGGAGCTGTCCCAGGTCACCCCAAGTCTCCCAGCTGCCACGAGTGAGGAGCCCATGCAGTTTGGCAGGACCCACCTCTTCCAATGGGAGTGCCACCGGAGGATGCGAGAGGTGCTGCTTTTATTGTGGGGTTTCTGGTCACTTCCAGGCAGTCTGTCCAGAGCTGTCAGGAAAGGCTGTGGCTCGTTAGGAGATGGCAGGATCCTGACGAGCCAAATCATCACCTCCCTCCCCCCCCCCATCTCCAGAGTACTGCTACCTTCTACCCTCTTCTGAAGTAACCAACAGCGTGAACTCCAGGGGTTTGTGGACTCTGGGGCAGCCGGGACATCGACCGAGCATGTCTTTGGAGAGTCCCCACACAAAGCTCGACCAGCCTCTCCAAGTATCAGCCCTGGATGGTAGACCTCTTGGCTCTGCCAGTCTACACTACTGCACAGCTCCAATTTGACTGCACATCGGGGGTAACCATGAGGAAATTATCCAGCTCTATCTTCTCGAGTCACCTGAGCATCATCTTATCCTTAGCTACCCCTGGTTAGCCTGCCACAACCCCTGGATTGACTGGGTAGCTGGCATCCTGAGCGAATGGGGTCCTAATTGCTCAGCTGTTTTCCTACACACCCTGGTCATCTCAAGCACTCCTCTTCTGAGCCAGTTGTTTCCCCCGACCTCAGTCAAGTGCCTCCCAAGTATGCTGCGCTATGGGAGGTGTACAGCGGGCGGCAACCCTTCCACCTCACTACCCCTATAACTGTGCAATAGATCTCCTGCCCATGAGACTGCCACCATGGAAGAGTACATTTGAGATGTACTCATTGCTGGTTTCATTTGGCCCTCCATTTTGACTTTGGTGCAAGCTTGTTCTTTGTCGAAAAGAAGGATGGTGGCCTTAGACCTTGCATTGATTACCGTGGGCTCAATAGGATTATGGTGAGGAATCGCTACCCTCTTCCATTGATGTCCACTGCTCTCGAGCAGCTGTGGGGAGCCACCATCTTCACTAAACTGGACCTACGCAATGCCTAACCTGGTCCGCATCCGGGAGGGAGATGAGTGGAAGACTGCCTTCAACACCCTTAACGGCTACTATGAGTACCTTGTTATGCCTTTCGGACTTGCTAACGGTCCCGCTGTGTTCCAGGCTCTGATCAATGACGCTCTCTGGGACCTGCTCAACCATTTCGTCTGTGTCTATCTGGATGGCATCATCTTTTCGAGCTCTCCACAAGATCATGTCCTGCATGTCAGGCAGGTGCTGCATCGGCTTCTCCAGAACCACCTCTTTGTGAAGCCTGAGAAGGGAGTCTCACAACCCACGTCTCCAGGGTGTCCTTCTTGGGCTACATCATTGCTCGGGGCTAAGTCCAGATGGATACCTGCAACACCCAGGCTATCATGGATTGGCCTCAGCCCACCTCTGTCAAGCAGGTCCAATGGTTCCTCGGCTTTGCCAACTTCTACCGGCGGTTAATCCGCAATTTCAGTTCCCTTGCTGCACCTCTCACTGCCCTGACTAGTGGGATAGTTGCCCGTTTCTGCTGGACTCCGGAGGTGGGGAGGGCATTCCAGGACCTCAAGCAGCAATTTACCTCAGCCCCTGATCCCTCCTTGCCCTTTATCATGAAGGTGTATGCCTCTGATGTCAGAGTAGGAGCCGTTCTGTCCCAGCAAGCCATTCGGGACCAAAAGCTTCAGACTTGTGTGCCTTCTTCTCCCATCATCTTTCCCACGCTGAGAGACACTACGACATCGGCAACTGGGAACTCTTGACCGTGAAGATAGCTCTTGAGTAATGGAGACACTGGCTTGACAGGGCTGAACATCCTTTTGCGGTTTGGACCGACCATAAGAACTTAGCATACATTCAGGGTGCCAAGCACCTCAATTCTCACCAGGCCCGGTGGGCCCCCTTTTTCAACCGCTTCACCTTCACCCTGTTATATCACCCGGGTTCCAAGAACCTAAAGCCTGATGCCCTCTCACATCGATTTGAAGTTTCCGAGCAAGACAAGACCCCGGAACCTATCATCCCGAGTTCCTGGGTTGTGGCACCAGTAAATTGGGGAATTGAGGCCACAGTGAGGAAAGCTCAACACTAAGAGCCTGACCCAGGGAATGGACCTCCTGGCCATCTGTTCGTTTCCAGCTCGGTCCCATGTTCTGCTTTGGAGCCACTCCTCTCGGTTGACGGGGCATCCAGGGACCGCCAGGACGCTGGAGTCTTTGAGACAAAGATTCAGGTGGTCTACTATCGATAAGGATGTGCGATCATTTGTGTCAGACTGTACCACCTGTGCCCAAAGCAAGACATCCAGCTTGAGATTTTGCAATGTCTCGGATGTCTTATGAAACATTCCACAGAGCCTTGCCAATTGAATTCACTTTTTTCAGTTATCCCATTCTCAGACAAACAGATTGGTTAGTCTGTCTCCAGTCTCCACCTAGTGGTGATGGAGGTATTGCACGCAGGAAGTAACTAATTCACATTCCTAAAGAACCCTCTCTAACTTTAACAACTGAGTAGGAGGGGTGGTGCGGTAGAATTATAATATTTTCGATAGCCATTCCATAAGTTTCATTACCCACTCTGCTTCACACTTACAAAAGGAATGAAAGGAGACAACTGCTCAAATGTTCAAATCTCTTATGTTCACTGATCATTAATTACCAAACCCTTCAGCACACCCAATCCAGCCACCTTGAAAGAACGGTCAACTGGATTAAGGGGGAGGTTGCCAAGCAACAAACAATTAATGATGTAAACAAAGGGTGGTCTAGCGGTTACAGCATTCGACGCTGGCCACTGTCACTGGGGGTTGATTCCACCAGCTGCACCAGTATTGGCTCTGGCCGGGAGTGCCACTAGGGGGCGGCAATTGGTTGTCTGCCCAAGCGTGGAGGGAGGGAAGCCGATGCGAGTTTGCTGTGTATAGGAGTGGCTATGTGCACGCATACCAGAGTTACGGTGATGGGTTGGCGGGTTCCAGCTCGGAGGAGGCAGTGCCCAGCCGCATGTCACTGCCGGTATCAGGACTACGGCAGCGAACTCGTAAGATATATGAAGGAGTGGGATAATTGACATAACAAAGGAGGGTATAATTGTATACTAAAAATTTAGAAAAACGGCGAGAAAATAGAAAAAACTCAATAGAAAAAACAAAAAAAACAAAGGTGTGCCAAAGTACCATCATAGTTCGAGCACGTACCATAATTCTATGGGGCACACCAGATAACTTTGTGGCATTCCACCAACATTAGCAAGGACTGCAGCTCTGTTTTATACTTATAATCACACTAAAGTGCAGACTGTATTAGGTTATATTATACTGTATCATACTCACACTTGGTGCACACTGTTTTATATTATACTGTATCATATTCACACTTAGTGCAGACTGTAAATACTGTATATGGTCTTATAATTACCATACATACAAGTCCAGAAGGTTCTGTACCCTGTCAACATTTCCTTACCTCCCAGTCTCTGATTATATAATTGAACAAGTGAACGTAAACTGCTTTCTTGGACTTGTAGATCATTTTTATTAACAACTATACAAAAAACCAGTGACATCTTAAAGTTTGTAAAACAAAAATATAACTAAATGGTGCAGGACAGCATTACATCACGGTTTACCAACATTTTAGTAGGTAATCGATTAGTATATCACAATAGGATTTTATAACCATTTCATATAGTATCTTTAGTTGTTGACCATACAGCATACTTTCTTGTTCTTATTCAATGAGACTTGTAGGTCTTGACTTGGCTAAGACACCTGCAAACCTGAAAAAACTACAGAACCTCCAACAAGGTTCTTACGACTGACTCAAACAAGGCAGCCAAACCGGGACTAACTGTCCGCACAACCATATTCCCCTACTTATCTGCTGTCTGTACAATGACCAAGCATGTATGTAACTGACATTTGGATGATGAAAAAAAGGGAAATCTAACACAATCGTTTGTGTAAAGACGCTTGAGGTGTATGCTGAGAGCTCAATTCAGTGGCAATTATGCTTGCTTCGAAGGCATCTCAAGCTGGATGGATAACTGACACCTAAAGCTCAACCTAGCTAAGACAGAGATGCTCTACATCTGAGTAAGGAGGAGGGCCAAAACCAATCTGAAAAGCAGCACCAAGACAGTGCCCATCTGGTATTAAATGTTATTTCAACATTTTACAATGTGGCAGTAAGTTTATGCAAGGTTGTGTCGAATAACAACATTTGTAGTGGCTATTTTTAATGGTCAAAAAACAACAAAAAGGTTTCCTGTCTCATAACAGCCACTGACGCACAGTTCCGAAGTATGCTTGTTCTTTACGCAGGCAAATAATTCAATGTCCAGAAGACAGCTTTCGTTTTGTTGATTTATTATTTGAAATGATGTCAGGTTTACAATTCCAGTTAAAATTTTTCTTTCACCTGTTGTCTGTAATATTGCCTGCAGTGTTGCCTGGTAAGAACTGTGTCAGCTCCCTCTACCTGTGCGTACCCAACTTCCTGTTGCAGGTGTTTAAGTGCTCTCTGTGTTGGTCATACCACCCAGTGTGTGAAATATGTAGTGCAAGAAAAACGGCAAAAAATCAAAAACACAAAATGACAAATGGCTCCTACAACATTGTAGCAACGTTTTTACATTTATTTGTATTTGGCTTGCTGGTTTGCTGATTCTAGGGGGTTGCAACAAATATATTTTATATACTGGCCACAACAGATCTTCCTATTACCAACCAGGACCTCATGGTAAGACAATATGAAGGACTTCAGGAATGCAGGAGTTGAGCATCTGGTCAATGCATAGATTATCTGTGTTGAACCCTATGACCTCGTTGCGACCAATCTGTGCGATGACGCGCTGTCGCCATGAGCGGTGATACTATCAATCGAGTATGCTACGTGTTACAAGGCATTCTATAAATTGTGTAAGGCGATCAGAAAGAGCAGAACATTTTTAATACTTAGACTTTAATTAGAAGAAGTATGATTAAGTTCTTGCAAAACACATTACAATATTGGAATTGTGGGAGGCTATTATTTTTTTTTAATTTTTTTATTTAATTTAAAAAATTCTTCGTTTATGTTTTTCCGTTGCCTTTTTTTGATATGAAATTGTATACGGTGCTGTAGTATTCAAATGAGCGAGCACTGACAGGCCTCAGGACTAGAGTACTGTTGTCATGAAAGCATATGCATGTTGAAACATAAAACAAACTGCGCCAGGGCACATCAGCAGTTATTATTATTTTACGAAACCAGGGTAAAGTTCTGAAATACTTATACCTCCGTGCAGAATACCACACATGGGACCTGTATGTATGCATCCACAACAGTCTGCATTCACAGACCACAACCAAAAATAACTGACCACATAAATTACATTTGTCCTTGAGCAACTGAACTTCGAATTATCGTGGTCCGAGCTGTGGCGTATTTTCTACCCTCAGTTCATTGGAACCCGGCATCGTTTTATGCTCCTCTTGTCACCAAAAACGGTGAAGGAAGACCTCCTGTTATAACATAGTGGAAATGTACTAATGCGAATTCTAAAAACAATGAAAACGTCCCGTCTTTTTAAAAGAATCCAAAATCTCAGTGGATATCATATCCAGCATATCGGTAACGTGTCTTCTTATTAGCCAGGTAATTTTAGAGGTCGTTTTGTTAACGCATCACTTTGAAACCGTACGCAGCTGAGCAGACACCTACCTTCCCTTGGGTCATGATTGTGTCTCAAGTGTCTCCCGTCGCCGTCCAAGTGGTCTTTTCTTCTCTTCTCGTGATTAAAAAGATGCTCTCTGCCTTTGTCTTATCGCTTTATTATTTTTAAGAGCGCACGCTCCGTGCTGCGAGAATAATGTGAAATTGCCCTATGCCAGTTGCTGAGTTTAAACCGACGCTTTATACCGCAGCACTATGCTAATCCTGGACCAGAGAGTTATGCCTCCCACTGACCCCCCGCTCCCTCCCCCCCTTGCTCTAAAAGGGACATTCTAGCAACATCCAGGTGAGCCGGCATCATTGTGAGAAGCTTGGGTTGTACCATTCTAAGTAAAGAAATAGGGGTGGCATTTTGTGCAAGTGAATGAGATCAGTGACGCAACCGTTTTGGATGTAACACCATGCGCACAGTGTTCTGGATGTACTGTATCTTGCTGCAGCAACAAGAAGACGATCATTTTTTCTCAATCGTGGGATTGACTGGGGCAGTGGGAGGGTGGGTGTCATAAACACGCTGTATAACAAAACAAGAGCATGATCACATAACTAAATTCGGGAAATAAAGGGAGGAAAATGAATACTTTATATATATATATATACATGAATACTCAGACTGAATTGACATGACCTACCGGGTGAGACCTCAGGGTGAGAATTGAATTTTAAACCCTTAAACAAAACGTGGACAATACAAAATCAGAACAAATACGTTATCAACACCAGACGTTTGGCACAAATATTTAGTGGTGTCCCAAAAGTTTCAAAAGTCTTTGAAATGTGATTTTTTTTTTACAATCCAAATTTCACAAAACAGAAAAGATATATGAGAACAGGAAACACAAGTAATCAATTGAACTTGCTAGGCTATCTAATTTAGAATTCGTTTTTTTTTTACTATGTAAATGTAATCATTACTGTACGTTTGATTTGTAAGAGAGGCACAAATCTGTCGATTGGAGAGCTAATTGGTTACCAGTAAAATCCAGGTTAATGAATGGGTTCAAATGAAGCCACAAGGCAGAACAGATTATAGGCCGTGGACTGTAATTACATTTTCAGGATGGGTGGTGATTTAAACCTCTACATCCTCCAAAAATGTTGCTTTCTCCTCATCTTCAGTGGACAGGAGACTGGCTATTAGGCCTACCTATCAAAGTCATGCCCTTTAAGACAACTTCACCTTGTTCAAATTGAAAACCAGAAGAAAATAACAAAAACGTTTATTAGCCATCTTCCTACATAACTATTTAACCGCTATCTTTGCATTGTATCCACGTCAGTATCTTCCTACATCATTTTTTAAAGAACTACCATTGCAGTATCAATGGTAGTATCAATAGTAACAAATATAGTATTTATTTATTTACCCATTTAATAGAGGGTAGGAAAATAAGTTAATCTATTTCATATTGGTTGCAGTGCTGTTTGTTTTTGCACTGGTCATTATTTTGATGAATGATTACAGTCAACGGTCTGACTGACCCTGATGTTCCTTTCAGTGTGTGTTCCAGGAACAATTATTGTTTTTAATCTCACATGAACAAAGGAGTGCACCGTATGCAAAGAAAATCTAGCCTACATGCATTTACATGCTCCAACCATTTTTGTGTTTGATTTAACATATGCATAATTCAGATTCGACTCATTGGCATTCCTATTTTTAAGCCTTTGTTTCCTGCAAACAAATGTATGCTAGAAAAATCTATGTATTTGACACCATACATAAATGACAGAAATGTACTGCTGGATATCTGGAAAAGCCTTCCTCTAATGGTCTCTTTTGATTGAATCTAGTTTTGTACCATTTTATTTGTAGAAAAAAATCTATCAACCTCACCCTAGCACATAGAAGGTCTCTGATTACTAGTCTACACCAGGTGTATATTATTTAACAATATTAAAACTTATCTCAGTGTTGAATTAGTAAACAAGTTCTATCTGAAAACAGGGCTGTACACTCTCAAAAATAAACATACAATTGGGGTACACCTTTGTTCCTCCCAGTACAAATGTGTTCCTTCAAAGATACACATAAGATCCTTTGTGAGACGGTTTTGTACCTTTTCCCAGTGAAAAAGGTACAAATTGAGGAAAGCTACAGATATATACCAAGCAGGGTAATTAATCCTTATTCACACTGGCAGTCAAATTGGAATGAAAATGAGGCTCGTTGTTATGATGTAGATGCTGACCTGGACCCAAATGCAGACTCCGGAACAGAACTTGAATTGCACTCCACACAGGAGGCGTTTAATGGCTGAGTGCAACAAAATGGTAACTGGAGAAACAGACAGGAAGCTGGCAAAAACAGAACAGGCTGGACAGGCTACAAAAAACTAATAAATAAACAACAAAATACAACTGGCAAAATTCGGTCTGGAAAAACAGATAAGCAGAGTGAACCAAACTAGGGCAGTACGAGCTACACGAGTACGGTTTGGCACTGGAGTGTGAGTGCTGAACTTAAATAGGAAAGGGTGAAATTACTAAATTGATTCTGGCATGCGGAATGTGCAGGGGAGTGGGTGTGATAGGCTGAATCTAACGAGGGGAAAAAAGGAACTGAGTGCGGAATGCGGGGAAGCCACGCCCAGCCTAAAACAAAAGACACACAGGGTAAAAGCAAAAACAAGACATGACACGCAAGGAACGGAATGGCAAAAAACACAAGGAAGGTGAACAGAACGGGGCTGCGATGTTACACTCGTACTGCAATTAACATTATTTTCCATGCAAGGGTACAATTATGTTCCTCTGACTAAAGGTACAATTCAGTACCCTACAGGGATACTGCCACAGTGACAAGCACTTTGTACTTTAATAATTACAACATGGTAACTTTCTTTCTGAGAGTATAGGGTGGGTTTTCTTGAAAAGACACTGTTCCTGTCTGTGCCAGTGTTGACCGTGGCTGTCATTCCTGCATTGTGGCACATAACTGGCCATAGCAATACCCAGGGAGGAAGGGTTTACAGTCAGAGGGATTGTCTGTTTTATCATGCACCAGAGACTCTTCTGGTTGACTGGACGCCTGCAGTCAGCCTGAAGCATACATCAAGTGTACTCTTGACCCAGTGACAGCAGAGTGAAAGGAAATAGCAGATGGCAGCTTATCTGCACTCTCTTGAACTGACAGAGGACTTTGCGGTGATGAGATGCCTAAAAGGTGTAAAAATACATTTAATCCAAATTGGAAGATAAACTGTGTTGAAAAAAAAGTTTGAACTAATTATTGATATTTTAATATTCATATCATGGTGAATGCAATATTATGACACCTCTATGCAGACTGTTATGTCATTGTGTCATAATAAGGGTATGTCATAGTTATGAATGGACATGACACCTTATGACAAGTATTATGTCATGGTAATAACACTGTCATTTCCAACATTGTCAAACACTGTCATTGTTTGACATGGTCAACAACCATGTCAAACAAAGTTTTACCCTCATAACACCTGTCAGCTCTACTTTCATATGTCACATACTTCCATGTTCATGTTTTTAACCACCTCCACCCCGGTTCTTTTGTTTACACTGAAAACAGTAGAAATTTGAAGAAAAGTGGAACATTGCACCAAATATCAAAAGCAGAGGACAATAATGATGCAATCATGCAGAGTAACCTAAAAAATATGGCCTTGAACAACTCAATGAGAAAATCGCTTTTGCAACAATTGTTTTGCAACGTATAGAGCTTTAAACCGAGCTTACGGATTATGATTTTCCTGAGTCGCTGAGCTTCTTAACCGTCAGTGAGGCTTGCTTTTTACAGTAGGTAAGACACTTTGTAATTGTATTGTCTCCTGCACTGAGTCATCGTGAAGAGACATGATAAATCCTATTACCCTTGTTCTTGTTTGCCCCTTGGATAATGCATTTTCCTGTAAATTTTTATTTTATTTTTTACATTGTGTACATTACTGTATTTAAATGTGGATTTGCTTTAGATGAAAATGGAAATTTCACAAAAAAAGCAGGTAGTGGCCAAAAAGGCAAAAACACTTTAGTAAATGAAAGACACAAAGTAAGATTCTTGAAAGCAGGTGCTTCCACACAGGTACTGTTCCTATGTTAATTAAGCAATTAACAACTTGCTGATGTTTCATGAGGAACAATGTCTATGGTGATGTTAACATGGAATTCTTGGAACATGGGAGGAAAATACATTATCAACAAAGGGCAACTGTGGTTGAAAGCGCATACTCCTGAGTTTTGATTTCCATGCATTAGTTTGAGTTGCACGGCTAAACAGGCAAACAACTCTAAATCAATTTGCTGCAAATTTCAATCTAGAGGGTGAGCAGGCAGTTTCATCAAGCGCTGCCTGTTGAGAACTCCATAGAGCAGGACAAAGGATACCATATTGGTATCATTTTGGTGTTTACATCTTTTTGGCAACTACCTCTACATTGGAATATATCAATTTACCACCTTAAGACACCTGTGCTGAGGATATAGGCCTATCGGTGAAATCAAGGGACATTTAAATACATTTCTATTTCTGTTTTGTGTCATTTCAATACTTGCAAACCTGCTCTTCATTACTTGTCCCTATTTTTGTTGAAAAAATGTTTCAGTGTTTCAAGTACTATTTACAATTTGATTCACTGGGACGATTCTAGGATTTGACCTTTAGGGGGACTCTAAAGCCTCCCTAAATAGGGTCTAAAATCGCCACTGCTGGTTCACCATCACTAGTTTAAAGTGTAAAATAACTACCACAGTGGTGACACAAGCCTTCAGCTTGTGCCTTCAATTACTTGAATTTCTTGCAGACAACAGTGCATCAGTTAATGTACCCTCTTGTGGTAAAGATGTGTACTGTGTTTTGTTGTTGCAAAGTTACTCCCCGTATTATTATTTTGTCTACTGCAAACGTATTCCAAACCTGCAAGGTGCAGAAGAGGCTAGTGGCACTGTCATTCCAATATGTGTCCGCCTGAAAAGAATGTGTCCGGATGAAGTCATTGGAATTTTGGACTGTAGTTGCTATGCCAACATGACGAGCTCGCATTCCTGAGTGACAAAACCCGGAAGAATGTGTCCGGGTGATGTCATTTAGCTACAAATAAGCTGTACAGCTAAGTTAGCTGCCTTGCTACGAACATAACATATGAATTATAATATATAATTATATTATAATTATATAGCCAGCTAGCTACGAAGATAATAATATGCATTGTCTGTTCAGCTGTACAGTTAAGTTAGCTGGCTATCTACGAATATAATATATGGAAGTCATTACATTACATCTAGGTGACTAGCTACGAATAACCATTGCTTGCTCAGCTGTAAAACTAGCTAGCTGGCTAGCTACGAACATAATATATGAATTATATAGCCAGCTAGCTACAAAGATAATAATAGGCATTGTCTGTTCAGCTGTACAGTTAAGTTAGCTGCCTAGCTACGAATATAATATATGGATCGCCTGCTTAGATGGCTAGTGAAATACTTGCTAGTGAAATAAAAATCGTGTCGTCGGAGACAGATCACTACATCAGTTAACCTTTAGAATTTCCTTTTTTATAGGCTACTGTGCTTACTGTATATTGTGTCTGATTATTCGTAGCTAGCCACCTAGCTGTAATGTAATGACTTCCATATATTATATTCGTAGCTAGGCAGCTAACTTAGCTGTACATCTGAACAGACAATGCATATTATTATAATTAGGGTGCCTGCTTTGCAAAGCAAAGGCACTCTATTGTTCTTCGCCATACTTATTAGGGTGCCTGCTTTGCAAAAGAGGGCACACTGCAGTGCGAAGCAGGTTAACTTCACCAGCTGACACCAGCTGCTACATAAAAAATGTCACACCGCTGCCATTGAATTGAATGAGTAAAGCATGTTTCCGACTTGTTTTAAATAACTTTCCCGACCAATTTCCACCGCGAAAACGGCCTGGATAATGAGGAGGGATATGAAAGCGAATAACCAGCGATGTTTTACACGGATTAAATGGCTTGATTTGCCGCTACGTTAAAAAATGTCACAGCGCTGCTATCGCTGCCATTGAAATGGCACAATTTATACACCAACATGTAGGCATTTTTGTCCTCTCTCATCCAATGTTACTGTACTTTTCAAACCAGAGCAGTTTATACCTTTTGCAAACCAGGCGCCCTAAATACACTCACTTGCTAGGTAACGCTACGTTTTTGAAAGCTGCTTGCTAACGGCTCGCTCATCTCCACGGTAACGTCGCGGATTCAAATAAAAACAGTGTCAGTCAAGCCAAGCCATTCGCTGTCGAGTAGGGGCGTGGCTATGTATGTGATGCGGTGACGGTTTAACAGTGATTCGACTGAAAGAAATCGGCCCATTTCAGCTTTTGCCGATTTTGGGTCAAGTTGTTGGACAAATTGTTGGACAAGTTGTTGGACAAGTTTTTGGACGAGATCTTCACCACTTTGACGGAGAGACAAATTGGATCCTATCCACCATCAAGTTCTGAATTGGACCTTCTATCTAGGTACGTTTATTATTATTTTGTATTAGTTTATTTGGGATAGGGACAGTGCATATTAATGGATGGTACTTCAGTGTGTGTTGAGCGGGGAGCTTCGTAGCTAGCTAGCTAGCTAGCCAGCCGGCTGTGGCTGGGCATATTTTTGGTAATTCCCACCCCACTTTGAATGTGGATATTTCTGCTTGTGTGTATCCACTGTGAACATTCGAAAACCACACACGGCGAGAATCTTAGCTTTTAAACGCATTTTTCGGATTAAATATAGGTATAAGCGTTTGAATAAGAGGAGTGCTTTTCAAGGCACCGGCAGCCCCATAGGTCTCTTAAACGGGAGGTAAAGCTGTGTTTTTTGACCCTCTCAAAAGAAAAAACTAGAACATTCTCGAACATGCTAGCTAGCCCGCCGTGGCTATGCACATTGCTTTTGTGTTTTTAGACTGCCTCTTCAAGTGCCTCTTGAAAGTGTTTATTAATGTCTGGTACCTCAGTGTCTGTTGAGGCAGTTAGCTAGTTCGCTGTGCATATTTTTGGTAATTCCAACCCCACTTTGAATGCGGAAATCGCCGCTTGTGTCTTCGTAAAGCTGTGCTTTTTGACTGCCTCTCAAAAGAAAAAACGAGAACATTCTCGAACATGCTAGCTAGCCCGCCAAACGAGAACATTCTCGAACATGCTAGCTAGCCCGCCGTGGCTATGCACATTGCTTTTGTGTTTTTTGACTACCTCTTCGAGTGCCTCTTGAAAGTGTATATTAATGTCTGGTACCTCAGTGTCTGTTGAGGCAGTTAGCTAGCTCGCTGTGCATATTTTTGGTAATTCCAACTCCACTTTGAATGCGGAAATCGCCGCTTGTGTCTTGGTAAAGCTGTGTTTTTTGACTGCCTCTCAAAAGAAAAAACGAGAACATGTTAGCTAGCCCGCCATACAAGAACATTCGCGAACATGCTAGCTAGCCCGCCGTGGCTATGCACATTGCTTTTGTGTTTTTTGACTGCCTCTCGAACATGCTAGCTAGCCCGCCGTGGCTATGTATATTGGTTTTAGCTGCTTGGTTAAGCTGTGTTTCCAGTGCCTCTTAACCCTTGTATTATGTTTCAATGTTTAAAAGAAAACACAAGAACATTCTCTAACATGCTAGCTAGCTCACACACACACACACACACACACACTCACACATTCTTACTCACACATTCACACACGCACTCTCACACGCACTCACACACTCATACACTCACACACTCGTACACACTCACACACGCACACAGACAGGAGAGGACAGACATTTGGTGACGTTGTTTTAAAAAATATATATATATCATTGCCCGCCGTGGCTATGTATATTGCTTTTAGCTGCTTGGTAAAGCAGTGTTTTGAGATTGTCAGAGTACTGTTAATGCACTGTGTATTCTACCTGCACTTCCTCATCCCCCCTCCTCTTCCTCCTCCTCTCTCCTCTTCTCTTTCTCTTACCTCTCCTGGGGGCAGCCGCCCAAAAGTAACCCCCCCCTATTATTGCTCTGCATTTTTCCCTCTGTCAAGTATTTTCATATGGGCTGGAAATATGTACGCAAGATCTTATCTGTAATTTCATATTACAATCTGTTTTTCTTTTCTTTTTTCCAGCTACCCACCCCGAGGCTTCGAAGACCAAAACCCTACACACACATCTGCATTTTGCTTAAATCAAGAATTACATACACAAAGCACACACACAGCATAAACACAACATAAAACAGTACATAGGCCTATAGTCAAATAAATACTTACAAACACACGCTACACACACACACACACACACACACACACACACACACACACACACACACACACACACACACATACACATACACACACAGACACAGGTATAGTATACGGACCAAATTTTTTTTGTGACATTGATATTCTGTTAGTACAGTGTAAAAACTGAAGAAAATTTGTACTCTGTTTGGTTTAAGCGTTTTTTGGAGACGGACAAGGACGACATGCCACGGAAGGGAAAGCGTTCCCAGGCCGCGAAGCAGCGATGGCAGAGGCTGGACCTGGCTGATCCACCGATCAGTCCATCCACCCAGCAGGTACCTCAAAATGAATAACTTTAGAGCCGCATGTTACAATAGACTGCAAAGCATTAAAGTAGATGTGGGAAACGTAGTGGTTCTACCAGTGGTGGGCCGTCAGGGCCTGCAAGGCCTTCTCTGCTGGCCTAAAAAATATCTGAATCACAGACTGATGTTAATTATATTTTGTCCATGAATACTTATTAAATAATTCCAAATGGTCTGTCCGCTTCCTTTCATAGCTTTCCTCCTGGTTGCGCTGCTTCCAGACGTGTATTTTCATATTAAAGCATTTAACCAATCACATTTCAGCCATCATTTGTTGCCAGGGTCAAATAAATCTGCCTGGAGGCCTTCACAATCAGTTCCACAGGCCCTGTAGCATAAAATAAGTGTCGATCAAACTGTTGCTTCAACCAATCAGATTTTGACTTGGCGACACCAAGGCCTTCTAGAAGGCGTACGGTAACGTCAGCGTATTCACACCCTTTGATTGGATAGTCAGAGAGTGTACTAGCCAGAGCTAGCTGTAGTGATGGGTACTAACACATGACCTGGTAGGAACCATCTAACGATGTATTGTTGTTGTGGGGAACAATAAAAGAGTTGCTTGAGTGACATGATCTTGCGGTCGCATGTGCTCCACATGAGGTTTCATTGTACCTATCAAACAATACAACACTAGCGAGCGGACATTTTCAGCCCTAAAGCGAATTAAAACTTATGCCAGAAATAGGACAGGGCAGGCTCGACTTTCAGTATTAGGACCGTTCGATGGCGATAGAAAATGACTTCTTGATGGAACTGAAACGCACGGATAATAATATAGGCCTACGCCATTTAGCAGACGCTTTTATCCAAAGCGATTTACAGTAGTGAATGCATACATTTTCGGATAATCTGTAGGCTACGACAGAGTAATTGAACTCTTTTTGAGGAAAGAAAGGAGGATGGATTTTGTGTACAAATAATAAGGATTTTTGGTGAGTAAAATGTTGCTATTTTCCTAAATAATATTGCAATTGTATGAGCTTATTATTGATGCTTTTTGCTGTGGCTGCAGTAGGAGACTTGTGCACCCCGGGTTTGTTTCTTCAGTAAAGGCATTTATTCTGGCTACACGAGTTATCTATCTGCGATGCAACGGCTCTTTATACTGCATTTCTGCATAATAAGATGGTTTTTATAGCCATAAAATAGTTATTGACTGCACGTCTTTGCGATCTCCAAATCGTAAAATCTCCCCAAACTCGATATATCTCATGCTTTGTGTACCGTTATCACAAAGACGACACTGTTTATCGGTTTATTTTTAATTTTCCCGAAGAGCTAGACCGAAGACAATATAACAAGAAAGGAGGAGAGTCGAGGGGCAGTCCAACTATTTTTTCTTTGGTTTGTTTCTTCAGTAAAGGCATTTATTCTGGCTACACGAGTTATCTATCTGCGATGCAACGGCTCTTTATTTCTGCATAATAAGATGGTTTTTATAGCCATAAAATAGTTATTGAGGGGTGGATTGATTCAGACGGAGCACTACTGAAGGCCTGTGTGAAATGCACGGCCCGCCACTGGGTTCTACTAAGTGTCAAGTGACTGCATTGTGTCACTTAATGCCTGGGTTTTCAGGGTGTCCGCGGATCCTTGAAAAGTATTAAGTATTACATTTGTTTATCAACAATAAAGGCCTTAATTGGTCTTAAAATGTCTTAAATCCATCTTTCAAAGGTCTTAAAAATGCCATAGACAGGAAAGATGAAAATTTAGATTTGTCATTTTATGTTTCATTGTGAAATCTGGGGGGAAAACGGGTAACGGGAGATAAAGTCGGAGATTTTTATTTACCGTTTTGTAGCGTCACGCAGACCGGAATGAGCGGAACCAACAGAGGTCCTTATGTTTGCAGGGAACTATTTCAGCAACGGAGTCGACTCTCGAGCACAATATTAAAGTTCAACAAGCTAAGTTAGCTAACTTAACTTAAGCATTTTCACTCGTTATGGGAAAGTGCAAATTTGATGAGAACTGGCTCGATAACCCAGTGTTTGCGCCATGGTTGGTCCCAGTCAAAGACGATCATGAGGCCCGCTGCAAACTCTGCAAAATAGATTTTAAACTCGGGACGATGGGGGCGAAAGCAGTCGAATCGCACATGCAGAGCGCCAAGCATAAATCGGTTGATAAAACCCGCCTGCAAACGACTAGTATTTCGCATTTCTGTTCGGCCCCTGCCTCCATTTCAGCTGCGCCATCTCAGATAGGACTATCTGCAACACCAACAACATCTGCACGAACAGAAGTCCGGACAACATTCGGCTCCACGCCGACGCTTGAAGCTGAGGTACGGTGGGTTCTGAACACTGTCACGAAGCACCAGTCCTACAATGGCAATGACTGGGTAGGAGAGTTATTTCGTGCTATGTTCCCTGACTCGGAAATCGCTAAAACATTCACATGCGGCAAAGAAAACGGCCTACATAGCAAGGTTTGGATTGGCCGCTTATCTCCGAAATAATCTAATCGTGGATGTAAACAAGGACACGTTTGTGTTGATGTTCGATGAGAGCCTCAACCAAACCACGAAAACAAAACAACTGGACCTTCATGTGCGCTACTGGGACAAAGATCAAGTTCGGTCCAGATACCTGGGTTCGCAGTTCATGGGGCATGGAACAGCTCGAGATCTACTGCACCATTTCAAAGTAAGTAGTGAGAAATTATCTAACGTTAGCTAAAATATTGGAGCACTATAAGCTTGTAAAAAGACAGTACATAAAGTGCTATAAATATGATCAGTGTATTATTAAGATGTTATATGCTTCATATATTATTCTCATTTAATCTTCAGGAATGTGCAGAGCAGATGGACATGCGAAAGCTCCTGTCAGTTTCAATGGACGGCCCAAATGTGAACTTTTAAGTTTCTGGAACTATTGCAGCTGGAGCAATCTGAGAGAATTGGAGAGGAGGGCCACAGAACTGAGATACATGTCCCCCAAGTGACTACACATATGGCAGTTTCCATGCTAGGCCCATCAGTGGTCCCTATGCAGTGGTCCATAAGGCCAAATTAAATCTGAATCGCAATAGGCTGCTGTTTCAATTTTACAATAAAGAATAGAAGCAGGGAAGAGACCACAGCCAGTGGGGGCACCAAGACCAGTGAGGTCACATTACGCTTAATTTTTTTGCAGGGGCAGCAGGCCAGACACTGGTGAAATTCCTGCCCTGGATGACACTGAATGTATTTGGATGTTTTAATTTATTATTTTCTATTTTTGTTATTTATGTTTGTATCACCCCTTTGTTTCATCCAATCCAGTTACCCCTTTATGTTTTAATAAACATCTTTGGACAAATTTGTCCCTAAACCTAAACTAATTGTTGTCGTTGCGTGATTTTTGCCATTTTGTTATCGTGAAATTGGTATTAAATTTCATTCTGAGTGGCATTAAAAAAGTATCAAAAAGCCTTAAATCTGACTTTGCTAAACCTGCAGATACCCTGTTATTGGTTTTGTGTTTTTAGACAGCCCAGCCAGAGACACCGCCACCAGCCCCTTCATTCTGGACCAAGACGGATGCGATCACCCCATCGCAGTCTCCAGCTCAGAAGGTATAGTTTACTTGCTATCAATTATAATTATTAAATAAATAGACTGTGTAATTCAAAGTCTTCACTTTCCTAACTTGATGTTATGTGTAATCAGATGGCCAAACTTCCCATCGCCGTGCTGGCCGCACCCTCCTGCTCCCGTTCCAAGGCTGAACAGGTATTTTTATTTCCTCACGCACAGAATGCCACAGTGTGGCACAACCACACAATGCTTCAATCTGCTACGAGAAGCACAGAGCAGACAGACGCATCAAATCTCTCATAGAACAAACAGTATGGTTCAAACTTTGATAGATTTTATAGTATTTTTATCTAGCAAAGTACAATGCATAGCCAAAAGCTCACTGATGAAGTAGGTTTTCGTGATCTTGGCTTTGAGTGACATGGTTTTAATAAACTCCCTCAGTTTCTCAAACTAAGCATGATGACATCCAAACATATTTATCCACAATGCCAGATGACAAACTACAAACAGTGAATAAGTGTAATCTGACAATCCTTAAGTTGTCTTAGCGGTACAATTTCAGGGGTTGTTATCAGCATTACAATATGACTGTTCCTATATTATTTTGACCATCAAATTGATACAAATTTGGTTTGATAAAATACTAGCAGCCCCTCTCAATATAACCCAGTACAGAGACAGTAATGTTTTAAGCTTTAAAGGTTTTGGATTCATAAGTGTCAAAGGTGTACTTTGACAGTTTTGTGCAATATGTTAAGCTAACAATAAGATAATGTAACAGATGACGTCTTTTATGGTTTGGCACTGTAGAAGAGAGCAATATAAATGGAAGAACCTACATAATTAGGAATGCGGTACATTTTTATACAAACGTATATATTGAAAGAAATATCATGTTTTGAAACAGGCAAGTGCTTATTAGCTATGATTTAAGAGAGATTTTAAAGGGACAAATATGCCCAACGATTTCATGTGACAGTTATTGTGGCGATGTAATACTTTTTTGGTGTGCTAAAATTGTAGATGCCACACGCCAAGTCCCACCATCGGGAACATCGTCAGCCTTCTGCTGACTTTCGCGCACGTATGTAGCCCACAGTTTTCTCATAAAATGTTTTCATTACATGTATAAGTTGTATATTCTGGTTGCTTAATTGTAAACAGGTTTTCCCCTGGGCTTTTTCGTTTTTAGAGTACAAAGGTGTTTAATTGTAGTATTTACATAATTGCAGATTGTTAAAGGTTTGAAAGTTTTAGTGTCTTTGTTTGCTTCTAAATAGGCCGCGGTACGGGTTATCGCCATCGCGTGCGGAAATGGCAACCTTCCCCCTTCACTGGACAGGCCCGCAAATTGGTCATTCCAGCTGACGCTCCAGACAAGGTATAATTCTGTGAGAATTTATACATGAAAATCTGATCTGAGGAGTAAGGGGGGATTTTCACACATAAAAAAAAAATGTCTTTGTTCATGCAGTTTGTCCTGCTCGTCGGTGACTCCCATCTACGAGCCATCGCAGACGGATTCGTGGGGATGCCGGACGGAGCACTCTCCTTTGGCGTCCTGTCCATCCCCGGGGCGTCGGCAGCCGAGTTGCGGACTGAGGTCCTTAATGTTGTTCTGCCTCGGGTATGTGTTTTCAGGGTGTCTGCGGATCCTTAAAAAGTATTAAAAAGTATTAAATTTGTTTATCAACAATAAAGGCCTTAATTGGTCTTAAAATGTCTTAAATCCATCTTTCAGAGGTCTTAAAATGCCATAGACAGGAAAGATAAAAATGTGGATTTGTCATTTTATGTTTCATTGTGAAATCTGGGGGAAAAACGGGTAACGGGAGATAAAGTCGGAGATTTTTATTTACCGTTTTGTAGCGTCACGCAGACCGGAATGAGCGGAACCAACAGAGGTCCTTATGTTTGCGGGGAACTATTTCAGCAACGGAGTCGACTCTCTCGAGCACAATATTAAAGTTCAACAAGCTAAGTTAGCTAACTTAACTTAAGCATTTGCACTCGTTATGGGAAAGTGCAAATTTGATGAGAACTGGCTCGATAACCCAGTGTTTGCGCCATGGTTGGTCCCAGTCAAAGACGATCATGAGGCCCGCTGCAAACTCTGCAAAAAAAGATTTTAAACTCGGGACGATGGGGGTGAAAGCAGTCGAATCGCACATGCAGAGCGCCAAGCATAAATCGGTTGATAAAACCCGCCTGCAAACGACTAGTATTTCGCATTTCTGTTCGGCCCCTGCCTCCACTTCAGCTGCGCCATCTCAGGTAGGACTACCTGCAACGCCAACAACAACAACGTCTGCACGAACAGAAGTCCGGACAACATTCGGCTCCACGCCGACGCTTGAAGCTGAGGTACGGTGGGTTCTGAACACTGTCACGAAGCACCAGTCCTACAATGGCAATGACGGGTAGGAGAGGTATTCCGTGCTATGTTCCCGACTCGGAAATCGCTAAGACATTCACATGCGGCAAAGAAAACGGCCTACATAGCAAGGTTTGGATTAGCCGTTTATCTCCGAAATAATCTAATCGCGGATGTAAACAAGGACAAAACAACTGGACCTTCATGTGCGCTACTGGGACAAAGATCAAGTTCGGTCCAGATACCTGGGTTCGCAGTTCATGGGGCATGGGACAGCTCGAGATCTACTGCACCATTTCAAAGTAAGTAGTGAGAAATGATCTAACGTTAGCTAAAATATTGGAGCACTATAAGCTTGTAAAAAGACAGTACATAAAGTGCTATAAATATGATCAGTGTATTATTAAGATGATATGCTTCATATATTATTCTCATTTAATCTTCAGGAATGTGCAGAGCAGATGGACATGCGAAAGCTCCTGTCAGTCTCAATGGACGGCCCAAATGTGAACTTTAAGTTTCTGGAACTATTGCAGCAGGAGCAATCTGAGAGAATTGGAGAAGAGGGCCACAGAACTGAGATACATGCCCCCCAAGTGACTACACATATGGCAGTCTCAATGCTAGGCCCATAAGTGGTCCCTATGCAGTGGTCCATAAGGCAAAATTAAATCTGAATCGCAATAGGCTGCTGTTTCAATTTTACAATAAAGAATAGAAGCAGGGAAGAGACCACAGCCAGTGGGGGCACCAAGACCAGTGAGGTCACATTACGCTAATTTTTTTGCAGGGGCAGCAGGCCAGACACTGGTGAAATTCCTGCCCTGGATGACACTGAATGTATTTGGATGTTTTAATTTATTATTTTCTATTTTTGTTATTTATGTTTGTATCACCCCTTTGTTTCATCCAATCCAGTTACCCCTTTATGTTTTAATAAACATCTTTGGACAAATTTGTCCCTAAACCTAAACTAATTGGTGTCGTTGCGTGATTTTTGCCATTTTGTTACGTGAAATTGGTATTAAATTTCATTCTCAGTGGCATTAAAAAAGTATTAAAAAGCCTTAAATCTGACTTTGCTAAACCTGCAGATACCCTGGTTTTGGATGACGACACGGTGACATGCCTGCTGGAGATATATAGTCCGGGTGAACCCCCCCTAGGCTTGAGGTGGTAAAAGGATAGCCCCTCGGCCCCGAGCCTAGGGGAGCAGAAAAAGTTGCTGAAGAGTGTTTGTGGTACCTGGCCCAACGTAAGCTTATTTTTCTTTGTATTGTTACTGTCATGATTATATGCTTGATAATATAATTGGTTTTATGAGCGATTGTGTTAATTTTAATGTCTACGACGTTTTCAGAGAAAATGTGCTTTTGGCAGAGGAACGTTTTTGTTCTGGACTTCCCTCCCTGTCTGAACATCGACGTGACCCTGCAGGATCTTCTGCGTCGGGAGCACCATCGTGTGGCAGCACGTATGGGTATGTTTAAAAAAAAAAAAAAAAAAGATGTTAAAATGCAGTACCATGTAGAACAGGTTATGCCTGTTTGGACAAACTAATGTAATATGTATTATGATTTTAATATTAAAGTGGCAATCCCAAATTTCAGTCCTAATCGATTTGGCGATATGTATGAATCAGTAAGTGTCAATTAGTCAATTATTCGATAAGTCATGATGTTTTTTATTTTATTTAAGATGTCAGGTACGTGTCTGTCTGTTTTACACTGATTAAACCCCTAGATTTGCTGCTACATAAAAAAATGTCACATCGCTGCCATTGAAACGAATGGGTAGCCAGTTAGCATGTTTCCGACTTGTTTTAAACGACTTTCCCGACCGATTTGGACTGCGAAAACGGCCTGGTTAATGAGGAGGCGTATCAAAGCGAATACCTAGTGATGTTTTACACTGATTAAACCGCTAGATTTGCCGCTACATAAAAAAATGTCACACCGCTGCTATCGCTGCCATTGAAATGAATGGGTAGCCAGTTAGCATGTGTCCGACTTGTTCTAAACAACTTTCCCGACCAATTTGGACTGCGAAAACGGCCTGGTTAATGAGGAGGCGTATCAAAGCGAATACCTAGCGATGTTTTACACTGATTAAACCGCTAGATTTGCCACTACATTAAAAAAAATTCACACCGCTGCTATTGCTGCCATTGAATTGAATGGGTAGCAAGTTAGCATGTTTCCGACTTGTTTTAAATGACTTTTCCGACCGATTTGGACTGCGAAAACAGCCTGGTTAATGAGGAGGCGTATCAAAGCGTGTGCGTGTGTGTGCGTGTGTGTGTGTGTGTGTGTGCGTGTGTGTGTGTGTGTGTGTGTGTGTGTGTGCGTTATTGCTTGTGTGTGGGGAGCAGGCACCCTCAAAATTTCCGTGGAATTTTTTTCTAGTTATATATTATAATTCATATATTATGTTTGTAGCAAGGCAGCTAAGCTGTACAGCTTATTCGTAGCTAAATGACAACACCCGGACACCCCGTACACATTCTTCCAGGTTTTGTCAATCAGGAATGCGAGCTCGTCATGTTGGCATAGCAATTACATTTTTATGAGCTCTGTATCATTCAATATCTCCAAAGTGTTGACGCGATTGCGACGACGATTGCCGGGAGCAGCCATTTTCGGATCGCTGTGAGTAGGTCTTTAGCGACTTAGAAGTCCTCTTGACTGCTTCTAACTTCTCCTGGACTTAGGAGCTGTTTTTAGCTCTCATATTATTATCTTCGTAGCTAGCTGGCTATATAATTCATATATTATGTTCGAATAGGGTATATGTCGAGCATCACGTGACCAAACCGGAAAACAGGCCTACTCACTTCCGCCAGTCAACAAGGTCAATGTAATAATTAAATAAAAACAATAGCACGGGTTGTTAATACTGTATCTTATAGTGATCAATTATATTTTGAGAGACCTGGGCCCGTATTCACAAAGAATTTTATCTTACCACTAGGAGTCTTTCTAAATCGCACTAAAACCTTTTAGTTAGGAGTCCCACCTTAAAACCTATTCACAAAGCTCCAAAGACCAACTCATACTAAGGAATTCCTAATATTGTCAAGCTAAGAGTGAGGGCAGGTTGACGTCGTTGCTAGGGATGACGTTGTTTCTCATGAACGAGCTTACTCAGAATGCCCACAGTGATTGGCTGATATAGGGGATGGGTCTCTCCCCGCGTACGGATCAACCCCCACGGTTCGGCACGCATATGATCTGCGGATTAATAGCTAAATTGAACCATCATAGAGAAATACAAATACAGCCGCTGTTATATAAACCATATATGTTTTGGTTTGCTTTGTTTTTCATACTAAATGCCTTTCTGGGAGGCATGTTTTTAGAAACGCGACCGAATTAAATAGAATTGAAACATTAGCTATCTTTGAATTTTTTAATTAAATTAATTCAGGCATAAGACCACCCTAGTTACATTGCCTAAGGCGTACTGAATCTAAAAATGTATTTTGTGAAATTTTCAAATAAAGATTTAGTGAAATAACTTCCATTGAAAAACTGAAATTATCATTCATTCAATTCCTTGAGAATAGTTACTGGTAATATTTGGTGGAAACGCGCCTTTGGTCCCGTTTTTTTTTTTTTGTTGATCCGAAAAATGATCCGATGCACCCCTATTATATTCTAATAAAGATTCTAAAATACAAATGTAGGCTACGTGTCACTGATTTAACATGAAACCAAGAATACTGACTAGTCAATTGGTTACATGTCTGCATCTCGTAAAAAATTAGCGGGTATCTATATATAATATTATATATATAATACCCTCGCGATTGAGGCGGTACCTTTTTATGAGCTCTGTATCATTCAATATCTCCAGTGTTGACGCGATTGCGACAACGATTGCCGCCAGCAGCAGATTTTCGGATCGCCGTGAGTAGGTCTTTAGCGACTTAGAAGTCCTCTTGCCTGCTTCTAACTTCTCCTGGATTTAGGAGCTGTTTTTAGCTCTCAAACCCTTTGTGAAATACTCTTATCCCAAAAATGTAGGACTCCTACATTTATGAGTGACACACCCATTATTTTTGGGACTTGCTCCTAAATTCCGGAGTTATGACCAACTTTTACCCTTAAAATTCTTTGTGAATACGGGCCCTGATGAATAACATACTATTATGCCACTAGATAATCAATGATTTACAAGAAACTATAATACCATTACCCCAATAACCTTGCCTATACTCGTTTTTCAGCTGAAATGTATTAGACCGAACCAACAACACTGAAGTTGAACAGCTGTTATTTTGGACTGATGCTTTTATCAAACTTCTCAAAATGGGAATGCTGGAATAAGTCGTGCCTTTTAAATCATGACGATTAGATAGATTAGATAGTCAAGAGGGTCCTGATCGTATTGCCAGATTAGCCTTTATACCTTGAGAAGTTTGACATAGCGTTACCATCCTTGAACTGGAACTGATGGTGAACGCGAACAGATCAACCTTATGCTAACAATCCCTACTCTCAGGCTGTGGGGCTTCTCGCTCTTTCGCATAGACCTGTGACAGGCTGCCCTGATGCGAACATCGCCAGTCATCCTGTCTCTGTTTGACACTGGTGAAAAATGAGGAAGACAACATAAAGATCTACATAGGTAACTGTTATTGAGCAACCGACCAGCTAACGCTAATGCTAGGTAATAGACCGCAGGCACAGGTACTTAAAAAATGTCATTCGTACTAGCTAGCTAACGCTAAGTATTAGACAGCAGGCACAGGTACTTTAAAAAAATGTTGTTAGTACCCTCATAGTCATGGATATAGGAGGAAGCGTATAGCTTAAACCTCTTGTCCATTTTGCTCATAGGAGCCGTAGATGTCGACTTGCATATCCGATGCACATCGGATATACTAATTTTGGGCAGCTCCTGTAAGCATCTTGTATAGAACAACGGCATTATCTCGTCTACCGGAAATGGCCAGTACCGTTTAGCAAAACACGGAAGTCCGTTGCGCATAACCCTCATTGTCAGTCCTGTCCGTTTGGAATCTCAGTTGCTATGGAGCAATTTTATATGGAGATTTAACACGTGGCTACAAACCTGGTGCAGGAAAGAGGGGTACAGGTTTATGGGGCACTGGGACTCCTTTTGGAACAGGGGTGACCTGTACAAGCGGGACGGGTTACACTTGAACCGGAGGGGTACAGATGCATTGGGCCAGCATATGCTTAGGGTAGCGGAGGAATATTTAAACTAGGGACTGGGGGGGCAGGGAGGGAAATTAGTACTAGTATTATGGATAGGGAGGTACAGACTGCCCAGATTGAAGATACCAGGGCGGAGTATACACAGACATTTTCGGACTCCAGCTCCCCTGACCTGATTAGTGTGAGAATTAGTGCTAGACTGCCACCTACTGTCCGAAGAGAAAAATCTGCTCCAGGTCGCAGACCTACTGGGGTTTTTCTAAGCAATTTATTAGATGTTGCTTTAGTACAATGTTGCTCAGTTACTGCTGCTGACACAGAGACACCCCTTTTAGAATCTGCTTCAGTTTTTAAAGCTCGAAATGGACTTGGTCTGCTCCACCTTAACGTTAGAAGTCTGGTCCCTAAAATTGATTATGTCAACATTCTGGTTCAACAGACTATGCCAGACATTTTAATAATTTCTGAATCGTGGTTGAAAAAATCGGTCTTAGACTCTGATTTAGGTCTTGATGGTTTTCATATTTTTAGAGCTGACAGAAAGGGAAAGGGTGGTGGTGTAGTCATTTATGTCAGAACATGTTTTCCAGTTTCCGTTTTGGCCTCTCTTACTGTGCCTAAAGAATATGAATGTTTGTCTCTGTCAGTGAACCTTGGTGTTAACCCCCTGAGGTCGACGGGAGCGGCGCCGCTCCCAGCAGCAATAAAAGTATATTACTATTTCTAACTTCGCGATATTTTATCATACACACGCGACAAAAACATTGACAGAAACCTTAGAATCGCGACTTTCCGATTTGAGCACTGGCAAATCAAATGGGATTTTTTAAATTAGGTTAATTAGACCAAAAGTAAACCTTGCCTTTTACTCTCTTTTTTACCTGGTAGTAACGTCCCCCTTCTATTGACATGGTAACTAGGTGCGAGTTTTGGGGAGGTGTGTGGGGAGGGGCGTGGGGCCATGTGTGAAAACGCCGGCGTAAACACATAAACTGTCCCGACAATTTGAAGCAAGACTTTATACAGACATACAATTTTATTCAACATGGAAAGATTTTCTGCGCTGCAGTGTTTGAGAGTATTGATGGAAAGCGACGAAGACAATAACAAACGAAGAGTAAGTAACTATATTTGATTTGCCATGTTATCAAATACTCGTATATATATTCAATATATGAATTCCGCGTCTTGTGACTACATATTCCGCGTGTTGCAACGTAACAAATTGCAATATGCACACAAGATCTATGGAAGAATACTTTTCAAACAGCCTAAAATGTTATTTATTTCGCTTGTTTTCAAATACTCGTGAAAATATATGAATTCTGCGTCTTGTGACGCCAAACATATTCCGCGTGTTAGTAACTTAATCTAAATCCCTAACGTTAGTAGATTAGTTGGTTAGTACTATACACATCTACCTAATATATACAAAGTGCAATCTAGAAAGTAAGAAGGAAGAAAACGAGATAATAAGCGAAGGCGGAAAAAAACCCGAAAAGTATAAACTCCCGAAGTGCATGACAAGACAAGGAGTGGATCTCGAAATAAACGGAACAAGGACAGACAGGGAGCAGAACGTGACAGAACAGGGAAAATGCAATACTGGATAAAGAATAATGAATAAGGACTGAATGAAAAATAAACAAAGACCAAAAAACAACAGAACAGGAACTCAGAATATAACACTGATGGCCCAGTGAGATGGCCCATCTGACAGATCTTAGAGGTGTGGACAATGAATAATGAATATTCAGGTATTTAGCATTTAGCCCTCCCACAGCCTGAAATAAATGTGACCAGTTCTGATAAAAACAGGTTTTTAGCTATTTAGATCTCAGATGTGCTAAACTGTTTTCACACCCTTACATAACCAAGACCTTGATGAACAAACGCACATTGGCAAAACAATTCGTCACTATAGTTTAGTGTGTGCTTTCACAACTTTTGTGACAGCAGAAAAATGTACTATTTTTAACTTGTGTGTTTGTAGATCTATTTACAAGCTGCATATGATACTGACCAAACTATTGATGGCATACAAATGTAGCTGTGATTGTCCTTCAAATAAAAATATCAAACACTTTGGAGTAAGTGTGTGTTAAATTGATGAAATTGAGATAAATATCAGACCATACCAAAATCAAAAAACATCTAAAAGCTTAGCACGGACCTCAGAGGGTTAATAGCCAGGTGACTGTGATAGGAGCATGTAGACCCCCTTCAGCCCTACCCTGTGCTATCGGTAATCTCATAGATATATTTTCCTCCTATTCTAACACTGAATTGCTGATCATGGGTGACCTTAATCTCGACTGGGATAAACCGTCCTCAGATAGTTTTAAAGATATGTGCTGTAATTTAAATATATCTCAATTAATAACTAAGCCAACACGCCCTAATGCAAAGTGTAGCTCTAGATCTTCTTTGATTGACCTCATACTCACCAACATGCCTCATAGATATTCACTCAGACGTCAAAGACATTAACAATTACCGCCCAATTTCAAAGCTCTCCTGTTTAGCCAAGATCCTGGAGTCCCTAGTTAATGGTCAAATCCAGTTTTACCTAGCTATCAATGGTATTTTAAATCCAGTTCAGTCTGGTTTTAGATCTGGTCATAGCACCATTTCAGCCTCAGCTTTGGTTATAAATGATATTGTATGTGCACTTGACAAAGGGTTGAGCTGTGCAGCACTCTTTGTTGACCTGTCCAAAGCTTTCGACACAGTTGACCATGCACTTTTAATTTATAGACTAGGCCTGGCTGGCTTTGATCAGAAAGCATGTCAGTGGTTTACAAGCTACCTTACTAATAGATCACAATGCATTGTAGCTGACTCCATTAAATCCCCTTCCTTGGAGGTCACTAGAGGTGTTCCACAGGGTTCAATCCTTGGTCCTCTACTCTTTACTTTATACATCAAAACATTGCCTCATTTACAAATGACTGTAAGGTACATTTTTATGCTGATGATACAGTAATTTATTCATCTGCTCCTTCATTGGGTGCTGCATTATCCATTTTACAGTCAGCTTTTAACTCATTTCAGTGCTCACTTCTAGAGCTGAAACTTGTTTTAAATGCGTCGAAAACAAAAGTCATGCATTTTTCAAATCACCGCTCCATGAAGGAATCTACTGATAAGATGTACACTTTAGATGGGTCTATAATTGAAAGAGTATCCTTTTATAAATACCTTGGAATTTTTATTGATGAGAAGCTGTCCTTCAAGACACATAGATGGTCTTTGTAAAAAACTACGGGTGAAACGGATTTCTCTACAGAAACAAAGCTTGTTTCTCTCGGGAAAATAGAATGTGCTTAATTCAGTCCACATTCTTGTCAGTAATAGATTATGGTGATATTATTTATATGCATGCTTCCTCTACTACCTCAAACAACTCGATACTGTTTACCACTCTGCACTTCGTTTCATGACAGGTGACCATTTTAGAGCGCATCATTGTGCACTTTATCGGGCAGTGGGATGGTCTTCCCTGGCCACCAGAAGAAAACGGCACCTTCTCCTCTATGTTTTTAAGGGGATCTTACAAAAGCTTCCCTTTTACATGAATTCTCTTTTAACATTGCACTCAAGTTTTTATCAGTGAAGAACTCAGGATTGGATTACTCTTGAAGTCCCACGTGTCAACTGAGTTAGGTAAAACTGCTTTTAGCTATTGTGGGCCTAGAGCTTTTAATGAGCTTCAGGAGACCTTCAAACTGGACTCTGTGGTCTCCATAGGAACTTTTAAAAATATGCTTAAGGATATAGAGTTAGTGGTATGTGAGTGTTTCTAAATGTATCGTAACTATTGTAATTACTTCTATTGTAACACTAGTTCTTCTTATTATTGTTATTTTGTATGACGCTTTCATCTATTTTTATTGTCCTTGTCTTATTATTATATATATATATATATATATTATATTGTTTGGTTTATGTGTAATTTATATAATTGTTTTGTAATCAGGGCACCATTGTAAATGAGACTTGGTCTCAATGGGCTCCCCTGGCTAAATAAAGGTAAAATAAAAAAAATAAAAATACCCTCGCGATTGAGGCGGTACCTTTTTATGAGCTCTGTATAGGTATGTTACAAAATTTTGAAATGTTATAAATCGAGCCTGAAAAATTCATGAAATTTGATACATTATTCATTCTCATATGTTAAGTTTTAAGGAAGTTATGGTCATTTTAACACTTGAAAATTTGCATATTGACCCCCATTGCTTTTCAATGGGCTTGAAACAAAAGCTGTGATCCAATAACATAAATGGCCATAACTTTCTTAAAAATAAAGATAATTGCATGACATTTTCAGTAATTACAGATTGAAGCATTCTAAAAAAGATATGATGTATATCGTAATTTTAATTATCTGAAATTACATTACATAATCAATTAATCACATAATTACATGTTGGGCACCTGCCGCGACACGACAAAAACCACGGCAGGCAGTGAGCATTCGGGCAAAGATATCTCACATTCCGGGTCAAAAATATCGTATTTCGCATCGACAGATTTCAATGAAATTTCAACAGAAACAAGATAACATTTTAAATTACCATCCTGGATACCTTTTATTTAGTCCTGAACTTGCGATCTATGACTTTGAAAGCACTAAACACGAGTCTGACTTTGAAGCGTAGCGTATGACCAAACCGAGCAATGTTTAATCAAATTTCGGAAACAAGACGAAGGATCGAGTTTTTAACTACGTTATATCGCAGACGTATGGTGAAAAAAAAAACGACAATGTAAAGCCTGCAGTTTTGGGGGACGCGCATAATCTCTCGTAATCGCTCGCGCAGACACCGGCACATCTAGAGCGCCGCTGCGCACCCGAATTGTAACATACCTACTCTGTATCATTCAATATCTCATTCAAAGTGTTGACGCGATTGCTGGCAGCAGTCATTTTCGGATCACTGTGAGTAGGTCTTTAGCGACTTAGAAGTCCTCTTGACTGCTTCGAACTTCTCCTGGACTTAGGAACTGTTTTTAGCTCTCATATTATTATCTTCGTAGCTAGCTGGCTATATACCGTATTGACCCGAATGTAAGACGACCCCGATTATAAGACGACCCCCCTTTTTCAAGACTCATTTTTGGAAAAATACTTTTTTGAAGACCAAATCTTGTTTGTATAAAGAAAATCATTTTATTTGTCTTCACATTGAATAAAACAATGTAGGCTGTTTGTAACATCTGTTTGTAACATCAATGTTTTCAATATTCAACAATTGTCTAGATTGCAATAAAACAGTAGTGCAATTATCAGGAGTGTAGTAGGGGTGGAACCAAATGCAGGCGCGAAAGAGACCCAAAATACGGAAATACGTTTATGGTATTTATTTTCCACAAACGTAAGCAAAACAATGTCGGTGGCGACACGCAAATAACTAACCAAACCAAAATGATAAACGAACTGGAACAAACAAAGCTAGCTAAACAGCAAATCAAAAACGTAATCCAAAACGTAATCCAAAACACGGATTTAACTAAACAGAGGAACTCTAATAATAAACAAAAACAAGAATCAACTTTATCATACATTTCTTATTGCCGGTCGAATCGTTACAGCAATGAAACAGTGGGGCACATTGGCCTAACTTGTGCAATAAAACAGTGCAATAAAACAACAGTGCAAAATGTCAGAACATCAGTCTATTCCTCACATCATAGACGTCTTCTCATTGAGCTGCATCTTCTGCATCGCTGGGTCCACTCGCTGTCGCCAGACTCGTCACTCACTTTCTCTGGTTGGGCATCCCCGGCTCCGCCTCCTCCCACAACACGTCATCCTCGCTGCCATCCATGGCATTTGATATGCAGCATTTCTTGAACCCGTTGACGATGCTCTCTGGGGGAAACGTCAGTCCATGCTTGAGGATCCATTCACAGAGCCGACGTACTGCAGGCTTCTGAATTTTTCCAGACGGTGTCAGTGCATGATTACCAGCCAGGAGCCACTCTGTGTATCTCTTGCGCAGATGATACTTGAATTGCTTGTTAACGACCACATCCATACCTGTAGCTGACTTGTCATTCCGCCTTGGTATGATCACTAGGTTGCCATTCATCGCTTTCACTTGCTTTTTGACTGGCTCAGTCAAGTGTCCACGGAAAGCATCCAAAACCAGCATATTCCTCCTCTTTCTGAGTCCCCCATGCCGTCTGCCCCACACAACCTTGAGCCAATCCACCACAAGCTCAGTCTCCATCCAGCCCTTTGCCTGTGCACGTACGATAATGCCAGCTGGCATTGCCTCTTTAGGTACGGTCTTGCGTTTCAAAATCAGGTACGGGGGGAGTTTGGTTCCATCTGCGAGGCACGCCAACATGAGAGTGACTCGGCTCTTCTCGTTGCCAGTAGACCTCACAATCACTGATTTGTCACCTTTCTTATGCACAGTGACAGATGTTGGCATGTCAAAAAACACAGGCGTTTGATCAGCATTGCCCATCTGATCCAGGGGGTATGAGTGCTTCTTCCTTAACTTGATCACATAGCGCTGATAAGACAGTAGCTTTTCTCTGAAGTCGGAGGGCAGGCGCTGGGCCAGGCTTGTCCTGCGTCGCAGTGACAGCCCGTTACGTCGCATCATTCTTCTACACCAGCCGAAGCTAGCTTTGAACTCGGTAGGTGGTATGTTGAGGTCTTTGGCGATTTCCAAGGCTTTGAGCTGAATGACAGCTCTGGTAATGGGCATACCGTCGTTACGTTTTTCAGTCACGTATTCACACACCCTCCTGTCAATCTCCTGGAAGCGGCCGCTTTGCGGACCGCGATTCGCTTTTCTCTGACTGTTTGCATTCTTAAGATGGTCTTTTTGGGCTCGCCATCTTCTAACATTACACTCTAATGTCATATTTCTTGGCTGCTCGACAGTTGTTTGATGACTCTGCTTCATTGATCACCATCATCTTAAAATTGGCATCGTAACTGTTGTTTGTTAACTTGACCAACTTTAGAGCCACTTTGTTCGAGCGGGTCCGCTTGTCTCTCCATCTCTCCAGGCACCTGTCACTGCGTGTGTGTGTGTGTGTAACAGATTAGATGATTCCCTTGCCATGAGCGGGAATTGCAGTAGGACCGCCCCTTGTGCCCTCGAGGTCTTGGCACGAGACCCCTTTACTCTGCCCAGTTACATGAGGTTGCCGGGGTAGGTAGTGAAATGTTAAGCACCCGTTGTTTTATATTAATTAATGTGGCGAATGTAAGATTTAAATTTTTTATTGTTTATATAATTATTGCGTAGCGTTTGTTTAATATTCTGGAGACCTGTAATATGGTTTATGATAATTATTTTGATTTCATTTGGTGACGTTAGCCATTCGAAGGTTAGCTAGCTAGCCAGCAGGCTATTGCTAGGCCAATCCTCCTTTTCTTTGTTAGCCACGCAACGTGTATGAAAGCTGCGCACGAGACGTATGGGTCCTGATAATGTTCATCTGTTACCAGATTGTGGAGTCCCGACAATAAATGGCTAAGAGCCAAAGACAGCAGCGACTGGACATCATTGACTTAAACACAACGCAGAGCAGAGTACTACCCGCTACAACTGGTGCCGTGACTCGGATAATACAACTGATGGCAATCGGTTGGGCCCTGGTTGCTGCCGCATGAGTTTCGGTCACATGTGGACGGAGAAACACAGTGGCTGGCTTGGGGAACAGTCCTTTGGCGCCCTCTGTTGTTGTGAATGAATATTTACGTAAAAATATTTTGGGCTGCGAATATAAGACTTTTTCAGATTTCTTTCTAGGAAAAAAACCCCGTCTTATATTCGGGTCAATACGGTAATTATAATATTATGTCCGAATTGTCAGTCTGTCTCGTCCGTTTGGAATCTCAGTTGCTATGGAGAAAATGATTGTTATGATGTTATGATTCAATTTGGATGTTCGCCATCTCTTTCTATATAGGAACATATTATAAAAATATAGGCTACATGCTAGCTTTAGATGACTAGTTAGCTATAGTTATCGGTTACTGATGGTTCGCAATATTTACCCAAAACAAATCTAAAACTTGCAAACAGAACGAACGAACCCATTTTGGCAAACTGACACATTGTCTTCGAAGCTTAGTTATTGTCCTTTCTTAGGGCAAATATAGGTCCTCAATCAAAACTATTTGGTGAGTCTGATTCCAGTTCCAAAAACTATTTCTCTCGCTATCTCGTTTCCTTTCCCTGCATGTCAGTGGCGTCATTTCTTTTTTTTAGTGAAATGTAGTGATAAGCGCTACAGGACCTCATCAGGTTAAGGAACGTTAGCTAGCTAGCTTGTTAGCTTCACAGTTGCGGGTGACGTTAAGTCGGGTTTTTCACTAAAATAACATATAGAACGTGTTCGTATTAACACATGACATGGACTTTGAATCAACAGTATTATGGCATTTATATAGTTTGTTTAACCCACCTGAATGAATGAGAATAACGGACAAGGTTTTAATGCTAACGTTAGTCTGTGGCTTGTTTATTCTGAGGTACTGTAACGTTACTAGCCAGAGCAGCAACCTCTATCTCCCGTTCAACTACATCGCCATCTATAGGCTGGGTGGTGGGGTGTACTAAAAGTGAGGAGCCGGGAGGATTTTGAGTTACCTTTGTGGAGCGGATAAAATCACATAAAATGACAAAACGTAGGCTATTTGAGATTGATTGAAAATTTAAAATTTGGCTAGAAGCCAAGGTATGGCGAGTGCCATACCAAAACGACGCCCATGCTGCATGTTAATATTCGTTATCGAATATTAAAACTCTTAATTTTATTCACTCTGTTGTATTCACCTTACACTGTTAATATTGTGACTGTGTGTTAAGGGGTTTCGTTTCATGGTCACCTGACATTTGTTTCTGAATCAGTTTTTACTTCCAGCATCTACCACCCCCCCCTATCAATCCTTTGTTTTGCGCTTAAGTTGTGTTCTGGTTGTGGTGCAATCATAGGAATGAGTATCCGGATCCAGGGCACGGGCCATGGGGCAAATCTGCTAACGGAGCTGAACCGCTGTCGGCTGTCGAATGACCTATGTGACGTGGTCCTGCGGGTGGGCGGGCACTCCTTCCCTGCCCACCGCGTTGTGCTGGCCTGCGCTGCCTCCTACTTTAGGAGGCTGTTTTCATCGGGCAGGGGGGCCAGCACCTTCACCCTGGACTTCATGGCTCCGGCTAATTTTGAAAAGCTGCAGAATTTCAGGTACACAGCTGAAGTTGCTACTGACATGACCAATGTGGGCATGCTTTATGAGCTAGCCCAAAGGCTGGGGGTGCAGGAGCTGGTGCGCACTTGCCAGGCCACCTTCCCCAACCTGCGGGGGTCCAGCCCCGGGGAGCAGGTAGTGGACTTAGACCTCGACCTGGGCTTCACCCCTACCATTGCAGGGGCCGCGTCCGCGTGTGATGATGAGGCAATCTATATTGGGGAGGAAGATGATGACCTGGAGGGCGGGGCAGGGGGAGGGGCCTGCACAGCCCCAGCTCAACAGCTCAGCGGCAAATCCCTCCCCAAGGAATTCCAGGTCAGTTTGTGTGTGTGTCATCATGGTTTCACAGTTGCGGGTTATACGGTACAGTGGAGTGTTGGTAACAGTCTGGAAGTTACCCTACTTCTATAGGGACATTTTGTTGTGTAGTGTCAGTTTATCCCTGGCACTCCACTGCCCCGTTTAAGCTACACTTACATAGGGAAGTCTGGTTGTGTGGTTTCACAGTTGCATCTTATGTGGGTGAGAGATGCCAGTCAGTCTATGCTTTGTCTCACTTTTGTCCCTCCCCTGCAGGCTGTCAGGGTTCACCTTCTGGCCTACGCGGGCCTGCAGCCCCAGCCCTCTTGGCACCCTCACGCACCTCTCCCTGCCCGCGTACTCCTGTGACTGCAGCTTCCTGGAGCACCCCCTGCTGGAGAGGCATATGGCGCTGCACGCCGAGGATGGTGGTGGCTTGGGGCCCCAGGGCAATGGTGCCCCGGCCTTGCTGCGCTGCTCCCTGTGCCCGCATGTCTTCCACTCCGCCTCCAGCTTCCAGCTCCATCTCAGCCAGCACACCAGTAAGCCCTTCCAGTGCAAGGTGTGCCTGCGCTTCTTCCGTAATCGCTCCACCATGAGAGTCCACCTGAAGATGCACGCCGGCGCCCTCATGTACCACTGCACCGTCTGCGCCGTCTACTTCCCTACCCTCAAGCTGGTCTCCTCCCATATGAAGCGGCACAAGGACTGCCTGCCCGTCCGACTTCAGCATTGAGCAGACCTTCATGTACAATAATCACTCCAAAGAGCCTATCCCCAGTCTGAACCGCAGGCTGTAACCACAACCACAGGTTAGAACTGCAAATCCATTTGCATCAATCTGCAGTTTGGCACATGCCACAAAATTTTTACAGCAACTGCCACTCTGCTCAAAATTTCAGGTGCAAACGCAAACGTTCCCTAAAGAATGATGGGATAAAATTGCGCTGTTGTTTGTGTGTGTTTTGTTCTATTGAGTAGGAAGTGATGATGAGGATAGACATTTTATTAAGATTAGTTTGACATTTTTTAATATATTAACTTAACATTACCCATCTCTGCCACTGGGTCTCTGCCCCCTCTTAGGCAGCTTGCACTGCTGTTAAAGTGTACATACAGAGATGTTTATATGACTAAATAAAGATGGCTATTTCCATAGTGTTTGACCTGCGTGTCCTCATTTCCCAGTCCCAACCTCCCAATGGTGTGGAAAGTGTATTGCACCCAAACAGACCACAGCACACATCCGTTAGAAGAAGGCCAAACCTTAATACTGATGTTGTGAGAAAGGCAATATGAACCAAGCATAGTGAGTAGTTTGTATTTTCAGGAAAAACAATATAGAGCTCAAAATTTACATTACCCACTGGTCAAAAGGCTAGGTCAAATGAACCAATGCACAGTGGAGACAGCTGGGGTGCATTCAATAGGCACAACATTGTGTTGTGAACCTTTTCTTGAATGAGTTCACTTGAACCTGCTTGCCACTTTTGGCTCTCTCAAAACAAGCGCGCACTCTGCCATTCTGGGTGCGTTTTGCAAATCAGCACCACTTCCCCCTAAGAAAGCTTTGCACAATGTATTGAGTGCACTCCTGCTCTGTATGGTCCATGTCGTAGTGTAACAGCTCTTAGACTGTAATGATATAAATATTAATAATACGCACTGTAGCTAGTGTAACTTTAGCTCAACAACCAGTTATGTGAGACCAACACATGCTCATCCCTCTATGTAATTTGAAATATGATACCATGATATAATGAGACCAACGATCACATGGTCTCACTTTTTCAGAGGAAACAAATCCTAGTTCTTGGCCAGTCCATCAGCACTTGAAGGTATATCGGACATGATACCGATGCGTTCTATTATCAGACTGCATCAAAGATTTTATTTTGCTGTCATTTTTGGCAAGTGCAAAGGAGCGTTTACCTACCTATTGTGATTGATCTTGTTGTTCCCTCATGTTCTGCAAATAAATAAGTACAGTATGTCAATTTCCAAAAGCTAAGAAAGGGAAGATGTGGGAGTGCCTCAACAGAGCCCCTCATCTGGACCTGCTTACATCAGGTCACACTGCTAATCGCTCAATTCAAAGTTGGAGGCACATGGACCGGTTATACATTCAAAGATGCATATCAGTAACAACACTGAACAGATGTTTTCCAAATGTTTTTTGAGCATGCCCCATTTCCCTGTGGTCAGCATTGAATTCATGAAGCATTCACATGAGGATGGTTGATTTCTTTTACTTGTTTTTTTTTTTATGCAGCCAAGGTGCTGGGTGAGTTTTGTGCAAACCGAAATGGTTTCCATTTGCCTTCACGTACATTTATACCAGAAAAAGATCTGGCATTTTTAATAAGTCGACTAACTTTATGTGCAACATACCAATTTCCATTTGGCAAGTCATGTAAAATTGAGAATCAACATTCTAAAACTGTATAAATTCACACCAATAGAAATGTAGCTACTGATTGTGTGTTCCCATAAAACCCCATTTCTATATCTAACCTTAAACATTAACCTTAAATTATTTAATGACAGTGAATGATCATCCATATATAAAGAAATGATAAAACGTGTGTTAAAAGGGATGCATTGTTTTCATGTACTTCATTATTAAAGAAATGGATGGTGCTGTACTGAGATTGTGATTCATTCACGAACACACACTGGTATACTTTTTTTTGGTAGAAAATTTGAAAACAAATTGGGAAGGTGTATTGGTATGCTGTACTGTACTGAAGCAATGGCCTTATTCATTTCCTCTGAGCTGAAGTCTTTTATTCGCAGAAATGGATCTGTTCTATTTCTATTGTTTTTAATACTTGTTAAGTACGAGATACTGTCATCACATCCATGGGATTTGCTGATTTTATGACATTGCCCATATGTTTTTTTGTACCTGTTTTATTAAGAATAAAATCAAATTTGAAAAGTAACATAACGGTTGTTTTTAAATTCATTTGAAGTATCTAAGGAAATGGCCCTGTATTTATCAGTGAGATTGTAGACTATAAATATTGATGTAAAAATTTGACACACACAACTAGAGGCTTCTAAATGTATTCCAAAAGATATTCGTATTCTAATTGATGAACAGTGATAAGTTGTAACAAGATTATTTACAGTGGCTTGCAAAAGTATTCAGACCTTCGCAGTTTTCACATTTCATTGCTTCCAAGCTTGAAATGACACTTAATATTTCAGATCTGCACAACCTACTCCACACTGTCAATGCACATATATGCGTAATCCAATTAAAAATACGATAAAATAACAGAGACCCTTCGCTATGGCAAGCCTAAAGTTCAGGTGCAAACAAGTTACAAATTCACACAATTAGTTGAATGTACGCTGTCTCTGCAATAATGCTGGTTCAAATTATTTCAGGAAAAAAAGTATTATGTATTTGCTATGACAGTTTGGTGATGGGACACAACTGGTCTCATCCTGTTCGGGGTAGGTTTTAAAGTCTGGCAGAGTTTGTCATGTTACTGCTGGATTAGTTCATCCCAAACACAAGGTGGGCACCCACAGTGAGTCATCCACTTGCTCTCCGGATGTTCTTTCCAATCTCATAATGAAAGCATAATCGCTGCTTACAAAAAATGTGCACTTCTGGAATATACTGTAACAAGATTTGCTGACCAGGTAGAACATTCAAACGCATCCATAACTTGTGGTTAGTGTACAGAACAGAAGCCAGAATGAAATGCCACACACTATCAGAAAATTTGTGTAAAATATATTTGGTCCAATCATTGATTATTGCACAACAATCGTAAGGCTTATTTGGTCTACTTGGTCCTTCATGTCTATTTTGGTTAACAGACTACGGAATCCTTCATAGTTGATCTGCTGTCAGTTAAACATCTACAACTGAAAAAAGGCCATTCAAAAACAGTTGTCTAGCCTTTTTACTAGGGCTATTAACGGACTTAAAAATTAGTTGATTAATTTCTCCTATCTGTTGAATTAATTTGTTAATTAATTGCAGCATCTATGAATTTATCAATTTCTGAACGCCTCAAAATTCTACTCCAAAGGGCAATATGTGGCTGAAGGTATATCAATCACATATAGTGCTCACAACTTCTTAACTTGAGTGACAAAACAGTAGTCATGTTTAACGTGAGGTAACATGTTACCTTTATTGCACCAAGAGGCTTAGCCAAAAACTCCTGAAGCTGAAAATGATGGCTGTATCTAGCATTAGCTCGTGTTTTTATTTCAAATAACACTGCCTAGCGCGTTTACACTGAGGAAATATGCTAACTGAACAATTCAATCGAATTTAACACGAATTTAACGGATTAATATAATTTAAAAAATCGGAATTTTCCCCAAAATGTATTTGCAATTAAAGCATTAGTTGATTAATTGGATTAATAGATGAATCATTACAGTCCTACTTTTTATGGTACATTTTTGATTTATATTGGAAATAAAGCTGAAGAGCTCTTGTTTGAAGAAAACTATTCTCCAACCAGGACCCTCCATCACTGATCACGCTGGCTTGACTAACTGCAATGAGACATTGGAAACATCCAATCAACTATGACACTACAGACTGTGGCACCCCTGTCCAGTCCACTATTGATGATGTCACAAAGACTGCTCCATGTTCTTAGCGCCCCCCGTGTGATCAGATGATTACTGCATCTGGGCTTTTCATCAAGTTGGTTTCACTAAATCAAATGTTTTGAATCGAATGCACGATTTTCACAAGACGTGTCATCGACTTTGCTGGACTACTGCCCTCTAGAGGCAAAGCAAAAAGCGATTTGTGTTTAGTTATGCTTGATCGTTGCATAACTCCATCAATAAATACACATCTGTCATACTTAATATAAATAGAAAACAGCTCCTATACATTGATCCTAACCAGCTGCTTCGAATGTCTGCATGTAAGGAAAATATTTGTCCCAATACATATACATCTGAAAGAAAACTAAAACGGAACAGTAGAAAGAGGTCGCCGAGTTCGCAGGAGGGGCGGTCGATGTGGTGCAGGCCTGCGTGGGAGGACGTTATGCGAAGATGGTGGCGATGAAGTCGCGGAAGCGCTTGGCATACTGTTCCGGGTGAACAGTGGAGATCTCTGCACCGGCCTGAGAAGGTAAAAGGGAGTCACATTTATAAGGACCAGGGGTAAAGTCATGGGAGGTTGAGGTGGGTCAAAACAACTTGTATAAAACAGTGTATATATTACAACTTCCTATTGATATCCCCACCAGTCAAATTAAACACTGCACTAGTTAGAATGTACATGCAGTTGTTCTGACATAAGTTGACATAACAGTTTCATTCCATGTATGAATATATGTTAGGCTACATCTTGAAAAGGAGTGGGTCACGGAATAATATCAGTTTATTAAGTGGGTTGTGGTCTCAAAGTTGAGAGCCTTGGATGATATTAAGTTGACTGCATATTCTCCAAGTTGCTTTGGATAAAAGAATCTGCCAAATGACTAATGTAATGTAATATTCTCTGTGTTTGTTATACAGTTGGCCCAGACTATCCTACAATAAAGCGGTTGCTTTGTTTAAAACAACATGGCCAAACTTGAACATGGACTAACAACTGACAGTTTGGCCAGCCAGGACTTTCAAACACTGCCCACTGACTGCTGGGTTGAGCTGGGGTTTGGGGTAACTCTGCCCCTCCTCTGTCCAGCTGTCACTCACCCCATGTTTGACCGTCTTTGCTGCGTGTGCCGCTTTCTTCTTAGTGTCGTACTGTGTCAGCACGTCGATCAGACCGATGAAGTACACCTCCCTCTGGGGGGCACCTGGAAATGGCACCGGATGTAACCAACCCCCTCTCCTGGCCAAAATCGCATCCTCCCTGACTCCCTCTACTGGCCAAAATCACATCCTATACCCGCTTGCCGTCTCTGTACCAGTCACTCTCGCAATCAATAGAAGACTATTTCTCTCCCTCCCCTGTATTTCTATCCTTCCTATTTCTCTCCCTCTCTGTATCTCTCTCTCTCTCTCTTATTCAGTCACTCACTAATGCGCATGAGGCAAAGGCAGCAGAATACAAGACACCAAAACACCAAACACAAAGGTGTCTGCCCAACTCACCGGCAGCGCTCTTCACAGCGTACATGTCCACATAGGGCTCAAACTCCCCAGGTCCCAAGGGTCTGTATGAGTTCAAGTAGCCGGCGATGCCATCGGGAGACGTCCCGTACGAGCCCACTGCGGGACCGGCTGCCAAGCCGTTCTCAGGCTCCGCCTCCTCCTCGAAGGAGGACTCCTCCAGCTCCTCTTCCTCGCGCTCCGCCCGCTCCACATCATGGATCCCCAGCAGCAGGCTGTAGTCCATGATCCTCAGCTGCACCAGGAACTGTAGTGTACACACACACATAAATCAGTAAATCAGTCCTTCTTGGGCAGCCAGTTGGCCCAGCACTACCACCCTTCCAACCCGACATCCACAACCTGCTGCGTGGTGGGAAAGCTTCCTATCGGAGGCAGAGTCACTTAGCTCCTCACCTCCACGTCTCTGTTCAGCTTCTCCATGATGCGATCCTTCTCCTCCTCATTCACGTACACCTTCTGCATGTTGTTTCTGAAGTCTACATCCTTGTAGGTTGGCAGCTCTTTCACCTGGGTGGGGCACCGGGTGTGGCAGGATGGTGAATCGATGGAGTTTGTCCCAGAGGTAGGCTTTACAAAACTCACAAACTCAAACTCACTCCCTGCTGACGCACAAGATCCTTACAACACCACCGTAATACATTCTTGATGAATATAATAAAACAAAAATACAATTCACGAACAAAAGGGGTATTGGACATATTAAGAAGTGCACTGATGACAGTACACGTTCAATGTTTTCCTGAAGTAAAAGCCTTTAAAGACGTTTCCTTGACTATGCACAAAGGCAACCCCTGCAATCTCCTGAAATTCCCGCTTCTCGTGTGGTTGGTGACGGTTGCAAAAACAATTCAGATTTTTGCAGCCGTTTCCCCCTGGCACAATAATGTGAAACATATTTCCCCCTTAAGGATGTGTGAATAGAAGAGAAAGGAAAGGAAAGAGTAGCACTTTCAGCCATACCTTCTCTTTGTCACTCGCTTCCCGAGAAACCAGGGAGCCCTGGAAAGAGAAGTGAGTTTTTTCTGACTAAACATGTTTCAAGATGTTTCATGTCTTCCTTCTCATAATCAAAGCACGCACGCACGCACGCACGCACACTAGCTAAGAAAGTCCTTTGAGTTCCTGCGTCCAGTGTTAGCTATGAATTGGCTTTCATTGTTACCCCACGTTGACGTATTTTAAACTAAATCTTTTGAACAAAAGAATGCTTTGTTAATACAAAATTGCTAACTCTCAACCCATTCAATCCATTAAATCATATGTTGATAACAAGATGGTAATACATGTGTACATGATAGAGGTTATTTTGTTTAACAATGTGAAAGTTGAAAGCAAACATTTTCTGGATTAGTCCATTGTCAACGCAGTCAACTATCAAACAGTTCAGGTTAATTTCAGGCCCTGGTCAGAGAGTCATCGAGTCAGTTTCGGGTCGGGTCAGGTCTGTTTTATTCATAATAAAATGAGTCCTCGGGTCTAGTTCAGGTCAGGTAGGACATTTTGGACCTGTGAAGACCTCTACTCACTACCCAAGAGAACATTACCCAAGAGCACTGGCCCACAATCACCTAAACCGTTCATGATTAAAACCCCAACATTAAGTGAAATTGATCCAGGGTCATTGTCCTTTTAGTCCCAGAGGGTATACAACAGTGGTCCCCAACCCCGGCCCTTGAGAGCCACAGGTTCTGCTGGTGCATTGAGCCATATGGTTTCTATTTTGTCCAAAATGAAGAGTGCCCCCTACTGGCCCACCAACACCTCTTCCAGCAGCAACCTAGTCAACCAAGCCCACACGTTTAGCTTCAGCACTTTGAGATGAGAAGGGTACAGGGTGGTCTGGCTGCTGGCCATGGTATAGTTGCTAAACTAAAGTCAGCAGACCCTTTGTCCCTCCGGGACCAGGTTTGGGGACCCCTGGTGATGTGGTGGAGCTCATAAGTTACAGTTCTGCCTCATGCATTAGGCTCTCTGCCTCCTGGCTCACCTTGAGGTCGTACTTGGTGTGCACGACCAGCCTGTGGCTGAACATGTTCCTCATGATGATGATGTAGGTATCCTCGCTGTCCACACTGATGCGGTACATCCCCAGGAACTGAGGGAGCAGAGTGCTGCCATGGCATGTGACAATGTGCTGAGAGAGAGAGGAGGGCAGAAAGAAGGGAGAGAGAGAAAGATAACTTTCTATATTGTAGAGGGTAAAACATATTACAGACCTGGGCCCTTGCAGTAAACATGAAAAAGACCAGAACCATGATCTTCTAAAAAAGATCCAGATCTCAGGGAACTACACCAAATTTCACACAAATCCCATAGAAAAATGCACAAAATACAATTATATAGGCTTAAATATAAGTTCCACAGGAAATGTTAACCTTTCAGTCAATGCAGGGATTTTTATGCCACAAAACGACAAATTTACATAGAAATACCCATTAGAATTTGGCTTAAACTATCTGAATCAAAAATTGAACCAATTGCCCAATATGGCAATTTTTTTATTTATCCTTTATTTATACAGGAAGGTCCCATTGAGATACAAGATCTCTTCTTCCAGGGAGTCCTGGTCAATGAAGTGTGGGGTCCACTTACTAACCAAAATTTAGCAGAATGGGACAAACAACCCGGCATGCTGAGTTCTGTAAAAAACATGTACAAAGAAAAATGACAAACAATGGGCCTCCCGGGTGGTGTAGCGGTAGAATGTCCGATACTGCCCACTGCGACCGGGGTTCGATTCCACCGGCCGTGCCAGTTTCGGCTCTGACCAGGAGTGCCACTAGGGGGGCGGCAATTGGCTTTCTGCATATAGGAGTTGTCCTGTGTGCATACCGGAGTTACGGTGACGGCTTGGCGGGTTCTGGCTCGGAAGAGGCGGTGCTCCGCCGCATGTCGCTGCCGGTATCAGGACTATGGCAGCGAGCTCTCAATATGAGGGAGGGGGATAATTGGCATGAAAAAGGAGGGTATAATTGGCTACTAAATTGCAAGAAAAATAGGGATAAAACAGCAGAAAGAGAAAATAAAAGAAAAAAAGACAAACAATGCATGCAGGGCAGAATTAGGCCAATAATGGATCCATTATTAAATGGAAGGCAAAGGGGGACAATCAAATTTAGGAAACATTTAAAAAATAGTGATCCCCATTCATACCATTATAATGCCCTGCAATGCCAAGAGTTGAGCAAAGAAGAGAGCCCCTCAGTCACCTGCTCCTGACGCTTAGTTCACTAACCACACTAACCCAGTCTCAGGATCAGCACATCGATATGAAATCAATTAGAGTAAATCCAATTAGAACCTAAATTAATTAATTTTAATCAAAAACAAAATTACATCACTTTATGGGATACAAAAACACACACAACCACAAAGCAAAATGCAATGCTATCTGGCCCTAAAAAGGCCATGGCAGTTCACCATGGCAGACTACTTGACCACGGTGACTGACAAGCAGTACAGACTGAAAGCCACAGAAAATCTTGCCTACCTATTGAGGAAAGGCTGTGCTAACACTGCCCTCTGAGGAAGGTGGAGACAGAGTTGCACTTAAATATAAATAAATTACAAAAATCTTCAGTCAGATTTTCCCACTATTCAAAGACGGGAGAGAGAGAAAGAGAGAGGGGTGAATAGCGGAGGGAGAGAGAGAAAGAGACAGAGGAGGGTGGAAAGGAGAGAGAGAAAGAGTGGGAGGAAGGGGGGGGAGCGAGAGAGGAGGGTGGAAAGGAGAGGAGAGAGAGAGAGAGAGTAGTTGAACACAGTCAGGTGTCACTCAGCTGGCTAAGGTGCTGTGGGGGCCAGATGTTTCACCAGCAGATGGATTGGTTTCACAGGTTTCTGGCAGAACCTAAAATTAGGCTTTCCCTTTTTTTGTATAAACATTTATTACTGAGTCTTTCATACATGTGCAATGGTTACGAGCATCGGTCATCTGCTGGGGGGGGGGTCAAGGTTGTTGATGATGTGCACAGCACTCGACTAACTACCCAAAAAAGCATGATGGCCTTGTGCCTTGGGGTTGCTGACCTCTCCAAAATTACCATTTTAAATTGCTGCCGGGTTCCGCTTCACACTTCAGGATATATTCCTTAGAAGAATACTTTTTTTCCCCCCACTTTAAAGCTCCGGACTCCAACTCCCATCAACCCCTTTGTGAATCACTCTGCCCATAGCACCCACCACAGGTTTTACTATCAGAAATGTTAAACTGGCAACATGGACTCAAATAATTCTCACAAACATTCCTCATAAGCATGGTATGTTCCCATAAATCAAATCAAATTTATTTTGTATAGCACTTTTTACAGAATGTTACACTTAACAAAAGAGAATGCAAGCCTAGAACCCCTAAAAAGCAAGCCTAAGGCATCAGTGGCAAGGAAAACCTCCCTTGATCAAATGTGTAAAGTGCCTAGCTGGTGTGGGCACAGTGTGTGGTGTGGTGTAAGCGCAATATTGTGTGATGGAACCCCGGGACCACGGTCAGTACCTGGTGATACTCAGATAGGAGGTTGTGCATGTCTTCCACTTCCTCGCTGGAGATCTGCTTGACCACCAGCGTCCGGTCGTATGTGGTCATAAGCAGCCCCTCCCCCTGGCCCTCCCCGCCCCTAACAGGCGGGCTGCGGGCCAGAGAGACCTGTGGAATCAGGGGGAAACTATTTAATAGCTCTATTTTGATAATGAGTTGGATTAAAACAGTCATCACACCCTACACCCCAGCCAGACCCCTCCGCTCCGCCTCCTTTGGCAAATCAAATCAAATTTATCAAATAAAATGTATTTGTATAGCGCTTCTCACAATAGAATTTCACAAACTGACTGTCCCATCCCTCCGGGCGCCCGGCAGCCGCTCCTCGCGGTCTCGCCTCTTCTCTGACCCCTCGGTGGTGGAACGACTTTCCGCAATCGGTCAGGACCGCGGAATCACTTGCTATCTTCCACGAGAGACTCAAAACCCACCTTTTCAGAATCCACTACCACTGAATTCTGTATATCTAGCCTATTGTCATCACCACTGCCGACTTGCTCAACACTTCTTGTATATGTATTCCTGCATTGTCATTTAATAAATAAATAAAAAATACTAATCTTTTCCTTGCCAGTGTTATAGGTATGGTGTGCAGCTGCCTACAACAATGACTATCGCTGTATTACTGCTCTGACCTCATGCGCAAACTATGATTGTTCCTACCATGTATTAATGCACATCTTGTAAGTCGCTCTGGATAAGCTTAATGCTTAAAATGTAAATGTTAAATGTTAAATTAATCTCAAAAAAAAGAAAAAACTCACTTCAGAGAATACAAACTTTCCACTAGGTGTGTTAATCATTAACCATTTAAAGTATTTAATAAACATTTCAAATTTTCTATTAAGAATGAAGAGTTCATTTGACACTTTAAATTTTTTTTTTTATTTTCCTCCCCTCCACAAGTGTTGTCTTTCCACTTTAAAGCTGTGGACTCCAACTCCCATCAGCCCCTTTGTGAATCGGTCTGTGGCGCTTCACATTTGAATATACCACATGATAACTCCAACCATTTTGGGGTTCAAGAAGTCACGCTCTCTATCGTCACTAAACAGAGGCAACAAGATTAATCCTACCACAAAAAAACAAGACTTCACACCTGATAATCCAGATCTTCGATTCCAAAGCGCTCTCGGAGGTTGCGGAAGACCTGTGGGCAGTACTCCTTAAACTTGAAATGTCCTGGAAGATTCTCTCTGTGGGTGGAAATTGGAGGGAAGATAATCATGCATATGTACTACAATCTATGTATTACATTACGGTACAGGGGATATGTCAGCACACTTTCACCATTCCAAATTCACAAGTGCACTGAACCCCGCACAAACAAAAGCATCACAGTAATTTTTACTCCGCAAATTGATTATTTCATTTTTGAATTACTTTCTACATGCGTCATATTTAATCCGGGAGCCTAAGATTTCTCCATGTTTATTATAGTCCTCTCTTCTCCCTCTCCAACACCACACACACATCCCAGGAATTTCTCACCCCCTGTCTGGATGTTCACACACTGACACCAACCCCTAAATCACTTCCCAACTCCCTACCTGCGTTGAAAGTTAGAAGAGCAGGAACAGCGGGGGGAGATACCTGAAATCATAACTAATGAGTTGTTACATGCTAATATAGTATTTTTCTGTACATTAGAATACCAGATGAAACATTAAGATTCACAAATATCCCCCCACCCACCCCCAAAAAGTTCTGTGTAGATGAAATTGGAATCAGTCACTGCAATTCTTTTAGGGAGTGCACTGTATCTTGTGCTTAGCTCCTGTACTGAGTGCATACATACACTGTACAGCATACAATAGTGTTGGACTATGAGGGGAAGCAATTCAATGCTATCAGAAGAATGAAATGACCAAGGACAAACAGGCTGTCCAAGGATGGTTTCATTTCAGTGAGTGAGAGAGAGATACAGGTCAGTAGACTTTAATTTTTTTAAATAATTTGTTTGTATATAATTTGTTTTGCTGCGATGGATTGGTGACCTGTCCAGGGTGTATTCCTGCCTCTCGCCCGGAACGCATGCTGGGATAGGCTCCAGCCCCCCCCCCCGCGACCCTGACCAGGAATAAGCGGCTTAGATAATGGATGGATGGATGGATAATTTGTTTTGGGATTTTTCCCATTTTTCTCCCAATTGGGTGCCCAATTGTACCCTCTATTGATCCAACTATCGCCCTTCAGCCTGAAACTGGTGGTGGCAGGGACATCGAACTGCCTCCTTCGAGACAGCACTCGCCCGCGAGCCGACCGTGACTCTGATGCGTCCAGAGAAGCTTTCTGTGCATGCGGCGAGCTCATGCCGGCTTCCATTCCCCCTCCTTCTGGGGCAGACAGCTAATCGACAGCCCTGAACGGGACTCCCGGCCAGCGCTGGGCTGGTGCAGCTGAGGAATCAAACCCTGGCCGCAGTGTACTCCAGACAAGTGTCTTTACCCATTGGGCCACCCAGGCGGACCCAGCAGACTTTAAATAAATAAATAAATAAATTAAAAATAAATGTAAAAAAGTATCTGATTTTAATTTGGCAACCTTCCAGCCAGATCTGAATTCCTGGAGAGATTATGGGATTGTGTAAATCCACTCCTGCCTTGCTGAAAATGTCCTAATCTTAGTTCAATATACAAAGCCGAACACGGAAAAAGCTGCAACACACAAACACAGGACAAACACAGACACACTAGCTTTCACACCCTGCTTACAAACTGTGGTGCTACTTGACTCCTCAAACCACCATCACGAGCATTGCCAGATGAAGGTGATTTTTATTCCCCAAATATTCCTCCAAATTTCAGATATTCAACTGACTCTTATACAAATTTTCAAGACCAGGGGAGTCCAATCTTACCTGTGGGGGCAGGTTTTGTTCTAGCCCACCAATAAAACGGATTAAACTAATCAAGGTCTTGACTGAAGACCATGATTAGTTGATTTCTTAAACCAGGTGTTGTAGTGCTGGGCCAAAACAAAAGCCTCCACCACACTGGCACTTCTTTAATAAGATTGGACAGCCCTGTTCAAGAATATTCCCCCACATCTCCTTTTAAAATTCTACCATTGACTACCAAATACATTTACACTCTCCACATCATTTTTTCACAAACCCCTACATTTGGGGGAATATTCACCTGCAACCCTGACAATCACTCAGCTCGCGCCAGAGCTGCCATGCTGAGTGCCCACCCACAGTACGGCTCTCCAAATTCCATTCCATGAGAGGCTCTTACCAAGCCCAATTGCTCCACTTAGTTTCTGCAAAGCATCCTGTTTATGTGAGCTGTAAACTACATTTAACAAGGCTTCTTGTAAATGCCCAATTCCTCAAAAGGATTTATTTAACTGATTTGGAAAGATGTTTTAGCGTGACTGGTGAGATTTAATGCACTCAACTTCCCTTCTACAGGGCTACTTAACCATGCTTTTTGGTCAGTTGTTGAAATGCTGGACTCTCTGATTATTGTAAGCATGCAGCCTCATAGCAACGGTCATCTGTTCGGTACCATTATTTTTCACGAGGAAACATTTGACGGACAAAGCAAGAACTTTTTAAAACCTGTAAATCTGTTATTTACTATCCCAGTGAATATTAACCCTGTGGCAATCATGTGGCAATCATATGGCACAGAAAGACAGCACTTATTTTAAATGTTATGCATTTATAACTGCAGCACAGACGCTTGGTCTATGGTAAGCATGTGAATTTCGCCTTACTTGTTGAAGAGGTGGTTAGTGACTTTAAACTTAGTGTTGGCTTTGAAGTCATCAGGAAGCAACATTACAGGAACAGGCACCTGGCTCAGGTCATTGATCTAAAGAGAGGGCATCCAACAAAAAATATCAAAACCCCACACATATCCCGACACAGCGAGCCATTGTGTATATTTGCTTTTCGCCTATTTGCAGCCTGAGGGCAAAATGTGCAATAGAAATACAGCCAACAAGCTTTTTCTGTACCTAATAAGTTTCTGAATATGATAACGTTAATTTTACGCCAAAAACGTTACATGTTCCAAATGCCAGGGAGCGTCTGTCAGAGCCAAGGAGTTTGCTGATGCAGCAAGCTAACGACAACTCTGACACGCTAGACTTAACACCTCTGAGGGGCTACGTGGGAAAAGTATCCACGAACTTCCACCAATGTTTCCACCAGTGTAGCGCTGCACTGAACGTGAGAGTTGCTAGCTTGTTATCTAGCAACAGCATCTAAAAAGCATCACGGTTGGCTTGCTAGTCAGCAACGTAGCGTTATCGCTTTTAGGTACCGTAGCTAAAACATTTATACTTTGAGACCTAAACACTCACTATGCAGACGAACTAACAGTTACGTCAGTTACCACAAATAATGACATACAATCTGTCATTACTGACATTAAACTCGCGCAAACTGCCTGGCTAGCAAGCGGATTGTTTATCCAGCACGCTACATGTAACGTCAGCGAGCCAGCGCCTGGGCTACAGTATGAAAATAGTCGAGCATTTATTTCAATGCCTATGCTATGGAAGCCCGCTAACTAAACTAGCAGAGTATGTCTAGCAAGCCATTTTCTAACTATGCTATAGCAGGAACGTAACTTTACAAGCCGTATTTAGGCAGCTGGCCACTCATCTTCCGTAATAATAATAATAATAATAATAATAAAACTAATCTATCTACACTTAAATGTGGATTGCTAGCTAGCATAGTAATGTTCGCTAACTAGCTACGTACCGAGTGATTGACTCCCCACATAAGTACGCTAAGGACCGGGTCGCTGGCTCGAAATACCTCCACCTTCTGTTGTACAAAATGCTTCTTCTTGGTCTTGGTTTTAGGAGCCAAAATAACCATAGGACTCGAAGCGGAGCCCGAGCTACCCAGAGACGCCATCGCAATGCTTGCTTGTGTTAGAGAGGTGCTGAAGAGATTTATACACGATAACTTAGCTGGCTAGCTAGCAACGTTAGCCAGCGAGCTACTTTCCTTTCTTGCAAACTTATTTATTCTGCAGTACTCTTCAATTAGCTAACGTGTTAGCTATTCTACCAACGCTACAGTAACAACATCAATTTGTTACTCTGTCAACAGCCGCTAGCTGGTTTTGCACTTGCTCCTGTTCTCCGTTCTCGGTGCGTATTTGCGGTCAACGTTCAATGCCCCATCCCATCGCAAAACATTCAGGGAACAAAATCACTCAGTACCGCAACTAGATCCCCGGTCATGTGTCAACCAATTGGACAAGTGAGTAAACCATGGCCCCAACCATAATATAACTCTTAATTAGAAATATTTTAGTTTTTAGTTTTCAATCTTTACTTTTTAGACTATGTATAAAACGGACTGCAATGCCTACACGGTTCACCCGATATGGATGTAAATACCCTCAAATTAAAGTTGACAGTCTGCACTTTAACCACATAGTCATTGTTTTATTTCAAATCCAATGTGCTGGAGTACAGAGCTACAACAACAAAAAATGTGTCACTGTCCAAAACTTACCGACTGCACTGTGTGTGTGTGTGCATATATATATATATATATATATATATATATAGGTGACTGCCAAAATAAAGGAAACAACAACATAAAGTCTTAATAGGGCCACCACAAGCTGCCGGAACAGCTTCAATGTGCCTTGGCATAGATTCTACATGTTTCTGGAACTTTGTTAGAGGAATGCAACACCATTCTTCCGTCCTTTGGTGTTTTGTTGATGGTGGTAGAAAAAGTTGTCTCAGGCGCCGCTCCAGAATCTCCCATAAGTGTTCAATTGGGTTGAGATCTGGTGGTGGCCATGGTATATGGTTTATATAGCTTTCATGCTCATCAAGCTACTCAGTCACCACTCGTGCCCTATGGATGGGAGCATTGTCATCCTGGAAGAAACCACTCCCATCAGGATAGAAATGCTTCAGGATAGGATGAAGGTGATCATTCATAATGGCTTTGTACTTCCCCTCAAGGGGTTGAGTGGATGCCAGAACCCTTCACCCTTCAAGTGTTTACTTCATTTTGGCAGCTGCAGTACATAGTTCATGTAGATCAATTTTACACATTTTAATTACATAAATCATAACAATTAATAGTTTTGATCACTCAGAATGACTTTGTATTTCTTGGCGTTTACCTTGCCCTCTAAGGGGTTGAGTGGACTTAAACCATGCAAGGAAAATAAATGTACCCTACACCTTAACAGAATCGCCAGAACCCTTAATTTACTCATTTAAGTGTTTCCATTATTTTGGCAGTTACCTGTATGTGTGTGTGTTTGTGTTATTTGGAGAACACCTACAGCGCATCATTTCCTGTCTTAAATCATAAATCTGTATGCCTGCCTGTGTTTGTCAGTTAACCTCCCAGCTTTAATAGCGCTAATGGGAACCCTCATGCAGCTCTACCAATCTCAGCACTAGGTCATGTGAGCGGGATTTTGGGATTATGCGGAGGATGAAGGCAGCGATTGCCGCTGTGAGATTTAAGCTCAGACAGGAGCGGGCCTCGCGTTGAAATTCGAGTGGCAAGTCCTGTCTGTTCCATCCCAAACAGGATCATTTCCCCAGATAAACCAGCAGCACAGAGTCCTCAAACCCTCACAGCTGATTCTCCACAAGTTGTTTCTTCAGTTTCACCTTTACCACAGAAGAAACATGCCCAAAGATAGATAAGATGGCTAGCAAGATGAGAGCAGAACAACATAGAAACAGTAACTGAGTTTAAAGTTAATTTATTATAATGTTGGATGAAAAGCAGACAATTTCAAAAGTAAATGTCAACATTTACAGAACATATATTGACTATAAATGACAGACATAAATAAAACAACAGCGAAGTAATATGGTGACATGTACAGCAGGTCGAGCTCTGATGGGATGCTTGTTAAAGAGTATTTTCTCTCCCAAAAATGTTCCCTAATCCATAAAATAAAAACATGTTAACTTGTGTTTTAAATAAAGAGAGGACATTATAAAAATACAGAGCAGTTCATTAAATAATAACTCAGACTTAATTTACACATCTATAAAAAAGTGTATAAAAATATGCTTAACGATATTTCCAAAAGGGCTGCAGTCTCCAGCATTTCTGTGTCCTCACACATGACACCTCAAAAGACTGAAAGTTCAACTCGGGTTTTGCACAAAGTAAAAATACCATGACAAGGACAGCAGATACACCATTAGAAATGTGTGTAATTTTAGTCTACACATATCTGGATTACATAATTAAGTGCATACATCAAATATAGGTATTTAAGTGCATCACATTAGCATATTCTTCCATAATAAATTAGATTCAAACATCAATATTGTAGCAAGCGGGGGCACATCCCGCTGCTGACAACATGGCAAGTGGGGGGACTTTTCATATATTTATACCTTATATTTATATGTAGACATAAATACTTGTTCTCTTCATTAATTTACACGTTGATATTATGTCTTCATTTAAATAAAAAAAAAGGTCACTTGGAAATGAGCAAACAAATAAACTAACCAATGATACCAAAGCACAGAAAGATTCCACTAGAGGGCAGTGTGACCTCTAAGTGCTTACTGACAGTTAAGTCACATTCTGCAAAGGTTTGAACTCAATGTGGATCTGAGACTCTGAATACTATAAGTGGGATACCTTATGTCGTATTAAGCTGTATTTTATCCCTAAAATCTGTCGTATTTGCATGGAAAGTGAAATTGTCCTAAAAAGCTAGTTTTAAGGTCAGAAATATTTTCAGATATTAAGGTGGACAACAGGATCCCATAATCATTAGGGGCTAATGCCCTGTGCAAACTGAACCCATTATGTAGTATGATGTGAACATGCTTTTTTAACATGTTTTTTTTCGAATGAAACAAGAAGTATCTGTTCTATTTATTGTGTCTCGTACAATATGTTATTCCATCAAAACATGTTTTATTTGGATTTGATTTGACGAGTTTCGGATGAGTCTCAAATTGGTTGCAGAGTGCAAAGGGCTAAACTCAGGGACATTGTGTCCAAGGAACGTCGATATTCATATATTTTAGTGAATGTTTTTTTTTGTTTAAATTTTTTTCTCCAATTTAGTAGCCAATTGTACCCTCTTTCTACTTCAACTCTCCCCCCCTCATACTACAAGCTCACCGCCGCAGCTCTGGGACTGGCAGAGACAAAGGTGATGACCTGCCTCCTCCGAGACGGAACCCGCCAAGCCATCGACGATAACTCTGGTACACACAAAGCCACTCTTATAGGCGGCAAGCTTATGCTGGCTTCCCTCCCCTGGGGTGGACAGCCAATCGTCACCCTGAACGGGGCTCCCAGGCAATCGAACCCTGACTGTAGTGGACAACCTGCACTCCGGGCGAGTGCCTTTACCGGTGAACATGCTTTACTATTTTGGTGAATGTTATTTTGAAAACTTAAAAAAGCTGAAGTCTTGACAATGTTGTGGACTCAGACAATTGTGTCTCAGTGAAACTGTCTGTAGACATTGACAATGACTTTTTGGGAGTTATGAGTCTTGTTTCTAGGAAACCATCCCATAATGTAGGTAGCATGTAGCAATTCAATGTTTGGTTTGCAACAGAACTAAATTGGATTTTACTGAAAAGGGTGTTGAACTCTACAGTGTCAAGATGGTCAACATAAAATATGAATATATATCTTAGTACTAATATACACCACAACCTTGCATACAGTGTGGTAAATCAGTTAGTTTATTTAATTGAATTAAATTGAAAAATCGTGTTTGCAATGCTGAAGTTAAAGTGATGTGACTAGCCAGCATGCTAGCTAGCATTACCCCAGAAGATATTGGATTGTAAAAACTTCAATTTGTGCTTTCATCAAATTCAAAATTAAGACAAAAATCATCTTAATCACCAAAAGTGCTTTCGTCATTTTCATGCCCTTACGTTGTCGTTTGAAGCAGTGAACCTTACTTGAGGACTTCATGGCGTTTTGGGTGTTGCCCCTGCTTGGAATGTGTGGCCGTGGGAGAACGGTGGAGGGCTAATGTTTGATTCCCAGCTCCTCTGGGTGGGGCAGTGTCCAGCACACGCAGAGACCCTCCGAACCCTCCCCTCCCCCAGATGCAGGGTGCTGCGGAGAAGCACCCCCACTCATTGGCTACTGCACTGCACTGTGCCATCCTCATTGGTGCGTGATGGCATCAGCTCACCGTATTCGTCCACGCACCAGCAGTGGCCACGCTGCATGCCCTTGGACGACCGGCACTGTGGCACAGAGAGGGAGAGAGAGGCAGGCATCACATTCCTCCCTAGTGCTGAGTGCACACACATGCATACATGCACGTACACACACACATACACACACACACACACACACACACACAGATACACATGCACATGTACACACATGCACACATGTACACACACATACACAGGCATACACGTTGTCAATCCCCTCCAGTTACTCTGATGCCATTTTATCATGTGCTACAAGCTCACAAGCGTGCACAGAAACACACACACAAACAGCGGATTTATCAGGCACGTAGATTACCTGCTTTTTCCTGTAGAAACCACGGATGTCACAGTTGGGGATGTAGATGTCGGGGTTGGACTGGAAGACAGTGACTTCCAGACCGTCTAGCACAGCATTCTGCAGCTTTCGACAGGGCCCCTAAAGAGAGAGAGCAGGAGAGTCAGTGAGACTGTCATTCTCTCCATACACTTTCAACACTCTCTGTACAATCGGTACACTGTCACTGTACTTCCCACACTCACACACACAATATGTACATCATCACAAGACCTTCACCACTCTATTAGATATCGATCCAGAAACCCTTGTATAGGTCTCAGTTTGGATTACTCATGGTATTAAAAACATTACATTTGAACTTTATTGATTGTGAACTTCTCTGGATAAATCTGGGGTTCCCCCTTCGCTCTGTGACTGCTATGCAGCAGTAAAGCCTTTTTTTAATGCTTTTTCCCTTTTCTCCCAATTTGGAAAGTCCAATCACATTCTAAGCCGTGCTCACTGCTCAATGCGTAAACTGACTGCAATAAATGTATATCTGGTATTGGCATACACGGTTTTATCTTCATCTGTATTGACTGCCCTTTTTCCACTACCATTTTTTCCTGTTTACAAGATACAAGATGTGCTGAAATGTAAAAGCACTTTGAGCTGCATTTTGTATGAAAGGTGCTATATAAATAAAGTTTATTATTATTATTATTATTATTATTATTATTATTATTATTATTATTATTATATAGCACATTATAACTACGAAATATTAACCATTATTTAAATGCCAGCACAGTTGGTAGTTGAAGGTTTTAGTTTCCCTACATTTAACACAAGCATGTTCTGATTATTCACACTTCACATAAGGGATCTCAGAAGCTGGCCTACATGGTTATATATAACAGTGACCTTTCTGCATGTTGACTCTTCAAAAAAGAGAGAATAACCTTTACCTTTTAAAGGTGAACATTTATTAGATATTTAAATGCCACAGAGATTTGGTGAGCTAAACCAAAGTGGTTCATACCTGTGCTCTGGTGCTCTTGGGTTTTAAATGAAATCACCACATCTCAAAGGGTTGTGAATCGGTCTTTTACCTAGGTTCTCTCAGCGCCAAACCTGACGTACCTCAGAGTTAAGCAAAATGACAGAACACCCACGAGACCTTAAGTGTCAGTGAAATTGCGGACATAAATCTGGGGCAGTGCATCGCCCATCAGGCTAGGGATTCAAGGAGTTGTAGAACTTGAATCCTTCAGAAACAGACAATTTGAGGGTTCCAATGTGTCTCAGCCATCAAGGTTCTGTCCACAAATGCGGACTGGGCCCTATTGCTGAGATGCATGTTTAAGCCGTGCTTTATCACGGTAGTCCACAGTAGTGGAACACCTTTGGCCTCTCACTGGCAGGGGAATAGTGGATAAAGTGGGCCAGGATTCCTCAAGATACCGCTGCATTAGTTATTCCCGACAATACAGCTGGCACGCGCTGTCGTTAGTGAGGATTACAATACGCTAGCTCTCCTGTAATACAACGTGACCTGACGTGGAAAATACTGTTGTCATTGGCTTGCAGGTGATTGCATCGGAGGGGAGCATGCACTTCAGCTGCAGTGCTCCTTCCATGGGGGCATGGGTGGCACAGTGATTACTCAACAGGCACAACTGCCCTTTCCAAATTGTTTAAAAAAGCGACTATTGGACACATAAAACTAGATAGCTTAGAGTTAGCAATGTGTTGGTCGGTGCTAGCTGAACTCAGTTTCTCCCTCAGTGAATTAGTCTGGAAAAACAAAGAAACCCAAAGTGTCGGAAGAGGTTCACACTGTTCAACAGACGGTGAACTCCTACTCTTATGATGAGAGAACAGGAGACGACAACTTACCTTTTCCAGCTCACCATTGAATGAAGGGTGCAAACCTGGAAAAAAATGAAAAAACAATAGCAATTCGTCACATTTTTCTCAAAGAATCTGAGCTTTGCCCAGTGAAACAGCACACAGGACTATGTCACATCCCCTTAATAAATACAGTAGTTTAGTCTGACCAGTGGATGGAGAGACATACGCTTTTCATACCAGAATTGAAAGGCTGTGGTCTGAGCACAGTAAATGACAGTGACCGCTTTGTGACAGACAGACTGTTCTTCCCGTTATAATTATCGTAATTACTACAATGATTATAGTCTGCTACAGCGCAGATTCAGCAGAACTGTGTTGGACTGTACCAATTTTGTCCCATGAAAAATGCATTTCATTCACATACAATTTATTGCTTTATTTTTCTTTTATTGTAATTCATCTCGTCTCGTGGCGTGTGATTCACATGGATGGCATCGATGCTTTTACGAATAGAGTCAAATGGAGGTGAGCAAAGGGTTCCTCACAGCTCTGAACTTCCATTTCGGCTCTGTTCATTGTGCTTGAACCCTAGACACATCCCACAGATACACACACACACACACACACACACACACACATGCACACACGCCTGCCTCTTGTGAGAGAAGGGAGCGCTATCGTTTACCGCTTTTGCAGCTGAGAATCCACAGAGCCAGAAAGTCTCTGCAAATATCAACCTCAGGGTGCCAGGGCTTGAAAGAAACACACCCTGGGCTCATTAACACAGCTAGTGAAACCAGTAACGGCACCCCGAGACATCAGTTTAATACATACCAGACAACCCTGCCAATGACAACCTTTCGTCTGCAACGGATCTGCAGCCCTGTTCCCGTAGCATCGCCCCTGACGTGATCCGGCTCTCAGCCTGACAACCCGAGACTGACTGCGCCGGAGAAGCGCTCCTCGTAATTACAAGTGTTTCTGCTGACTGACTGTTAACGGCTTTCTCTGATAAAAACGCCTGTGGCAGCCAACATCTGGCTGTGCGGAATCCTGCTTTCAATTAGCCGTTTCCAGTCCATCCTCACGACCTGCAGCGTACGGGAGGGTCATTAACATGGCGCTGGCTGATTTTTACAGCCTGTCACTAATGGCACGCAGACCCCTTTCCGTAGTTCTTAGAGAGTACGTACGCCCCCGCGTCTGTTTCGCCTATGTGTTGAAGCGTGTTTTGACGTGCCTTCGGCTGACCCTGGCGGAGGAGAGCATCCCGTGATGCGTGCCTTACCTGTGGGGAGGTGCCTCTCAGGGGTGCTGGTGGTGCTGTTCCTGGAGCAGACGCCTCTTCCCTGCAGCAGAGCCTGCAAGGGGCTGCTCTCTCGGGGCAGGGGGAAGCAGCGCAGCCCCCTGGCGCAGCTGAGGGTGTACACCCCGCAGGGCTCCCCCAGGGCCAGTGTGGAGGTGCTCGCCTCCCCTGCTTGGTCTTTGGGGCTCCTGCAGGAAGGGCAGGCCTTGTGGGGACCCAGGCGGACGGCCAGGGTCCAGGGGCTTGACTGCGAGAGCAGCAACAGGGCGAGGAGGGCCAGCAGGTCAGAGAGGAGAGGCATTTTTTTGTTGTTTTTTTGGTTCCGGATGCTAGATTCCCAGCGGACGGCAGCGGGGGTCTCTTCTTGCGGATGGGTGAGTTCTCTGTTTTTCTTTTTTCCTCGTCTGCGGCGCAGCCAGGTGCAGTTTGAAGCGCGAGGCAGCCGGGAGTTCCCTGCAGCGGAGTGGAGGAGCGATAATGCAGACAGCTGAGAGAGGCGCGGTGAGCAGCAGCTTTTAAAGATCTGAAAGGTGGGGAGAGCGCAGGAGAGAGAGAGAGAGGGCTGCTATGACACCTTCAGGGGCTGGGACTCAAAGGAGGGAGAGAGAGAAAGGGAGAGGGAGGGAGGGAGGGAATGAGGGAGGGAGAGAGATAGAGGTTATTTTCCTTCTCTCTCTCTCAATTGCAACCCCCCCACCACCACTGTCATTCTTTCACTAGCCTCGGCATACCCATTTTGCAATTTTCCATGGAATGTATTTCTTTGGCCAACGTTTTATGTAGATTTCTCACTGTTGCCTTGGCCTCCATTGTGGTTTCCTGTAGAGTTTACCTTTACTTTATGCACATAATTGTGTTGATAATGGTTTTTAAGGTAACTATGTAAGAAGGTAACGGCAAATGTAGTACGTAAAAGTCATTATATGTTCTGACCAGCTGTCATACTGATAAAGTAAGATGAGGTGTTTTTATCTAACTACACATACGTTACAGTACATTGAAATAAAGATGGAGAATTAAATTAGATATCAAATTAAATTAAACAATCAAAGCTCTAGAGATCCACTAAAATGTTCCGTCTTTGGGGACAAGATGTCATTTGGAAAATCAGCGTACATTCTTCAATTATTGTGTAGGTCCTGTGAGTACAAACCAGAACGAACGATTTGGCCCAAACACTGAAAGTTTACAAGTGCTGCCTGTCTTGGCATTTACACTTTGTAACCACTAGGGGGCAGAACTGGTAATGAGCACGGGCAAGAGGATTTCTCAATCTACAGTCTGAACAAGTTCGGAAGTTACACATGAGATAGCTACAGATTTTTGTCGATTTTGTGTCATATACATTTTTCGACTTTAATTTACAAACACATGTTGCACACTGTCCAAAGTACATCTGACTCCTGGGCTGGCCATGTATATGGTGATGCCAAAAGGCATCAACAGAGTAATCAAAAGCTGTACTGGAACACACACTGTCCACGACAGAGACTAATGGAGAAATACTTCGACCACTCCAGTAACTACAGGGATGTCATAGACTTAGCCTTTCTTGTTTTAATTATTTCTTTAGTAAAAGCGCATTAGCTGTAAGAATGGTGGCTGGTGGTGTCGTCCTTTATTTTTCAGATTTTGCATTAAGACGGTACCAGTGCAATAAGAATGGCATTTTGTCACTAAGCAGAACATGACTTCACAGTATTATTACTGGAAGAGAAGGACTAGAACCAAGCTGTTGATAATTAGTACGTTTATGGATCGTTGGGTAGAGAAACAAACCCCATATGACAGATTTTTAAAAAGCGGATCACTGTTATGCACGGTATTGTAGCAGGCTTACGTACTGTAAGGCTCAATTCTAAGGTAAACACGCCGTTGTCCAATGTCATCCAAGGCAGTCTCGACGATCAAGGAGTGTTTGTTTTGTTTACGCAGTTGCCACGACGTAGTGCGAAACAATAATAAGCGCGATAACAAAAACGACGGCGCGTGGAGAAAACTGGATTTGGACCGTTGAACTAGCAACTTTGATGGACGTGGGCGCGGTACCACTCGCAAGAGAAACAATGTTAAGAAGCAGATTGGCACGCGGCCAGGCCGTCGTGAACCGCGATGACAGCATCTGGTGTCACAGGATATGCAGACATCACCACCTGACTACGGTGGCACGTGGGTGAAGAGGACACTACTACCAGGAAGGGACATCCCGACACTTGCGCAAGCCGCAGGGGAACCACTCTTGGGAGGAATCCTCAACTGTTCTTGGTCCTCGGCCAGTCGGACTTCACGTCGCTGGTGATTAATTGTGGCGCAGAGAGCAGGAACTGCCTGCAGTCTCCTGTTCCCATGAGCGGCGCGAGCCCCGTTCCGTTTGCCACGGGTTTCTGTCCAGAGAACTTTCCTAGCGGCGCGCCAGGCCGGTGGGGTCTGTCGTTTCCACGCCGCCGGATTACTCATTTTCCCTCTCTCTATCCCGTCCTCCCGCCTCGATACCAGTTCTCCCCCTGAAGTTGCGCTCTCCCTCTTGTTTTTCTCGGGCGGGAAAAGCTTATATTCCTTACGTATCCATAAATCCTGCTTAAATTTATCTTAAGTGTACCACAGCATGAAGAACTAAGTGCATACTTAAACACTGAAGCCAGACACAGAACTCACTATCAATTACAGCACCAGCGCATTTCTCTCAGTCTTTGTGCTGAATAAATCTGTAATACTATTACATACATGTATACGCAAATAACAGGTACACGAGGTAAGATAGATAAGAACATAAGAATACTTAATTATGAGAGCAGACCTTTTGGCCCTTCTGTGCTCATCATTCCCTAGTCTATCCAGTAGGCTACTGCGTCAAGCCTGGATTTGAATACCTCAATTGTTTCTGCATCAACTATCTGACCTGGAAATCTGTTCAAGGTATTGGCAACTTCCTGATATCCGTGCAGAATTAGCCTTTAACTCATTTCAACCTATGCCCTCTTATTCTACTAACCAAGCTCATCTTTGGTAGTTCAATCTGTTCATCCCTTTTATAAATGTAAAAACCTCAATCAAATCCCTGCTTAGTTTCCATTAGCTAAACTTGAATATATTAAGCATTTTAAGTCTTCCCCTGTAACTTTTACCTTTCATACCAGGTACCAATTTAGTTGCCCTTCTTTGCACTTTTTCAAGAGCTTCTATATCTTTCTCATAGTGTGGTGCCCAGAACTGCACACAGAATTCTAAGTGAGGTCTGACAAAGGCATTATATAACATTCACATAACCTCCTTTGATTTATATTCAATACTTTTTGCTATATATCCCATCGTGTTGGCCCTTTTCACTGCTACAGCACACTGCTTAGATGTGGATAGACTTTGATCAACTAAAACTCTTTTTCAAATTGAACCCGTTCTAATTTTTCTCCTCCCATAAAATACTCCTGTCTTATATTTTTATTTCCCACATGCATAACTTTACATTTAGCAATATTGAATATTAAAAGCCATGATTAGCTTGCAGAGACAAAGACACACTATTATTGAAACTCTAGGGGGTAATGTCGCCTTCTGTTGTAGACATTCACATGCTGACCCACAGTGGAAGAAGATAGTTTTGATACCCGTGTAGCGGACACATGTAAGTCCTAAGAAGTTTCCCAGTTATTTAACAATGGGAAATTTCTTAAGATGTAATTGGCTGCAGAGGCAATTTCAACATCCGAGTAGTTATAATCGATCGTATTTTCTGTCAAGAGAGGCATCGGCTGGTTCAAAGTTCTCAGCCAGCGTTTCGGTCTCTGGTTGGCCCCTTCTCACCGTGCTGGCTATAAATGTGATGTCACCAGAAAGCGCCGACTGGCCTTTGAGGAGTTAGTGTCAATGGATAGAAATAATCGGCGATTTTGAGCGAAAAACAAGAGCGAAAGTGACCGTGAAAACACATTAATGACAGTCAGCATAAAATAAGGTAAAGGAGATTACGGGACATATGTGTTCAGATTTAAGGCGTGGTTTAGGCTCTCAAGAGTTTTGAACTGGTGTGTGTGTACATCGGAGAAGTGGAGAGTAGCTTGCTGGTATTTGAAATTATGGTAGCGTGTTTAGCTAACGCTAGGTAAATTTAAAAGCTTTATTATAATAGTCGATGTTGTTATGAGTTGCTAACGTATCATTTATATATTTGATCAACTTTCCCTGTGCATGTTTCTCTAAACTGCTAACGTTAATAATTAGGTAGTTTAATTTGACGTTAACTACATTGTTGACATAGCTAGCTACTGTAGCTAATGTTAGTGAATGCTGTATGTTATTCACTTGGAAAAGCCAGCATTGTTGCGTAGGAGACCCAACATAATTACACACAGCTAGCCTACGGGTATATAGCTAGGTAACTATTTAGGTCATAAATTGTTCAAGTGTTATATTTTTCTGCCAATTTTCTTTCTGACGTTGGCGAAACAGTCGCTTTCTTTTAGGTAGCTAGCTAGCTATCAATCCGTAATGCCTGGGCAACGTCTGTCCAGCTCAATGTTTCATGACGTCATATTGGGAATACTGTATACTGAATAGCCAAGTTTGATACCACCAGAAGTGGAGATTTAAAACCTAGTCTCTGACTTCGAGGTTGAGGTTTTACTCAAATTTGACATTTACAAATAAACCGCATAAAGATTAAATAAAACCACCTACAACAGTAACTAATGTTAGCAGCTACCTTGAAATGTAAACACTTCCCCGTCCCGTGACAATCAATGATCTGAACCTTTGAGTTTAAACCACTGTATTGCTGAAATCGATTAGTACTCCGCTTTATTCAGTGGTTCTCAAATTCGGTCCTGGGCGACCCCTGTGCATGCTGGTTTTTCTTCCAACCACAATTGCAACCTCTGAATCGTAACGAGCTGTTCGAAGTTCTAAATGAGACGAATTTAATATCTATTGAGGGATGATTTGGACCACATTGTCATAAATCGTTATGCATTCCATGAATGATGTATGTAATATAGTAATATATGCCATTTATCAGATGCTTTTATCCATAGCGACTTACAGTAGTGAATGCATACATTTTTCAGTATATGTGGCCCCAATGGGAATCAAATCCACAACCTAAGCGTTGTCAGCGCCATGCTCTACCTACTGAGCAACAGAATATGTCCCAGGACTTTTAATCAGTTGGTTCAAATAATACTTTCATTTTCTCTAATGTACTGTGCAACAAATGATTCCGTTGTAAAGAAGTAACACTCTTAATTAATTCAGTTGTAGACTGATAGCTGAAACTAGTGAAGTCCCAATTGCTTATAGTGTGGACACCTGGTCACTGAAACTAAACCATTTGTGGAAAATTCAATGACAGAGAAAATGGCAACAAGCCAAACCTGCCTTCAAAATTAAGGTAGAACTTAAATGCGAGTTTTCAGCAACCTTAATTGATCAAGAGATTGGCCGTAACAAAAAACTGTGTACACAGGGGTCTCCCAGGACTGAGTTCGAGAACCATTGGCTTAAGCAGTGAGCTCATGGTGTAAACACGAGGTTTACATTCCAGCGAGGGCTTTTGCAGTTGGCCCCCAGAGACCTCAGGGAAAACCTCATTGTACAATGCACAATTGTATTGTAATCGATACAATTGATTTTTTTTGTAATCTTTTGTAATACGCGGACGTCACTCTCTTCAAACGTCTTGCCAGACTAAACCATGACGTCATAGTCTGTACTCCCTTTGACCTCAGCAAAGCAGGGCCAGGATGGATGACATCAACCTACACTACAGGTTCCTGAACTGGCGACGGAGGATACGAGAGATACGCGAGGTGCGGGCAGTGCGCTTCCAGGAGCGCTACAAGAGAATGCTGAAAGACGGAGACACACTCAGGTGAGTCTACATGGGAAGCAGGAGCTGCACGCCCCCGTCTGGCACATGGCGTGCCTGTCGTGCGATCGTGTACGTATACTAGTACGGCGATGTTTATATTTCTGCTCCCAGTCCGCTATAGTAGCAGTGCCACAGCATCGAATGACAATTTAATTATTCAGTGATCGACTCAAATTTCGCTTGATTTGCTCATTTTGCTTTAATGTCAATTTGGAGATTGCACTGCTCTTCGTGCTGTGGATCCTACATGGATGCAATGTGAGGAACTTCAGAATCATTGATCAGTGTACTGTTTTTCCAAATTTTATTTGATATCATATAACCTGGAGTTACACAAGTGTTTTTTTTAGGCATTCATATTAATTGCTGTAATTGTTAAGCATTTGTCTAGTCCTTAACATTTGAGCCAGCTAATTGGCAAAATCCCTAACCAAAACCCCTTGGCAGCAGTGCAAACCTTGCCTGGGAAAGCCAATGCCTACCTGGTCAGCTCTGGCAGTCAGAGAAGGAGTGACTGACTGCATCGCTGCATGAAAACGTCTCACTTTGCCTGAATTGCCCTGAGCAGGATGCGCGCGGGCCGAAGTGGTCATGATGCCGTGCTTACACCCAAAAACGCAAACAGTCCATCGGCCCACCGTTCGAAACATTTGGTAATCTCGGGGATTACGAATCGAGGGTGCGGTTTTCTGTCAGCTCTGGGTGAGACACTCCGCAAACAGAAATACCTCTTTTATTGGAGGGGGGAGGTAGGAGGCTCAGTGCAATCTAGGGCTATGAGAATCATGGAGGCGGGAAGTGGGGAAAAAAATTGTGAAATTGCTTTTGTTTTGCCACGACCACCGAGACTAGCTGAGGCATTTCACTTTCCAGTGCATCTGTTTGCACAAGCCTTGAGCTCTCAGCCCTCGAGAGTTAAATCCCTCGTTAATATACATTTCTGATATTGCACACCAGTTGTGATGAAACGTCTGTGTTTATGTGTAATTTAAAGATTGAAAATTCAAAACAAGGAGAGTTCTACACATTGTATACAACCCAAGGAAAAAATGGAAGCGATTAACGCATTATGGGTGGATCTTAATAGGATCTTCATTTAGATTGGTTGTGTTACCTACAGACTAATTGATTCCGTGCTCGTAATCCACGGGAAGCCACCAGTGACTCAAACTAGTTAACTGACAGCTTTTTATCCTATTTGTTTTTCCTCCCCTGATTTTGACTGCCTAACCCTCATCGAAGGCCCGGCCCGTTGCTGCTACATCCACTGCGTTATTGAGAGATGAGGCAGGGAATAGTCTACTGGCCGACACCCTCCCTCCCCTGAGACCTTTATGTTGTCACCTACCGGTGGTTCTGTGTAGCTCAGTAGGTAGAGCATGGCGTTGGCAACGCTTAGGTTGTGGGTTCAATCCCCACTGGGACCACATACTGGGGGGGAGAAAAAAAAAGTATGCATTCACTACTGTAAGTTGCTTTGGATAAAAGCGTCTGCTAAATGGCATATATATATGTTATGGTTCTGGTACAGTGTGGTATAATGGATAGGAAACTGGCTTAGTAACTAAGAGGTTTAAGGTTCAGTTTCCAGATGGGGAAACTTGTACCGTTGTACCCTTCAACAAGGTACCTGAATTGTTTCAGTAAATATCCAGCTGTATAAATTGATTGTATGTAAAGAAATGTAAATTGTAAGTCGCTCTGCGTAAAAGTGTCTTGGTTTTTTAAAAACATTTCTTTAGACTCTAGGTGTCATTGTAGCTGTGAGTCCCTCCTTCTCTGTTTTGCGATCTATTGTCTTGAGATGATTGGTGCTGATTGACATTAAAAGTCCCTTAATGGCCTGTATGCCTTCTGACCAGTTTTTAAATAATCTCACAGGCCGAGCTGCCTCTGTTCATTTTGGAACATATAAACAACGCAACAAACCTTTCTTTTGCAGTTACCAAGGGAACTCTGATGAAGTTGGCTGCTACGTTGCGTCCCGGCCCCTTTCCAAGGGAAACTGCTACTTCGAGGTAAGTCCTGACACCTGCTTTAATAAAGAAAAAAAATAAGAAAAAGATTTTATTTGATTTATTTCAGTTTTTCTCCACAATTTGGGAATGCCCTTTCCATCACTCCAATGTCCTCTGTCAATTCGGCAGTGTGCACACGACCGCATGAAGCCACCGCTTCTTTTAAAGAAGTCTGAAAATCAACCTGCAGTTGAGTATTTTTCACCTCTCACTGGAGTGGCTCTTGCCCTACTCCCATGCAGTCATGTTCGCCGTATGCCACTGAACAGCCTCCATTGAAAAGCATTGTGCAGTTTTTGCGGTGCGTTTCGCTGCATGCAAGCTCTGTTCCAGGCCAAACGGACTGATCACAAACCTACTTTTTGAGGGTGCCCAGTGCTTTGGCGGAGGTTAGAAGTTTCTGTGGCAACACTCGCATGATTTGAGACTGGTGGGTGAGTCACAGACAGTTGATTGATTGCAGGCCGTTGATCGGGCCTATATGTCTGCTAAATTTAGCTGACACATTTGAGTAAAAATAGTTGGCAGTCCAGTTTTTATTTTCTGAATGCTAGAAATAATCTGACGCATGGGTCAAGATATTTTCCCTTGAAGAATGGTGTGTTCCAAGTAGACTTTCCAGTTATTAATTTTGATGCTCGATGCTCGACCTTCAGCCACATCACCAAAAGCGGAACTGACGATAACATCCTTGTGATTTAGGCAGATTTAAGCCTGTCTGCATTTAGTTATAAATTAAGGGACGGATGACAGCTTTTTTTTTTCTGATTTAATTTGTGTGGAAAAGCAACCAGGGTGTGCAGTGGAAGTGAGACAAGCCTCATGCTATGTGCATCGTTGGAAGGTTGCGCTGATCTAGCAAGCTAGATCCCCTGAGCGTCTGAGTGTCCACTCCAAAATCTTAGGAGAGTTTCAGGTACGGCTCAAGCAGCTCAAAGATGCATAGTATTTGGTTGTTTCTGAATATACTTGTTCGTGTGATTAAAGAAGATGCTAATTCGTGTCAAACTTATTTGGTGCGTCTTGCTTTTAAACACATGTACAGGTAACTGCCAAAATAAAGGCAAAACTTTGGTAACCCAGGTGGGACATTCAAGGTATCCTGGCCTGGGCTAGGAGAGGGGGAGGCCGGGGCCTATCCACCGGCACTGGCCTTAGCACACCCTGACGGACACTTGTGATGCTACACCCCTTTAAAGGATCCCTCATTTTCTCAAGTATTGCCTTTATTTTGGCAGTTACCTGTATTTTCGGCACATTTCATATAATGAGAAAAATGTCCAGTGGACAATAAAAGGGGAGAGAATTTCCCTTACGCAGGGTTAGGTTTTCCAATGCAGAGAGCTGAGCGGAGCTCATATGTATTATACATTGAATGTCCTAAGAGCATATTTGAACTAGAATGTAGCTCACAGTGTGAAAGGTTTGGAAAGTACTGAGAACTGAGTTTGGGTAAAGAGCCAATGAACCAAACATAAACAATAGGAGCCAAATTGAAAATCTGGTCTTGGTACGCTTGGCAACGATGCTCGACAGGGCTCACTTGGACAACGTTCTGCAGAATCGCAAAAGACTACAGATTTCTAGAATTTAAATTTCTACAGTAGGGGCCTTTCCTCAGAGGCATTCAATGTTTCCGTAGCTACTTAGCTAACCATCTTTCTTTGCTATTTGAATCAAATACAGAACACTGTTCACTGAGTGAAGAGTGGATGAGCTGATGCATTCTTCTCTAAGGGTGCCGATCCAAACCTCTTTCTTACAACTGAGCTGATTCTGTCAAAAGTGAATGATCCTTGTAGCAAGCTCGGGTGTAAATGGACCAGAACACTTCTGAATGTTTCGGCAAACCCTTCCTCAAGGGGGCGCTGTGGCGACTGTGCTAGTGTAAAAAGGCCCATGGTCCCACTCCCGCCAGCTTCCCGCCGAGGTCACCTGCCTCTGGTCTTGTCGAGAGGAGCATGGGCGCTTGCGCCGCCTTGCTGGCAAAGGCTCCTATAATCTACAAAAGCCCTGCTCCTGGTCGTGGCGGACAAGATTCAAGATTTTACGTCAACTCCACAGCTCAGCATGAACCAACATACTGAAATAGAAAGTGAATGTAGTGCATTACCAAAAAAAAACAGTACATCAAGATAACGGTTGTCAGGCAGTTTTGTTGAGATGTTGAATAGCTGTACGAATGAAACTCTTAGCAAAGCGCCCTTTCTTGCGTCTTCGACACCGATACTGCCTACCGGACGGAGGTTTTTTTGTTTTGTTTTAAAAAATTTGTTTCTGATTTTATCCCATTTTCTCCCAATTTGGTAGCCAATTAGACCCGCTATTTTTACGTCAATCCCCCTAGTAATGTGAGTTCGCTGCCGTAGTCCTGCGACCGGTGGTGACGAAGGCGAACGACGCCTCTTCCGAGACATCACCGCCAAGCCGTCGACCGAACCCCGGTACTTACAGGGCCACTCTACGCAGCGAACGCCACGCCGGCTTCCCTCCTCTCCTGGGGCGGACAGCCAATCGCCGCCTGGTGGCACTCCCGGCCAAAGCCGACACTTGGCGAGACGGGGAATTGAACCCGGTCTCCGTGGCCAGCGTCGGACGTTGTAACCACTGGACCACGCGGGAGGCCCCAGGTTTTGTTAAAATGTTTAAAAAAATTTTATAAAGGTGGTGGAGTGGATGCTTTGTGTCGGTGGCAAAGAAATAGACATGAAACAGTCTAGGTGGTAATATTCAAAATGCAGGGTGTGGGCAAGCTGATGATTTTTAGAATTTAGAATTTAAGACCGGGACTCTCACACAGCTTGGCTACTTCCCTGGGGGGCCTGGTAGAGCCATATGCCCGGACAAGCCGTGCTTTGCTGTGGTAAGGTCGGTCAGCTCCAGGTGCCCCCCGCACCAACCGGGTCTGTGTCAGCAGTAGAGCAGTTGCCAGGGAAACCTCTGGCCCGCTAATGGGCCGTCACACTGTTTCTCTGCCCGTCGTCTGCTTAGTCACAAAGGAATTTTCTGCACGATCGCTTTCAAGTTGCGGACGCACATTCCCAGCACATTAGCGTCCGCACGCAGTAAAAATAACACCTGCCCGTGTTAAAAACTTTGGGCATGTCTCGAGGCGTGTGAGCCTGAATACCCATAGCCCTGTTGCCCTCTTGTCCGTGTGGCCAGCTCCAGGTAACTGCCGAATTAAAGGAAACACTTGACTGGTTCTGGCGGCTCTGTTATGGTGTGGGGTGCATTTTCCTGGCGTGGTTTAGGTCCATTCAACCCCTTAGGGGGGGAAAGGTAAATGCCAATAAATACAAAGTGGTTATGATTGATTACCTTCATCCTACGGTGAAGGGAGGAATTGTCCCAGACACTTGTAGAATCTATGCCAGGGTGCATTGAAACTGTTCTGGCTGCCCTATTAAGGCAATTTGTTGGTGTTTCCCATATTTTGTTAATTACCTGTATATTAGGTGTTATTTTTATAGTAGTTCTACACTGCCCGTCCCCAAAAAAAGTCACACACTCTAATATTTCGTTGGACCGCCTTTAGCTTTGATTACGGCACGCATTCGCCGTGGCATCGTTTCGATAAGCTTCTGCAATGTCACAACATTTATTTCCGTCCAGAGTTGCATACATTTTTCGCCAAGATCTTGTATTGATGATGGGAGAGTCGGACTGCGCAAAGTCTTCTCCAGCACATCCCAAAGATTCTCAATGGGGTTAAGGTCTGACTCTGTGGTGGCCAATCCATGTGTGAAAATGATGTCTCATGCTCCCTGAACCACTCTTTCACAATTTGAGCCCGATGAATTGCCATCGGGGGGAAAAAAAATCCATTGATGGAAAAACCTGATCATTCAGTATATTCAGGTAGTCAGCTGACCTCATTCTTTGGGCACATAACGCTGCTGAACCTAGACCTGACCAACTGCAGCAACCCCAGATCATAACACTGCCCCCACAGGCTTGTACGGTAGGCACTAGGCATGATGGGTGCATCACTTCATCCGCCTCTCTTCTTACCCTGATGCGTCCATCACTCTGGAACAGGGTAAATCTGGACTCATCAGACCACATGACCTTCTTCCATTGAGTCCAATCTTTATGCTCCCTAGCAAATTGAAGCCTTTTTTTCCGATTAGCCTCACTGACAACTGGTTTTCTTAAGGCTACACAGCTGTTTAGTCCCAATCCCTTGAGTCCCCTTCGCATTGTGCATGTGGAAATGCTCTTACTTTCACTATTAAACATAGCCGTGAGTTCTACTGTTGATTTTTTTACGATATGATTTCACCAAACGTTTAAGTGATCGCGATCACGATCATTCAAGATTTTTTCCGACCACATTTCTTCCTCGAAGATGATGGTTCACCACTATCCTTCCAGGTTTTAATAATGCGTTGGACAGTTCTTAACCCAATTTTAGTAGTTTCAGCAATCTCCTTAGTTGTTTTCTTTGCTTGATGCAGGCCAATAATTTGACCCTTCTGAAACAGATTAACATCTTTTCCACGACTCACAGGATATGTCTTCCGACATGGTTGTTTAAGAAATGAGAAGCTACTCACTGCATCAGTTAGGGTTAAATAACTTGTTGCCAGCTAAAACATATTAATCACTGCAGTAACTATCCAATGGAAGGCTCTTACCTATTTGCTTAGTTAAATCCAGGTGGTGACTTTTTTGGGGGCCAGGCAGTGTATGTTTGTCTATTTTTTGTTTGTATATTTTTTAGCCATTTAACAGATGCTCTTATCCAGAGCGACTTAGTTTACATTCCTTTACATACAATCCATTTATACAGCTGGATATTTATTGTAGCAATTCAGGTTAAGTACCTTGCTCAAGGGTACCACAGCAGTGTCCCACCTGGGAATTGAACCAGCGACCTCTGAGTTACAAGCCTAGCTCCCTAACCATTATGCTACACTGCCGGCCTATGTGTCTATGAATCGCTTTGATGTACGCTAGGTGTAGGTGTAGGTAGCCCTGGTCCTGGACTGCCAGCGATGATTATGCTCTTTGCTCCATCCGAGCTTCGAGCTCCGTGATTGGGTTGATTATTGGGCTGACTGAATCCAGGTGACCGTGTTGGAGGCACTCAGCGTTTCTCCATTCAGACTCCGAATATTTCGGTTCAGACTCTTAATAATCGAACCGAACCGTGCAATCAAGCTGAAATGGAACAAAAAACAGAGAGACTCTGGTACTCCAGGACCTGCCCTGATGCAAGTGGCTGCCTTTCCGAGGTGTGTTTGGGAAACGCACTTATTTTACGTGATGTGTGTTTTTTTTGCCCGGGCGTACTGTTTGGCCTTCCCTCCCCCCTCCCTGGGCCGGACAGCCAATTGCCGCCCCGGTGGCACTCCCGGCCAGAGCTGACTCTGGCGCGACGGGGAATCGAACCCCGGTCGCCGTGGCCAGCGTCGGACGTTGAAACCACTAGACCACGCGGGAGGCCCCTAACCGTGCATTCCTATGCAGCTTTATACTGGCAGACTGTGCTTCTGTTTAACCAGTGGGGGTCACTAGTGTGCGACGAGACACGGACAACTCGACCAAATGAATCCCTAACCCCCAACCCCCCTGGGCGACATTACTGCCAATTATGCGTTGCGCCGCGGGGCTACTGGCCACAGTCTGGACTCGACACTGGAGCGTGACGACTGAAGACTCACCTCTTCAGGGTGCACCTCTCCCTGTAGTCCGGTTTTGTTACTTAGGGACATAGCTGTCTAGTATTGCCTACTTGTTTATGTATTGTATTAGGTTTTGAGCCACCCAACAGCCCACATTTCATGATCTTCTAATGTTAACCATCAGTAATGGATCTGATTTATACATTTTTTGGCCTCTTAACAAACTACTCACAAGCTATTTTCCGGCAGTCAAAATGAGCTACCGATGAGAAGTTTAACAGTTGCAGTGAGTCATACCTGAAATATCAGTCAGAATTTCATGACTGTCTTTCATTTTCGTGTCCGTCGAGGCCGTGGGGGATTTTTGCTGATTCTATAACTGTCTTTTTGATTGTCACCCGAAACCCCCGCTTTGCATATTGAACACGTGTTATGACCGGCTCAAGGCTGAAACATGAAACCAGGAAGACAAGTCGACATTGGGGGAATAACAAATGTATTCAGTCGTTGGTTTTGCAACAAACGTCACAAAGAAGTGGCTTTCCACACTTCACGCAAGCGAGGAGAAGCGAGGAACTGGGGAAGTGTAGTGTAGGCAGGTTAGGCAGTGTAATGTAATGGTTAGGGAGCTGGGCTTGTAACTCAGAGGTTGCAGGTTCAATTCCCAGGTGGAGCACTGCCGTTGTACCCTTGAGCAAGTTACTTGAGTTACCTGAATTGCTTCAGTAAAATATCCAGCTGTATAAATGGATTGTATGTAAAGAAATGTAAATTGTAAGTCGCTCTGGATAAGAGCGTCTGCTAAATGCCTAAAATGTAAATGTAAAAATGTGGGAAGCAGCACTCCTTATATGGGACCGACCCCAGCTGTCCCCAATCGGCCACAATTAGGTGGGTGGGAGTGGAATACTCTGCCAGCTGTTCACCACAGAAACGGAAAAGGAGAACGAGCCGGCGGAAGGGACAGAGAGCTGTCACGCACATCAGACCATCAATGAAAATGGAACGCAGTTTATATGCAATAGCAAGTTTTTCACGTCCGTCTTGTTGAATATGTTCAGTGGATGTTAACTATTGTTTTCATGTTAGAATGTTTATTAAATGTATGTAGCTAGTTGGGGTAGGTAGCCTAAGGGGAGGCAAGCTGTAAGCCAATGCTAGGGGAAACACTGCTGTGTAAATGGGCCTTAAAGCATGGGCAGGATTAAGCGCACAAGTGAGTTTAGGTTCTCTATTTAAGATGCATTGTCTAACACGACTTTGGACACGCGACCCAAGTAAAACCTTCTTATTTTTGGAGGTTGGAGGAGCCCCTTGGCTCCGTCCCAGTTTCGAGCTCTCGTGTGAACGAGGCCCTAGCCCGTCGTCAGGGCGGGGGCGTCCTGACGTCAGAGCGGAGACGCGGTGCTCAGGAGTGGCCGCTGCAGGGCCTCGAGTCACCGGCGTCTCCCGGCTTGTTGACGTCCGTGCGTGTCGCTCAGGTGTTTCCACGGATACGCCCTGCTTCCTCCACGGCACCCTCACCTTGTCGGCACCAGAATTGGATAATTACAAAGAGGGGAGCGTAGCATAACACAAAAAAGAAAGGCACATTCTTTCTCTCTCTCTCTCTCTCTCTCTCTCTCTCTCTCTCTCTCTCTCTCTCTCTCTCTCTCTCTCTCTCTCTCTCTCTCTCTCTCTCTCTCACCCACGCAACGCAATCAGCGATACAGGGCCGGATGAGGTAATGGGCAAAGACTTAATGGCTCCTTATTCAAGAGCTTTCAATCTGTCAGTGATCCGATCGGCCCTTGTCGACCGCCCCCAGGGTGATGTAATTTTATTGCAATTCGCTGGAAAGCGGAGGGAAAGGGAATGAGGGCACATTTCCCGTGAGCATCCTGGGAGGTTCAGCCTCTCACTGCCATACAGCGAGTAACACTCAGGCACACCTTCAGTCTGTACAGGAAGAGTGAAGCAGTGAATGGATTGCTGCTCCCGATCTGGTCTCGACCCCAGACTGTCCATCCAGTCTAGACCAGGAGTGTCCAATATTATCCCAGAAGGGCTGGTCTGTCTTTTGATCTAGCCCAGTGGCTTGGATCGCCACCTCAGAAGTGGAGCCCTGGGGCCTCCCACATTTACATTTACATTTTAGGCATTTAGCAGACGCTCTTATCCAGAGCGACTTACACAGTTTTACATTTCTTTACATACAATCCATTTATACAGTTGGATATTTTACTGAAGCAATTCAGGTTAAGTACCTTGCTCAAGGGCACAACAGCAGTGCCCCACCTGGGAATTGAACCTGCAATCTCTGAGTTACATGCCCAGCTCCCTAACCATTACACTACACTGCCAGCCCGCGTAATCCAGTGGTTTCAACGTACGACGCTGGGCACAGGTTCGATTCCCCGGCCGAGTCTGCTTGGAACGGGAGTGCCACCGGGGTTGGGGCAATTGGGAAGCTGACGAGACGTTCGCTGCACACAGGAGTCGATTTGGGGTGCCGGAGTTACGGTCGACAGCATGACGAGTGCCGTCTCGGAGGAGACGATACTTTGCCTTTGTCACTACCGGTCACAGGGCTACGGCAGCGAACCACGAGGGAGGGATTGACCTGAAAATAGCGGGAGTAATTGGCTACCAAATTGGGAGAAAAACAAAAAAAAAAAAAAAGAAGTGGAGCCCTGCCTACACAAAATCATGAGTCACCAGAAGAAATAACTGACCATTGGTTTATTAGCAAAGCCTGATCACTTTGTACTAATCATTTATGGTTTCAGGTAACGTCTGTCAGGTTTAATGTGATGATAAATTCCCATATATGTACCACAGGAGGATGATTTCCTGCCCTGTGTGTACGTCGATTGACAGGTGTGTATGTTTTATCATGATCGTTATCACTCACAGGGGAAACGGCCTCTTCATCGTGACAGGTTGATATAAGGCGGGTACGATCTGCCTGGTGCTCGAGGGGTCCTATAATGGTTAGTTAGGGCGGTGTAGTGTAATGGTTAGGGAACTAGGCTTGTAACTCCGAGGTTTTGGGGCGCTGCACTTTGACTGAGGTGATGGCACTTGACCTGAATTTCTTCAGTAAATATGCAGCTGTATAAATGGATCGTATGTAAAAGAAATGTAAACACAAATGAAGTTATGACTACGCTTGGTGGTCGTCATGGTAAAGGGGCTTGTTCTGTCTGTCAGGTAACCATCATGGATGCCGGAGTGAGGGGGACCATTGCTGTGGGCCTGGTGCCACAGTTCTACAAGCTGGACCACCAGCCCGGCTGGCTCCCGCACTCCATCGCCTACCACGCCGACGACGGAAAGTGAGTTCCACCTGCCCCTGCTACCTGAGCGCTAGAAACTGCTCCGTGCTGAGTAAACGATCGTGGCTTGATTGCAACGTTTTGGAGTTTATTTGGAGTGCTACTGCTTGCTTACACTGGACTCGTTCTGTCTGGAAGTCTTCTGGGGTAGAGTGCATATTTTGATGACGAGTAAGAGTTTCGACAGAGGGTGTGTGCGCGCTTGTGTGTGTGTGTGTGTGTGCGCGCTTGTGTGTGTGTGTGTGCGCGCGCTTGTGTGTGCGCGCGCTTGTGTGTGCGCGTGCTTGTGTGTGCGTGCGTGCGCGCGCGTGTGTGCGTGTGCGTGTGCGCGTGCGCGGTTCAAGGGTGTTTGGATTGTGACACTCAGGCCCTGTTCTCTAGGGCTTCTAGCTACTTGTCATTCTTTTGTCGAATGAGGTGATTGATCATGGGGGGTTTAGTGTGGCTATAAGGCTATATAAGGTAAGCCTTGTCTGTGTCCTCCGCTAATCATTCTGAGCCTGAGAGCTGTGTGTGAGAGTCATCAATGTGCGACTGCTGGTTTTCCTGTTCGTTTTAACCCTGTCCCAAATCCATAGGCTTTACAACGGGAACACTGTGGGCCAACAGTTTGGGCCCAAATGCAACCGTGGGGACCGGATCGGCTGCGGCATTTATTTCGAGTCTTTTGATGCTGGCCTGACGACTGTCTTCTTCACCAAAAATGGAAAAGAGGTGACACCCTCCATACCTGCTCTTCCCCAGTGACTGAAACTAACTCTGGCAGTCAGCGTGACCGATGATGCTGTTTGTTTTTCAATGCACCTTATCCTTCCTAACTCTTCTCAAAAGCAGCACCAATGATCTGCCTGGTTGTCAGCCTGCTACTTAATGTCTACAACACTAGTCTCCTTTCGAATTTTTTCATTTATTGGCCGAAGCAAAATCTTTATTGGAGATGAAGCAAATAAAGCAAATAAAACGCAACCTGCTTCCTTTAAAAAAATGTATTAGTCCAATTTTATGGGTCCGAGAGGCTGACTCACCTCGACTCACCCCCACCTATGTGGAGCACTCACCTGGGTGATCGACTGGCGCCATTTTGAGCTGGAATGTTTATTCCACATTCGCTGAGGTATACATGGAGTTTAGCTTGTTAAACTGGGGGGGTAATTACATGGGCAGATATTTGACCAGGACCCCCCCGGGGACCCTCATCTCTTTGTGGGATCTTTCATGACCACGGCGAGCCCGGGCCTTGGGCTGACATCTTTCCCCAGAGATGGATAGTGGTTAAGTGATTTCCTGCGTCATGTCACTTTGCCTTAAATGTGGTGAAGTCTGCCTTCATCCAGACTAATTTTTGTTTGACCAAACAAGGGTTGACCGAGGGAATGAATAACTTGCCTGAAGAAAATATGACGCTCCTGATTTACCTAAAATATATTCAAAACGTATAAAAATAAATTGCTAGTCCAGTGACTCGAAGGCAATTTGTACTGCGCTGGTACTCCACCAGTTGACCCAATTTGCACAACTGTGCAAGGCTAAAAAGGTGTGGATATTGTGAGGTTACTTTGCTCAAGGTTACAATGGCAGTGCCCCACCTGGGAATGGTGTGTGGGCCGGCAGTGTAGTGGAATGGTTAGGGAATCTGGGCTTGTGACTCAGAGGTTGCAGGTTCGATTCCCAGGTGGCGCACTGCCGTTGTACCCTTGAGCAAGTTACTTAACCTGAATTGCTTCACTTAATATCCAGTATGTAAAGAAATGTAAGCTGTAAGTTGCTCTGGATAAGAGTGTCTACTAAATGCCTAAAATGTACATGTAAACGATAATGGAGACCCCCGTGTGTGTGTGTGTGCGTGTGCGTGTGCGTGTGCGTGTGCGTGTGCGTGTGCGTGTGTTGTGGTTGATTGTGTGCCACAGGTGGGCTCGGTGCAGGTGGGCTTGGCGCAGGAGGACACGGTGTCGCCGGACGGGCTGTTCCCGGCCATCGGAATGCACTCGCTGGGGGAGGAAGTGCGGCTGGACCTGCAGGCGGAGTGGAGGGCGGACGAGGACGACAGCGTGATGATGGTGGACAGCCACGAGGACGAGTGGGGGCGGCTTCACGACGTGCGCGTCAGCGGCACGGTAGGGTTAACCGCCGCGCTTCGGCGTCTCCCAGCCGCCCGTCTCTGTCTGCTCTGTGCGGCCATGTGCCGTCCTGTATCCACTGGCCTGCCGGGACAGCGTTGAGGAAATCCAGATAGGTCTGCTGAAGTAATGCCATCATCCATAATTTTTTATATTTACATTTTAGGCATTTAGCAGACGCTCTTATCCAGAGCGACTTACACAGTTTACATTTCTTTACGTACAATCCATTTATACAGCTGGATTACTGAAGCAATCCAGGTTAAGTACCTTGCTCAAGGTTACAACGGCAGTGCCTGGGATCGAACCTGCAACCTTTGCGTTACAAGCCCAGTTCCTTAACCATTATGCTAACACTGCTGCCCTAGTGTGATGCTAACCATTATGCTAACACTCTGCTAACCATCCATCCATCACTTGATTAATTGATCAATTGATTAATCAAAATTAATTTTGACTGAAAAATCAGGAAAACACAGAGCCAATAGGGGAAAAACTGGAAAATGATTCCCTGACCTGGGGAAAATGTGGTTCATTTTGCTGCCAGAATGCTTAACGCATAGTTCATCATATTATGAGTTATCAATGGTTGAAGCAGAGCTGAAACAGGGAGAGGACTATCATAGGAGAGGACCCTTGTAGGGTGTGCTTGATTGTAGGGGCCATTATGACTTGTGAAACCATGAAGGGGGAGAGTTATTCCAGGACACTGTGCACTTTTTTTTTTTCCCCTCTTCAAATTTTGTGGGCAAGCAGATCACCATCTTTGCAGATCGCTTGGGAATGATTGAACGAGCCCATTTAATTACTTGTATGTAAGGAGAAGGACGACATTCATGGGGGATGAGCTATTCGTAGGGAACCAAGTGGTTTTGTTATTATCATAATCCTTGTGTAGCAGTATTGTAAAAAATATATATATATGAATAATTACAATTTATGATTCCCCCCCCCCAATTTGGTTGGCCAATTGTACCCTCTATTGATCCAACTATCTCTCCCATAAGCCTGCTGCCTGCAGCTATGGGACCAGCCACTACCCTGGGACCGGCAGTGGCAGGGACCGCCTTTTTCAAGACGGAACTTTTGCGCTATGTCCAGAGATTATTTTTGTGCCTGCGGCGAGCTCATGCCGGCTTCCCTTTTCGAACAGCCAAACACTGCCCCCAAACAACACTTCTGGACAGAGCTTGGCTGGCATAGCTGGCATAGCCGCCCCACAGTGGGCAACCTGCACTTCGGGCAAATGCCTTTAATGGTTGCGCCTTCCGGGGGCCCCGTGCAGCAGTATTCTGGTCTTTTTATTGTATTTTTTATTTATTTTACCCTGTTTTTTTTCCTCCCAATTTGGTAGCCAATTATTCCCGCTGTGCTTAGTTCAATCCCCTCCCTCGTAGTTTGCTGCCCTAGCCCTGTGACCGGCAGTGACAATGGCAAAGCGCTGCCTCCTCCGAGACCGAACTCGTCGTGCTGTTGACTGTAATTCCGGCACCCCAGAACCACTCCTGTGCGCAGCAAACTATGTCGGCTTTCCTCCCCCCTTCCTGGGGCGGACAGCCAATTGCTGTATTGCATTCATTCATGTTCATGAATCAATGCCAACATATACTTTTGTACTGTTCAATTGAAATATGGTTAATAGACTCCTCTGTGCTTTATCATTTTTAACCAATTTGCTCAGAAATAGAAAATAGAAAATTCTGGGCCGGAATTATGACAAATTTCCTAAGTTACAACATAGTTGCCACGGAGCAGTGTAGAAAAGAATTCAGCCCTGCTTTATTTATTTGCTGCCACCTCTTTTCTCAAAATATTATTTTCCGTGGTAGAGAATTTTGGCTTTCTGTGACGCTGCTTAACACTAGGAGTGCTGAAACCGGTCATTTGACCGGTACTGACGTCTAGTCACATTTAGACAATTATTACGTTAGTTACAAACAAACGACTTCCTTGACTTTTCATAGATATTTATTCTTTACATAAGTGTTACAAAAATTTCAAAATCACTTTTGGAAAAAAGCGAAAACGCTTTTATTCCCCTCCGTGTGTGTTATTCGTGTGTTATTAAGTCTCGCTCGTCTTCCGACCAACGATTCAGTTCTCTTTCACCACACCAGATGGCGCAAGGATCTTCACATAGCCTATAGCCAAGAGTCTCTATTTTGCAGAATGGCTTTATAATAATAATAACTAGAATGGCATTTAGAGAGATGCAACACCCACGTGACCTTGCTTAAAATGAACATTTTATATTTATCATTATCTGCACGTGCTGCAAGATTATAGACTGTCGAAGTCTCCAGTTTTACTTTTTGGCTAACTGTTAAGCCCATTCTAACGAACACATTGGTTACAGTCTAAATTATGATAAAGCATATGACGAGTTTCGTTCCAATACGAACCTTTATCTGTGTTCAAAATATATCCGATTCTGAAATCATACATGGCCTATATGTGTGTTTAAAAATGCGTTCCTCCGCAAAACGCAATAGCCTATACCACGGATCAAATGTATGTTTTTTTCATAACGCTACATATCCATTGTGCAGCTGGATAAAATAAAACAAGGGTAAAAATAACCAACCCTCGACCATCAGTACAGTAATAGGACATTCCTGTTCATTACAGTTCAAAAGAAAGTAGCGGAAGAAAAATGTAAAAATAAATCTTTGCGAGATTCAATACAAAACAGCGTCGGAAAATTTAAGAAAACGGGCTGGTAAGAAACCCCCACAAACTAATTTGCATCTGAATCTAGAGGAATTAGAGGACTAATAGACCCGCCGTATATCTTCAAGTTGCAGATAACGCTTGAATACTTTATAACACTAAAGCACAAGTATTATGTTATATTGCAACTTGTCATCACAGAGACCGATAATTGCTACAACCCGCTGCTACATACAAAAGTATGATTTCAGATTCTGATACCAGAAATATTTTGTACACAGATTAAGGTTCATATAAACAGCCATTTCTGATAACAAAACACGATGATAAAAATGTGGCTAGGTAGCTATCCCACAATAACTTCAAGAATGCTTGGAGGGAAATGGCTACCTGCTGTCTCTTTTGTCTGCCCACAAACTAATTTATGTATATGTTCGTAGCTTGACTGCACCTTTCACTACCTGGCAGAGCCAAAAGCTACCTAAAATTACACAAAGTGACACAAAATTCTAGCCATCTAATCAGGCGATACATATATTATATTCGTAGCTAAGCAGCTAACTTAGCTGTACAGCTGAACAGACAATGCATATTATTATCTTCGTAGCTAGCTGGCTATATAATTATAATATAATGATATATTATAATTCATATATTATGTTCGTAGCTAGCCAGCTAGCTGTAGCTACATTTCAGAAATACTAGCCAGCTGCAGGCAATTTATATATTATGTTCATAGCTAGCCAGCTAGCTAGTTGTACAGCTGAGCAAGCAATGCTTATTCGTAGCTAGCCACCTAGCTGTAATGTAATGACATTTAATTATTCCGACAACAGTTGTAGTTTGAATATAGCAACTTGTTAGCAGCTTACTTTTGAAAAACACATAACAGCTTCAAAATTCACGGTTGAGATATGAACGTGCGTAATTTATGTCATAGAATAAAACGTGAAACTCTCTTAGGCTTACTTCCGGGTTTTAGGACTACAAACTGTGTAAGAGGCGCCATCTGGCGAACATTTTGCGTCAGTACCAGTGCCTCTGTCTGTAGACTCAGCGGTCTTTCGACCGGACAGGCGGCGGTCATAGGTATTTCGAAGGCATGGGCGGAGTCGGCGCTCCTAGTGTTAAAGATTGTGTCACATTCCTTTGTACCAGTGAAGTGTGTGGCAGCTATTGCGTCATACGCATCTACCCTCAAAATTGTCATAGAAACCATGTGCAACACTTAACCAAATAGAATATATATGACATAGGATTTGCTCCTTCTGATTTGTGTTCTGATCGCATTGCATCTTGGGCACTTAGAGCCATTGGGAATATTGGGTAGATGTGCTCTCTATCAGTATGGAATGATAGGACTGGAGCTTTCAATGTTAGAACATGGGAGTGAACCATCTGTTTTATTATGTAGAATCTCTGACTTAACTGCTCCCACTCCTGCACTGTTGTGTTGCAGCAATGTAATTTGCATACAAGATTTAATTGGTTGTTACCTGCACAATAATGTGCCATTGAGAATATGGCAACAATAAGCTCGCACCCTTGCCAAAAGCATCGGGCGAGATGCAAGCATTGCGCGACGCAGAGCTGCTAGCAACTTTTATGGATAAGCTGGCATGTCTCCAGATGAATTCCCCAAAGACTAACTTGTACTGGGGAGAAAAACAAACTGAGGCCCAGGTCTCTTATAAGATCGTTGATGTGCATTTATTAAAATGTGTCCGATTTGGCGGGGGGGGGGTGAGTTGAAGTAGGAGGGTACAATTGGCTACTAAATTGGGAGAGAAAGGGGAAGCCTTGCCTCATGCAAAATGGATGGCATCAGTCATTTGGTGTTGACTTGTTTGTCCCCTGACCTCAACAGACCTGTTCCAAGCCAGACAGAACTCTTCTTATTTTCCTTGTGTTCCGCATATCCCATGATCCCGATCCCTAGTAGTGCCTCAGAGGATCCGGCTCCATTGTTTAGTGGGAGCCAACAGGCTTGTTTGACTTTAATGTTGACCATAACTTGATGTTGTGATGATTTGGCCCGTCCTTGTCGCACAAAAGGGAAAACGAAAAGGGAATAAGCGAAAGGTCAGAAATAGACGTTATTTCAAACCGAAGAGCATTTGTTTGCTAATTCCTTGTGGCAACAATATTCACCGTCTACTAGCTCTGTGCATTTGCCTGGTGAGGAGGCCTTCGGCTGGCCCTGCCATTCGGCTGGCTAGAAAGGTGCACGTCATCACTCTGTTGGATCAGTTTAGTTCAGCCAAGTATGGCTCATCATTGATATCTAGCTATGAAACTATCCAGGTTTGTCTATTTGAAATACCTTTTTTTTTTTTTTTTTTTTTTTTCTTCTTCTCCCCCGCCCCCTCTTTTTAAAAAGCACTCTAGATCCCATGAGCTTTAGGGGCCACTGTTGTAAAGGAGGTCAGAGTTTGTGCCTCCACTCCAGCTGGAGAAGGGTCAGACTTGGCCGGGAACCACACGGTGCCAAATTTATGGGAACCCGTGGGGTTCACAGCAGACCCGAGACAAACAAAGGGCACCGTCTCAACATCGGCCTCGCTTCCCCGAGCATCATTCTGGAAGCACGTAGTGCCAGACCTCATCAGACAGAATCTCTGGATCGCCGAGAGAGGAAACCCTCTGTAGCGCAATCGGTTTCAACACGTACGTGGGAGGAGAAGGCGACGGCGGTAAAGCGTTAACTGCAATGTACAGCATGGAACCAGCCAATTCTTTTTCCTTTTTTTTTTCTTTTTTTCTTTCTGTGAAACCATGTACGGGCACCGTAGCCTCGCCAAGAGTTTCGATTGTGGTTGGATGCTGTCAAGCGCAGGCAGTCGAGAGCAGGGTGTGAGTCAGACTGCTCAGCAGTGGGTCCCGTCTCCTAGCCCCGGTGCGTCACACACACACACACACACACACACACACACACACGCAATGCCAGCCCCGGCTGGTGTCATGACTTGTTCTCCCCCTCGCGCGCACTCCCCTGCTTCTATCGCTTTTCCTGGAGAACTTTTGAAAGGGGCTGACAGTGTCAGTCTTTTAGGATGTGTGGGATGTGAGTCAGATGGGACATGCACGGCATATTGCTTTAGTACCTGTCTTGGTAACAATGAACAAAATGGCAACCCAAAAGCAGCTGAATTGCCCCTGGCGGAGCAGCAACATTCTTTCTTGCACTTCAGAGCCCCCCAACCCCCACCCCAAACCCTCACACTTACCATGTCACCATGACATCCAAAACCACACAACTCCTCCCTTTCCTGTATCAGGGCAGCCCTCTGGATGAGAATTTGCCACCTAATACTCAGCTGACACAGGCGCACGTACCTCTTGTAATTAGAAAGGGTGACTAATGAGAGAGGGATTTTCAGGTACGTGCCACAGTCCTACACCTGCTGTCATTCACTCACTCACTCTGTGAGCAAGGACCAACACCCTTCTTAAGGCCCACTGTGGTGCAGTGCTAGAGCCTGCATGCCACCTCCTGACTGTGCCATCAATCTCACCACTTGTGAGAAAATGGAAGCTTTTATTATCATTATTATTATTATTTTATTAATTTTTTTGGTAGAAGTTCTTATCCAGAGCGACTTACAAGATTTCTAACATTGTATGATACAGTAACCTTTTAGGGCCCTGTTGAATTCTGGGGGGAAAATAGAAATAAAGAAACCGTTGATTGTCCTCTGCATTAAAGTAGTAGGAAAAGCCACGAATGGAAACAACAGATCCAGGGGATTTAGTTTGAAGTTTGAAGCGGGGACAGAATGGGTCTAAGCACTGAGAATTGGAGAGCGAGAGCCTCTGAAGGAGAATTTGAAAGAACCTGAAAGGTAGAAGTCCAATATTCCTGTCCCTGCAGTTTATTCACTGAAAGGTGTGCGCATGAAAGTTTTACTTTGATACTACCAAATGGCAGGATGAGAGCCGAGTGGATGAGAATAGAGTCACGATCCATGTTCCGTGAAAAGAAGAAAAAAAAAAGGTGTGCACAATGGGCCTCATTCTTCTCTGTTGATGATTCATGATAGCGTGGCGTGAGAGTAGCTGCTGATGTTCGGGTATTGCCTTCATGCACCGCCATTGATCTTTAGTTCTCAGGTAGTTTGTGTTTCAGTAATAAGACCTGTCAGAACTAGCTGTACAGAAGCCAAACGGTCACTGCAGGCCAACCTTCTCGCAAAAACAATTGGTCAGTGTGGTGCCCCCCCCCCTTGAATAAATAGTAATTTAAATATAGGCTGTGTGATATGTGCATCTGTGGACATGTGCCTTCATCAGTGAAATGGTGTTAAATGCCGATGCCAATCTTCTGTACGCAACTCTTTAAACCTCACCACAGGTGTGCAGGTTAATAACCGCTCTAAACTCTGTTAGTCTCAATTTTTACTGCTGTGCCCACATTTTAGAACGGAGTATTTAAGCATATATCAGCATATTACATTTTTACATTTTTAGGCCTTTAGCAGACGCTCTTATCCAGAGCGACTTACACAATTTACATTTCTTTACATACAATCCATTTATACAGCTGGATATTTTTACTGAAGCAATTCAGGTTAAGTACCTTGCTCAAGGGTACAATGGCAGTGCCCCCACCTGGGAATCGAACCAGCAACCCCTGAGTTACAAGCCCAGTTCCCTAACCATTACACTAAACTGCAGCCCCTGCCGCATATAACACTGTTTCACTGATGAGGGCAGTATGCTGAAACGTCTGTCTTCATTCTCACCTTTGAAGTTTGAGCCACTACCCAGAGTGTAGACTGACCAGAGAGCTTCCGTGTCCCAAAGGTGCAGAGTTTCTAAGGTGCTAAATCACTTAATTGGCACTTACCCTGTCCGCTAACAAAGTAATGACGATGGAACTGTATACTTCCGAATTCTTTCGCCGCACAAAATACATTTTCATATGTGAAAATGGGTTGTATCTGTTGTATAGGTATATGCCAATGTTGATATTTTCCTAAATGTTTGCTCTCATCCAGACTGTATTTATGCATGTATGCATTTTTAAATAGTACTAAGCACCGCAGTTATTTTTTCTAAAGGGTATTGTTAGTTGTCCAGGGCAGCCTTTTTTATTATTGTGGGGAATGGGGGATTTTCAAGAAGGTAAGGAGCTAACCTGAACGTGGGAGCCGAACCTTTCAAGTTTCTAGGCGGCAGTGCAGTATAGTGGTTAGGGAACTGGACTTGTAACTCAGGGGTTGCTGGTTCGATTCCCAGGTGGGGCCACTGCCATTGTACCCTTGAGCAAGGTACTTAACCTGAATTGCTTCAGTACAAATATCCAGCTGTACAAAAGGATTGTATGTAAAGGAATGTAAACTGTGTAAGTCGCTCTGGATAAGAGCGTCTGCTAAATGCCTAAAATGTAAATGAAAATGTTCTTCCTGTGGGGAAAACAATTTGTGACCTGGACCTATTGTAACGTAGATGCAATGTCTTGAGCGTGGTTAAAAAAATAAGAAAAACAGAAAATGTTGTAAAAACATTGCTACTGCATTGTTGTTTTTTTTTTTTTGTTTGCTTTACCACAAATTCACTGCGACATTGTAAAAAATAATAATAATAAGTTGCAATCGTGTTACATTGCTAGATTGGGGGTAACCTGCTACACTACATACTGTTGAATTTGTTTGACTTTATTGTCAACATTGCAGTCAAATGGCATTTACTGAAATATGATCTACTTGTGTTTTTTTTTTTTTTTTCATCTACTGAATATAAAAAGTTAAGAAAAATAAATGACAATAATTAGGCTAATCAGATTTACAAAGACAAACGGTTGCCAAAATAGACATTCAGACGATGACGCGAGTCTGTTTTGATTGTTGGCTATAACAGAAAGGAGATTAGAGGCAGCGATGGAAAGGATTAGCATTTGAATGAAAATGGATGGAGGAGTTCTCGACTGAGTGGGTGATGCTATTAATGTGCATTGGAAAAAGAGTGGGGAGGACCTTTGCGAAACTAAACAAGGTTCTGACAGGTGGCTATCCCATTGACACACTGGGAGTGGTTGAGAACCACACCACACAAGGTTTTGTTGAACTCCCTCCAGTTCTCGATTCGCGAGGCACTTGTGCACGGCCATATCTTTGTAGTAGTACTGTGTTCCCCTTTGATTTGACTGAGTTGGGGAAAATGTCTGTATCTACACTTGTGTTCATTCTGCTTTAGGCGGCAGTGTAGTGTAATGGTTAGGGAACTGGGCTTGTAACTCAAAGGTTGCAGGTTCAATTTCCAGGTGGGGCAATGCCGTTGTATCCTTGAACAAGGTACCTAACCAGAATTGCTTCAGTAAATCCAGCTGTATAAATGGGTTGCTTGCACGAAATGTAAAACTTTGCAAGTCGCTCTGGATAAGAGTGTCTGCTAAATGCCTGCAGTGTAATGCTTTGTTATACAGTGCGTGCTATTTTCTAAGTGTCTGCGACACTTTCTCTGGGACGCAACTCTTTAAACCTCACCACAGGTGTGCAGGTTAATAACCTCTCTAAACTCTGTTAGTCTCAACTTTTACTGCTGTGCCCACATTTTAGAATGGAGTATTTAAGCATATATTAGCATATAACACCGTTTCACTGATGAAGGCAGTATGCTGAAACGTTTGAGTCTTCATTCTCACCTTTCACCTTTGAGCCACTGCCAGAGTGTAGACTGACCAGAGAGCTTCCGTGTCCCAAAGGCAGAGTTGCTGAGGCGCCTGCAAGGAGTACAGGCTACTCGCCTGGCACCTACAGACTAGCCGGCAGGCACCTACAGACTACCGGCTATCGCCAGTGTGAGATGCGCCTCCGCTCTGATTGGAGTGATCTCTCCTGTAGTGCACCCTGTGGCTTGAAATGTGTGAAACATGAGTCAAACCAGGCCCGATGCCCAGGTGTTGATACTACAATCAGAAACACCTGGGCCAGAGGAGGACAGTAGGGCAAATATTAAATGATATGGATATAAATTTCAGTGACAAATTTTGCAAGTGGATTATTAGGAACTTTTTAATTGTTGCTTGTTTAACCTGTTTGTTTTTTTTTTTGGGGGGTTCCTCGATTTGGTAGCCAATTACTCCCACTGTGCTTAGTTCAATCCCCTACCTCGTAGTTCGCTGCCGTAGCCCTGTGACCGGCAGTGACAATGGCGACGCGCTGCCTCCTCCGAGACAGCACTCGTGCTGTCGACTGTAATTCCGGCACCCCAGAACCACTCCTGTGCGCAGCGAACTGTGTCGGCTTCCCTTCCCCCTCCCCGGGAGCGGACAGCCAATTGCCGCCCCCGTGGCACTCCCGGCCAGAGCCGACTCTGGCGCGACGGGGAATCGAACTCCGGTCACCGTGGCAAGCGTCGGACGTTGAAACCACTAGACCACTCGGGAGGCTGCAAGCGGATTATTAGGAACTTTTAAATTGTAACAGTTTTTACCAGTCACAGTCACTGGGTTTCTGGCAAGTGTATCGGAGGAGTACCCGAAGCTTGATCGGGTGACATGGTGGTGAAAACAAAAGCCAGCAGAACCCCTGTGGCTCTCCAGGACCAGGGTTGGTGACCCCTGATCTAAGCCATAAAAGGATGCAACGATACACAGTGTTGAAGGCTGTGGCCAATAAGAGGTGTTCAAAGAAGGCGGCACTGCACTGCAACAGTTTTCTTCCATGCCTCTGCACCTATTTTGGGGTGGCAGTGTAGTGTAATTGTTAGGAAACTGGGCTTGTGGGTTTGATTGAGCAAGAGGCTTAACCTGAATTGCTTCAGTAAATATCTAGCTGTATAAATGGACTGTATATGAAGACATATATCAACTGTGTAAGTTGCTCTGGGCATCTGCCATCTGTCAATGTAAAAATTTAATTTTCACCAGTGGAGGAAATGGTCTGCCCAGGAACCAGGCAATCCAAATTCAGAATAGCCTTGACCACCGGGCCATTATTATTATTATATATATATTTTTTTTTTTTACTTCACTCTGAAGTAAAGTGAGTCAGCATTGTGGAGAAAAAGACATCTGCTATGTCAACAGGATTCAACCTTCCTGCCTAAAGAATAGTTCAACGTACCATGAGATGAAATGCAGGGGGAAGAAACCGCATGCCTCTGCCAGGACTAGCAGTACATTTGGACTGCTTGCTGATTGTTTGCTGATCTCTAGCTCTAGTGATGATTCTCTAGCCATTTTTAATGCTCTTCTGTATGTAACTGAATAAAAGGCTAAAGTGTGAGTTCTAGGCATGCCATAGCAGGGACAGGTCTGATGTTTTGATGACCCCCGATGTCTTGCTGTTTCCTGTGAGGACTGCAGTCCACCCGAGTAGAGTAAATGTGTGCTATCTAAACCTACATTTTCCCAGAGTGATCCTGGGTTCCTGTCAGAATAAACATAAATTCCAAAAAGGTCTTTCCGGAGTTAAAGTAGCATAATTTGGAAATGGGGAAAAATGGGAAAAAATCATAAACAAATTAAAATAAAATAAAAGAAATGAGGCAGGGTAGGTGTACTAGCTAGATATTGGACACTACCCAAAGACTTGGAAAAACCCAGGTCAGTATTGATGTAGGGAACTCCAATAAATGTTGGTCGACAGGTATAACATGTACGTTTATCTGCTTAGTAACCGAACCAATGGAGAAACTCGGTTTTATGGAAATGAATCACCCCACACTTATATATAAATAGCCAGTTTACTGTATTGTTGATGAAGCAAAAATAGGGTCATACTTATTCTGGCATTCAAATTAGAATAAGAATTTAGGTAATTATCTAGTGTGTCGTTATGACCGGTTTGAATTTAGAAACTTGGACGATTGGTTTAGACAGTCATGCATGTCTTATTATAAAGTCTTATTGGCGTTATGTAGCCGGGGTAGAGATGCTCCTTGTGATCAGTTGACTTTTGTTTGCGTTTTAATGTAAGCGTTACGGTCCCTCCATTTTTAAAATGCTTTGTGGTGAACCTCTCCGGCCGCTCCCTTCACCAGAGGATTTTTCTCGCTAACGTTTACGCCGCTGTTTTTCCCAGCGTGCCCAGACTGACGACAGTAAACCCACTTGGTGATTAACGAGCCTCCCCCGTCCCTGCGTCTTGAGCCTCCAAAAGCCATAAATCCACAAGTTGATAACAGTGCCGTGGCTAGAAACTCATTCCCTCGTTCTGCCCTCTTCCGGTTCCCCCCGCCCCCACCTCCTCCCTGTTGCGTTGCGGGTTTAAAAAAATAAAATAAAATGATAATCATTCGCGCGGGTTACCCTGTCTCTCTCTTACTCGTGGTCACAGGAGGATGGTGACAGGAGAGCGAGGAAAAGAGGTCAGTCGTTGAATATCTACCCGTTTACCGCTCGCGCACGCACACATTCGACCGATATTTTGCCTTTATTAGTTCTGGCTGTGGTTAATTCCATACTGACAATCTCATTACATCTGTCAGCAAAGGAGGGCAGCGGTGTAGTATAATGGTCAGGGAACTGGGCTTGCACGTTTGATTCCAATGTGGGGGCGCTGCAAGGTACTTAACCTGAGTTGCTTCAGTAGATATCCAGCTGTATAAATTGATTGTATGTAAAGAGATGTAAACTGTGTAAGTCGCTCTCGATAAGAGCGTCTGCTAAATGTCTAATGCAATGAGCCGGTTCCCAAAGGAGCAAGGTCTCAGTGATTTCCCAGACTTGGGTTAGGTATTCCAGGTACAGATGATGATGTCTCCAAATAGTATGTACGAATGTTTAAATGAAAGGGGTGAAGGTTGCTGAAATCAGCCAAGCATCCGGTTCAAATCAGCTTTATAGTTTGTCTGTGTCAGACGCTGTTCACCTCCATGTTTTATCCGTTCTTGTCTGTTTCTCCTTGTATTCGGCCAGCATTACCAGGAAAAGGTTTTGTGCCTATCTTGCTTGCATTCTCAGACATGCTGTGCGTCTTCACTAACAGGTTAAAACCAAGACATGGAAAAACGCAATATCGATTTACTGGGTAACTCCGCCACATTTAGTTGAGGCCCAAGGGCTGCATCTGTGCACAAGGTTTAGTTCATATCAAGACTAGGGCTACCCACGCATCAGGGATGATTTAACTGAATTTGTGTGTGTGAGAACATATGTGAGAGAGGTTGTATATGTGTTGTGTGTACGTGCCCATACCTGTGTGAAATGGTGCGCGTGTGTGCACACGTGTGTATACACGTGTGTGTGAGAATATAAGTGAGAGAGAAGGTGTGTACGTGTGTTTGTTTGTTTGTATGCTCCCAAACGCGTGTGAAAGCACGTGAGGCAGAGAGTGTGTGTGCGTGCGTGCGCACGCGTTCGTATGAGAGACCGTATTTATGTGTACACGTGTGTGGCGATTTCGGTGTGCTAATGGTGATTAGGCAACATTCGCCCCGGAGCTGTTTAAAACGATTAGCCTATTAAAAGGTGGTGACAAACCCGCGCATGCCCCCACACATGCCCAGGGAGTGACGTGGGCCCGGCACTGGCACAATGCTCTACTGTATCTGTCCTTTCTTTTTTCTTTCTTGAATGGATGACAAAACCCTTCTGCTGTGTTTTTGTTCCCCCCCTCCCCCGCTATCGCTCCACACACTGGAGGCCCTGGTGTGTGCGTTGTGCATTTTTCTCGTAGCAGGTGAAGGTATCGTGTGTTTGTGCAAATATGGTCATCGTAAAATCATTGTGAGATCATAAGAAGGGCACTCTGAGCGATAAATGTGAGTAAACTGAGTCTTTAATGCAGTTTTGCTGTATCCAAAGGTAATGTGATCAGCAGAAGGCTCGTCTGTCCATGTCATATCGACATATGAAAGGAAATTATTTAACTTTCTGCAATCATTTATTTTATTTTTTTCTATCAATGAGCTAAAAGCTAATGGTTGCATTTTTTTGCCACTTTTAGCGTGATAGATAGCGTTAAAGATGATTTGTCACCCCCACCCACCACGTGTTACTTTGAGCAATGCAGTGTGTGTGTCCAAAGACTGTACTTGGTCGTGATAACAAAATGAACATTAATAGGGAGCATTGTGTTTGTGTCTTTTAGCTTTTTTTGCTGTGGGTACTTACCACCCCCAAAGGCAGATTTACAGTACAGTATTTGCTGCTAATTTGAAACCCCAAGACACAGACACCAGTCCCCAGATCAGTGCTTATGGACAATTCAGACCCTGAAGATGGAGACAAGGCACATGGTTAGTTTGAACCCTAAAGACCGAGACATAGACCCAGGATCAGTGCTTGCGGGTGTGAATCTGTGTGCAAGGCAGGAGTGGTGTTTTCGCTAGCTCCCCTTCCTGGACTGCTTTGGATTGACGGGGCCCAGTTACTGAGCATGCAGAACAGGCCAGGGGTCAAGGTTGGCACCACCAGTGCTTTTGCTTTGCAGGAAACCCCCCCTGGCACCTGCCTCTGCGCTTTTGTTTTCTTAGCCTTAATGACTGGGGAGTGCACGGTGGCCACCTGAAAGATCCATTTGTAAACAGGCGTAGCAAGAAGGATTTTGGGAACTCCTTAGAAACCTGGAGGCCGCAGATGTAAGCTGCACGTACACAGAGGGAGTCCACACGCACATGCCAACACACACACACACACACACAGCCTCTTAATCCGCCGTTAAGAGGCGACTCATTCACTGGCTAAGAACACGTCGCTCTATTTTAGGAACATTTTAAGGGCCGTGTAAACGAAACGCCACCGGGAACGTTTTTTCAAATTCTGAAATGTGTTGCTATAGATCACCCAGGTTCCTGAACGCATACAAACAAGCGGTACGTTACGAGGGAAAAAACGGGAGAAGGAATTCCATGCAAACAGGAAAGAATGTGTACACTTAAGCCGTGTTCAGGACTGAAAGGTGCGTCCGTGCACACGTGCAAGCGAATGGACAGTATGACGGCGTTGCAGTGTAGGCTGAGGTACGGCGCTCAGTAGCATGCTGTGCTGAGGGAGTCTTGACGCCGTCGCTGAAGAGACGCAGCATCTGCTGCATGGCCGTTTTAAAATGGCTGCCTCCAAAATGGCACTATTGCTGCCCCTGGTCTGGGACTGTGCTTCAAGAGAATTTTGGTGCAGTAAACCTGCATACATGTATATGTGAAGTGTTTTTCCAAAACTCACTGAAGTCCCTTGACCAAAAGTGGACTGAGTGATTTTTTGGGAAAAACACACTACATGTGTATGAATATATATAATCCTCTCTTGTGTAATGGGGGTTGGTGGGTGACGTGTCTTGTGCAGACTGGCTGGACGTCGGGGGGTGCCACGGCCAGTACGGGCAGATAGACCCGGCCCTCCCTTTTCCAACGAGCCCCCCCGCCCGGCTGAGATTCATTACGTTACATTACAGGCATTTAGCAGACGCTCTTATCCAGAGCGACTTACAGTTTACATTTCTTTACAATCCATTTATACAGCTGGATATTAACTGAAGCAATTCAGGTTAAGTACCTTGCTCAAGGGTACAATGGCAGTGTCCCACCTAGGGATTGAACCTGCAACCTTAACGTTACAAGCCCAGTTCCCTAACCATTATACCACACTCCAGCACAATACATGCATGTTGACTGTGAGTGGTGAAACCGAATGTCCTCATTTGAGGTCAATATATTCAATCTAAGTTGAGTCTATAGTAACAACAGCAAAATAAAAAAATGCATGCAGTGACACAATAGTTTCAGCAACACTAAGTTTGAAGGAAGGGCCTAATTATTAGAGGAAGATCATGATGTGTGATTTTGACGAGGAGGAGACGTGGTGGCATAGATGATGGCCCTCCAGCATGTTGAGGACGTCGAAGAAAAGAGTACTTATTTGAAGTGGGATTTGGAGCATGAATATGTTCCGCTTTCTGGTTTTCCAAAAAGAGCAAGATTAAGCTGTATTTAAATATCACACGTTCACAATGTTAATTGTGTGTGTTTGAGTCAGGATAACCCACTAAGAACTTAACAAAGGCGAGCGAGCGTTCCAAAGTTAAGTGGGACGGAGCAAAGGGACATGGGGCACTTTGGTCTCAGCGCTCCCGATGTGAACTTTCGCCCTTGAACGAAAGCCGTGGGGGTCCTGGGACTGTTGCCCAGACAGTGAGTCAACAAAACAAGCTCCCGCCCTCACCCTTCATCCCCCCTCCCTCCCTCCGGCCACGCCCGCCGTGACGATCACAGAGAGAGGCAGAGAGGGATCTGTCAGCATGCCCAGCGGGATGCTGGGAGCGCCGATTAAATGGGCACTCTCTCCCTATTACTCAGCCGGACGGCACGGTTAGGTGTGACCCTCTCTTGCTTCAAAGTGCACAGTCGACTATCAAGGCATGAAAGTGGAAGAGGGCAGGAAGAAACGGCGCTGGAAAAGGGTATAAATTGGCTCGCTTTTAAACGTGCCTGGAACTAGGAGCCAGCCAACAAAGGGGGTGGGGTGGGTCACAGGCCAGTAACTGCTCTTCAAGGAAGGGAAAAAGAATGAAGTAAGTCGGTGATGTATTGCTGATGAATTTTTAAAAAACGACCGCAAATGCAAACTTTGAGAATAAGATCGACAGTGTGTACAGTGTATATCGACAGTACACGTTACCTGACTTAACCCCTTGTTGACGATTGCTGCAAATTAGCCTCAAACCCCTTAAGACCTTAATACAGCAAAAAATTCATTTACATTTTTAATATGGGTGTCATCCCTTAAAAGAAGCAGGCCTGGACACATGGGTGCAATCACAAACCGTAAATGGGAAAGCACTGCCCCAAAGCACACTTCCAAAGGGACATTATAACCGCCCAATCTGAACCCATTCCATTTCTACTGAGAAGACACACACTGGTCTTTGTAATGCAGGCCGTGTAATAAGACCCCATGCTCTATTGGCTCTCTGTTTGGCGTGTAAGAGACCTTTCACTTAGACCGTGTATAATGGGGAACTAACAGGGCATTTTCCATTTCGTGCCCCGATTTGACCATGTTGCACATGTATCTGCCAAAATAAAGGCAACCCCACTTGAGGAAGTGTCTCAATAGGGAGTTGTGTCACCATGAGCTGCCAGACCAGCTTCAATGGATCTTAGCATAGATTCTGTGTCGAGCTCCATTGGAGGGATGCAGCACCGTTCTTTCACGAGAAATTCCATCATTCTGTGTTTTGTTGAGGTTGGTGGAAAACGCTGTCTCAGGCGCCACTCCAGAATCTCCCGTAAGTGTTCAATTGGGTTGAGATCTGGTGACTGAGACTGCCATGGAATATGGTTTACATCGTTTTCGTGCTCATTAAATCATTCGGTGGCCACTTGTGCCCTGTGGATGGGGGTGTTGTCATCCTGGAAGAAACCACTCCCATCAGGATAGAAATGCTTCAGGATAGGATGAAGGTGATCATTCAGAATGGCTTTGTACTTCCCCTCAAGGGGTTGAGTGGATGCCAGAACCCTTCACCCTTCAGTGTTTACTTCATTTTGGCAGCTGCAGTACATAGTTGGTGTAGACCAATTTTACACACTTTAATTACATAAATCATAACAATGAATAGTTTTTTGATAGCTACATTTCAATGCTTTATACGTCTTCAGTGCCATATAGAGAGATTGTATGTGTGATCCATCAATATAGACTTTAAAGGAAAATTAATTGTTGGGAGCATGGTGTGTGAAACAAGAATGAAAATCTGAGTTTAAAGACATGGCATTTTATTTTGCTGGAAATATGGGTGTATCTATCTCATTGTGTTTTCAGATTTGGGAGGTTTGATGCCTGTGGTCTTGCTCCATGTTCCTATTGTATGCCATGTTGTCCTACCAGTCTCTCATTGTATAGGTGGCATTGATAAGAAACCTGTTGGATAATTGGTGAGTAATTGTCAACACGTATACCTGCATGTACAGTGAGGCTACACCCTGAGAAAGGCTGTTTGAGCTGCTGCTTGTGGGTGGTAGCCCTGTTCTTGGTTTTTAATATTTTCCTTATTGGATGTGTTGATGCAAGAGATTTATTACATTTTACTTGCCCTTGAACTCCTTTCTTCTATATTTTGAATGCCCAGTTATGATTGTGAGTCCGTCAACAGTTTGAGAAGGCATATCTTTCATGCTACAAACCCAATGCTTTCATTTGTAACCAGCTCTCTGGCTCATTGTTGTGGGGATTGGGTATTTTACCCATTCCTGGTGGGGAGTTGATCCATTAAACATTCCAAGTGACTCGGATATCCCAAATGGCATATTTTAGTATTATCATTATCTGTGTGTGTGTGTGTGTGGTGTGTGTGTGCGTAAGTGCGTGCGTGCGTACGCCCCTTTCTCTCCCAATTTGGATTGCCCTGCCCTTTCTCTCCCAAAAAACCCCCAAAAGTGTTCTACGTAAATTAACGGCTGTGATTAATGTCAAATTGAGGTGAAATCAGGTTGTGGTGTTAAGTCACGTGTGAACAAGAACTGAGAAAGGAAGATGAAAAGGTGTGCAAACAATGGGTAGAATTGAAAGTACAACTTACTGATTGGAAAACCACACAGATTTAAGCAGGATCTATGGGATCCAACACAGCTTGCAACCAGGAGGGAACTTCCAACATACAAATTGAAGCACTCCCAGTAAAAAACCTCTGTTTATTCCTACAATAACCATAATGAATAGATTTTATAACAGGCATAATTGAACCCTTAAATTCCAAAGCAGTATGTCAGACATCTGTTAAAGATATAAATGTTCGGGCCTGGGCTAAGTCGTTAGCCATCCATGACCAGCAGACCGCAGCGGTGGGTTACTATTGGGGTTTATGTCGGACAGGGTTCCTGAGGTTACTGCTGAAGTTGCTCCACCCAACAACGCGGCAAGTGCCCACAGGTTAGTGGTGGAGAAATGCACCTCCCTTCCGATCGGCGCAAACTCTCCTGTAGTATTTTGTGGCCTGTAGTGTGAAAACTTGTCACAGGCTTGCAGTCCAGTGATTTAGGGGAGAGCGAAAGTTTTTCTTCCCCTCCGATATGTTTATATGTACATACAACAAGAAAAACACAAGGCAACGTTATTGTTGATTTACCCCCATTTGCTCTCACACATTCTGTTCTTTGTGGCCATTTTGGTTAGATTTGAGTTTCGCGCTAGTTCAGCCCTCTTCGTGCCGCAGCGCCTGAAAGACCAGTTTCTCCTAATCTGTGTGTCGTTGATCCCTGTGCGAGTTTTCACCCTGGCTCTTGGACAAGCAAGTGCCGTCTTGCGTGCGGCAAATTTGAGAGATAAACCTGTATGCTAAAAGATCACTAATTGGGGTCTTCAAGATTTTTTTCCATTGCGGCAGCGGCTGACTCTTTGTTTTAGAGTGCGGAAATTAAAGCAGTGTGTTGCCCATTAGGTATGGTGGCTTTGAGGTAGGGGAAGGCAAGGAGTGGGAGGGTGCAAATTTCTTTCTGGAAAAAACAATTGGGAGGCGGCTGCACACCGTGTTTTTGCCCAGGGCAGGTTTTATGCTGTGGCCCTGCCAAAGCCCTAGAATGCTTGCACTGCGCTGCTCTAGAAGTTTACTCCTTTCACCCCCACCCATCCTCAAAGGAATGCCAAGCCTGTTGTCTTCTGAGTTGCTAGAAGCAAAGCAGGTAAATTCATGTGTCAGGACCCAAAATCACGCTCCTCCAACCTTCTGTGGCCCCTGCCTATTGCCCCAGTGGTTCTCCTGGCTAGCAGAAAGGTATACGTGTGTGAATGTGTGGTGGTGCTAGAGGATGAACTTGTGTGCGTGTGTGTGTGTGTGTGTGTGCGTGCATGCGTGCGTGCGTGTGTGTGGGCGCTGTTCAGCGTCTTTGTCACTGCCTGCCACAGAGTTGCGACGGCGGGCTTGTAGTATGAGCGAGGGATCGTCATCTTAGAAAAAGGGTACAATTGGCTACCAAGTTGGGAGAAAATGGGGAAAAATCTGAAGCAAAAATGGTAAAAATGTGTCATTCATTGCTATCAGTCTAACGTTTGCTCGGGCAGACCAGATACAGCCATGCACCGCATGCAGTGGAGAATCACCAGCAGATCATTGTTAAAAATAATACTTTATTTATAATGCGCTTTAACAGCAAAATTGTGCAAAGCACTACATGGAGAATTTAAAAATACATGTAAAATAAAATGTAGGTAACTGAGGTAGTAAACGAAAACGGCAGCAAGATGGATACAATTATTTAGAGCTTGCTCTTGCTTGGGGACACAAGCAAAAAGGCACCAGACCGAGTGCTCCTCCTACTGCAGTATTGAAACTAGCCCGAGGGCTCCTAAAGACAGGATAACTCATGTACAGGCCTGTCTTTACTGGGCCTTTGCCATAAAGGGAATCATGGATGGAGAAGGTACCCTTTGTTGCCTAAACTTCAATGCGAGCCCGAAAAAATGTGACTGGCGGATCCATCCGGAAACTTTCTGAAATCTTGAAAGACGAGTTGAAGTTTTGCATGAGCCCAGGTTCATACGTAGATGACAGTCTGTAAAGGTCACAATGTGCCCTTGGCGATCTTTTCCCCTTCACACCAAACAATAGACACTTCAATTTCACTGGCACACAACCTGGTGTATAAACAGGTGGACCATTAAAGCCAAGAGCACATTCTGAAATTGTTTGTGTTTCAGTGGGTTACATAATCCCTTTCTCTTTGTATGTTTTGACTAGTAAAACTTTTAACTGCTATGGCATTAACTGCTTTCTGAATACTGAATGCATCACCTGTGGTCTACCATCTGGAAGCAGTACTCCTCCCCAAAATGCAATTGCTGTAAGGTTTACTTGGGGTAATGTGATTAAAATGTAACCAATAGCATCATAAATCTAAATATCTAAATAATTATTTGTACACGATACCAGAGTAACTGAGAATCACCCAGTTGTTTTGAAATATCATATTTAAAATCCATATGCAAACATACAGGTAACTGCAAAAATAATTACAATTAAATAATTAATATAGCTGCAAGCGGCAATGAACAGGGTCCAAGCAAAATGTGCCAATCATTGCTTATCGATAAATGTAGCAAACATTTAGCCTACAAGGTCAGGAAGGCATTAGCAAGAAGGTACTTAAGTGACCCTACGCCTCACTTCCTGCTTGTGCATCTTCGCCGTCAACTTCATGAACACATAATGGCCAAACGGTTTGGAGCATCAAAAAAAAAAGTGTTAACTTTTTCCAGGATTGGATCATTGTAGGAAAAGAATAAAAAAAATGTGTTCTGACCAAAATTGAAGTGAAAATCCAATATGAATTTTGATTCTTGACTAAACTGTTGCAAGCTAAAACATGAAATGGCTTGTAATGGCGCCACCATCTGGCTTACCAGGATAATTTTGTTTTCCTGAGTACTGGGTAAGATTTGGAACCTATCTGCCATGTTTGGTTGCTGTAGGCCTTAGTTTCTGAGGTCCAGACACTTTTTGGGCAGAAAAATAACAATGAAAATAATAATGTATTATTATTTTAGCTTAGCAGCTTAGAGCCCTAATGAGCGAATACTAATTATCTGTATCCACCAGTGCCAGGTCACTCGTACATTAGATCACAGCAAACATTATAGGGACACAAGAAATGTCTTCAGATTCATGAACTTGACAAGAAATTTGTCTAAAATATCAGAATATGCCAATTATTGTCAACTCCGTGTCCCACTGTCCCTCACACTGGTCAAGGGAAAAAATTGTAACAGTCTCTTAACCAATTGTAGCCATTTTTATTATTATTATTATTTCGTTTTCCCTTGTTTTGCACTTTGTACACACAAAGAAAAGCGCTTTTATAAATAAAGTATTATTGTAGTCTAGTGTGTCGAGGGTGTGGCGTAAGCGTTCCCGCTGTGTGGCCTCAGCCACAGGGAAAGGCGTCATGGACGTATGGTTGTACCGTGTTCTGTATGACACCAAAGGAACTTCCTTCGTGGAGATTCATGGAGTGATCTGGTGCAGATCTAACCGAGTGTGTCGATTGTGTGGTGTAAGCCCCCCGTCTCCTCCCTCTCTCTCTCTAGCTGCTAGAGTACACGGGCAAGGGGAAGGGCATCATGGACGTGGGACTGGCCCAGGCCTGCCGGCCCCTCAGCACACGCAGCCACTACTTTGAGGTGGAGATCGTGGACGGCGGGGAGAAGTGCTACATCGCGCTCGGCCTTGCGCGCAGGGTGAGCATACCGCCATCGCCGCCACAGGGTCCCGACTCTCAAAGGGAGGTCACCCGCGAGGTTGGTTTCCTGCAATCTGATTGGATTTAGCCAGCGTTTTGCTATGGTTCCAGTGGCTGAGCTGGCTTCAATCACCGCCTCCCATTGAAGTAACTGGCCATTTATTCGCAAAGCACAAGTTGGGTGGGTTATGAGACCGGGTTAAGTCAGGCGACCAGTGTCCAAGATCCCAAAAAAAATTTTTTTAACGCATTGTATCCCCTATTTTTCATTTTTTCTTCATATTAATAATAGATTATACTTCTCATAAACAAGACGCTGAAAAACCCAAAGACACCAGAAGACTTGAGTTGCAGCTGAAACGTCGTAACATTAACGTCCTCTATCGGATCAGGGAGAAAGCCGCAGTCTAGCGTGTGCGCCCTCCTAAACCGCGTGCGGCCGACTGCCGCTTCCGCGCCCCCCGCGGCCCGGGCGGGCAAACTAGTGATCACCAAGCGGGGTCTACGCTTCCCTCTGTGGGTGACACCGCAGCCGATCACAGGCCACCCCGCACGCCTCCCCACCACGTTGGACACCGGCGCGTTGCTGGATTAGATTCTGGACTGTGGGGTCCGTCTCTGCATCCGGAACCAGAACTCTGGTCGCGGCAGCCGAAAACCCCACCGCTTTCACCGAGCGGGACGCTGTGAAACAGCTGCCAGAGTATTTCTGCCCCTGGCGAGGCTCTTGTGGTTTTCCTTTGAAATGCTCAACTAAACCGGGGCAATAGTGACAAGACCCCCCCGCCAGCTACGATGGCCACTCTCACTCTTTCCGCTCCAAGAGTGATAAACGACCCGGCTCCGTTTGAAGAAGGAGGGGGAGTGGGAGAACAGTTAGTCATATTTTTAGGTCTAATTTCGACCCCCTCATTTGTTTTTCCAAAGAATGTGCACATGGTTTTCATTTGGCGTTAAGCGGTACCTCACGGGCATGACAACCTGCCTTTGAGCACAACAGACAGGAGTGTGTGAAGTGTGCTGTGTCGGAGTTGATCTCTCTTTGAGCAGTGGGCATCCAGGGTGACTTGGGAGAAAGAGACCATCTCTCCTGTCTGTTCAGAAAGAGGAAATGCCCTAGAAGTTTTATTTTTTATTTAACCTTTATTTAACCAGGCAAAGGTGATTGAGAACAATTTCTCATTTACAACATTGACCTGGCCAAGAAGGCAAGTGTCAAAGTAGTGCAACAATACACACATTACACAAAGCGTAAAGAAAGTGCTTCAAAACAGGGAACAGACAGTGCACTGTCATAGGATAAAATGACAAAATCACTCAAGTGACAGGGACAGGTGCTGTGGTGACATTTAGAGATGACAGGGGAGGGCACTTCCTCCTTGTTCCTGGCTGTCCCCGTAAGGCTCAGTTCCTATGTTGTCCTCTCCTCCCTTGTTTATGTGTTGCAGGTTGCATTGCACCTTAAAGACTGGAGACTGCAGACATTATAGACCATGGGGGACTATAGACTCTGCTATAGATGCTGTAGACTGTAGGGGACACGATAGATCAGGGCTATTCAACTAGTGGCCCTGCGGTCAAATGTAGCCCTTCATAGATGTACTGTTGACACTTTCATCATTAAGAAAAATAAATAAATAAATATTCAGATGCATCAAGAATTGTGACTGTGTCCAGGTCTCCATTTGCCCACATACCTTCAGACAGAATAATAGGTACAGTAGAACTTCTGAGATATGAACGCGTCAAGAATGGAAGCTGTTCCCAACTCTGAAAGTAACATGAAATTACACCAATTTTACGAATTGGAATCATATACTTACATTACGGTAGCTTTATTTTGTTCAACAAATGTAATGCATTTTTAAATCGCGCATAGTAAATGTGCCATATGCATCATTTATAAAAACAAAAACAATCTGCCCCTCATGAAGAAGTAGTTGAGAACCCTGTAGACTACAAAATATAAACGCTATAGATTATAGTGGACTATATACACCATACTATAGGGGCCTATAGGCACCGTACAATGGGGGACTGTAGACATAGACACTAGATTATAGGGGACTCTCGACAGGATTCTACAGGGGACTATAGACACCAGAGGAATATAGGCAGCACCCTACTGGCTTCGCTTGCTTTCTTTCTTCATTCACAAGCCAGCCAAACTGGCCATCGAGCAAGCCTATCGGTTTTAGTGGTAACAAGGATCGCAGTCCATTCTGCAGAGGAGAGAACAAGCGCCGCTCATTCCCAAAGCGAACACTGACACCTGGTTCAGTGCTCATTCCCAGCCATAACATGCAGCTCTGTTCTCAGTTTCCCCCCCACTGTGTACGACGACGGTTGGGAAGGCAATCCTGATAGGTGAGGGCACATATGTGAGGAACGTTGTTTATTCATTTTCTTTCACCCGAGTGGATCTTGAAGCGTTGTGGCGGAATCAGGGTCTTTGGAACCTCCGCTCCTCCCTCTCGCCTCCGGACGGCGTGTCACTCACCCCAAGCCGCCCGATCACTTCTCCGTTTCGCAATCCCCCGCTCCGTTTTGCAAAGGTGCTGCCGTCTGAACACCCTGTTCCTTCACCCCTGCCTCCCCTTTTTCCAAAAACCATTACGGTAAACACGACAGAAGGGAATAAAAGCGTATTAAAAGGCCCGCTTAATTACTGTTTACGCACAACGCATCACACTTCAGGCTTTATACGGTGCCACGCTGCTTAATGGGAGCGGGGAATGGAGCCAAGGCAGTCGGAAGGGTCGCAGGTTTCGGCATGGAGGGCTGTACACCCCAACCCCCCCACCCCTTAGAGGGACCCACGACCGGTGACTGGCTCATAACACGGAATGCAAAAAACAACGGAAGGGGCGGGTGCATTCGAGGACGACGGTTCGGCTGCTTACAAGCCCTGTGGTGCGGGGAATAACAGGACGGTGGAGTCGCTCTGCAAGTTCACTCTGGGGGGGGTTTGTTTTATTTCATTGTTTTTGTGTTCTGTTTTGTTTGTTGGGTACAGATGCAGTAACACATTGACGTGCGTATGTACGTACGTACATACGCGTGGGTGGGTGCACCGCGCAGTATGGTGTCGTGTATCGTGATGGGTGTGCCGGTTATTGTGCCCACGTGAACAGACAGCCCTGTTTGTACTGGTAGGCGAGGGCTCCCGCCATCGTTTGAGATCTCCACCTGCAGATGATCATGGAGCCTGTCCGCCCATGCCACTGCACCCGGAATGTTCTCAGCCTCTCGTTAAAAATCTGAGTGTAAACACCGTCACCGTTTGCGTTCCTGTTATGTTTTAATTAAGGTACCTGTCCTTGATTTATCTAGGAAATATCCACTGTTTAAAAAAAAAAAAAAAAGTAAATGCAAGTAAATTATTTATTTATTTTTTAAATGGAGAGAGCTGCCTAAACGGTTCTGACTGTTTCACTCACTCTTAAAAGGTACCGAGTCCCTCTGTACTATTTTTAGCCTGGGAGAGGGGTATCTGGCCTTAATCACGGCTTTGGGAGATGGATATCTGGCCTTCAGTCATGACCCTGCGTCGGTCACACTGGAAAACCAGGGCCGCTCAGAGCAGCACGGACCATATTTAAGTATCAGAGTATCTGTACCCAGAGTATCAGACAAGAGGTCTAATGTGGACAGAAGTGCTGCTGTTTGTGTGGACCGTTTGTTCCGACCGTCTTATCAGAACTGAGTAAACGGCTTCGGCGGGTTTGAGCTTTTTTTGACCCTAACTCCTGCCTTTGCCTTCAGGATTCGCACATCCACTGTCATATATACTATATTCCTCAACTGGTATACCCCTTAACCGGCACTGCCTATTTTGTGCATTCACGCCTATTTGGACATAATAAACGGGATACTGGCCATCAAAATGGATCTTCTTTTGCGGCGTTTTGTATTGCAAAACCAAGTGATAAATCCAAATACATTTTACATTTACATTTTAAGCATTTAGCAGACGCTCTTATCCAGAGCGACTTACAAGATGTGCATAAATACATGGTAGGAACAATCATAGTTAGCGCACGAGATCAGTGCAGTAATACAGCAATAGACATCATTGCAGGCAGCCACGTACCATACCGGTAACACTGGGAAGGAAAAGGCTAGTAAAAATGAATTATTTATTATTTATTTATTATTTTTTTTGATGGAGTAAGGAGGGGTATATTGTGTTGAACACGTAGGCAGTGGTGATGGTAATTAGCTAGATGGACAGATTTCAGTGGTAGTGCAGTCTGAAAAGGTGGGTTTTGAGTTTCTTGCGGAAGATCGCAAGTGATTCCGCGGTCCTGACCGATTGCGGGAGGTCATTCCACCAGCAAGGGGTCAGGACAGAGAAGAGGCGAGACCACGAGGAGCGGTTGCCAAGCGCCCGGAGGGATGGGGCAGTTAGTTTGCCAGAGGAGGCAAAGCAGAGGGGTCTGGCTGGGGTGTAGGGAGTGATGAGTGACTGGCGGTATGGGGGAGCAGTACCTCTAGCCCAGGGGTGGCCAACCAGTCAGAGACTAAGAGCCAAATTTTTTACTGTGTTACCGCAAAGAGCCACATCACGGGGGGGGGGGGGTGCTACACGCGAAATAAAACTGGACACCAGTTCATTTATTTCGCGGACCGGGGGGTGGTAAGAGGAATAAAAAAAAATTGCGCCCCTCCTAATTTTAAACCCGGTGCATGAAACCAGTCCGTGGTGCAAAAAAGTTGGGGACTGCTGCCCTAACTGTGTTTTTTTTCGTCTTCTGAAATTTTGCGAACGTTTGACGAAAATACCGTATTGAATTCAAGCGAAGCGAACACGCACATTAAAAAAAACAAAAACACAAACTTCGATATGAACGTAAGAGCCGCATGAAACCAGGCAAAGAGCCGCATGCGGCTCGGGAGCCGCGGGTTGGCCACCCCTGCTCTAGCCGCTTGAAAAGCAAGCACCAGTGATTTGAATCTGATGCATGCTGCGATGGGGAGCCAGTGCAGAGAGGAGAGTAGAGGGGTGACGTGGGTGAATTTCGGCTGGTTGAACACCAGAAGAGCGCCGGCATTCTGGACTAGTTGCAGTGGCTTGATGGCACAGGCCGGTAGGCCTGCCAGCAAGGAATTGCAGTAGTCCAGACGTAAGATCACCAGGGCCTGGATCAGGAGTTGTGTGGCCTCTTGGGTGAGAAACAGTCGGATCCTCCGGATGTTGTGGAGGGAGAATCGGCAGGTCCGAGTGATCGCTGCAATGTGGCTCAAGAAGCACAGCTGGTTATCCAGGGTCACTCCAAGACTCCTGGCAGACAGGGACGGAGACACTATGGAGCCTTCCATGCTGATTGAAGCATCAATCATCGGGGAGCCCTTCGCTGGAAGGAAGAGCAGCTCTGTCTTCCCCAGGTTCAGCTTCAGGTGGTGGGTGGACATCCATGCGGAGATCCGTGCCAGGACCTGGGTCTCAGATAGAGAGAAGGAGAGAAAGAGTTGAGTGTCATCGGCATAACAGTGACAGGAAAAACCATGAGCAGAAATAACAGAACCAAGTAACTTGGTGTACAGGGAGAATGGGACGGGGCCTAGCACCGAGCCTTGCGGGACTCCGGTAGAGAGGGTGTGCAAAGAGGAGAGGGATCCTCTCCAGGCCACTTGGTATGACCGGTCAGCCAGGTAGGACTCGAACCATGTCAATGCAGATCCAGAAATTCCCATCTCGACGAGAGATGAGAGCAGGATCTGGTGGTCCACGGTGTCGAATGTGGAAATAAACTGACAGAAAATTATAAAGAGTTTTCAAAAACTCTGAACTCTGAACTCTGAAGTGCACTCCCTTCAATCACGTGCGTCTTCATTAGCATCCGGATGTGCACATAGCACATTCATGATCGTAAATGCAAACCAAAGGAAACCTTCTATCATTGTAAAGGATAACCCATTGGCTAGAACCATAGACACATTTCAGCATATATGGAAGGAAATAGTATCAGTAATGCCCCTGGATCATGCCACGTGATCATATTACTGGTGGTGCCAATACTTATTGCAGGATGATGGGCTGGGACTTCTTTTTTAGCAAAGGTTTACCATTGTGAGGATACAAAACTTTCCTATGTGAAACCTAGTCACATATCTCATAGACCTAGGAGAATTACATTTTTGCTGCTGTTGGTGATATGAAGCGTATGGAAAACATTGTTGAAAAGACGAGATTCCACCCAATCTGCATATAACACATGTCCATATTTTCGGTACATTTAACTGATATTTACGGAGAACGTGATATGTGATGTAGACGGCCTGGTGGCGGGCCGGTGACAGTTAAAGGTGGGTTAAATAATCTGTTCGGTAAGCCCAGAATAATAACTCACTGTTTCCCGTAATCCAAAGTGCAGCAGCACTCTACAAGTTATCCTCATTTTGAGGTAAAGTTTTGACTCGAGTTGATTCAGGCAGAACAAAGTGCCTTACCTGTACACACCTGGTGAGACCCAGAAAACTATTTTTTTTCAGCTGAATAGGTAGGAACTGGGGTTATACAAGGAAGCCATTATAAGTTATGCTGTTGTGTACGTGCGTTCCCTAAGGCCATACTCCCTATGACAACCTAAACACAAGATAATAGCTCTGTTTTTTTGGGGTCATACACCGTGCTAGAGGGAGGTATCGAACAGGAAGAGTCTGTCTGTTCAGCTTCCCGTAAATGCATTCCTGGAAATCGTGCGCTAGTCAATGGTCTCTATTCTCTTGACTGATGTTTTTCTGCTCAAGGGCGAGGTGAACAGAGAAGGGCTTTAATGGGCTGTGATTTCATCAATTGTTTTCAGAGAATCGGGCCTACGGTGATCACCATGGCCATAAATCCGTCACTTCTAATTACTGAGGTTTGCCCCCCCCCCACTCTAATTAGACAGCCAGACCAAACGAGGAGAGCTTTCATCAAGGTGCTGAAGTGAGACATTTTATTTCTGGGAAACAAAACAAAAAAATGCAAACAATGAAATACATCAACCTTAAAACGGGTTTAATAAATTCCGGCGCTTTGCGGTTAATACAGACAGAGCAAACCTGGCACTGAGGATGAGTCTATTTTATACATTCCTCTGTCTCTTCATCCTCATTTCTCTCATCTCTCTCTCTCTCTCTCTCTCTCTCTCTCTCTCTCTCTCTCTCTCTCTCTCTCTCTCTCTCTCTCTCTCCCCTTTTCTGTCACTCTTTCTGAAGTTGGGATTAACCGGCGTTAAAAAAGCCAGAGTTAGGACAGACGGTGTCGTATCTATGCGTTGGCGCTAAACTGGAACTAGGTAGCTCCGTTTGGTTACGTGTCGAGTGTGCTTCTGGTCTGGCGCCAACACATTGATGCATCACAACGTGTCCCTAACCCCGTTTCATTAACCCTGGGCGTGAGGAGGAGGCGGGCCATCTCCCTCTTTGAAGACCATGCGGATGAACGGCGTGCGGCGCAAGTGTCTGAGGAACATAGGAATTGGTTTGTGGGGACTAGCTGGGAGTCGTCCCTCCGTGTAATCATGAGCTGGCCCCCCGTGTTTTGGTTGGCAGGGAGGGCCGTGCTCTCGGCCGGGGCGCAAGCAGAGCAAAGGCCAAGCCGTAAGGCTGCAGTCCCGCGTCTCACCCTGCTCACATTCCGGAAAGCCAAAGAAACCGGCTGAGGGAGCGTGAACCATTCCTTATTTTGCAGTTTATAAATGGAACGCCCCATTGCCGAGCAATTCACTCTTGCAAAGAAGAGTAGATGCTAATGTTCGACTCGCGTTCAATTAAAGCAGTCAAGGACTCGATATTGTCAAGAAACGTGATTTTGCCGGACGTGACAATGCGCCGAATATCCACGTCTGACTGATTCTGCCTGTAAAGTGGGTTTGCAGCAGCCTCCAGTGCTTCCTTATGGCTCTTTGAGAGCAACATGTAAAATTTCGCAAACCAGGTTTTAAACCAGGCATGGAAACCTGAATTCCCTTGTTGTGTGGATGTTAACTGCCGCCCTCTCTTCGTTGGCAGGACTACCCTAAAAACAGACATCCAGGATGGAGCCGTGGGTCAGTGGCCTACCATGCAGGTGAGTCTCCGCCCCTTTATCCTATTATCAGGGCCTGACCCCTCCCCAAAAGAATTGGACTCCATCCCTTTCTTTTGTCAGCAGGATTTGATGTGGCACTTCTGTATTTAAACGTATATAAACAACTTATTACAACGTATTATTTCAAGGTACTTTGTAAGTCTTGTATAAACAACTTCTTACAACTTATTTCAAAACTGCTTTTCTGCCATACCAATAAGTCATGTATAAAATAAATAGATGCTTGGAAATTTGTTATTGTGCGATTAAAAATGTATCATTTATTTTAAGACTAAATGTGGCTTATTCTGCTAAAACACCAGGCTGTTGGATAATGGCAGCGCAGCTCAGCTAGTTCGACTGTGGAGTGAACAGCAACAGCCGGCAGCACTTAGTGGTGGACTTTGCAGCAATGAGACAGGCCTACGAGTACAATTGGGCAGTGCAAATTGCTAAAAGAAAATAATTGGGTTTAAAATAAAAAAAATAAAAAATAAAAAGTGAGTTTTGTACAAAGAATTGTTTATCATAGCGGTTTGGATTGTGCAACAACTGGCTGCTCAGTTTGCTGAAACAATGATCTAACTTTTCATATCTCTTCAGTGCTTGAATGTGCTGATTGATCAAATGGATCCACTGAGCTGATAGTGTGGCAGGTTTGTAGAAGACAACAAAATTGTACAAAATGAGATTATAAGGTCACATGGTTTGGCTGCCATTTTGGTTCTTGCCACACACTTCACAAACGTCCAAACCAAACAAATTAGGGAGCCAAAACTTGGCAGACACAAAGCACACCTTGTGGAAAAGATTAACGTGTTTTTGGCAAGATAATTGTCTGATTTTCTTTTTTTGTATTCCCTTATCAGACCGCCCACACTTTCAAAACTCTGCAGTGTTCTGCTTGGTACACTGATACAGTATTCAAAGCGTCTGTAATGATGCATCCATGTTGTCCCATTGAGATAAAATAATCTCTGTTACAAGGGAGACCAGGGGCCGTATGCATCAAGCCACTCAAAGTAAAAAAAAATGGTCTCAAGTGTAAGAATTGGTGACTTTTACTCCTACACTCAAATTTAAGAATAAAAGTGATTTATCATATTTCTCTGGACTTAAAAGTACTCTTAAACTGTCAGGTATTTAAGAAACCTCGAGAGCTCTCTTAACTCCGCTAGGAGTAGGCAACATGGCACAGTTGCCAAGGCTGAGACGTGCACGCACCTTCCAAGACAGGAAGAATGTTTTAGAAATGTTTGATGCACAGTTAATCAAACGTTATCGCTTAGATAAGCTTGTCAGGGAATCGTCTTTGTCACTGATCTTGTGCGGAATGTAATATCGCCAGCAACTTTGAGAAGTAGCGCAGTTCCAGCAGAGATGCAAGTTATTTTAACACTGCGCTTAAAGGTTTAGGCGCAGTACCTCGACCTGAATATAAAGTATAACTACATTAAAAGAATTGCAGCTCAATCGTCAAAATAATTTTAATAACTGTTGTTCATCAGCAATATTGCAATATGAAACAAATGTCTCATAAATAAGTAAATAAGACTACGAACCAGTGTCAGATGTTGCCTTGAAAGCTGAGATTTTCCTGACGCGCTTTGGATAGGATATTGTACCATTTTTTTTCGCTTTCCTCCGGGCTCCGAATGGCGGAGGCGAAGCTTGCATTTGTTTTCTGCAATCTACCTCCATGCCTCTTTTTTATGACGACTTGTCGTTGTGTTGTGTGGGGCTAAATTTTCCCTTAATTATTTCTACCTCCTACTACAGTCCAATTCGGTTTCCTTTTTAAATCCATTTTGCTTAGCCTAACATCAGGGTTGCCAACCATACATTTGTGCTTTTACTGACATGACTGACTAACTTGGACTATTTTTTTTACTGACATGCTATATTTTTTTTACTGACACCCATATTTCGGACTCAAAAAGTGTGGAAATGAAGAAAATTATGCTGCTGGCTTTTGTGGTCGTGCATTGTAATATTTGCACCATTTATCATTTCTTTAGTAAGTCAATACATTCAGGCACATTGACCTATCTATGCTCTCCATCAAACTTTAGTTGAAAATTTTTTTTAACTAGGAGGAAAGTTTGACGGCAGTCAGAAATTGAGCAACGAAGGAAGTATAGGGTGATCGAAAGGTCTCCACGCAGCAGTTATTTACTACCGCGGAGAGACTTTTCCATCACCCTGTAGTAGAAACGGAACATTTTTGTAGACACTTTTTTTACGGATTTACGGACAAGGTGAAATTAAGATATTTTTTACGGACTGTCTGTAAATGTATGGACGTTTGGCAACCCTGCCTAACATTAGCTAACAATGCATCCTTTATAATGAGCATCTTTAACTTTATTGTAAACTTGTGTTGACCATGAAAGAATACAGATTTTCCAAAAGCAGATTGGTTATTCCTCTTTGCAATTTTGGCGATTGATGACCTCATCTTAATCTTTTCATTTTGGCACCCGTGATTGTCGCAAAAACACACTTACGAGCTACTCTTCAGAATATTTGAAGACTTCCCTAAGATAAAGTGTGAGCTGCTTGATAACTATGTTTTACCGACCACTTTAAGCGAAGAGTGATTTCACTCCAAAATAAGCTCTTAGGAGCTGTCGTAAGTGTAACTCTTAAGATATTTGATGCATATGTAAGATGCCAGCAGGTTTAACAAGGAGGCAAAAGTTAAATAATGGCTGACAAAAAAAGTGCAAGAATTACATGACAATACATCACAAATGATTAATAACAATATACAATAAGCATATATATGCCTACTCTGGTTTGATGGCTATGAACTGAATTAGACTCAAAATAAGTTCTTATATTGTGTGCTTCATAATAATAATAATAATAATCTATATATATATTTTTGGTGTATAGCGCTTTTAGTCTTACAGTGAAGATCTCATAGGGCTTTACATGGGCAATGTAGTAAATTAAAATTAAAATACAACTCATACAAGTTTAAAAAGTGCTATATATACGCACAGAAAGGCAGTGCTTTTAAAATAAGATAGAGCAGCATTAGGCAAGGGCCAGAGGGTCACTCGTGAATGAAATAAACATGCAGCATACAGAGGCTTACAGAGGTACAGAGGCTTTAGAGGAAAAAACACCCCCCAAAAAACCCAATAAATAAGGTGCAGGGCTGCTTAAATTGGGTCTAATGGGACACAATTGGGTTCTTGTTCTCTGAGACGTGGCCCGTTCACAGTCCGGTTCCACCAGGGTGCGCTAGAGTGCACATCAGGCATACGTACACGTTGCACGTTCCCTCATTCAGCATTGCTGTGGGTCTGAAATCGGAAAATAGGGACTTGTTAACATCGGGTGGTATTTTTAGAACGTCACAGAAGGCAGGTTTTGTGCCAGCGTATCGTTGCGATCAGCGGGTTTGTTTTCCTAGTGCTGTCACCCCCCCCCCACGACTGCATGGTTCGGTATGGCTCCCCGTATCGGGGGTGGATCGTGCATGCTCTGTTGGAACGGTCTCCCTGACATGACGAAAAACAGTGATGGAGTGCAATAGACAGGGCCCATTAACTCCTGTCCTTCTGCAGATAGCAGCCCATTTGGACTCATTTGAATATAGCTGTACTGTAGTGTGACTGACCTCCACATGTTTTTATTTGTTAGGGGGCCAATTACCATAATTCTGTTTTTAATGTGCATTTTAAGGCTTTTGACCCTGGCGTTTATGTAACAAATGAACTTCTTGCAATTTTCCAGGCGTGCATTGTACCTACTTTCTTAATTTCGATTCGTTTTGATTCGGTGACAGCACCTCGACTTGAGGTTGGCCGAGCGAAACCTTTTCGTGCTATTGTTTTTCCACCACTTTGGCTGTAACGGTGAGATGGTCCGTCAAAAACTCACACAACGTGGCAGGGCGTGCAGAATGGGCTGTGAGAGAAGTCCACATGCCACATGCATGGCATTGAACTGACCTCTGGGTGGTGCTATAACATTTGTTTTATGTTCAATCTCTGAACGTTACAAACAAACAAGCCTACCTCAAACTGTAGAGGCCCAAAACTTGGTACACACACACAGTATGTGTCTTTATTTTAGTCTTTTTATTCACAAACACAGTTTGGCGAGCCCAAATTTAAGATGCCAAACTCGTGTTTGTGAACAAGAAAAACATGCTCTTGCATGCATTTCTGAGTCAAAGTTGAGAAAAAAAATGCATTGATTGAAGCCATGCCCATGTGCCTCAGTTGGATACATCAGTTGGGAGCCCCCGGTGTTTATTTAAATATTTTTGAATAAAAACTATTTCCTTTCCTTCCCCTTTATTACACTGGGGTGTGCGTGTGACCTGGGCTGTGGCCCTCTGTTTCACAGCTTGGGGAGGGGGGGGGGGGTTGGGACGTCCAACACATGCTTGTATTACGATAACAGCCCTTATCAGCACAACTCTGTGGGTGGGCATATTCCAGAGAAATGTTTATGCCATCACTGAGCTCATTTTTAATGATTTATTTTATTTAGTCTATATTTAACTAGCCAAGTGTCATCAAGATCAAATGATCTTGCTGGAGAAACTGGCAGTGATGTAGCAGCGCATACGAAATGTCATGACAAAACAATCAAAATGAAAAGACCGATAATATTACAATAGGACTTTCATAGCTTGGATTTTTACGTACCATCCAATTTACATTTAACATTTAACATTTTATGCATTTAGCAGACGCTCTTATCCAGAGTGACTTACACAGTTTACCTTTCTTTACGTACAATCCATTTATACAGCTGGAATTTTTACTGAAGCAATTCAGGTTAAGTACCTTGCTCAAGGGTACAACAGCAGTGTCCCACCCGGGGATTGAACCTGAAACCTTAGCGTTACAAGCCCAGCTCCCTAACCATTACACTACACTGCCATTATACAGTTGGATATCTGCTGAAGTGATTCAGGTTAAGCACCTCTTTCGTGGGTACAATGGCAGTGCCCCACCTGGGATTTGAACCGGCAGTTCAAGAGTTGAGTTACAAGAGCAGCTCCCTAACCGTACTCTGCTGAACGCCCAGCTGACTTGTGACATGGAAAGGGCGGCAGTGTGGTAGAGTGGTTAGGGAGCTGGGCTTGTAACGCTAAGGTTGCAGGTTCAATCCCCAGGTGGGACACTGCTGTTGTACCCTTGAGCAAGGTACTTAACCTGAATTGCTTCAGTAAAATATCCAGCTGTATAAATGGATTGTAAAGAAATGTAAACTGTAAGTCGCTCTGGATAAGAGCGTCTGCTAAATGCCTGTAATGTAATGTAATGTAATGGAAAGCCTCAGAGAGCAGAGGTCATTATTATGCACGTTTGATCATCTACTTCTTGTGATGCCAAGTCGGTGCCGATGCATTGCGATCGTCACAAACTCCTCTTCCATGGAACCGGTTGCCCATGGAATTGCAGAGGCCAAGGCTGGCTCCGTGGGTCGATGCCGTGAATGCAGAGGGCACCCCAGGGTAGGGTTCGGGAGAGGCGTCGACGTAAGGGGTCATTGAAAGGTCACTGTGGCCTGCTGTTCGTGGGGGGGGGGGAAACATTTTAGGTTCGCTTATAGTTGTCAATTAACAGTGTTTGTTTAATTGCAGCTTAATTTGACCCCAAAAAGGCGCTTTAACATTTTACAATGTATCTTTTGGGTAAAGGTGCTCGCCATTGGTGCAGGCTAGGCCCTATGGCTTGGACGTCACATGTTCGACCCTGGGCTATGTCATAGCTAATGTCCCCAGTGAACTGGCAGTGTGGTATAATGGTTAGGGAACTGGGTTTGTAACGTTAAGGTTGCAGGTTCAATCCCCAGGTGGGACACAATATCCAGCTGTATAAATGGATTGTATGTAAAGAAATGTAAACTGTGTAAGTCGCTCTGGATAAGAGCGTCTGCTAAATGCCTAAAATGTCAAATGTAATGTAAATGTCTTTAAAACTCTATGGTTGTTTGACCCCTTTTCTTCCTAAAGCCTCTTAAACTCTTCCTGATGCCTTCTCTTGGTTCCTGTTAAAGTGGCTCGCTCCCCCCTCCTCTCTCTCTCTCTCTCGCTCTCTCTCTCTCACAGACGATGGGAAGATCTTCCATGGCAGTGGGGTGGGGGACCCCTTTGGCCCCCGCTGTTTCGAGGGGGACATCATGGGCTGTGGAATCATGTTCCCTCGGGACTACATCCTGGACAGCGAGGGTGAATAAGGAATTCTGAGGGACACATTTAATTGTGACGCCACCTTGGCATACCTACAGTGGTTCCCATGAACTGTTTATAGAGGACCAGTTTGCTCCTGTCATTTTCTGCTCTTCGCTATTGATCTAGGACCAGCTCCCCCAACCCAAATCCCTAAGACATTTACCAGAATACTGACCCAGGGTCAGTTTTTTGGTGCAGTTCTATATTTGCTCCCAGCTGAAATCTACTGTTCCCACTAAAAGGATGTAACAAATCAATCCTATGATCTTGCTGTCCGAAGCTATGATGTATTTCTTGGCAGTGCATGGCTATAGCTCTGTACAGAAATTAAATTGATGCTGAGGATTATGCAGTAGGGTTTTATGGGAAATGCTGTCTGTTTGGGGAAGGTGAAATCCACGCTACTTTTCTTATGGAGTCGAACAGCCTCTACATAATGCTTCTGACCTGTCAGACACACAGCAGCAGAACCAACATTGCCTTGTTAACAGAAAGTGAGTACAGTGTCATGTGGAGAAGCATTTAGTGAACACTCCTCTACCTGTGCTTTCCTCCTGTGTGCGTGTGCGCATGCGTGTGTGTGCTTGCCTGTGTGTCCGTGCCTGTGCGTGCGTGTACGTGTTGTGTGCTTCAGATGACAGCGATGATGGGGACTACTTTGAGGTGCGGCCCAAACAGAGGCGGGTTCAGAATGTACTGTACCAGAATGATGAAGAGGAGGAAGATGATGGAGAGGAGATGGAGCAGGAGCATGAAGGCAGGAAGGTCATGGTGAGCAACAAGCAAACACACACACACACGCTAAGCTTACCCACACACTCTAAACACACCAAGCACACGCACGCACACTAGACACACACACACACACACACACACACACACACTCACACTCCCACTCTGAGCGCTCGCACACACATACTGCGCACTAAACACACATATTCACACTCTAAACACACACACACACACACACACACACACACACACACACACACACACAACCACTCTAGACAGGGCTCCCTGCAGTTGGGTTGTAGGGACCTGATAGAGAGTGAACACTGACACACAGCCCTCTATTTGAGCCTTACAGTCAGGCAAGAGACGTGCAGCTTCCTGAGAGCTGAATTCCTCAGCAGCCGCTCTGCCCCAGAGTCAGGGCAGCAGATACACTGGGCCTCTTTGTTTCCTTCCAACACAAGAGGAGAGTGCAGGGTCCCAGAGGCTACTTTACCAAGGGCAATAGTGCCACAGATTCAATAGACTAACCAGATGCTCAACTCTGTATTCTTGACATCGAAAGTTCTGTCTCCCTACCGTTGAAGTGCTCCATTGATGATACATTCTATGACCTATGAACGTTCCAAGGGCCAAGGACAATGGCGGTGGATGTTCTGTCCCGTGGGCATGCCTCCTCATTAATATGTAATGTAATGTAAGCTGTCATGTCTCACCAGAAAGTCCTGCAGTCAGGAAGTAGAGAGGACGCAGGGACACTGCTGACTATCTGCTGGGTCTATAGGGTCAGGTGTTCATTCCACCAGTGGTCCTCTAAACAGAGTAACAATATATTCACACTAGCAGCTTGCCAGCCACAGTCATCGATATTCATTGGTTTAATATGGCAGCTTAATTTGTTTTAGCTAATACAGCTAGCTGGCTCGACAGCTATTTTCGCTATTATTTTATTTTTTTAGTATTTCATGTTACATTCATAATTGTATGCAAAGCCGTTGTCTACAATTTCCACACGTTAAAGAGCAGGATTTTAAATATAACGTTATAAAAATGAAAATGATTGTTGAATAAGACACTTGATACAAGGAAATGTGAAAGAACACATGCTACAGTATGTAATTGGTTGTAGGCCAATTTTCTGAAAAAATAAAGTACTTCAGCTGTTAATGGCATGGATGTTGAATAACAAATAAATCCAAAAATGTATTGTCTATTTGTTGACCTGATATTTACTGTGACCAAATAGGTCCATTTATGGTATCTTAACGGCCAGTGCACTTGAAATGCAAAAAATTGTCCTCAAAAATAAATTATGTGGGGGGGGAATATATTGGAAAAATATTAATGAATTTCCTACCCTGATACACACGATACACACATGTATTTACTTCCCTGATGCATAAGGAAACTAAAACTTTATGCCTCATTGGAGCCGACAAGACTTTTTGACAAAGAAAAAGCACAAAGTCAGAGCAACACGAAGGTCCAGCAATAGGAGTTTATTACAAAATCACTTGAAAGTCTCCATGGAATAATTTGTGGTTTTGAAGGGACAGGGTGGACATATTGTCTATAAATTTTTTTGCAATGTTTTAGTTTCCTCATGCATCAAGTCGAAAAATGGAAGAACGTCTAAAACATTGGCACAGCAGTGCGTATGTGTACATGTACATGAGTCAGACATGGGTTTAAGAGAACTGTACTCTTCCTCGCGGCAGCGGGGCACAGTGCTGACTCTGTCGCCCCCTTGTGTTTGCACAGGTGTTCTTCACCCGCAACAGGAAGATCATTGGCAAGCGGGAGGCCCTGGTCCCCACCGGGGGGTTCTACCCAAGCATCGGGATGCTGAGCAGCGGGGAGAAGGTCAAGGTGGACCTTCACCCCCTGAGTGGCTGAGAGCGGGGGGCGGGGGGCGGGACAGAGGGCAGAGAGCCAAGAGACTGGGGCTGACCTTGCACGCCTCTCCCGCCCGCCCCAGCCCCTGACCGTCCCTCACAGCGCCTCGATACCTCAAACAGCGCTCCACTCGTCTGAAACGATCTAAATCCTGCGTTACTTTACGTTTCCTTTCAGGGCTGTGACGGAAAGCGAATTCTATCCTCTCTCCTAATTTTGCTGTTAGGCTGGCTGTCTCTGGGAAAGCATGGCAAATCTGTTCATTGGTGCGACAAAAGTTTGAAAGCTCAATCGACGGACCTGATGTGGAGAAAGGATTGAAACCTGGCTGGCCGTACCTTTCCCGGGCGCCTGGGGGTGATGTTCCTCTACAACGGTTAAAGACAATATACTTTTTGTGCCACGGCTTTGTGGCCACCGACCTGTTGGTGGCACTCTGTGAAACTTGTTCGCAAATCAGTAAATCCACGAATGACAAAAAAAAAAAAAAATGTTTTTTTTAATGATGTTACTTGAATATACGTGTAACCCGAAATATCACTGTGGTGCAAAGCATGTAGTTCCACAGGCATGTTCTAACCGTCGCGCTGATTGTGCGCCGTAGGCTATCGATTGAATGAGAATCATTACTACGCGAGGGCTCGGCGGGTGTCTCGCGTGACGTCGCGTCGCCAGCGCTCGCACGCACTTTCTGTTCTTCCGTGTCAAAAACTCGTTCCTCGTGCGTCTTGTGAGTTTTTTCCGGGCAGGCGAGAACCGTAAATTTGGGAAATGTGGGCGTGCAACACATACAGAGACCACGAAAGGGCAGGAGTCTGGCTCCGTTGAGCCTTTCTGCCATCCAGGAGCAGAGCTTCTTGTTCTCCGTGGCGCTTTGGCCAGAAAACACTTCACCGAAGCTGACCTCTGATCTTTCGATGCAGCAAAAGGAAGCGTCCGGTGTCTCTGGAGAAGTTGGCAGGAGCCATGTGCCTGGAGGAGACCGGACCGTATATCACGATGTACCTTTTTTTTTTTTTTTTTTTTAACGGGCATAACGATTATTGCAAATGGTTAGTTAGTGCACGATTCACTTGAAGTGTAAGGATTGGCTTGCTTTTATTACAAAGATGAATGGTGGCCCCGTCATTCGATGGCTGGTTGACGTTATCTAATCCGGCGTCATCCGGCGTGTACAAAGACCACAAGCTAGCAGCAGGAGCTGCATATATTCTCTGCTTATTAGTATATTTATGAACACGCCACACTTTTTCCTATTCAAAATGAGCTTTAATTTTAGATTGCGTTCGTATGGAATCTAAATGTAAATTTTACTGTGATTCTGTGATCCTAGCACGGCTTAGTCTTAGGGGTACAGAGATGGGTTATGGAGCCCCCTACAGGGATTCCTTGGAAATTGCTCCTTACGAAAACGCCAATAAGTTCACTTTTGCCAATCTGTGCTGCGAGCTTCAGAAGAGGGCACTGAAAGTGTTGAAGCTGGTGCTTCTCAGCAGGTGAACCGTCAGCAGAGTCTTATTCTAACCTCCCACCTCACCACTTTGTCCATAATAATAATCATCATCGTGAGGAATGATAAGAACAGTAGTCACGATATTAAAAACGCACGAAGGATCAGAGAAGTCAGGAATCTCTGGTTTACGTAATTTAGTTCCCCCGGATGTTTGTTTGTCACACTTCCTCTGACATTGATGATCTTCACCAAGGGGCTGTGATGTAAGACCGTAGTCAGGCCGTATGCCATCGCCACGAGCACTTTACAGACGTGTGACCTGGCAGCCGCCGTGCGCCTCCCTTCTCCAGGTCATCTTAACCTAAATCTGTCCAAACAAACGGGTTGACCGTGTACAGCTTTTTACTTTTAACATTAAAACATTTTTTTGTATACCTTCGGTTGATTTAAATATTTGAAAGTTAATTTTGGTTACGTGCGCTTCCTGTTTTGCGTTTGGCAGTACTTCTCGCCGTGTGGCAATTTCTGTGTTCCATTTGTGCTCGGTTACGTTCTTTATTTAGAAACGGAGCCTGCTTTTGCGTCGACTGTTCGGAGTGTGCGGATGAGACCTCGGGTCTTAAGACGGGGGGGAAGAATGTCCCTCCGTTCTTGGAGGGACGGACCCCTCCCCACTTCGTAAACGGCGATTGCGTGGTCTGAAGTGCGAGACGGCGGTAATCCAGAGACCCTGTTGCTCCTCCGTTGGCTGCTCCGAGGCCTGCCACACGTTTCTCCGCTGTGCAAATGCCACAGAACGACTCTCCCATTAATGTGGAGCAGGATTCTTCCATGGTATATTAAGCAGTCCTTTAATTTCGCAGAACAGATCAGTCATATTTGACATGTGACTAGTGTCTACATTAGATGATGGATACTCAGCAATATACGTGATCCAATTTTGTGCCTGTACGGCGAACACATTGGTGCCTTGAGTACCGCATTACACCGAATAGTTGCCACCACATGTATTTCGAAGCCCTCCTTGCCTGTATGACATCTATTCGAGGGCGGCAATTATTCGAGGTGATACGGTAGCTTTCAGCGAGTAACTTGGCTCCATGTAACTCTTTCTTCCAAGTGCAGTCTCCTCTGAGTAGCCAAGCAGACCCCGTGTGACGCATCTAGGCCAATCATCGGCGTGCGCGCATTTATGCACGAAGATGAGCAACATGCCCCACGTAAGAATGACAACTGGCCCGTGGACGTTGGCATCATCTGTTTGTCGAGTCTTAAAATTAAATGCAGGCATCGGGGAAGGGGGAGGCAGGGTCAGGCTGAGGTGGGTGGAGCTTGAGGCATGACATCATGATGCTTGAGCAGGACCCACCCTCTGCTCACAGTAGCCAATAGCATGGTGTCTGTCCACAGCCTGCTGATCAGGGTCTCTGCCCCCTCTCAGGCAGCTTGCACTGCTGTTAAAGTGTACATACAGAGATGTTTATATGACTAAATAAAGATGGCTATTTCCATAGTGTTTGACCTGCGTGTCCTCATTTCCCAGTCCCAACCTCCCAATGGTGTGGAAAGTGTATTGCACCCAAACAGACCACAGCACACATCCGTTTGAAGAAGGCCAAACCTTAATACTGATGTTGTGAGAAAGGCAATATGAACCAAATCCATTCCAGTAAAGTACAGTACATACACACAAAGGTGTGTATTTTCATCTTTATTTAATAGATGTAGAAACACCACCAATTATTTACCCATTACACAATCGTTGAGAAAGTGTCAAATGTTTACAAATCAGCCTTGGCCTGGCAGCATGAGTTTAAGATGCCAGAACGGCATTTTAGATCTTAAAACAATGTGCAAATACAGCCTAGTATATGGGAAAGTTTTATAAATAACGGTGCATTAAGGATAGCGATTCACTTGTTTGAAGTCTTTTTTCACATGTCCAGCTCTTATGGCTCCTGTAAGTTGATCAGATCACAGTGGATTTGTGGTTTGTGCTGTACAGGTGCCTTATCAGAAAAGAAAAGAGAATTGTGCATTTTTCACTCTGTTAGCCTGCCCAGTCTCATACACACGCATACACTGATACACCAAAAAAGGAATGAATTGAATTGCAGGAGCATCGATCACTTTAGATCGAGTTTAGTTTTGTGGTAATAAAGCACATTCGGATCTTCGAAAGGACCTGAGATTCGGTAAATATCTGATCAATTTTGCTCTACTTTTCTAAATTCTTGGTACTTGTGGTCTGTTCATCTCAAACCATCACATCAAGTTGATTTTACACAGCAGAAGATAAGGCCACCGATTTATTTCTTTTACAAAAAAAAACAATTTTTTATTAAAATGCATAGTTTCAAGTTCAGAGCCCTGTGTCATGAGACAGTGTCCCCACTGTGTCAAAGCCATAATGCAAAACTACCCATTTCAGATTTAAAAGTCACACAAATACCTCAGCATTTACAGGATAAAACATACAAAAGAAAACGTTAAGAAAAACAAAACAAAAAAAACTTGAAATCTGGCAAATGTGGAAAAAGTCCCAAATGCATGAAGAGTGGTTTCCTAACATTCAGGATTCTGGGGAAAAAGGTTTTCACTGGAGTGTGGTTATGACCCCCCCAGGCCTCGAGGAGGGGAGGGGAGGGGGTCGTTTTTCGACGAGTACAGGAAGAAAACGCAAGCACAAGAATGATTGCACCAGAACAGAAAAAGAGGTGAAATTTTTAGAGAACTTTTAAGAGAACTGCCGCATTCAACTGGCATTCTTTTGGAATGTATCCATTTTTTAAAAATTTGGTGACGATCCAGGCATGGTAAAGGTGCCGTTTCATCCCTCTTGATCGTCCTCATCCAGCTCGTCCTCCTCTTCGTAGTAGCGGTTCTTCTTGATCAGCTCCTCCACGGACATCTCCCCGCCCACGTCCTCGGCCTCCTCCCCGTCCCAGAAGCCCACATCCTGGGACGTCCTGTTGTGCTTGCTCTCCCGCGGCGGGGAGGGGGACGCCGGGACCTCGGGGCAGATGTCCTCATGCTTTGGGGACGGTCCTTGTTCCCGCTCCTCTTCGGTCTGCTCCTCCCCTTCCTGTTCCTCCTCTCTTTCTTCCGCTTGATCTCCTGCCACCTCCGGCGTGGTGGATACGCTTTCCTCCTCCTGCACATTACTGCGCCCCTCATCCCCGTTTACGGCGATGTCCCCTAACGTGGTCGCCGCCGCCTCCTCCTCCTCCTCTGACTTCTTCTCCGGCTCCTTGGCACAGGGCATTGGGGTTGGGCGGGTCTCCTCCAGAGAGGCCCTCCTCTCCATCAGCCTGATTGGGCGGCGCGGCTCCCTGGCAGCAGAGCTGTGGGAGGGGCAGACGGCGATGGAGAAAGGCCGGCTCCGCTCCTTCAGGGAGGTGCTCCTGCGGAGATTCTTGAGCTCGGAGCGCTCTGAGCTCTGGGCAGAGGGGGCCGTGGCCTCGCCCTCGGGCGGCCACTTGGCCCGGAAGGGCCTTGGGGGGCCCCCTTCCGCAGTGGGGCTGGGGGCCCCAGGGCTCCGCTCTGCATCACCGGGGGGGGGCCAGGCGATCCTCAGCCTCAGCCGCCGACCCTCAGCCGGCTTCTCCACGGCGACCGAGCTCTGTGCCCGCGTCTCCAGGCCGGCCGCCAGGACGTTGACCTTGGCGATGGGCGCGTCCTCCACCAGGGAGCTCTGTGGCTTGGCTTCGGTAGGCGTGGCGGCGGCAGCAGAGGGCTCTGCCGCCCTCTCCTCCTCCCCCTCCGCACGGTGTCCCTCCCACAGCTCCTTGTGTGGCCGATGGCCGAAGCCCTCGTCGTAGTTGCCCTTGGCCTTGAACAGCTGGCTGAAGTGTGGCTTGCAGTACACATTGCCGTGCAGAGAAGCGTAATTTCCCAGACTGGCCAGCAGAGGGAAACAAAGAACAAAAAGCATGTCAGAATGCAAGAATGTTGATGGGTCGCCATTTTCCCTACTGCCAAGAGCAGTGGTCCTCAACCCTGGTCCTGAAAAGAGATACGGTCTGGTACTCAAGACCAAGGCCCTTCATTGATCAATAAGGTGAACACAAAAACCAGCAGACCCTGTCACTCTGCAGGTGCCTCAGTTATCCAACTTGGCTTGAACTTGAGCATAAGATCATATCCATAATGCCATGTACGCATTAAACATATGGTACACACAGTTGATAAACAAGACCCCAGGATCATGTCCTTGACTCCAAGTGAACCATAACCACTGGATAAACCTCTGCCTCATGTTTCAACACCTATCCCCCCCATTAACTCTCATCCAAAAACACACAAAACTCAAAACATTTGTTCCCTTTGTAGTTTAAGGTAAATACCAGTACCGTCCTTCTCTCCCAACCCCCCCCCCCATTGGGATGTCTCATCAGCTGTGTGCACTGTAAATGTCTCAAAAAGTCAAACTAATAAAGTTGGTTCAAACCCCCATGCGACTAATAATGTTGTATTGATACATTTATGAAAACGTTGATTTTGTTTTGTTGGGACAGAGTACAGTAGTATGTTTTTGCATGGCACTGACGATACAGTTAGACGAAATGACAAAGTAAACTCCCCAGCCAACGGTGCGTAGTTTATAGGGTGCGTAGGTTCTGTGGCGCTTCACTGTGCAGCGTAGACATGAAGCACATTGTTTACAGGTCTCACCTCAGCTTGGTGTTGCAGTGGGAGCAGCGGAAGCAGGTGTTGTGGAAGATCTGCTCATTGGCCACCAGGCGCTCCAGGGGGTAGACAGTCTTCAGACACGCCACACAGGTCTCCCGCACGGGCAGGCCAAACTTCTAAACACATAAACACATAAACAAACAAACAAACAAACAAACAAACACACACAGTCTTGACAAGGTCTCACTTGCAAGAAAGGTTTGAAATCTGGGTCGATTGCAGTGAACATGGCAGGAGTTTAAACCACAGGACCATGGAACTGCATTAGAACTGGAACAGCTGCCCCTGATCTGATAGAGATAAGTGATCAAGGTTTATACTCCTGCCAAGTACACCTGCAAGTACGACTTCCTAATAAAATGACACCACATACAAAAATGGGCATGCACAGAAATGCGCATGTGGGCGCGCACACACACAAGAAACGGTGTGGCAGCTGCAAAACAGTAAAAAAAAAAAAACTACAATTTTTAAGTAACTTAATACACAATACAAAATTGTCAAGCAAATTATTCTGGGAAGTAGGCCAAGAAACTGCTACTGTCCATGTGAGGCACATCAGTAGGCCTGGCTGGAGTACTCACTCTCACGGCCTTGGGCTGGGCGCTGTCCTTTGGGGCCGAGGGCACAACAGTGGTAGTGGTGGGGGCTGGCATTTCCACACCACTCCCTGAGAGAAGAGACAGATCCGTCACGATGGTAACAGGTGCTTTTTATAGGGTTTTTTTAACCTTGTTGTAATGTGCATATGCATGTGTCCCTCCTACTATTAAGTAGTTAATGGGAGAGTTTACCAATGGCAGCCATGGTTATAGCTAGCTAGCTAGATACTCATTAGACCGTACCTCTTCGATGAAGTCTGGATAGGACCATGACGTTACTCGCCTTGTAAGGTCAGTTAATGTAGTGTGTATGGGATCTGCATGGGATCTCCTAGCCATGAGCGTTATCCTCATTATCCATTATCCTCACTCATTAGGCTCATAGCCTTGCGGTACTATGAGCCAGACCAAGCCAACAACTGATGTGAGGGAAGTCCACCCCAACTTCCAGCTTTGTTAATAAACAAATTGTCAGTTACAGCTTCATGACCTCCTGTATGTGGGGCTCCAATTGAAGGCAGCAATTCAAGCCAACTCAATCACTGACCTACACTGTACACTGGCTAGAACTAATCAGATTTTTAGAAAAAACTATCTCACATACTGTAGCTTTCCTTTCCAGACAAGAGAGTGTGTCTGGGGAAGAGACTGCTACCATAGGGCTGCATGTCAGTGAGATTAGCACGCTTACAAAGTTGAACAAACGTTTAAAACCCTCAATGACTGCTTCCTTTTTCTTATTTCCCCTTTACTCATAATGTAAAAAAAAAGATAAGAGCATTTTACGTGTACGGTTTCTTTATTTAATTTTTTTTCTTTATTATTTTTGACGTTTTTCCCCATTTCTTTCCCCCACCTTTTCGGTATCCAATTCCCTCTCTCTTTTTTCGTGCCAATTATCCCTCCCTCGTATGAGAACTTGCTTCCGTAGTCCGGCCAGTAGCGAGCGCCGCACTGCCTCCTTCGAACCAGTGCCCGCCTAGGCCGAAGCCTGTCACTGACGCACGACCACTCATATGCAGCTAGTCTTTCCTTCTGATTTTGAGCCCTCCCGCCAGGGGTGGACAGCCAATTGTCGCCCCCCTAGTGGCAATCCTGGCCAGAGCCGAAACTGGCGCAACTGGTGGAATCAAACCCTGATCGCCGTGGCTAGTGTCAAACACTCTTACCACTAGACCACAAGGGAGGCCCCTACGTCAACAGTTTCTTAGCCATAACCCGTCTCTCCCTTTGCATTACAGGTTTTGCAGCATGAATTTTGACAATGGCAATGGCTGAACTGTAGCTTCATTGCTCTATAGCTCTAGCGATGATTCTCTAGCTACTCTCATGCACTTCTGTAAGTAACTGGGGTTAAAAGGGTCTGCCAAATGACTAATTGTCAATTTTAGACTGTTCAATTTGAGACTGTTCTACAGCAGAGGGTCTTCAGTGCACATGACATCACTAGGATGCAGAACAAAGCAAGGAGGCCACCCTCCAGTGCAGGGGTTACCATATTCTGAGGTCCTAAAAACCTGGGGGCCATCCTGCACCAGGATCCCTTACAGGAAACAAGGGCCCCTCCATCTCTGTGTGGCCTTGGGGAGTTTCAAGCTCTGGACTGACACCCCCTTTCTGCTAGCTGCCCTTTTGCTTATTACAATCAAAAAATGCATTATTTCATCCCAAAATAGCGACCCCCTTCTGGGCAATTTGGAGCAAGGTGTCCTGAACCCAGAAATGGGTGAAGAGATCACATGCCATCAATGAGCTCAAACGTTAAGGAATGTTCATATATTTTAAAGTCACCGATTCTGAGAAACAGTGGGTTTACCATTGAAACTCATAGACCCCAGTAAGTAAAACTACTGCCCCATTGTCAAATAGTCAGCTTGTTCATGCAACAGAAAAAGTGGCTACGAAGTGTCAACACCTCAATCACTGTCAATACCTTTGATTGTTATATTGTGATACTGACATGCTGGGAATAACTCCCTGATCTGAACCAATGACAGTTCTCTGCCCTGGAGAGCAAAGACTTTTGATTGGATCATGAGTCATTGATTGACAGCCCAGGTTAGCTTCACCCATTATGAGCCTCACTCACAGATGTCCTATACACAGATGAGTAGTATGAGTAGTACCATCCTCTGTACATCCTTATTCTAGGACAGTGGTCTCAAACTCTGCACCATGGAGGGCCATGTGTATGCATGTGTATTTTTACTACAGCCTCCACTCTTGATTAGACAATTACTTTCATTATGTGCCAAATTAGCCTGCTGGCTTGCACATAATGCATATGAAGTGAAATGAGTTACTTTTGTTATCCAAATGCCAATTGATGCCTATATTCTGTGCTTTAACTTGAAAAATTCACAAACATGGTACATGCATATGGGTGAATGAGTAGTTGAACCAATTAAGGCAGCAGTGATCGGTTGGAATGAAAACCTACATACACTCGGCCCTCTATTGTACACAGTTTGAGAACTGTTATAGGAGGTTCTAGTGCGGTCTACATTGCTACAGTTCTACTGTTGTCTTCAACCATGCCCCCTTCATGAATATTCATGAGCCAGAAAACTCTTCATACCACAAACAATGGCCAAGACAGAACTTACCAAACCATCTGGTTAGTTAGTATATAGGCAATTTGTGCCTCACCGTCCCCATCACAAATGAGAATAATTTGAGCCTTTAATGTTTGAATGTGGTGAATTTCCTGACTCACCATTGCTGTCTGTGGTGGAGGCCTTCCTACTGCTGGATCCAGAGGCAGCATTCTGGGAGTAGAGGGCAAAGGGTTAAGGCCTGTTTCCACTGGGCACAATAACTATAATGAGAACGATATGCTACAAATGGTTTGCTTGCATCCATCGCAGAAAAGGTTTTGTAGTTGCAAAAACGTGTCAATCAACACGCGCAAACCTCTAGCGGGTAGAGGCAGTGTACAGCAGTGATTGGTCAAATGTTTTATCATTGGAGATGTTCTAAAAATTGCTCTGAGAGTGCTCCAAAAGATATCGTTATACACTACCGGTCAAATGTTTTAGACACCTCCATTTTTCCAGTTTTTATTGAAATTTACGCAGTTTAATGTTTCAATGTACTCTGAAATTAAAGCATAGAACAAATAAACAATTCCAATAAATCATGGAATCGTTTTGTTTAACAAAATGTTATCCAATACTTTGACAAAGTAGCCACCTTTTGCAGATATAACAGCCGAACACACTCGTGGCATTCTTTCTACAATGGAAATCAAATATTGTTCGGAAAGTTCTTCCCAACACCGTTGCAGAAGTTCCCACAAATGTGTTGCACTTGTAGGTTGCTTTGCTTTAACCCTTCTGCCCAGTTCATCCCAAACCAGCTCGATGGGGTTTAAGTCTGGAGACTGTGCTGGCCATTCATTGATTTAAAGCTTACCGTCTTGTTCTTTTCTTCTACGGTAGTTCTGACATAGCCCGGAGGTATATTTGGGGTCATTATCTTGCTGTAGGATGAACCCCTGACCAACTAGGCATAGACCAGAGGGTATTGCATGGCGCTGCAAAATGCTGGGGTAGCCCTTTTGGTTCAGGGTGCCAGTCACTCTGTGCAAGTCGCCGACTCTGGATCCAGCAAAAGAGCCCCAGACCATCACGCTTCCTCCTCCATGTTTGACAGTTGGTGTCACACACTGAGGTACCATCCTTTTGCCTATTCGATAGCGTACAAAAACCCTGCGTGATGAACCAAAGATTTCACATTTTGATTAATCGGTCCATAAGACCTTCTTCCAGTCTTCAGTAGTCCACTGGCGGTGCTTCATGGCCCAGGCAAGCCTCTTTTATTTATTTTTGCCATCTTAGCAATGGCTTTCTTACTGCCACTCAACCTGTCAAACCTGTAGCTCGAAGTCTTCTCTTCACAGTTGAAACTGAGACTTCCTTACTTCGACCAGTGTTAAGCTGTGCTTGAAGCTGTTGTCCTGTGAGCCGCCTATCACACAAGCTGTTGACTCTCAGAAACTTGTCTTCTGATTTTGTTGTGGCTTTGGGTCTGCCAGACCTCTCTTCCTGTCAGAGTTTCCTCCAGTTTCCAAGTGACTTTTGATGGTGTAGGAAACTGTATTCACTGACACCTTGGCCTTCTTTGCAATTTCTCTAGAGGAAAGACCTACACTTTTAAGGGTTATAACGGTCTGTCTGTCTGTCCTCCTTTGTTAATTGCCTTTTTCTCGCCATTATGATAGCAATATACTACTTCCTGCAGTGCAATATTGTCCAAATAATGCTTCAGAGGGTGTAGTAACACAGTCTGTTCCAACACTGCTTTTATACACAGAGGGTTTGTAAGTAATCAACAAAAGTTGGGACTTGAACTGCTTAAATTTCTGTAAAAACTGGAAAAATGGGGGTGTTCTAAAACTTTTGACCGGTACTGTATATAGTCATATAAAGTTATCGTTCTGGCTCATTTTTATAGTTCTCGTAGCAGTGTAGACCAGCACTACGAGAACTATACAAATTATTGAAGGCCATGGTTTGTTGATTAATTAAATCAATCCAATCAGATAAGAATGGACACCACTGGGTGTAAACACTTTCATTCATAGAATGAATAATTTATACTTTTACAGTTACCTTTATAGTGGGCCACTCTATCCAATCAATCCCAAACAACACATTCCCCTAATTGACGGACGTGTTGGGTCATGTGCTTAAGCACTGCTTTTCTATCCAATTAACTCTGTCCAATGGGGGAAGCCGGTGCGTACTGACCATGCCCAAGCTGACCGGTGGCACATTCTCCTTCTGGTCCACAAGGGGGGCGCTCCGCTCCACTCCCGTATGCTCCACCTGCCAGGAGAGATTTTGATTGGTCACCAAACCCCTCAATGGGGCATGCGCCAGTCTCCTCACTCCATTTGAACAAGCTAGAAAGGATTAATTCACTGGGGGTAGGCAATATGCAGTGTGCATTTGACCACGGTAGGAGTCGTCTCGTTGCGTTGCGTTCTAGTGAGTGTTGGTTACCCGGTGTTAGATTTCGTGTGTAGTTTTCAGCGTTCACTGCCTGTCTCACCTGTTGCAGCAGCAGGACTCGCTCCTTTGTTAGTTTACTTAGTAGCTTGTTGCTTTTGTTCCAGTTTATTAGTCTCGTTTACTAGCTTCAATCGCTGCTTAGAAGATTTAGTTAAGCTGATTGATACTTAGCGTTTCAATCGGTTTTGTTTTAAAAGGCGTAGCACCCGTGTCTGTAGTTGATTAGTGTAAGGGATTGGTAATTAGTCTCTATTGTTGTCAGGGGGCATTCGCCACATATTAACAGCCGTAGTTGTGGATAGCGGTAGCTTTTCACGGCAGCCTCACCTTCCTAGTCTCACCGGACGAAGACTCGGCGGACAAAGACGGAGGAGTCTACCTGCAGGAGTCCACCGAGGGGGGCCAGCTAGGGAGTGCTCGCCGCACGGTGAGTATCATAGTTTTGTATCTCCCTGTTCTTCTTCCTTTGCATCTAACACTACATGCTTCCTCCCTATCCCAGTCCTTGTCTCCTCTTCTAGATTGCCTAGAAGGAGAGATTCTACCCACACCCGAAACCTCTCCAACCTCATCCACCCTCCTAGTTCTCCCAGTGTTGACGTAGTGGTAGCAGGTGGACTATGGAACTGCCAGTCCGCTGTCCGGAAGGCCGATTTCATCTCGGCCCAGGCCTCACTACTCTCCCTGCAGTTCCTGGCGCTCACGGAGACCTGGATCACTCCGCAGAACACAGCCACCCCTGCTGCTCTCTCTGCGGCCTACACCTTCTCCCACACTCCACGACCCTCAGGTAGAGGTGGAGGGACAGGTATACTCATCTCCCCCCTGTGGAGATTTGGTATTGTTCCTCTTCCTCACTTCTCACCCTCCTCCTTTGAATTTCATGCTGTCACTGTCACTGTTCCATGTAAACTGCACATCATTGTTCTCTATCGCCCTCCAGGTCCACTGGGGAGTTTCCTAGACGAGATGGATGCCCTACTCAGTGCCTTCCTGAGGATGGCACTCCCCGTCTTACTCCTCGGGACTTCAACCTGCAGCTAGAGACCTCCCAGGCCTCTGCATTCCTCCCCCTGCTTCAGTCCTTTGACTTCACCGTGGCTGAATCCCCATCCACCCACAAGGCCGGTAACCAACTGGACCTGGTCTTCACCAGGAACTGCACCTCACCCAACATTACGGTATCGCCTCTACATGTGTCTGACCATTGCTTTCTGTCTTTCTCCCTCCCCCTCCCCTCTGTGCCTAAACCATCTTCACCTGCTCCCACTGTCCTTGTCCGTCGCAACCTCCGCTCTCTCTCCCCCGCTGCCCTGTCAGCTACTGTCCTATCTTCCCTTCCCCTACTGATGCCTTCTCTCAGCTACCTGCTGAGGTAGCATCTTCCACCCTACTTTCCTCTCTCTCCTCCTCCTTTGACTTACTCTGTCCTCTATCCGCTAAACTCGCTCGTCTCCGACCCCCCGCCCCCTGGCTAACCGATTCCATTCGGGCTAACCGACTGAAGCTGCGTGCGGCAGAAAGGAAATGGAGAAAATCCAAATCCCCTGTAGCTCTGTCTGACTTCCACACACTCCTGGCTTCCTTCTCCACTAACCTCTCCTCTGCTAAGTCTGCATTTTTCCTTTCTAAAATTCAATCTTCTGTTTCCAACCCACGTAAACTCTATGCTACGTTTTCCTCTCTCCTCACCCCTCCTCCTCCCCCACCCCCCTCCTCTATAACCGCCAATGACTTCTCATCCTTCTTTCACGAGAAGGTTGAGGTCATTTGCAACTCCTTCCCCCCAACCTCTCCCTCTCCCATCCCGCTACCTAAACCTCCCACTCCTCTGTCCTCCTTCTCACCCCTCCCTGACTCGGACATCCTTCAACTTGTTCTCTCCCACCGTCCCACCACCTGCCCTCTTGATCCCATTCCTTCCCCCCTCTTCCAGTCCATTGCTATGGACATCCTCCCCTTTGTCTCCAATGTCATTAACTCCTCTCTTTCCTCTGGCTCTGTCCCCTCCTCCCTCAAATGTGCTCAGGTTGTCCCCCTCCTCAAAAACCCTCTCTGAATCCTGCTGTCATCTCTAACTACCGACCTGTCTCTCTCCTCCCATTCCTTTCCAAAACGTTAGAGCGGGCTGTCTATAATCAACTGTCTGTTCATCTCTTACAGAACGACCTGCTTGACCCCAACCAATCTGGGTTCAGAGCAGGCCACTCCACAGAGACTGCTCTCCTTGCGGTCACTGAGGCTCTTCACGCTGCTAGGTCCCGATCCCTTAGCTCTGTCCTCCTCCTCCTCGACCTGTCGGCGGCATTCGACACCGTGGACCACCGGATCCTGCTCTCATCTCTCGTCGAGATGGGAATCTCTGGATCTGCGTTGACATGGTTTGAGTCCTACCTGGCTGACCGGTCCTACCAGGTGGCCTGGAGAGGATCCCTCTCCTCTCCCCACACCCTCTCTACTGGAGTCCCGCAGGGCTCGGTGCTAGGCCCCGTCCTATTCTCTCTGTACACCAAGTCACTTGGCTCTGTTATTTCTGCTCATGGTTTTTCCTATCACTGTTATGCTGATGACACTCAACTCTTTCTCTCCTTCCCTCCATCTGACACCCAGGTCCCGGCACGGATCTCTGCATGCCTGGCTGACATCTCCGCATGGATGTCCACCCACCACCTGAAGCTGAACCTGGGGAAGACAGAGCTGCTCTTCCTCCCAGCGAAGGGCTCCCGATGATTGATGCGTCAATCACCGTGGAAGGCTCCATAGTGTCTCCGTCCCAGTCGGCCAGGAGTCTTGGGGTAACCCTGGACACCCAGCTGTGCTTCTCGAGCCATATTGCAGCGATCGCTCGGACCTGCCGTTTCTCCCTCCACAACATCCGGAGGATCCGACCGTTCCTCACCCAAGAGGCCACTCAACTCCTGGTCCAGGCCCTGGTGATCTCACATCTGGACTACTGCAATTCCTTGCTGGCAGGCCTTCCGGCCTGTGCCATCAAACCTCTGCAACTAGTCCAGAACACTGCCACTCGCCTGGTGTTCAACCAGCCGAAGTTCACTCACGTCACCCATCTACTCTCCTCCCTGCACTGGCTCCCCATCGCAGCACGCATCAGATTCAAGTCACTGGTGCTTGCTTTTCAAGCCGGCCAGAGGTACTGCTCCCGATACCTCCAGTCACTCATCACTCCCTACACCCCACCCAGACTCCTCCGCTCTGCCTCCTCTGGCAAACTGACTGCCCCATCCCTCCGGGCGCCTGGCAGCCGCTCCTCGCGGTCTCGCCTCTTCTCTGTCCTGGTTCCTCGCTGGTGGAACGACCTCCCGCAATTGGTCAGGACTGCGGAATCACTTCCAATCTTCCGCAAGAGACTCAAAACCCACCTCTTCAGACTCCACTACCACTGAACACTGTCCATCCAGTCTATCTGTTGTCACCACTATTTACCTGTTGTACACTATTTACAAAAAAAAAAAAAAAAAAAACACACTAACTTTTTCCTTCCTGGTGTTACAGGTGTTACAGGTGTGGTATGCTGATGCCTGCAATGATGTCTATTGCTGTATTCCTGCACTGATCTCGTGCGCTAACTATGATTGTTTCTACCATGTATTAATGCACATCTTGTAAGTCGCTCTGGATAAGAGCGTCTGCTAAATGCTTAAAATGTCAAATGTAAAAATGTAATATGCATTAAAAAAAATCATGATCATATTTCTTTACCCTTTATAATATTATTTTGAGGGCTTAAATTCTTATTTTATGTTTTAACATTCAACATACTGATATGGACTGACTGACATGGTTGCATCCTTTTTAAAAATTGGTTCAATTCCCCGGCCGCACCAGAGTCAGCTCTGGTCAGGAGCGCCACCGGGGGCTGGCAATTGACTGTCCGCCCCAGGGAGGGGGGAAGGAAGCCGACAAAACGTTCGCTGCGCACAGGAGTGGCTTCTGGGGTGCCGGAGTTACGTCCGTCGGCTTGGCAGTCTCGGAGGAGACGATACTTCGCCTTCGTCGCCACTGGTCACAGGGCTACGGCAGCGAACTATGAGGGAGGGATTGACCTGAAAATAGCGTGTGTAATTGGCTACCAAAAAATTAAAAAAATTAAAAAAATTAAAAAAAAGGGAATGTGTAAGGGGAACTAAACCACCAAAAAGTCAGAACAATGTGCTCCATGACAACGATTGACCAGTGAGAGAAGCCATGCCCCTACAGTTCCCTGTAAAGGGCAGGTGTAAGATAAGGCCGGAGGTTGTGACTATGTAAACAACACCAATATGCAAATATCAGCGCCGCTTACGCTCAGTGCTCTTATCTGTAGGTCTGCATGACGTTTCGAATACATTATTCTAACTAGCGCCAATGTTTGTGCTGTCACACTCTGTTGCCCTGCAACGGCCAAAACACTGCAGCATTTCAGACAGAGCCCTATAAAATCAAACCATAGCAATACTTCACCAGTATCACTAGTATTGGCATTTCAATAGTTTCACACTGCGTGAGCACGCACGCACGCACGCACGCACAGTGAACAGTGCTGATCACCCCGTGTGTTTAAGAGACACTCACATTGTGCGCTGGGGGCAGAAGGTCCTTCTTGGACGTGGCAGCCTGGTACTTGGCCATCCGGTCCCGAACAGAGGTAGCCTCCCGGACCCTGTCTGAGGAGGTCGGCCCATCCACAATGCCTGGAGGCAAGCAGAGATGGGGGCACAGATCACCCCAACATTCACAGCATACTGGACCATTTCTAATGCCACAGCCCACATTATATTCAGCAGTCTAACTTGCAGAATGCTTACAAATACATGGAGAGAGACACTAAAAATGTGTCAGGGTGTGGCCAAGGGCTTTTTACTAATCTTTATGCTGGAGCACAACAGACTTGAAGAGGTATCACACAATACATTCTCAAAATAAGATCTTTTCAAGATCTGATATAATTATGTCTGTCTTAAACTCTGGAGACCTATTCGATTTGACCTGAAAATGCTGTTGCCTCGTTCTGTGTTAAGACTGTCGTCTCTCCCTGGTGCTGTGTTAGACTGTGTTGCCCGGCAGTACCTCGGTCTCCTGGTCGCAGAGGCACATCCTCGGAAGTGCTGTTCCGTCCACTCCTCCCAGGCTCTCTGGACACCTGGGAAATGAGAAATAGTTCAGTCAGAGTCTCAAGCACCGAGGCCTTCCCTTCCCTTCTCCACCCCTCTCCCTCAGGCTGTGCATGGATAACCACTCTGTTAACAGGCCTTTTCTGTCCCAAAAGAAAATGTAATAAAAATCAGCGACTCCCTCACCCTAAGACCACTCATCGACATTGTGACTTCCTGAACCTTCCAAGATGACATCACAATGTGGTGCTAATAGGGGAAGAGCTCCTAATGGGCCCACATCCACAATGGGACTGACTGACAATCCCTCCCACCCCTGTATAGACCCCTCCCACCCCCATAGATTCCTATCCCCCTTCCTGCATTGAAAAGCTACACATTATCCATCTATGAAACTTAAAGCATAAGGATGAAAATATACAGCCTTTCTGAAACCCCCCCTGGCGACTGGCTTGACCAAATCAAAAGCATAGACACAGCAGTAAGCACAGTGGGGACGGGGGACGGGGGGGTCTGCTTCTGTCAGGTTCGGGAGTGAAAAGGAAGGAAGGGGTATCACACAACTTGTGTTCAGGGTAATCCTCAAAAAAAAGCACAACGTGTCCGCCCGGACCTCCCTACTCCTCCACCCCCTCTTTTGCCCCACCTGCACCCCCCCAGATTAATCCCCTAATGAGCTCAGAGAGGAGAGCCACACACAGACAGGAACGTCTGTCCCACGAAGAAGCAGCCACACTCTACAGCACAATACACACACCTCTGAAGAGTGGGGACTGTAGCTCACTGTATGTACAGTACACATGCATTTCTGAAAAGTTGGCACTATAGCACACTATACACATCTCCAAGTGGAGACTATAGCACACTATATACACATCAGAGAGACCATTGTCTCTACATTGACCAGCACCACTGTAAATGCAAATGCAGTTGAGTCAGCACTTAGCTGAAATGTAAATACCCCCCCCAACCCCCCTCCCCCAAAAAACAGCCCCCCCGTCCAGCCTTGAGAGGATTAGCCGTGAGGGAGTGGTGGGCTGAGGACGAGCTGGGCCGCCACCCCTGTCTGTTCCCAGGAGTAATAACCCAAAGAAACAGGAAGTGAACACCCAAACAAAAGCCCCGGACTGATCGCGCAACCAGACGAGGTGGTTTAGGCTAAATCCCAGACACCCATGGGCACTTGATCCACCCAATTAAAACAGGCCAGCCTTTCTGAGGGAGCGTGTATCATTGGCCGTCTCGCGTAAAACAAGCAGAGGGACCCATGGGTAGATAGGATGTTCTCTTAACACATCAGACAGTACTGAAACAAGGTTTTTACAGATAAATAGACAATTAAATCAATCAATCTCACATTCAAATGATTGAAGGAGTTGGGGGGGCGGGCACCTCCGATGGGCACTCGCAGTACTGCATCCGTTTAAAGGATACCTTCATGTACACACGTCGTGTACATCACGTTCTTTTATGTTTTTTTGCTCGTCCCCCTCCCTCCCTGTCCCAACCCCAGAAATAACTGGATAGGTGCAGGCACCAACAGAACAAAACTCTCAGGAATGTCCTTCTCGTCCGAATGATGAATGATAAGATGTTAGCTCAGAAACAAGCTTGAGTGATTAGTTGGAAGGGAACGGTTTCGTAATACGAGTGTACAGCGATGTTCCTCCGGCTCTGAGGTCTTGCGTAGTCCGTCACGCAAGATTAAAGACGGGGGGAGACGTGCTGAAACAACCCATGGAAATGCCACTGATGTCACATGTATTTCCAAAGAAAATATGTGCATGTTACAACTGGGTTTGTCATTAAAAAATATATATATATTTCGATTTGCCCTCCCCACACAAATCCGTCGCTCGTCTCTACAAGGCAAGTTAATTCTCAGAGGGCAACGAACTCCGCTTCCTTCGAGACAGAATTCGCCCACCCACTTTCTGGAGACACCCTTACGTGCTTCACGGCGAACTCGAGCCGGATCACCCTCCCCCCTCCCCTGGGGCGGACAGCCAAATGCCGCCCCCGATCGGGGCTAACGGCCAGGGCCGGTCTGGCAGAGACGGGTTTCGAACCGCGTCGCTGATAGGCAGCGCACACTCCTACCGGACCAGCCAAGATACCGCTACGCTATCCCCCGCCGTGGTTAGGATTTTAAACCAAACGTTAAATAGCGAGTAACTGGAGCTAGCTAGTTTGTAATATTGTGTACCCGGTAAGATATGCTATAAATTACAATAGCTATAAATGTGTTTTATCAACCGTTGCGGGGAAGAAGCGCCGATTGAGGAACAAAAATAAACAATATTTTCACTTTGTTGTTAATCTACTGAGCACACTGGGGAAAAGCCGTTAGCAGTCAGCAACTCCCCAGAGAGCAGACGACTCGGGGCAATGCTGGCAAAGTGCCGGCACAGTGGGCTGACTGTCGGCAACGGATGGATGCACATGGCCCAATTCTGGCCCGATGTCAGCCCAGTCGGCAACTTCGGATTCTGAGCTATAATGCTTTTGGCATATGACAGAAATCCTGCTCGCTCACTGTCAGCAAATACAGCGGTTTAGAAATATCTCTGACTTCATTTCATTCATTCACTTCAAATTCATTTTCTTAATATAAAAAAAAAAACCAAAACATAAATTAGCAATGGTAGTTAGCTTATCAGGCTAAACAGGGTGTGGGCTAATGTTCCCTGTTTAGCGATTCTCATACAGGGTATGTTACTTAGCCATTCTCAGATTGGGAATGTGTGTATATCTATTATATACCCAGTCTAGGTACATGAAGACCTAGGGCTGTTAGTGCAAAGGTTCTGCTAACCTCCAATGCCAACTTACATGTCCGGGCCATCCCTGAACACGTTGATTGTGAGCATGTCGGCTCCCGAACAGTGCCCGGGAAGGGTTTATCTGCTCCTTTCCATTGGAGGGGGAGAGCAGAGGCAATGGCGGTTCATTGCGCAGTGACTGGCCATCTGACTGAGCCCATACAGGAAGGGGAAGAAGCAGGGCTTTGATGAGAGAGAGAGAGAAAGGGGAGTCTGTGTAAAAGCCTTGAGTTTCAGAGCCCCTCAGAGTGCGAATACCAGCCTCATGACATCACCCCTGTGAGAAGGCATCTGTGCAAACCAAGCCCACAGCTAGCGATAGGCAGTGCATATAGTGTGTATATGTGGCGACAAACACTGTCCATTGTGTTTTCCACTGTGAGTTTTATATATTGCGATTTTTTGAATTTTCGGAGAACATTGGCCATTTAAAATATTTTGCACTGAACAGCGGGTACACTTTGATCAGGGGTTCAAGGGTCACAGTGATGTGTTTTTTCGACAGCTTAATAAAATTAGAGTTACTTTCATCCTTCAAAAACCCTTAGAATAAAAAATGTTTAACCACAATATTATTCAACTTTCTCTGGAAAAAAATCAAAATAATTCTGGGTAATTTCCCACCCATTTGCACCCCTAGTGTGCAAGGTTGGTGTGGGGGAGGTGGGGTGGCACTCTGGCCATATCCCATTTCCTCCTCAGGCAGTCATTTCCTGTCAGCTGCAAGGTCAGGTGATAGGAAGTGAGGAAGAGGGGCCGGTCCGGGACTGGCGGCAGTGGATGTACCAGGACACCCAGGGTCTTTTAACATCAGAGAAAAGTGAAGTTGTGTGCTGCCTTAAAGCGAGCCCCAGAACAGCGTGGGGAAGGCTCTTCTGGGGTGGTTTGGACAGCTCTGGCAACAAAATGGGGCTTGTTCTTTCAAACCATGTCTCCTCTTCCGAGTCGAGATAGAGACCAACCAGAAACACTGGACCACCTCATGTTCTCTGCTGGTTCAAGATATGTGTGTGTGTGTGTGTTTTTTTCTAGAGACAAAGATTACATTTATCTGAGCTTATTCAAGTTCCGCTTCACTCTCGCTCGTTGGGAGACTCTGAAAAACTCTTTACCAGAAAATGACAAAATTCAGTACAAGATATTCAACCCCCACCGTAATTAAATCACTAAACGGTTAAAACCCAAGTAAACTCAATCTACGTGGGTGTAAAAGAGACTGATTGGTCCCAGCGGGGGGGGTGGGTTAGTCTGAGGGTGGGGCAGTGCAGATATGCAGGAATGTCCGTGCATTCCATTGCCTCAGTGATGATAAAGGTCAAAGGTCAGGACAAAAGGCAGGAGGGGAGGGGTAGGAGGTCCATTAACATCTTCCCTAATGGCAGGCAATCAATCCCACCATCTGCAGCTTCACCCCAGCCTCTCCCCATCCCGCCTCAGGCACGTCGGCACTCTGCAAACATGGCGCTATTCTGCTTTGTAATTACATGGGCTGTAAACAGCCAGGTGAGAGGCCTTTGGCATGCGTTTTTCAGACCGCGCGTCGGCATGCCAGAGGCTGTTGCCCTTGAGCGACACCCTCAAATGTTCAGTGTATGGGTGTATTCAGATCTCCCCTCTACAGGCCACAGCTTAGTGGTGAAGGCCTGCAGTACGTTCTTGGTTTGACTCAGCAGACACGCTCCCATTTCATCTGCTAAATACCGGGACGTCAGCCAATCAGAGACTCTGACGTAGTTTTTCAGGTTGGCAACCTCAATAGCGGGGCGGACCAAAATTCATTTGTGCCAAAGCCCCGGGGCTGGAGAAGAGGCTCGTTAATGAAACACAGAAGTGAAACTATTCACTTTACAAAGAGATCAAATGTGCCAATGTTGAAAATGCAGAAGCAGATCTGTCCATTTGATAAAGGGACAAAAAACACTAAAGGTAAGAGAATAGAAAGGACCAGGAGTAATTGGCAGACACTGTCCGACTGACATTTGGGTTTGTCTACCCATGACTTAGTGAATTAAACGGGAATTGATATCTGCATTAAAACACTGGTTATCGGTTATTGTGTCCTGTACTGCACATAAGAAAGCCTCTGCCCTGAACACAGCTGATCAAGTGTACACAACAGACATACCCAAAACCCATAACGAATGGGTTTGGGTTTTTTGGGTCAAATTCCCATTGGAAAGATTCATTCCTGCATACAAATCAATGTTAATGTCAATTTGAGTGATTTCCCACAGGTTTGGTGCAATTTTGTTTATGGCAAATATTTGTTTAGGTCAGCTTGAAAACCCTTTGCATTAAAAACACACAAGACAGCACCCAAGGACTTAAGTTTAAGCTTAAGTTAGGGTTTTGAGGATCAAGGGTCCTTATAAGGACATTTCTCAGCACAGAGAATGACCTCAGGGGCGCATTGGGGACAGGGCTTACTCGCAGGGGAAAACCCTCAAGAGATTCACATCCATGCAAACCTGACCCAAGGTCAATCACAGAGGTTTCGTACAGTAGTAAAGAAAAAGACCGGATGTATAAAAAGGCGCCTTATGAGTAATTATTGACTTACTTTGTTCTGGGCAGCCTCTCCCTTCTCAAACATCCTCTTCAGACTGTTGAGGGGCACGCTGGGCTTCTCCAGGGGGCTAAGGGGCACCGTGGCCCCCTTGGGCCCTTCCTCTACCGCTGACGTCTTCCTCTGCGTCCTCTCCATAGCTGCCTGCTCTCCCACTCCGTCCACGGGGTACACAAACTGGCTCCCACTTCCTGGCGTGACTGGCGACTTGGCCCCAAACGGCGGTTCCCCTGATGGGCTGAGGGTGGGTTTGAGAATGGGCTTGGGTGTGAAACGGGCGCGGGGTGGAGCAGTGGGTGGGGCCACAGGCCTGGTCTGGCAGACGGGCTGCTCCCAGCGCTTCTTCAGTACGCTTAGGTTGCCGGACCGCAGGGAGTGGGGCAGGGTATCCACGTTCTTTTGGGGGGGGACACAAGAGAGAGCTGGGGTTATGCAACAGTCCACCCTTCGTCCGCGGTCATGCACGTTCAACAGGAACTTAAGCCTAGATTCAATCAACATTTGCCCCCAACTTTAACTCACAATTATATGTAATTGTTTTTTGGGGGGGGGGCGGGGGTTTCCTTCACAAAAGCACCAAAATTAACTAAAGTAAAAAGATTGCATTCATTTGCGAGTCAAAGTTGGGGACAAATTTCGTCCAGGCCTGAACCTCAAATCGGCATCAGTTTTCTTTTCTTTTTTCCTAGAGATACGTCAAGATCAAACCCTTTGATCAGCCCGGGAATCTCCTACTTGTTGATTCCTACAATTTTTGCTGCCCAAATAAGAGTTTCCAAACCGTGAGCCCCAAAAATGAAATGGATGATGTCAGTGATTCCATAAAACAAACAGCTGTCCTGCCACACTGACAAATAAAGTGATGTCGTGCAGAGATGGCATTGTGAAAATGAGCAGAACAGAGGTGAGCAGAGGGCACAGTCAGCTGACCCACCGATACGGACTCATTTCTCACGGTTGTGCACGGGGCAGCACCAACTGCGCATGCATCACAGTGATTTGGGGGAGCGAGAGAGAGAGCATGAGGAAGAGAAAAAGAGAGAGAGACGATGTGGCAAAACTGCATGTACATTAGAACTCTCACACGAGACAGACTGCCCGTCTCTCACCCTCAACAAAGTCAATGCTTGAGACGTGAACCAATCAAGACAGACAAAGCACTTCCAATTCAGGATCATGTGCCACTTAATTATGCATGCACTCACCTTCACAGCCCTGAAAAGAGTCCCAAGAATCTACCTCCACCACAATAAAATACACACACCCAAACATACTCTCTATACCTCACTTACACACACACATTTTCTACCCCTCACACACACAAACATACCCAAACTTACTCTCTATCCCTCACCCTTCTCTCACCCCCTCACACACAAACACACACACACACACACACACACACACACGCAAACATACTCTCTCCCTCACACACACCTCCAAAACTCCACACACCTCTAATATTCAAGGAAAAAAGCTAAGCAATTTGACAGTGGTCATGAGCACCTTCAATAAAACAACGAGTCAACCCCCTGCAGCCGCTCTCAAACAACGGGAAGTAGACAGTCCACACAGAAAACATACCGGGATCAGCAACACCGTACAAAAACCGCCTGCCCTCAAAAAATTATTCGCTCTACACTTAAAGTAAAACCACAGCACTGTGTAACAAAACTAAAAAAAGAGAAGACAGAACACAAAACGGAGTAGAAAACCTGCAGTCACGCTCTTTGTTGGGAGCCACTGCCGTACATGAAAATGAAAAAGAACTCAACTTTTCTTTTTTTTTTTTTTTTTTTTTAAAGCAGAAGAAAAATAACCTTGTGAAGCCTGGTGACCTGAAGATCCTGCTCGCTCCCTCTCTGTCCTTCTGCCGAGTTGAAATGATAAAGCTCCCCCAGATGTTAGCGGTTACAGACACTGCATGTAAGAACTGCCTCTGCCCCCCCCCATTGGTGTGGGGGAGAATGGAGAGCGCGAGAGACAGAAAATCCAGGAAACGAGAAAACAGGAAATGATACATTTGGGAGAAGGTTAACCCTTTGCTGGCTGAAATGGGCAGACCTGCCTTTGACGCAAGTGTGGCGCTAGAAAGTTCATTAAAAAATTCTACCCGTTGTCCGAGAACAGCTGCGAGGTTGATTGTATATGAAACGTTTTTACCTCATCTCAACAGCAATTCCTTGTCGTTATGTCACGATCATGGAAAACGGAAACACATTTACAACATAGTGTGCTCTTCATATGATGCTCTGGACACAGTGTCCAGTACATTGTACAGTGATTTCTGTCCTTTTCACAAGGCCCAAGTCCTTGGGCTGAAGCACCCAGCTCGTCAACTCTTTCTGCCTAAAATTAAAAGCCATTTCACTAATCAGTCTCAAAAGACACAGTCTGGGGCCATCATAACCATGACTGAGAATGATACTTCTGAATTGTGTGTCTTGTACTGCTTAGGTTCCACTAGTCTCCTTACAGTCCTCGAGGACTGACCTGGGATAACCCCCGCCAGCATCACCAGTCACGCACTCTGAACTGAGGTCACTCAGGTCAACTTCCTGTTGTTGCCATGACTCTAGCCATCGCCAGAGTTGGCAAGAACTTGCCACGACTCTGTTTCACCATCTTCTCTTTCTGAATCGGACTAGTGCCATTTTGGAGCTGTGAATGCAAGCGCGGTCCACCTGGACCTCCCTGCTGCCGCTCGGTTAAAACCACTTGTACTCCGGTGTCCCACTGGTGGGACACTCTGCCACGCCCCCCGTCATAAAATCATAAAAATATGGATATTAATAAGTATATACTTCTTCACATGTCACGCAATACCTACATATATCAAACGATGGGGATTTTTGTCCCGAATCCAACCCCATACGTTGTTTTTAAGTATATTAACACATTTGAATTAAAACGGGCAAAACTTACAGGCTGCACCACGGCCAACGGCCGTTTTGGGTTACGGCGTGTTGACAATGTTGACATGTTTTCATATAAAATCATATATAATACACGGTTGGACATAGCTAAATACAAAATATTCTAAGGATTAAAATAAGACCAAAGGTGCCTATTTTACATACAAATTGCCAAAGTTACGACGAGTTTGACATGCATTTCACGTTGACTCAATAACGCGAACTCCTGTTAGTTAGAAAAATTATGTAATTCCACTCGTAATACACCAAATACTGAGAAAGTAATCAAAACACTGATATATTGTAAATTACAAACTTGTTCACGTGAAAATCAGTATAAACACATATACATTGTCATAAGTATTATAGCACTATTTTCGTATTTTGTCCTCACCCGCAATGGAGGTTATGCCCAACGGACTTCGGTGTTTTGCCAAACGCTGCTGCCCATTTCCGGTAGACGAGATAATGGCGCTGTTCTATACAAGATGCTTACAAGAGCTGCCCAAAATGTGTATATTCGATGTGCATCGGATATGCAAGTCGACATCTACGGCTCCTATGAGCAAAATGGACAAGGGCTTTAAGCTATACGCTTCCTCCTATATTCATGACCATGAGGGTACTAACGACATTTTTTTAAAGTACCTGTGCCTGCTGTCTATTACCTAGCGTTAGCGTTAGCTAGCTAGTACCAACAACATTTTTTTATACCGTACATTTCAATACATTTAGTAAAAACGCCTGTTGTTTCCTGTACTTCAGTCAACAATAACATGGTGTACCGAACTAATACTCAGACTAGAATGCCATCACATAGATGCACATACATCTCCCAGTTGTACCCTTTCATTTAATACCAAGATCATGGACCTGCCCCTCATATTTGAGAAATTATAGGCAAATACAGTTGGGCAACATGCATATATGGGAATAATAGGGGAAATTTATGTATCAAAAAACACCCGAGTCTATTATTACAAAAGCTCTTGTAGCTTTTGAGTAATTTGTTCTATCTCCTCCAAATTTTGTACAGGAGTTCATGACATCACATAGACACAAATCGAGGTGTTATATAGCTTCGCTATCCATATTATTATTTTCATATTTTTGAAGTATTATACATTAAAATATATTTTTTCATATAAAATTGCTATATTTTCTATATTTTAGTTAACAATAACATGGGGTAAGTAATTTATACTCAGACTAGGATGCTATCACACAATCTCTCAATTCTCCCCTTTCATTTGATACCAATTTCAATGGGCAGCAAACGCACCTATTCAACGTGGCCAGCTCAGCGGCAACCTCTTCACCGGGCACAAACTTGGCCTTCCTGGTAAAGGACATGTGGCCGTGTGTTTGAACACATTCTTGCAGATGTTTTCACTCTGCAACGCCACTCTGCACAACAACTTATGAAACTTATATAAATAAACGACAATGTAGAGCAACCCCCGTACATCAAGGCTGTTCAATTACTTTTTCATGGGGGCCAGATTTAAAAAACCAAACGTACAGGTGGGCCAGATGTTTTCCGCATTTCCTGAACGAATTGTTCATTAGTTCCGTTCATTTAAAATCGTATTTGCTTTCATTTTCCGTGAGAAATGTTAGTTCACAGGCCAGTCGAAAGCACTGCTTGGGCCCCCACGGTGGCCAATTGAATAGCCCTGACTTAGATTATGAGAAATGTCACCGTTGTTGCAGTGCTTGCAGTGCACAGTAAACAAACAATGGACCCTAAAGCACAGCACTACTACTAAACATCAAACAAGTAGAAATGCATCAGGCTACATTTTCCCCCAAAACTTCCCCCCTGGTCTGTGACAACACTGTGGCTGGTGGCATTACCTTGTATTCCTGCATGACGCTGGGCAGTCACTACGACTTCGTACCGTTCTGGATGGCTACTCGAGCTCAACTGGTAATCGGAGTTGTTACGTAAAACCAAAGGGAATTACCTGCAGATTACAGGGTCTAAATAAGGATTAAGGCCTGACTACCTTCCAATTGCATTACGTGGCCTTGGACGACTGGGCCACAACAGACTATGTGCGTGCACGTGGCTGTGGACCAACTTCAGTTGCGCAAAAAAGTGCTTGCTCATGCAGAGAATCTTAACATGCATGGTTACGCAATTTGAAGCACCTGAACTTTGATAAATCCATTTCTCAACAACCTCTATAAGGACTAGAGGATAAGCAGGTTTATACCCAGGGAAACAGTTAAATGACTCATTAAGTAGATTGTCACCAACGTATAATTCATTAGTCCATCAAACACCAAAGAAGATCATCCATTGCATGGTGCGTCATATTGCCAGTTTAATCAGTCATAGATAAAAGGAACTATTGACTGATAATAGGTATAACACAACTACTGTATACATTCACTTACATTAATATAGCTATTGCTGGCTTTTGAAGACACATTTTGAATACTTTTTTTTAACAGAAACTCAAAAAGTAATTAAAAAATTTGATGTGGACTAGACATCCTTAAACCTGATTTGTAAATAGTTAACAGCTGGCAGTGTAGTTTAATGGTTAGGGAGCTGGGCTTGTAACTCAGAGGATGCAAGTTCAATTTCCAGGTGGGGCACTGCTGAGTGTACCCTTGAGCAAGGTACTTAACCTGAATTGCTTCAGTAAAAATATCCAGCTGTATAAATGGATTGTATGTAAAGAAATCGCTCTGGATCATTTTAAATGCCTAAAATGTAAATGTAAATGTAATGTTAACCAAGAATTTTCGCTTATTGTTAAGTTCATAAAGTAGTATGTACTTTCAAGTGTCACACATAGGAACATGCTGCAAGAAATGCATAAGCCTTAAAAATGGTGGCAGTGAAGTAGTCTAGCACCACCTTTAATAATCCTGGGGATTCAGTGTGTTTGTGTTTGCGTGTGTGTGTGTGTGTGTGCGAGCGAGCATGTTCATGTGTGCAGGTATGGGTGTGAGAGAGTGTGTGTGTGTATACATGTGTGTGAGAGAAAGAGTAGGCGTGTGCAGATTTTTGTTAAAATTGAGTCTTTAACCAATTAGGTTTGACTGAGCAGTTGATTGAATGTTCTTGGTCATATCTCAGCTGTGAGGAGCTTGTGAAAGGAATGTGTTGTTGGGACTGCACGAAAATAAATAGATGTACAAGCAAGCATTTTTTTTAAACTTAATTCTGTTCATTTGTGCCCCTAAAAAAATAAGTTAAAAGTTAAGGTAAAACTGATTAGAATTCAACTTGACTGAAAACCTGAGGGCTTGAGGGATTAAAAGATATTGGGGCAACGGTCCCTTATTTAATGGGAATATGTATAAAAACTTTTTTTAATTTTTTATTCAATAAATAACTTTCATTTAAATGTGACAAATGCACCCTTAGACATCAATATCGAGTAGGATTTGTCGCTGATAAACTGTGAGGATGTTCATATGCAAATATAGGTCAGTCTAATCAAACCCAATTAATGAAAAGAATGTGGAATAATTACCAGCACACACAGGGGTTTGGGAAACATTGGTCCAGACTCATCAACGCAGGGCTTTGAGAGATCGCACAACCTTACCAGATGAGGGGCACTCTCCACATCAACAGACCTGTCTGCCAGGTCAAGGGTTTTATGTTTATGTAGAATAACAACTAATAATTAACAAATAGCATCATTCCTTCAAGTGGCAGTTTTTTTATGATCGACCTCATCAAATGCAATGAATTATGAGGCCTTCTGTCCAAGGAAGGGTTAAACCTGGGGTGGCCAACCGTGATCCTGGAGAGCCACAGGGCTTGCTGGTTTTCATTGCACTTGTTATTTGGCAGATGCTTCTATCCAAAGTGACTTACAGAAAGTGCATTCAAGTAGGTATGTCCCCAAGTAAACAGCCATATACAACACTAGTGCTAAAGCGGGATAAAGTAAGTTGAATATAATAATTAAATAAGTACAATAAGTAGTAGTGGGTGTTTTTTATATATTAGGGGTGGGCTAAGTACCAAGGGGCAGTCTGAAGACTTGATCAATCAATTAAAAAGTTTTTCATTGCCTAGTTAACTCACCTCAGCTGGTTTCTTGGGTCTAAATTGGTGGCTGATTTTAAGGTGAAAATAAAAACCTGGCAACTCTCCAGGCCCCAGGTTGAACCATCCCTGGATTAACCTGTATGAGCAGCATTGGCACCTCTTGTTTCAAAAACCCTTCCATATCAGTCCCACAGTTAGCCACCAACAGGCGAGTTCTACTTATTAACACTGGGAGGAACACACTCAAGTCAAAAAAGCAAATTATTTTAACAAGAATGGGTGCTTGAGCCAAGGGGGGGGTGGAAGACAAAGTATTGAAGCGAAAAGAGGATGGACAAGCACTACATCTTATATCTTAATTTGCATTTCATACACAAGCAGCATCAGCCTAAAAACACAGACGCATGCAAACTTTTGGGCGAAACGCCTTCTTCAGCGTGCATGTATTGTACTTGTTACACTAACCTGCTCCCATTGGCTGCAGGTAGCCTCGGAGTCTTCTGTACGCGAGCTGGCTCAAGTAGAGTACATTTTGACATCAGAGGACCCTTACTTTCTCACAGGACTCCCAATTTCAACATTCTCTCTGCTGTCAGGCATGTAAATCCCAATTTTAAATGTAAAGCATTTCACAACATTTAAACGCTTACCCAGCTAAACTCAAGATCAAGAAAAAAAAATAGACAACTACATGATAGAGAAGAACAGAAATGAAAGATTAAGAGAACCTTCTCGAAAGCATAGGGATTTATGAGTTCCTGTCAGAGGGGATACCCCCCTGAAAGCCAGTGTAACAAGAGAGGAAATGATTCACATATGTGGCTGGAGGCTGACATTCATACTCAGAGACTTGTCTTTCCACACGCACATTTCGCCCATGGAAAGACACTCAAATCTCCAGGTGTGGAATATGGAGTATCAGTGGAGCTCCAGTTATATAACAATAACAACAATAGTAACAACAACTTTGTCCATATTTACAGTCATGCATTTTGACTTGTCCCGCAATGACATGCGTTGTCCCACATTTGAATAAAATAAGATTTCCCTCGCTTTATTTTGATCATTCATATATTTGAAATAAAGGGAAAAGTTGTATAACACCCCCCCACATCTGTCCCAGTCCCACACTGTTCCATGTATTCATCCTGCATTTGGACTATTTGAATCTGGTCACACGAACTATGGATTACAAGCCAAAGTACTTCACTGACAGGCACTTGCATTTACAAAACTGGAAATGGAAATATATGACCCCAAAAAGCACACTCAGCAGAATGTGTAGGCTGATCCGGATGAGTCTGGCTCAGTGTTTCACAGCACAGGGTCAGACCGGCGACCCATTGTCCCCATGGCCTATCCCTTCCCAGCATCCTGCCCTTCCGCTCGGTTAGACACTCACCGCTTTCTTCTTGTCCGCGCTGGCCTCTTCAGCAGCCCTCTGGTACCTGCGGAGGAAATTGGTGAGAGCTAGGAGAAATGCAGTCCTGGAGGAAGTGCACATATATTAAATGCATACCAACCATCCCCCTGCCCACCCCCAAACCCTTATTTAGCCTTATTCCAAGGGGGGCCATGCAGAGGTATGGCAGACTCTTAAACCCTTTAACTGTGGTGGTTCATGAAAGAGTAACTTATAGAGCTCTGCTCTGCTCAGCTTCGACTCACTGAAACTACTCAAAATGACAATGGTGGCCTCTGCTGGCCACACAGAGCACACATTTGTAAACGCCAACTGTAATTTAAAACCAGTGAAATAATTATGCGTGTGTATACACAATGTTATTTCAGTTTCTATAACTTCTATGCTAACTGTGGAAGTAATTTCTTCTCCTTATTCCTTTTCTTCTCCTTGGGTCTTGGATTTCCTTTTGATTTTTCAATGGGTAGGTTCAAGACTGAAGTTAAATCTTAAAATACACCCAATTATTATTGCTTCCTGTCCCCTTGTCACTCCAGAGTGAGTGATTCAGTCACCTCATCCTCCCCAGCATACATTTCCACCCCCCACCCATAAAATGAATACATCTGGAGTGGTAGTACAGCTTCATCTACATTTCCAGCTCTCCCCCTGTTGGGCAGGTAACCAGGCAACTCGCAAGACGCTCTTAATGACAGGAGTGGAAAAGCTGGGCTGAGCAAAACTGGAATAACAAGTCATGGTTATTGAGAGAGGTTATGGTTCCGAGTGACTGTCAGGGTGAACGGAACTGGGATACCATAGAAGAGAAGTAAAAAGGGATAGCAGAGGAGAAGAAATGTGAAGAAAAACAGAGCTGAACTGAGAGGAGGCCTAGGGTTGGGAGAAATCAGAAGCCGGGCATTTCCCTGCAGGACTCAAGTATAAATGTTGATTGGTGTCCTGGTCATGTGGGCATGCTGAAACCAACTTGTGACTTGTGCACCTTTGCCCTCGATGGGCATCTAAATACTGGCTAAACATTAACAGCGAGAGTGATCAAAGCTCTGCGGGAGACTGCTGTAATTCTTCCGACAGGCTTGGGGGACAGAGGCATGGCAGCGTTCAACTCCGACAGAAAAACCGTAAGACAGACAGGAACAAAACTGAAAGAAAGAATAAAAGATAAGAAAGCGAGAACGAGAAAATATGAAAGGAGGAAAGAATGGGGTGTGAGGGTTGGTTTGGCTCAGTCGGTAAAGGCGTTCACCACAAGCGCAAGCCCCGGGTTTGAACCTCAGCCTTGGTTACACATGAACAACAGGGTGCAGATTAGTCGGTGGCTCACAGACGAGCGCATCGGACGAGTGGGTGCAGGTGCAGGGGGAAGGGGAGTTGGGTTCGCACCGTGGGATACCTCAAAAGGCACAACCGAATATTACAGAAAGAAAGAAAAGAAAGAAAAAAAGTTTAGAAAGAGAGGGTAAGAAAGAGACGAAAGCATATACATTAAGAAAGAACCCTCTGGTGGTGTATCCAGGTAAAGCACTAGTTGTTAGGAGCCCCACAGGATGGTGCGTAATCAGCTGTAGCATAGGCATAACGGGTGGGGAGGGGGCGTAAACAACATGTCACCCCCAATATTCAAAACATTCACATCTGTCCCCCGCAATAATTTGTAGATAGAAAACATTTCCTTTCATTATGTCCCCTACAATATTTAATATGTAGTTATGCCCTTGAGCTGTAGCATCATCCAGAGCAGGGGTTCTTAACCTCAGTCCTGGGGGGCCCCCAGGTATGCTGGTTTTATGTTCCAATCAATCTCTTGATTAATTAATGTTGTTGACATGCATTTAGGTTCCATAATTTTGTGCTGAAACAGATTTGAACACATTAGTGTTTGCTTTGTATTTGGACATTTAATTTTCCACAAATGATTTCATTTCAATGGCCAGGTTTCCACACTTTTAGCATTTAGACTTCACTGATTTCAGCCATAGATCTATCAATACATTAATTTAAGACGTCACCGGTTTCAAATGGAATCATTTGCCACAGCACATTCCAGAATGTTTTGAGACTGTTTCTAATGAACGCCTTTGTTTTCTCTCAACGTTGCGCATTGTTTCGCCACGACCTCACAGGCATGTTTGTTCCAGGTTGGTGGGCGTGTCGGGGCTGTATCCAGAAGCAGTGAATGACGCATTTAAGAATCGGTGTCACACCGCCCATCGGCAATCACAGTAACAGTGCCTTGCAACCGTACGTTCAATACAGCATCGTTTCAGTTTAGAAAATAATTTTCAAATGTTTTCTGCTGCTAACGAAAACCAGCATACAGAGGTACTCCGGGTCCGAAGCTGGGTCCAGGTCCAGAACAGGGTATTTCCTCATCTCATTGTCCCCTCTGCTCGGTTGGGCACCTGTGGTCTGCCTGCACCAGCTTTGCATAATGTGCAGTCCTCCAACACAATCGCAGCACAGGTTAGCTAGTGTGGCTGCACACATTTCATGGAACACACATGGGAGCACCTGGGTCATCCCAAATTGACAGAGGGTGTTGTAATCTCATCCCAGGGCCGGTGTGAGTGCAAGCTTTTGGTTCTAGCCCAGCATACATTACAGGCATTTAGCAGACTTACCAGACTTACACATTCCTTTACATAATATCCAGCTGGATTGGAACTGAAGCAACTCAGGTTAAGTAACTTGCCCAAGGGTACAACCAACCATTATACATTGTACTACACTACCACCTAGGTTCTAATCCAGCACTAAAACACCTTGATTCAATTAGTCGTGACCTTCAATCAAGAGCTTCAGGTGTTGTAGTGCTGGGATAGAACTAAATCCGTGGGTGCAGGTTAAGATAGGACAACCCCGATTTTGTGGGACAGGCTGTGGGATCGGAGCATGCCTTCCAATATGGGGAATGAATAAAAATTACAGGTTCAAAAAAGAAAGAAAAGCAATAAAAAAAAGACAACCATTGAATCAGCAGATGAAAGGGAGTTTGCGTCTGTAGCGTGTGCGAGAAGCGAAACACTGGAGCTGATCCAGGCTGGAGCAGCCATTACCAGCCACTAAACCTAATAGACTCAGCTCAGTAAGGGGCAGAGCGATGCTTCATCTCCTGAAGAGAACGCTCTTTCAGCTTCATCCAAACATCGATCTTCCTGGTGTGTGCCCACAGTGCGTGTTTGTGATAGGGCAGAAACACTGCCCATTCATGTGACAGGTCTGTGATGGGAGCAGCAGTCTTCAATAATGTGCCTATGCATGCATGTGTGTGTGTGTGTGTGAGTGGGACTGGCAGTTTGTGTAAACAGAACAGTAAGTGTGCTCAATGTGTGCTTCAGAGAAGAACAGAACGTGTTTCAGACTAAGACGTTCACTGGTTCCTCAGTAACAGCGTTCTGTATGCTTCAAAGAGCAAAAGACACTCATTTGTTCCTCAACAGCCATGTTCTGTGCATGTTTCAGACAGCAAAACACACTCACTTGCACAACCATGCCCTTCACAAATTCCAGACCAAGATATTGAGTGAAAGACACTCACTTGTTCTCACACGTTTCAGACTAAGACACTTGTTTCTCAGTAGCCATTTTCTGCATGCGTTTCAGAGAGTGAAAGACACTCACTTGGAGAAGCGCTCGGCGATGGCGTTGCTCTTCCCGCGGGTGCTGACCAGCGACAGCTCCTTGGCCGTGATACGCAGAGACTGGGTGGCCCACTGTCTCCGGCTGAAAGGACTGGCTTCCATGGTTCCTTCCCGCTGCACTCTTATAACCTGCAGCACACAACAACACAAGGCATCCAGAGAGGGCCCATTTTACAGAGGTGTCGAAGAACGGCCCATTTCTATGCAAGAGAAATACCTGTGTTGCTTTTTGATTCGGGAGCATGAGCTCATGGCTGTTCGGGGGGAGAATAGACCAGAAAAACAAAAATAAAAGTAGAGTAGTCTTTAATATGGTGTTAAGAAATGTCTTCTCCACTTTGTCACATTCCACATCATTCCGGTGTCACATCTAGGCTCCTCCCACCTCTGTAGGGCCCCAACACAGTAGGATATGGTACAATTTGTGATATCATCAGCCACTTAGCCAATCTCTGTCCAAATGACCCCTTTGCACAAACATTTCTTTACACCTGACTGGACCACATTATTAAAATAAAAAACATGTTCTACATAAACTACAGTGGAGGTAGTGGTACTATTAAGCATCATCATTTATCATACTTTATAATGTAATTTTTTACTTCTCAACAAACACGGACTGTATTTTGTACTTTTACTGTGTACTACTATTCCCTATAAGTATCATTGGGTAAGATTAAGGTGCTTTAAAAGGCAGTAGAGTGGAGGGATAAACAGATAGATCAACAAACAGGGCAATAAACTGTATTTAAGTGTAGTTATTTATCATTAAAACATCTTAAGAGTGTCCTATATCTAGAGAGCGCCTATAGATATTGAACAATCACAAACAGACAGGAACTAATGAAGGTACACCTTGTGCTTTAGGTCTGAGTAAAAACTTGAAATGAGATATACACGTGTATGTGCAAGCTTTAAAAATGGGCTGGGGGCTACATATTGGATGTCATGTTGTTTTGGCAGAGAATCAGAGAGTATCACATTTGCCATTGATGAGATTGATGGTGTCCCGGAGCATAATGCTGCCAGCTCAGGGACACTGTACGGGACAAAATGCTATAGAGAAACAGGGAGAGCAGGAGAGAAAGAGAGAAAAACAAAGGAAAAGAGACAGGGATAGATGGAGATAGACTGAGGGAGAACGACAGATGTAGAAAGAGAAATTGAGAGACCGAAAGAAGCCTAGCAAGGCAACAAGTCTAGCTGGTCTAGCTCTCCCTGGTGACAAGTCAGCAAGCGCTGTTGTACGCCAGGAATGCGTCTCCTCCGTGTGTAGTCTCAGTCAGATTGTGCATCGTGAACAGGCCCTGCTCGCCACAGATAAGGCTTGTCCCTGTGACGCATGGCCACAGCCTCTCCTGGCGATGTCAGATATTCACCCGCTTCCCGTTAAGAGCCGATATGAGCTGTCTGGAGCTGGAGACAAGCACAAACATGCGCTTCTACCTGCGTTGTAATTTATGGATTATCTCATGTGGTGGAGACTGAGAAGGGAGTCTATTCTGAGTTACAGTACTTTTTTTTTTGGGGGGGGGGTGGGTGGGGGTGCTGTAATCGCTGCCCTGTGCCAACATGACGGCAGTGCTTTTCTCCTCCTAGTTTGCACAATGGAGAGACCTTTAGACCGTACACAGAAGGTAGGCCAACAACAACCGCAATAAGCGAAGAAAAAAGGTAATTTGTTTTAGGAGGTGGTTGCTTCCTGGTGACTAGAGAAAGGCTGATATCAGTGTTTGCTGGGCTGTGGTGGGAGCCGCCTTTTTACACGATTAATTTGTAAAAAAACAATTCATCACAAGTAACCTGTCGCGGGCTGCCAACTGGCCCGGAATTCCAAATGGGGAAAACACGCCAGTAGCGGATCACAAGATCGCAAGTCACAGTAGCGGATTCTTTATTGAAAGGTTTAAAATCACATAGTGGTACATTAAAATCGGTAGCATGTAAAATGGCTGGATCTCGCAGGAGGTAACCAGCCCCACTTTACCCCTCCCAGGCATTACCAGACCATTACTACACCCGAGACCTTTATACTTGGCCCCAGCCAATGACAAACTGACACCGTGTCTCATTTCTATTCACACAGTTTCAGGTAGGAGGACACAGGTTAACAGAATAATGGAGGATTGTCAATTACTAATGTAAAGGCATGACTAATAGCTAACCATTGCAAATCGCATTGAGAATGACTGAAGTTTGGGTACACCCTTTGAAATGTGCCTCCCACACCTTAAATATAAATGATTCAGCATAATATCACATCATATTAAATCAGAACCACAATACATCCCATGTTACATACTACCTTGACTTACCCATCACTCCCCTTATATTAATGCACCCACATACAGTGGCTTTGGAAAGTATTCAGGCCCCTTCACTTTTTCCACACTTGTGTTATAGATTACATTTTAAATTGATTAAATCTTTTTTTTTTTTTGGCCATCAATCTACAAACAATACCACATAATGACAAAGCGAAAACACGTTTTTAGAAATAGTTGCAAATGTATTAAAAATAAAAAACGGAAATATGTCATTTACATACGTATTCAGGCCCTTTGCTATGACACTACAAATTGAGCTCAGGTGCATCCTGTTTCCTTTAATCATCCTTGAGATGTTTCTAGAACTTGATTGTAGTCCACCTGTGGTAAATGGTAGTGGCTAGACAGAAGCCACTCCTGAGTAAAAGGCATATGACAGCCCAACTGGAGTTTGCCAAATGGCACTTAAAGGACTCAGAGCATGAGGAAAAAGATTCTCTGGTCTGATGAGACAAAAATGTAACTTTTAGGCCTGAATGCCAAGCGCTACCATAAAGGCCTGATTGATGGAGTGCTGCAGAGATGGTTGTCCTTCTGCCTGGTTCTCCCATCACTGCAGAGGAACTCTGAAGCTCTCTTAGAGTGGCCATTGGGTTCTTGGTCACCTCCCTGACCAAGGCCCTTCTTGCCTGGTTACTGAATTTGGCCGGACGGCCAGCTCTAAGAAGAGTCATGGTGGTTCCAAACTTCTTCCATTTCACTGTGCTCCTGGGAACTTTCAATGCTTTAGTAATGTTTTTATACTCTTCCCCAGATCTGTGCCATCTCCAAGGTCTATGGAGAGTTCCTTGGACTCCATGGCTTGGTTTTTGCTCTGACATGCACTGTGAACTGTGGGACCTTATATAGACAAGTGTGTGCCTTTCTAAATCATGTCAAATCAATTGAATTTGCCACAGGTGGCCACCACAGTTCTAGAGACGTCTCAAGGACGATCAAAGGAAACAAAAATATACGCCATTTAGCAGACGCTTTTATCCAAAGCGACTTACAGTAGTGAATGCATACATTTTCAGTATATGTGGCCCCAGTGGGGATTGAACCCACAACCTAAGCGTTGCCAACGCTGTGCTCTACCAACTGAGCCACAGAGAACCACGAAACAAGATACATCGGAGCTCAATTTTGAGTGTCATAGCCAGGGGTCGCAAATGTGTACTGGCATACCACTTATGTGCACCCCTGGTCATAGCAAAGGGCCTGAATACTTATGTAAATCTATAACACAACAAAGGGTGGAAAAGTGAAGGGGTCTGAATACTTTCCAAATCCACAGTATCTCACCAATAATCATGAGTACTCACAATAAACCTAAATAAAATTGACAAACCAATACAAAATAGCTAAAACTTCAAGATCTCCACACTGGGCCTAACCTTGACTCCCAGAGGCAACCTTCCCCAGGCCCCAGTTTATACACTGAAGTCTCTGAGCCAGGGGGTCTCTACCATCACATAACCTTATGGGCTTGTATGCTCAATTAGATAAACAGGCAAAGTATTGCAATGCACCCCAAGCCAAATAAGGTTAAACAAACACATTGTCAGGAAAGCTCTGGAGCCATACAGAAAGGAAATGACCAGAGGCAATTAGACAACTAGGTACACAGAGCACAACCTCAACATGACCGCAGATATATATATTTTCATATAATAGGGGAGAAGCTTTTGAAACCAAGGCATCCTTCATCTCAAACTTTGGTTGACTTTGTTTTTCTCCATGTTTAAACCCCATGTGACTCTCTACCAGGAATACAAGATATGCATGCCATGCACACAGCAAGGTGAAAAAAGGATCCCTTAGATCAGGGGTCCACAATCTTCTCCAAGAAGGGCCGGTTTGGGTGCAGGTTTTTGTTGTAGCCCAGCACTACAATACCTGATTCAACTAAACAAGGTCGCGATTGGAGACCATCATTTGTTGATTCATTTAATCAGGTGTTGTAGTGTACCTGGGCTAGAACAAAAGCCTGTACCCACACTGACCCAAAATAAGTTCCTGATTCATACAGCACTTGGCTTTGCCATTCCAAGTCAGCCGTGGTCATTCCCAGACTGCCACGAACTACGTATCAGCTTACAGGAAACAGGAGTGCTGTGAACACCCAACGGCCTCCTTCCATATTTACACGGGCCGTGCTCACAAAACACACACCTGCTCCACAGCTGACTCATTCACACCGCGCTGCTGGGAGCGGGAGGTCTTTTATAGCTGTAGGCCTTGAAGTGCCTCAGTGGTTAGGTCGATTCCAAACCCTGTAGACAGGTTAAACAGGCATCTCTGCAGTCATCCTGTGTTCCGCTCAAAAGATTATAATGATTCACCATCAAAAACAATGTGAATTGTATTACTAGGGGTGAGGAATCAGGAGTTTCCTTTTCCCTGTAGGGCACAGATGCTCTAACCTTTTATTAAAAAGGACAGACAGTCTGAAGTGTAAGCAAGTTTAAAACAAATTGCAAGACAAAGCCTTTCGAGTTAAGAGTGGAAAGGTATTTTATTCAGGATAATAAATGTTCCGAATTCTACTCTGTTCTGCCACCTCAACTATTATGTCCCACACATTTGCCCTGGTTTCATCAGCCCAGGTCCAGAGGTCAGGGGTGTCAAACTCATTCCATCAAGTGTATTTTGTTGCAACCAATGCATTACACCAGGTGATTTTACATGACATTCATTTGTAAAAAATAAAAAGACTATTTATCATTGATGTACAAGTAACCTAATGGGCTTGTACGCTCAATCTGATAAACAGGCAAAGCATTGCAATGCAACACAAGCCAACTAAGGTTCCCCTCTTCAACAAAGAAAGGGATCAAATTGAAATCACCTGGTAATCATCGGTTACAACAAAAATCTGCATACACTCAGCCATCGATGGAATGAGTTTGACACTCCTGACCTAGACCTTGAAGAGGCAGAAATGAAATAGCTCTCCTGCTGCCTAGTGGACGGAGCCATTCTAAGTGCACCACCAACAAGCAGCTTCCACTCATGACACCACCTGCCCTTAGCAAGAATGGCTCAAGCTGCTGTAGTGGCAGTGTAGTATAGTGGTTAGGGAAGTGGGCTTGTAACTCAGGAAGTTGCACGTTTGATTCCCAGGTGGGGCACTATGGTTGTACCCTTGAGCAAGGCACTTGACCCAAATTGCCTCAGCAATATATTCAGTTGTATAAATGGATTGTATGCAAATGTAAAGGATAAGGAATATAAGAGTATAAGAAAATCTGTTGTAGTGAGAGTCCCACCCCTACAGGCGCCACCTCTACAGCATGGATATCCTGTCCTCTGGTGTAGCAGAGTCCAGATGGTCAGGCAGGAGGTCATCTGCTTTGTCTCTACCCAGTTACTGTTAGGGTATGTATAGTATAATGGTTAGGAAACTTGGCTTGTAACACAAATGTTGCAGGTTCTTATATAACTGCCATTGTACCCTTGAGCAAGGTACTTAACCTGAATTGCTTCACTGATAAATTGATTGTAAAGAGATTTGAACTGTGCAAGTCGCTCTGGAAAAGAGCGTCTGCTAAATGCATGTAATGTAACGTAATGTAATGCCATTTCAGTTCATGTAGCGGTGTCACAGAAACCTACATTTTGGTTTAAAATTGAGCATTTCTTAGAACAGGCTATCAGAATGAGCAGAACAGAGTGAGCAGAACACCCTGTAGCACACCAGCAAGAACAGCACATCCTTTAAGGTGCTGTAGGTTTTCTCTCCAGCATTCAATTTCAACAATCCCACGTATACACCTACATACAAAATTGTGTTAAAATAGTGTTTCTCACAGAAAAAAAACAATGGATGATTAGGAAGCTATTTCCCTCCAAGGCAAGTACACGTGGCTACAAACCTTTAAGGCAATGTAAAAAAAGGCCAGCTTCAGAAAGCTTGACAGAACCCCCTACTGGGCATTTTAGTCAGGCAACTCTAGCTTCCCTTTGGTGAAGGACCCAAACAATTAGTCAGGTGATCTACGGAGCCAATTCGCTTTTAGCTTATAGTGCGTGTGCCTCTATCCTGACGGACACCTACTTTTAGGCTATTGAACTCCCTCCTGTGGACTATACTACCATACAGCGTTATTTGTGCGTGCAGCTAATTGTAAGTGCCTCTATAGTTGTTTCTTGCCTGTCTGTAAGTTGTCTTTCATGTTAGTTGTTTGTATGCTAGCGCCGGTATTAGCATTAGCATCTGCTAGCTAATCAGCATATTCTCATGTAATTTGTAACTGCTGTATCCTTCTAATGGTGTATTTTGTGATTGGCTACTATTGTTACTTTATGTAGATGCATCTACTCTGTTGTACTGTATATTAGAGCACACACCTAGCTTTTCTAGGTGCATAAGTATTGTGGTGTCCCTTGGGGTTGGGCAACACTCATGGACCTTTGCAGAGGGCTTAGGCAGTTAAATAACCCAGAGGAGGCAGTAATACAAACAAAACTACACTTTATTAAATGCAGCTTGACAAACACAAAAAAGGGTGGGGTCTTCAGGGGATTTCAAAACACAAAGTCCATAATCGGGCGGCACGGTGGTGCAGTGGATAGCACTGTCGCCTCACAGCAAGAAGGTCTCGGGTTCGAATCCAGGCCGGGGGCCTTTCTGTGTGGAGTTTGCATGTTCTCCCCGTGTCCGCGTGGGTTTCCTCTGGGTACTCCGGTTTCCTCCCACAGTCCAAAGACATGCACGTTAGTCTAATTGGAGAGTCTAAATTGCCCGTAGGTATGAGTGTGTGAGTGAATGGTGTGTGTGTGCCCTGCGATGGATTGGCGACCTGTCCAGGGTTTATTCCTGCCTCTCGCCCCTATGCATGCTGGGATAGGCTCCAGCCCCTCCGCGACCCTGACCAGGAATAAGCGGCTTAGACAATTAGATGAGAAGTCCATAATCCTTACTCGTCGTCGATGTCCAAAATCCAATCCAGTTCCTCACACAGTCCAAAAGTCGGTACACAAACGGGGTCCTCAAACAATCCAATTCCAAACACAGGCGGCAATCCAAAAGCGGCAATCCAAAAGCGACAATCCAAAAGCGACAATCCAAAAGCGACAATCCAAAAGCGACAATCCAAACCACTCTCCCAAAAACACCAACCTCTAAATGGCCTTCAGCTGTCCATAGTCCCAATTGCTTGACTTCGTTCAGGTGCGGGTCTGCGGGCTCCTGGGAAATGTAGCCTTTCCCCCCTCCAGCAGCTCCCAAGAATGAAAGAGGCAGGCGGCCATTTCCTCGTCCTGCCCTTGGGATGCCACAGTATGTTAGCATTCTAGCCCATTGCAACAGTGAAGTGGCATTTGTCCCTCTGCTGTTGTGTTAGACTGTATTGTTCATACTTACCATGTATAGCATGCATGTAAATCAATTTGTATTATAGCAATGCTATATTCCCCCACCCTTTTCTCTAGAACGACATATACTACTGGATACTCAGTTCTAGAGTGCTGTAAAAGTGTGATGTGTGTGTATGGACTTCTCTATTTGGATTGCGGTTGGCTCTACAAATGGCTAAGTCCCAATCCCTTAGCTCTGTCCTCCTCCTCATCGACCTGTCAGCTGCATTTGATACCATGGACCATCAGATCCTGCTCTCATCTCTCGTCGAGATGGGAATCTCTGGATCTGCACTAACATGGTTCAAGTCCTACCTGGCTGACCGGTCCTACCAGGTGGCCTGGAGAGGATCCCTCTCCTCTCCCCACACCCTCTCCACTGGAGTCCCGCAGAACTCAGTGCTAGGCCCCGTCCTATTCTCCCTGTACACTAAGTCACTTGGTTCTGTTATCTCTGCTCATGGTTTTTCTTATCGCTGTTACACTGATGACATTCAACTCTTTCTCTCTTTCTCTCCTTCTGAGACCCAGGTCCCGGCGTGGATCTCTGCATGCCTGGCTGACATCTCTGCCACCCACCACCTGAAGCTGAACCTGGGGAAGACGGAGCTGCTCTTCCTCCAAGCGAAGGGCTCCCCAATGGTTGATGCTTCAATCACCGTGGAAGGCTCCATAGTGTCTCCGTCCCAGTCTGCCTGGAGTCATGGAGTGACACTGGACGAGCAGCTGTGCTTCTCGGGCCACATCGCTGCGATCACCCGGACCTGCCAATTCTCCCTCCACAACATCTGGAGGATCCGACCCTTCCTCACCCAAGAGGCCACACAACTCCTGTGTCAGGCCCTGGTGATCTCACGTCTGGACTACTGCAATTCCTTGCTGGCAGGCCTACCAGCCTGTGCCATCAAGCCACTGCAACTAGTACATAATGCTGCCGCACGTCTGGTGTTCAATCAACCTAAGTTCACCCATGTCACCCCTCTACTCTCTTCTCTGCACTGGCTCCCCATCGCAGCACACATCAGATTCAAATCACTGGTGCTTGCTTTTCAAGCGGCTGGAGGAACTGCTCCCCCTTACCTGCAGACACTCATCACACCCTACACCCCAGCAAGACCCCTCCGCTCCGCCTCCTCTGGCAAACTGACTGTCCCATCCCTCCGGGCGCCCAGCAGCCACTCCTCGCGGTCTTGCCTCTTCTCTGTCCTAAACCCTCGGTGGTGGAATGACCTTCCGCAAGAGACTCAAAACCCACCTTTTCAGACTCCACTACCACTGAATTCTGTACATCTAGCCAATTGTCATCACCACTGCCTACTTGCTCAATACTTCTTGTATATATATATCCCTGCGTACTCATTTAAAAAATAAATAATAATAATTGACTAACCTTTTCCTTCCCAGTGTTACAGGTATGGTATGCAGCTGCTTACAACAATGTATATCGCTGTATTACTGCACTGATCTCTTGCACGAACTATGATTGTTCCTACCATGTATTAATGCACATCTTGTAAGTCGCTCTGGATAAGAACATCTGCTAAATGCTTAAAATGTAAATGTAAATGTAAACCAACTTAAACTTGACATTCTTCTACTGCTTGTTCTGATCAAACATCCTGTAGCAGTTGCCACCGGTCCATAACCAGCATTAAGGTTTTTCATTCAACAATTTAAAGCCCTCCACATGATAAATAGGGTGATGCCAAATAACTCAAAGGACCATGAATTGTTGAATGAAATACTCACTGTGGATACTCACCTGAGCGCAGCCACAGATCTTCTGATCTTCGCCATGAGTACTCCCCAGAACGTCACTGTCAGTACTCACCTGTATGCAATCGCCAGCGCATTTCAGAGTTAATGGATGGCCCAAACATCAGGAGTGGTGAGATCAAGGCATTCAGAAGATTCGTGTTGAGAGTGCGTGCATTGGTTGGCATGTTGGAGCAACTAGGACGAGATGGCTACACCGAGCTGAGATGTGACCCACATGTCTCCCGCCTCTTGGCTAAGCTGCCACATGACTTGAGAGCCAGCTTCAAGCAGTTTGTGAACCCCCTCAAGATGCCCATTCCAACTCTCATCCATCTAGCAGACTGGCTTGAGTATGAGGTGAGGGTACAAGAGGACAGCACACAGTTCAGTGGTAAGGAGCAACCAAGCTCACATAAAGAGCAGCACAAAGGCACCAAGTCTTTCCCCAAGATGGCTACTGTCCTCTATGGAGGAGAGCAGAGACAAAGCAAGGCCGAAACCCCTGCGCAGACCCAGCCTCCAGAGAAGAAGTCACGGGAGAAACCGAGCAAGTACTGCCCATACTGCAACACTACCCAGCACTATACGAATCAGTGCACCAGCTTCCAGCTTCTGGCTAAAGAACAGAAGGAAGCCTGAATAAAGACCAACCAGAGGTGCTGGAAGTGTGGGCATGAAGTGCAAAAAGTATGAGAGGAAGCAATGCCAACTCAAAGGCAACGGTCAGCATGAAACCAGCAGTCAGCAATGCCCAGACCCTCTATGGTGACTTGACTGCTGGCAGCAGCAAGGTGCTGCTGAAGATGAGCAGGCTCATCTTTATAAGTGGCACCAGGTCACTCAACACGTACGCCCTGCTGGATGATGGATCAGAGCGTACCATCCTCTTCTCAGGTTCCTGTGGCGCGACATGAACCGGGACAACCCTCCTGATGTCTACGAATGGCAAGTGCTCCCCTTCGGCACAACGTGCAGCCCCTGCCACATTTGCTGTCCAGAAGCATGTGATTGACCACAGCCAGCCTGGTGAAAAAGTGCGTAGACAACGGTCTACAAAGCCTCCCCTCTGCAGACGAAGCCAAGAAACTGGTCGACAAGCTGAAGCACCTCCTCGTTGAGGCCAGATTTGATCTCTGCCAATGGGCCAGCAACATCCCAGGAGTCATCAGTCAGAAGGCAGTGAGCTCTGGTTCACCCAGAATGGCATGGACCCCCAAGAGTGCACCCTTGGTCTGCGATGACAATGCCTGTCTGACACCCTTGGCTACAAGCATGCCCAGATGGAGAGGACTGAGCCCACCATGCGCAGCATCTACTGGATCATTGCTAGCCAGTACGACCCACTGGGCTTCATCAACCCGTTCACTACACGGACTAAGGTCCTTGTCAAGAAGTTCTGGGACAAGAAAAGAGAGTGGGATGATCCAGACCTCCCAGAAGACCTTCTCAAATCCATTAGGATACGTGTCCTCAGACATCGCAGATCCGCACCCAATCACTCCTAACTCTCTCTTGATGGGACGGCCAGACTCGTCACTGCAGCACGTGGTCTACCCGGAGTCTGAACTGCTCAGCCACAAAATATGAAGACACAGCCAGAACCGATTCAGACAGCACTACTTACCTGCTCTCCAAGCCCAGCCGAAGTGGCAGCAGGACAAGGAGGACCTTGTTGGTGCTGTTGTGATGATTGTGGATTGGCAGTCCCCTAGAGCTCTCTAGCAAGTAGGAACAATGAAGTCAGTTACCCCTGGAGCAGACGGGAAAGTCAGGACAGCGGAGGTCCAAGTCAAAGACAGAACCTGTCAGACCTGTCGCCCGGCTCATCAAGCTGCCCGCTCTTCCTGACGAACCTGCCACCCATAGCTGACCTTTAAGTTGAGGCAAATCTGTGCAACACATTTGGGGGCGGCTGTAAAAAAGGCCAGCTTCAGACAGCTCGACAGAACCCCCTACTGGGCATTTTAGACAGGCAACTCTAGCTTCCCTTTGGTGAAGGACACAAACAATGTCAGGTGATCTACGAAGATAGTTTGCTTTTAGCTTATAGTGCATGTGCCTCTCTATCCTGACGGACACCTAGTCTTAGTAACCTAAACTATTTTTTTTTTTACCTCTGGCAGTTTACCGCTTATCTTTGTACCATTTCAGGTTATTCACTGGACTTGAACTGCTTAAATTTAAGTAAAAACTGGAAAATGGGGATGTTTTAAAACATTTGACCGGTAGTGTACTTTTAGGCTAGACTGCTGTATCCTTCTAATGGTGTATTTTGCTATTGGCTACTATTGTTACTTTATGTAGATTCATCTACTCTGTTGTACTGTATACTGGAGCATATACAGTGCCTATAGAAAGTCATCATACCCTTTTGAAAGTCACTTTTTTTTTGTCTGAAATGAAAGTACATAAAATCCATATTTTTTCAGCTTTATTTCCACATTTTGCCTTTTTTTTCCACAACATTCAAGTGGGGGAAAAAAAAGGGCAAAATTTCTGATAATTAATAAAAAATGAAAAACTAGAATAACAGGGTTGGAAAAGTTATCAGTCCCCTGATTTAATACTTTGTAGAGGCACCTTTTGCTTTAATTACAGCCATCAGTCTGTTTGGATATGTCTCTACCAGCTTTGCGCACCTAGATTGAGCAATATTTGTCCATTCTTCCTTGCAGAACTGTTCCGGTTCAGTCAAATTCCGTGGTGAGCGGCAATGGACTGCACTCTTCAAGTCCATCCACAGATGTTCTATCGGATTTAGGTCAGGGCTCTGACTAGGCCACTCAAGGACATTCACCTTCCTGTCCTTTAGCCACTGCATTGTTTTTTTTGGCGGTGTGTTTTGGGTCGTTGTCGTGCTGGAAGGTGAACCACCTGCCCATCTTCAGCAGTCTAGCAGAGGGCCGCAGGTTTTCCTCAAGAATTTGGGTGTACTTGGCAGCATCAATTTTCCCTTCAATCCTGACCAATTGCCCAGTCCCCGCTGAAGAGAAACACCCCCACAACATAATGCTGCCACCACCATGCTTCAGTGTAGGTATGGTGTGTTTTGAGTGGTGTGCGGTGTTTGGTTTCCGCCAAACATAGCACTTGGAGTTCAGTCCAAAAAGTTCAATCTTGGTCTCATCTGACCATATAACCTTTTGCCACATGGCATCAGAATCTTCTATGTGTTTTTTTGCATAACGTAAACAAGACTCAGTGTGACACTTTTTCAGAAGAGGTTTCTTTCTTGCCACCCTGCCATACAGGCCAGCTTTGTGTAAAGCTTGTGAGGTTGTTGTCACATGCACGGATCGCCCAATCTCTGCCATTAAGACTTGTAACTCCTTGAAGGTTGCCATTGACCTCTTGGTAGCTTCCCTGATCAATCTTTTCCTGGCTCGGTCATCCAGTTTGGAGGGACGGCCCGATCTTGGCAAGGTGTGGGTGCTGCCATATGCCTTCCACTTCTTAATAATACTCTGAACGGTACTCAGAGGGATAGTTAAAGCCTTTGAAATCTTTTTATATCTTTCTCCTAACTTGTGCCTATCCACAACTTTATCCTGGAGTCCTTTTGAAAGCACCTTTCCAGCCATGGTGAATTCTTTGCTTTACCATGCACTACTAGGAGTGGAATCCTCAAGGAACAGCTGATTTTATTGTAATCAAAACCACCACAATTGATGTCAGGTGGAGGCCAATTAGCTTGGTGTGTGATCTGGAAGGTGATTGGTTATACCTGAGCAAGTTTATAATGGTTATTCTAAGGGGACTGATCACTTTTCCAACCCTGTTATTCTAGTCTTTCATTTTTTATTAATTATCAGAAATGTTGCCCTTTTTTTCCACTTGAATGTTATAAGGCAAAATGTGTAAATAAAGCTGGAAAAATATGGATTTTATGTACTTTAATTTCAGGCTGTAAGACAAAAAAAAGTGACTATTTCAAAAGGGTATGATGACTTTCTATAGGCACTGTACCTAGCTAGTATGTACACATTCTAGCCCATTGCAACAGTGAAGTGGCATTTTTCCCTCTGCTGTTGTGTTAAGACTGTATTGTTCATACTTACCATGTATATCAATTTGTATTATAGCAATGCTATATTCCCCCGACCCTAGAACCACATATAATGCTGGATATTCAGTCCTAGAGTGGTGTAAAAGTGTGATGTGCGTATATGGACTTCTCTATTAAACCAACTTAAACTGGACATTCTTCTACTGCTTGTTCTGATCAAACATCCTGTAGCGGTTGCCACCGGTCCATAACCAGCATCAAGGTTTTTCATTCAACAATTCATGGCCCTTCAAGTTATTTAGCTTCACCCTATTTTTCCAGGTAAGAAACTACCCCCCCCCCTCCACCGTCTCACAGCACCCTTTAAGGGTGTATACAGTACTCCACTTCAAAGAATTCATCTCATACCTGTCACATTCCAAAGGATTAGCCAACCAAGAGCATTCCATTTACTGTTTTGGTGAGCATACAGTAGTGGTATGTGCTCTGAAGTTACAGGGGCAAAGTATACATATGAAAACCTAGACTTAGCCTTTTGAGAAAAGTCCACAGCAAACTTTATGATACAAGGCAATATAAGGATTTGCTCAAACATAAGAGCGTAGAAAACACCCCCAAAAAACTGCAAGAATCAATAGGCAAGTGTCAAAATAACCAGCTTCCCAATAATCCATTTCACTTTCTGTGGTAATGTGAAACAAGCTCTCTCATTCTTCAATTTCGTCCCCTGAGGCTGTAGTTCCCCTCCTCTGCCACGCTGTTTATTTAATTTATTGCTTTTCCAGCAACAAAAATACAATCTGAAAAAAATAAAAGTGCACAAATGAGTAACTCGGCCATACATTTGTGCTGGGGGAAGCTGGGGGGATTCACGTGTCATGATGTGGGTGTGAAGGGTCTGTGAGGAGGTTGGTTGGTGGGGGTGCGCGCACCAAAACACTCCACTCAGGCGCTTTCGGGACCCTGGCCAGACACCTGAATAGAACAGGAAGTTGCACAAGCGCTCTCTTGTGTAACACCACCTGAGATGTGCACCCCTCCAACTCTGCACTGCCGCACATCAGACCCAATGCAGCCCTGATCACATCAGAGCCTCAAAGACGTACGGTTTATCATCGTATAAAAGGAGAAGCCTAATCACAAATAGTTAAAAAGCAGAATAAACCAATCAAAACTATCTGGGGAAGGAAGGTATTTTATATTGTTAAAGGGTACTTTGTTTCAACAAACAGATGGTGCTGACAAGAGTGTTCGATAACAGCTAAAAAAGGTAAATGTTTCACCAGGATGACCTGAAGTAATTGACCAGAGCAAGGCTGAGTTCTAAACTTATGATTACCTCAGAAAATCTGAATACAATGCATCAGATAGTTTAAATTCCAATCCTACAGGGTCCATTCTCCATTTTTATTGACAATTCAACAGTGACATTTTCAGAATTGCTCATCGACAGCCGGACAAAGCCTGTGCCACTTAGCAGGCCCTACAATTGAGATTACATAACACACAAGTAAAATGTAATACTTCATCCATTAGAAAGAAAGTTCACAACGTGGCCTACGCAATGCAGCCCCTTTTCAAACATAAAGGTACTACAGAGAACATACTACTGCTTTCATGGGTTTGGATTCTCCTGCTGCTTGCGATTGATAAACTTTATCCACCAAAATGAAAAACAATTTGTTAATCTTGTAATCTGTATGTTAAGACAACTTCACCTGTCAGAAACATAAAATACGTAGACAAATCAATTTGCAGTACATTTTTTACACATTATTTTTTGACATGAATAGAAGCCATTGAAGAAATGTTTGCCTTTAAGACATTTGATCCAACAGATGTTGAAGAAATCTGTCAGATCAAAGCTCTTTGCATGCTCTGACAGATTACTGGTCTGTGGTTTGCTGAGAATGTCTGTATACGGATTTTCAATCCATATGTATATGAATATTTTAAAAATTTACATTCCAGAAACATTCATATAAAAAGTGACCTTTTGAAAAAATGATCAATGACATTTTTTGCTCATTCCCATTTTCCAGATCCTGCCCCCTAACATTCACTGAGAACTGTTTTGCTACTATATACATTTCCAAAAACAAGTATTGCCTCCGCCTTCCTTTAATAGAGGATAACCGTGGTGTGTGCATTTCTAACACTCAACTGATGATCAAGGTCATGTATCATAACGACTCAGACATCGGTAATCACATATCTTACCAAAAATTTGCAGGAGTTTAATTCAAAATCACTTTTTAGAAGGACTCAGTACTCAGAATATCTTTTTTTCCCCTGGATTTCTTGGTTCTCTCTGGAAATGAACTGAAATATACCCTGTGATACTGCAAAGAGCTGCAGTACAAAACACAAGTTGATTGACTGGTTGGTTGATAAACAAGTAAGACTGATGACAGATGGACTGGAAGTAAACCAGCATACAGAGTAATTAGGCATCACATTTATAGGCGTTTACCATGCCCCGGATAGGAACAGCACACCCTCCAGTGACAGAGCAGACACCCCAGTGGAGGCTGCTTTTTGTTTTTATGTCCAAGGAGTTTGAAACTCTATAACACAGCGTATCAGATGTTCACCATCAACTGATGTTTTTGAAGCGCATCTAAAAGCACAATGTCTAGGACAGCCATGTTATGCTTCCAAGCTGGTGTTGTCATTAGTTATTGTATTTGTTACGTATACTTGTATGTGTTATTGTATAATCTTTTTCAGCTGTTTTTGCTTCTGAAATACTAAAGGATTCATTTATTCATTATGACTCATTTACTTTAAATTTTGACATTTCAAATTGGTAATGCACTTTTATATAGTGTATTTATTTTCACATTTATTTATTCTATTGTTTTACATTTTATTTATTGCATTTATACATTTTATTTGAAATGTTACATCTGACCCATGCTGTGAAATACTTTGGGCTGCAATTTCACTGCATGAAAGTTGCTATACAAATAAAGCTTATAATGAATATAATAAAAAATAAAATAGAAATATTCTATTGATCTCTAACCAGTCACGAGTAGCAGCTTCAATGCCTATCCCAAACACTCTGCAGCCCTCTCTCTCAGAGCCAGCTGGCATGGTTCTCTCTGTATCAAAATGAAAGTGTCTAGTCTAGCAAATGGCAACAGTGACTCAATCTGCAACCAATACATCAAATATATGTTAAATACATTGAACGCGCGTATAGTAGAAGGATGGTCAATCTCACCCAACACACATACGCACACGCACATATAGGAATTCTATGGAGGGAGTCCATAGAAAAGAAAACACAGCCCTGAACTCCACACCCTACCAGCCACACGCTGCCCAAAGGCTAGCTATGTGGGAGAGAATGGAAAAGGAACGCAAAGTGCAAGAACACATGGGGCAATTTGAAATGTAAACACCTTACCCCCTCCAAGTGTGGTTCTGCCTTGCAGCGAAAAGCCAGATCCCGAAAGACAGCCTTGGGACAGACGGATTCGGGCAGAAAGTGGACCCGGCAAGTCACCCGAAGCAGCGGCTCAGGTGTCACGAAGCCACCAGACCAGTTCCTTCTAGTATTTCAAGGTAAGTGACTAAATAATGCCTGATCAGCAAGCACGTTTACCGAGCTACCATGTTAATTACAGCCCACAATATTAAACAGACAGAGTCATGTTGGCACAAAGGCCCGGTGAATGGATTCCTAAAAAGATTCAAATCTGAAGTATCGCAGAGTTACATAATAGCCACCCAGGAGTCCAGAGTGGCGATTACCGTGAAAAATTCCACCAGCTTTACTGATAAGGCGTCCACCAGGACTCGATAGAGGAAACCCTTCTGCACACTCACCTTTACAGTCTCTCTAGTTCGGCTGTGGCGGCCTCTTATTTTATAGTTTTTTGTGTTTGTTTTTTTACACTTGCATTCCCTTGGTTTTGTCTTCTTTCCCTTTCTCTTCTTTCTGCTCTCCTCTTCCAGGTGGTTTAAGAATAACCTAGCGATACCTGTTGCACTATGAGCAGAGAGGGAGGAGGGAGGGGTGGGGGTAGGAGGGAACAAACTCAGTCATGTGACTTTCTGCACCAATGATGCATCTGCTCTCACCTGCCAGGTGAGCAGCCACCTCCCCCAAACACATAGTTTTACTGTGAGTGTGTGCCTGTGGGTTTGTGTCAAGATAGACAGACTCAAGAAAACTCCCTCAAGGTGGAGCCATTTCGCTGTTCCTTTTTACTCATTTAACATACTCTGACATAAGTCACAGATTAATTTGAAAAAAAAACCTGTCACTCAGGACAAAAGGGGAGGAATTCAAATAGGACCTCTGACAACACAGAGAGAAAAAAAAACGGAGGTTGTGATGGCTTCATTACAGAGGGTAAAGACTGTGAGAGGGGACAGCTGGAGATGGGAGGCTAGGAGGGAGATGAGAGGGTCATGTTTCTCTCTGCGTGTGAAACAGGACCTGGAGACACGAGACCTCCCCAGGGGCCACGGCGGTGCTCCTGCAGGACGAAACGCAGGTTCTCCGAATACACACACAGTTTCGGTGTTTCAGCCCAGTCTACAGAGCACAACTGCCTTTCTACTCACATATGCATCAAGACAATGGGCTTTGTCACGGCGAAAATGGCAGCCTCCACCCGATCTATGCTCCAATTGTTCAGATCAGCAGACTCCCTTCCGACATAACCCAAACACGTAAATTCCTATTCTCCCAGCTCAGTTCCTTACTTTAAAACCAAACGCTGTTCTTTTTCTCCAATTTTCCTAACTCAAGCCCTTACCCTACACTAAGATTCACTTGACTCAAACTCTTGCCTTAAACCCAATTCACCCTACTTAACCCCCTAATGATGAATTAAATTTACCTGACAAACTCTCACTTTAAAAGCTAATTCACAGAACTCAAACCCTTAACCCAAGCTAAATTCACCCACCTCAAATGCGTTTCGAACAAGAATAGACTCATCTCAAACCCCATTCCCCAAGATCCCTTTTAATTTTCTAGAGCCAGGCATGAACACAACTAAATGCACCTACATTAAATATTCTCTCCCATGCAAACTGGAGAGAGCTTGATAAACGGCCCCTTCATACAGTGTAGACACCACATTAGAACAGTGCTTACTGCTGGCGGCAAGAAATGATCCTCACTGGAAAAATAAATTATGTCTATTGCAATATTACTGCACTACCATGTATTAATGCACATCTTGTAAGTTAAGTCTGCTAAATGCTTAAAATTAAAAAATGTAAACGTGAACGAATCGCTTGAAATCCACACGTTAAAACACACTCCTATGGAACCTATACAGAACTATCCTTGTGATCAGAAGAACAGATTAAACTAAAGTTATTTATGGTAAGTGGCCTCACTCATAATAATGGTCTATTGAATTAATAGAGAGTACAATTGGCCACCAAATTGGGAGTAAAATGGGGGGAGACAGACATAACAGACAGTTCTCATACAAAACATTTCACAAGTAAATCAGAAAATATTTTGATCGATATTAATATGTTGATTTATATCGATTTCTTCCACCTCTCATTCTGGTCAAATATGCACACAAGTCTCACTTTACGTTAATAAGGCAGACACTCTTATCCAGAGCAACTTACAATACAAAAGAACCAGTGGCAGTTTCTTTAAGACAAAGAGGGATGCTCGGCTTCCCCTATAATCTTCTTTTTTTTTTTTTGGGGGGGGATGAGAAATACAACATTAATAAACATTTTTACTTAATATCTATTAAAAAAATACCACAGATACAAAGTGGCATTTCAGTTCCAAATGTTTTGTTTAAACCAGCACCATCTATCACCTCACGCGCTTGAAGTGGTCAGCGGAAGCTCAGCCGGTCGCAGTCGTTTCTGGGTTTCTATGGGCTTACTGTATTTAATGGAACAACATGATGGGTTTTGGGGAATTTAATTGGGCAATATTGACCCGCCTGGAAGCGAAGGTTCTAAGCTGTACGTCCAATCAGATTTTGACATGCCTCCGTCAATATGTTAATGCACATTGTCATGTTAATCATTTATATTCTAAATTGATCTCTTGGAGTTTGAAAGTTAGTCACAGTAGCTAGCTAATGTTAGATAATTGCATTGATTTGTCAGTCTGCTAACTTGCTTGGGATAGCTTAGCTAACATTTATTTAAATGTTTATTTAACGCAAATTTATCTCTTTATTTGTTTCCAATGTTTCATCAAAGTACTAATTTGATGAAAAAAAGTACCAATTTGTGATTGAATGAAGATGGTAGGATTGTCTGAAATTATATTATGTCAGGCATTTAATGAGGATAATCTCTATTTTGTAGTAGTGAGGGAGGCAGGCAGGCAGGCAGCATCAGGGGCGCATAATCATCATCATCATCATCATCAGAGCAGCAGGAGCCCCCCCCCCGGGCCTCAGCTTCACCGGTTGTAGACCCCACCAGTCGCCACTGAAGAGAATAAAAGTGCATCCACAAGAGTAATATGAGCACAGTGGCATTGACCAGGCTGAACAACACTCCCAGACCAGCGAATATATGTGTAAAAATCACTAAAGCACTACCGTAGGTCAACTTTGCCAATCCGGTGCAAATCTTCAAAACATAATGGGGTCCAAATGTTTGAGTGCACTACCAAGATCTGTTTGTTTTCATCATTCAACAAAAACAAAAAAACTTCGGTGTGCGCTGCCTGCCAGGGATGCGGTTCGAAACCCGTCTCTACCAGAGTGGCCCTGGTTGTCAGCCCTGTCAGAGTGGCACTGGTTATCAGAGTGGCATTTGGCTATCCGTCCCAGGAGGAGGGGGGAAAGGTGAGCCGGCATGAGTTTGTGGGGGGTTGGGAGGGTGAGCCGGCACGAGTTTGTCGAGGAGCGGGAAGCGGGAAGGAGGCGGATCTACCGGCCTGGAAAAATTTGATCGTTACCCAGAGGACGGCCAGCGGACTCGGGAGAACAATTTTTACTCAGGAGAACAATTTTTACTCAGGAGAACAATTTAACCAGTAACTACTTCACTAAGCTCTGCTGACATAATTACAAACAGCTGCAAAAACCTTTGCAAAGGAAGTGTCCTTTTTCAAGATTAAAGCACCTGCAGTAGCAGCGAGAACACATAGACCATATTAATGACGTCAATGTCCGGTATTAATTGTTACATGACCAAAACAACTCACACTGTGTAATAGGAGTGTCCATGTATTAAAACTTAAATGAAAAATAAGGTGTCACAACATTTTGAGGAAATGAAAGGCAATGGTGTGCAAACAAAATATTTGTAGATATTTCAATTTCATACCATCCTTTCTCAAACAAACATTTTTTTAAAATTGGTATCAGTGTTTTATGACATTCCTGAATAACAAATACCATTATTAAAAATGTTGTGTTAGTTTTCGATGAAGGATGAAAATGAACAGATCTTGGTAGTGGACCCCACTGTACATACAGACCCATGCAATACCATATAAAGAAAAATATTAAATCAATAAACTAACCGAATTAATAAAACCACCTGAATTGATCAAATGAATGAAAAAGCAGGTTCACATCCAACAATGCAGTCCATTCTCTGCCAGGCCAATTCACTCTGCTGCTCTCAGCCACAGGACACAGGCAGATCATAATTTTAAGCAGGTAGGCCAAATTAGAACTCAATTCTCTTTGCAACAAGGACCTGGGAAACCATGGTGGGTCGGGAATAATTGGCAAATGCCCCAGGAACCATTTTTCATCTTAACTACAGAGACCCTCACCTGCTGACATTTCCTAAATACCTAGTTTCCAACTCACATGGATGTGCCCATTTATTTTCTGCATTTCTGTTTGCACTGTAGTTTGCTAGTGAATAGCAAACCACAAAAAGCCCGCACGCACGCACGCACGCACGCACGCACGCACGCACGCACGCACGCACGCACGCACGCACGCACGCACGCACGCACGCACGCACGCACGCACGCACGCACGCACGCACACACACACACACACACCAGCAAGCCAACTGTGTTTATAAGAAAAGTACAAAAACATGACCAATATTCTCTGCCAGGCCTGGCTCTGCTGCTCTCAACCACGGGACACAGGCAGATCATAATTTTAATGAATAAATGTTATAATTTATCTTTATTTAAGCAAGTAGGCCAAATTAGAACTCAATTCTCTTTGCCACAAGGACCTAGGAAACCATGGTGGGTAGGGAATAATTACATTAAATTAATTTAGTATACGCCCTTATCCAGAGCAACTTACAGCACAGGGGGAACACAAGATATTGTGTAGCCAATCAGATATGGGGGATGCTTAGGTGGTTTAAGTGCCATGGGATCTTTAATGACCACCATGGATCATCATGGATTGTCATTCAAGCTCTCCTCCTGACCATTAGGTGGCAGCAATGACCCTCACTGCCACCTTTACCTGCCGTATGGACCTGCTCTCAAATTTCAAAAGTAGCTGCCCAACAGTTTCGCATTTTCTGTGGTGTTCAATTTACAAAAGGGGCAGCTTGTTAGTCATCATAGATTAACTTACAAAGGAGGAATAGTTACAAAGTGAATATTTCACTAAACATAGAGATAGCCACAGAGCCACACAATGGTGTTTGAGCCCAATAATTGGAGATTCAAGCCTTGGCTATGGCATTACCCAACAGTGGCAGGACACAATTTGCCTCGTTCCGCCAAGGGTAAGGTGGGTTTAATTTTGGCCAGGGTTTCTCATGTTGCAGCTGCATTAGTTCCACCCAGTAATGAGTCAGATGACCACAGGCTACCAATTGACATCTGTGAGAGACACACCTCTGCATCAATTGATGCCAAATGTCTTGTAGTATTGTGTGGCCTATAATGATTCAAATAGTCAGTGGCTTGCAGGCAAGTGCTTCAGAGGAGCACACAAGCTTCAGCTGCAGTGGAACAATTGGATATTTCAATTTGGGGAGGAAAAAAGGGAACATAAATTGTTAATGGAAGAAATACTTGTATTATAGAAAAAATGCCCCAGGAACCATTTTTCATCTTAACTACAGAGACCCTTACCTGCTGACATTTCCTAAATGCCTAGTTTCCAACTCACATGGATGTGCCAATTTTCTTTCAGTATTTCTGTTTGCAATGTAGTTTGCTAGTTAATAGCAAACCACAAAAAGCCCCCGCACACACACACACACACACACACACACACAGCTCACAACAGCAAGCCAACTGTGTTTAAGAAAGCACAAAAACATGACCAATATTTTGAAACTCATCCTTTTCCTTGTCACGTTCAGAGTGCAAAAAAACACATCCCTAGCCAGCCACCCAATCAATGTCTGCAATGCATTCCATTTACACTTTATTAATTCAGGACCCATCCAGAAATCTTTTTTCAAATTGATCAAAGGGCCTACTTACCAAAACATCAATACTAGAAGCTTTAAACATCTACTGCCTCAACCTGTATCCGAGTATCAAGTAACCCCATACCCGACTAGTAGGCAAATTTTAACCTAGGTCCCAGCCAGGGAGAATGAATACGTAATTCATGAAAGGCGATGAGGCCACAGTAAAGACATTGTAGTCCCCTATGGTGGAGCGGAGGATGAGTCATTGGTGGTGAGCAGTACTGAAAGATGCTTTTATCCCCGTAGAGACAGGATCGCACAAACCAGACTGTCAGCTCTGAGAGACGGGAGGCAAGGCCTCCCTACCAACAGACCCAGGCTCCTTTGTGCCAAATCGGCAAATTAAAAGGGATTTACTAGAATCCAAAGAGTGCGGTCTGTGTTCCAGGACTCAGTGTTAGCTAAACCCTCTACATCTGCAATCCGGCCAACACCAGGGACTATATAAAACCCCCAAGGCTTGTTCCTCTCTCGCCGTCAACCGCTAGGATAACTAAAAGCTCAAATTAAAATGTGAAAAACGTGAAAAAGAGCTCAACATAGGACTGCCGACTTACCTAAAAGGGTATAGATGTTTATGTATATATATATATATATATATTATAAATGACTATAACTCCATAACTCTGGGCCATAGTGTGAGAAGAATTATGACACTTTGCAGGTTTGTAGGAGTGTGGGGGAATTGCAATAAGAAAATGGTACCAATTGACCACATGGTGGTGCTACAATACAACTTTGAACATGTTAAGTTCAAAAGCTCATAACTCTTGACCTGCTCGACTGCAGACAAAACGTATGCCTATAGGTCCCACTTCTCAGAACGAACAAATTTGACCAAAATAGTCTACCATATTGGATTTTGTAGTCTTTAGAATGTTTTCAAAAACATAAATTACAAAAAATGAAGCAGAAGTTCAATAGGCGTAAAAATTGGTATTCACCATTTTTGTACCCTGCCCTAACTAAATGATCAAGGAAAAGTTCTTATGTCAACAAACATGCAAGAAACAAGCAAATGAATGGCCAAATATGCAAATGAGTCAACCTCCTTCACTGTTCAGTCTGTTTCAAGCTAGGTGTTCACAATGACTGTGCCATGAAGTCTACCAAGTTTGATAGTGATCAGATAAAAAAACATGCTTGCCACAAGTAATAGACTATTCAGCATTTTCAGTCAATTCATTAAATTTATTTATTTTTAAATTTGTTTCTGATTTTTTTCTCCTGTCTTTTCTCCCAATTTAGTGGGGAATTATACCCACTATTTATTTTGCTTTGCCCTCCCACATGAGTTTGCTGCTCATCTCTACGGGGCAAGCGAATTCTCAGAGGGCTGTGAACTCCACTTCCTTCGAGACAGAATTCGCCCACCCACGTTCTGGACACACCCTTACGTGTTTCTCGGCGAACTCGTGCCGACCACCACCACCCTAACCCTAACCCTAACCCTAACCCCCTTCCCCTGGGGCGAACAGCCAAATGCCACCCCCAATTGAGGCTAATGGCCAGGGCCGGTCTGACAGAGACGGGTTAAGAACCACGTCCCTGATAGGCAGTTCACACTCGTATCGGACCAGCCAAAATATGGCTGCGTTAGATCACTATGCTACCCGCCAGCCCCATTACATTTTTTTTATATTAATTATTGAATTTTGTGAGCTAGTCTACCTGTCAATCATTGCAGCCTAGGTGTTTCAGGTGTGAATTCTGTGGACAATTTGGTACAAAGAAGCTTTTATTATTTCAATTTTTAAAAATATTATCTCATGAAGCATAGATGTTATTGACATGACACAACATGGTATGGAGTCTTTAGGCTCAAACTAAATTGTGAAGTGTTGCCATGTTTAAAGATGGCTGAATAACAGTACATCATAATGCATTACAGGCTAATTAGCATACAATGCAAAATAATACCAGCAAATCTCATTTGATTAGAATGGGTTATAGGGTTTGAGATCCCTTTTTGCCCTAGGCTTTTTGTATTGGGGGACCCTTCCCTAACTGAGGACCTCCCTTTGAGACTCAGATTGGGTTCACACTGCAGTGATGCTGGGTAGGAGGCTGTTGATTCAGCAATGGAAGTCAACACACGCTCCCTCCCTGGCAGAGTCTCCTTCCGACTGTTACACAGAGTGGAAGATTTCCTCCTTAAGTGGAATAAATATCTCTGTTATACTGAGGGCCCATAGGAACACCGACACTTCGGGACCCCCCTCCCATTTCTCATAGTACTGAACTCCCCAAGAGGGGCCGGTGTAGTAATCTGATTCACTACGCACATCTCACATATTATTAATTAGTACACATTTATTTTTGTATTTTATTTATATTAGTATTTTTTTTTAATTCTCTCTTACTTTGGAATTCATGTTGCCTGTATTGTGTTGTCTGTAATTGTTGTACGACTTTGAAAATTCAATAAAATACTTATCATAAAAAAAGAATGACATTGCACTTAACAGAAACTACAACAAGGCGGTGCAGTGGATAGCACTGTCGCCTCACAGCAAGAAGGTATCGGGTTCGAATCCAGGCCGGGGGCCTTTCTGTGTGGAGTTTGCATGTTCTCCCCGTGTCCGCGTGGGTTTCCTCCGGGTACTCCGGTTTCTTCCCACAGTCCAAAGACATGCATGTTAGGCTAATTGGAGAGTCTAAATTGCCCGTAGGTATGAGTGTGTGAGTGAATGGTGTATGTAGTGCCCTGCGATGGATTGGCGACCTGTCCAGGGTGTATTCCTGCCTCTCGCCCCAATGCATGCTGGGATAGGCTCCAGCCCCCCCGCAACCCTAACTAGGAATAAGCGGCTGAAGATGAGATGAGATGAGAAACTACAACAAGGATTTCACTGAATTTCAAATGAATTGCCGCTTCGCTACACTGTTGAATTGCAATGGAATGTTACACTTGGTGCTTGGCCCTGGAATTGCTGCTTGCAGCTATATATTCTATTTTATCATTGCTTCTTTTATTTTCTTTAATTCTGAAACTACTGTGAAACAACTGAACTCTGAGTAGAACAGTGGGCACAGGAGAGAGTGGGCCTACCCGAGTGGGGTTAGGAAAGGGCAGGGATGTTGATGAATACATTGCTGATGTTATTGTATAACATTCATTGAGGTGTGGTTATTATGAAAATAAAAAAGTTGATCACAAAGCCTCTAAGAGGAATGCCCAGACGGTAAGACACTTAGTCATGCTTTCCTTAACATACACCGATAATAAAAGTGACCCAGCCACAAGCAACAAACTTAAACACAGAGCTAAATAAATGCATCAGACATTTATTTAAACAACATGCAACAGCAACAGACTAAACTAGCTATGGTTTATTGATCAGTTAATTGAATAGCCTGAATGTTTTGAATGAGTTTGTCTAGGGTGCTGAAAGGTCAAAGTTTTTCACCATGCCTTAAAGAAAAACGTTAGTCCAATAAAATGTAAGTGTAAGGTATCAAAATACATGCAAGTAACAGCAACAGTTTTACGTGACAGAAATGTTGCACACTGCAATGAACATCTTTTAAAGTACATCATTGTCACATGCCACGTGACTGGAGCAGAGAAGCCGATGGTAAGAACTGGCAGAGGAGTGGGGTCTACAGTACTTGCAGAACTCGCCTCCTTTCTGGTCTCTGTCAGCTCGTTTGTAACCAAAGTAACCCCACGCAACAGTCCTTTCTTAGGGACTAAACTTGGTTCATCTTCAATCTCGTTGTCGCGTTTTGTCTGGGCCTACCTTAGTTAGTGGGTTTACTGACTGAACAAATTCACTCCATGCTTCGCTAGCTCCAAGTTTGGCGATTTGATGACGCTTCCCTCTGGCTTCACTACAGTGAAGTTGCACTTCATATCAAGGCTGGCTGTAATTGGCTGTGTTGCTGTGGTGTGTTGCGGATGGAAAAAGGCCGGAATTATTCTCCTTCATGCAACAATGTTATAGCCTAACCGCAATCATCGACATTCGTAAATTTGCCGCAGTTGATAATTGAAATTACAATAACGTTTGGTTATTGCCCAGCTGTAATTTACGCTGTTCCCGTTGCTTTCAGACGTGCTGTTTTTGCTGACACTGTCAAGTGAAGAAAATGTTGGCTGTGTGGGCGCATTACAAGGTTTCTATTTGTAACAAATGCTCCAGTGAGATTTCAAGAGGAGGCAACTCAAGCAAGGATTTTAATACATCAAATCTGATCAGCCATTTACAAGTAAGACATGTAGCACAGTACAACAAGTATGTGAAAGAATGTTACAATAAAAGCTGTTCCATACATTTGCATGACTAAATTTGTGCTCATTGAAAAGTATAATGAAGGGCAGAATTATTGTTGCCAGGGCACAAATAGGACAATAAATAACAAATGATCAGTATCAGTCGATTGTGTTATTTGAATTATCTGTATCGGTCCAGAATTTTCATATCGGTGCATTCCTATAATTTATCGTTCAACAGAAACTGAATGGAGCAAATTAAAGAAGGTTGGATGTAGGGAGGAGTGAGGTCTTTGTCTCAAGAGAGCAGGAAAGAAGGCCGGAGCATGACTTCTCCCAGGCCTCAGAGTTCAAGGAGGGCCCTGTCCAGGAATTAAGTAATATATCTCGCACGTACGCACATTCCGTTGTCTGTACTATTTGGGCATGTCCAGGCACACCAGTCTTAGCTGCATGAGATCATACAGAGAGATAACCTTTGTTCATTTTCACGCACACGCACACGCACGCACGCAAATCTGCACCTGCATGAGCCAACACAAGCAGAGGCAAGTATGTACAAGACAGTCCTGTGGCAGTCTCTCCGAAGTGAGATGATAAATCTCCTATACGGCTGTAGGTGAGTGGTATGCAACTCTGGTCCCAAAGTGCCAGAGATGTTTCTGGTTTTTGTTCCATCCAAGCTTGGTTGCACGGTTTGATTATTAAAGAGTCTGAGCCTGAATCTTCAGAGTTTCCAGGGGTTATTCAGTTGGTGGGGTGTCCCACTCCCCCGTCTCATCACTCAATATTCTGGCAGCTGTATCAGTTACATCGGCCCACTGGTTCAGTACTGTTGCCACTCAGCTAGTTGTGAAAAAAAGTGAAGAAACAGCGGCTGGCTGCATGCATTTTCGGAGGACATCTGTTATTGATGTTGGGTATTCCAAAATAGGGAGAAAGTAAAAAAATAAATGGGGACAAAAGGTTAAAAGGTGACATTACAAAAAGGAATCAGGTTAGACAGCCTAGTCCTGAATCAGTAAGGGGTGGAAAGAACTACATTGGGGAGAGTCCTGATGAATTGGTGTTGGGTTTATGTAAGAAGTCCTGGTGAATCTATCCCTCCCTGGATGATGCTACCACCAATCGTTGCCCTGCGGGGCTAAATTCGATACTAGACCGTGGGGCTCATCCACACACTAGAACAGTGCCTTAACAGGATGAGACAATACTGTTTTATGCACATATTTATGCCAATTTGGGTTGTTTGCAGTGCTTAGACCCCACTTATCACAGCTTGAAGCTATATTTAACCTTAAAAGTTGCATATTCACATATCAAAATACAAGAGATCATTTTAATGTTGGTTCAAGCTTCCTCAAGGATGAAATCAGATCAAATGTTGTGAATAAAAGGACAAGACGGTACAGTTCTGCCAATTACGCCGTCCTTCCCTCAACGCAAATCCAATTACACCAGCAACCTGTGACAGGTTTGTTGTAATTAATCTCAGGGAACAGTTTTCCCATCTGCAGTAAATTAGTCACTGACCCATAGCAGCACCATGACGACTTGTCACCAAACAAAAACCCATTATGTAACCAGCTTATCTGAAACCCATTGTTATATTACCTATGGTTTTTTAATCAAAATCCTTGATTAACCGTTGGTTACGTAACCAGGCGGAGTTACAGTCAATGAAGTCTGATGGGAACGGGCTCAAGGGACCGCTGATTTACAACGAACCGCGCACGTTTCAGGGGAAACGTCGTTATCTGTCCCTGTCCCACGCCGTTCCGCAGGGGGTTGTTTAATTAAAAACCCAAGTCTGCACTATTCAGTCGGTATCCAGGGGAGAGATGTTCAGTAGCCAACTATAAACCAGCAGAGGCCTTTAAAGGGAACGGGCAAGACGCAGAGCAGTTGAACGGATTCCACGGAATCCGGTCAGTAATATAAATCACGTGGCGAGCAGACAGCACCTGCTTTCTTTGTGGCCCTTTTCAAAAGAGCCAAAGAAAGGGAAGCAATGTCCTTGTCTGCCCTAGCTGGCTGTAGTGCTGTGTCGCGCTCCAAGACACTGCTGTGTGGACTCCAAATCCCGGATAATACAAGAACAGCGTAGTGAAATGAGCACAGCGCTGCATTCAAATTGTTCATTCAAAGGGTCGCCCGGTGCGCTCAAGGTATTCGACAGGACAGTCTGTATTCTGCACGTATTGAGTATCGGCACATAACCCCTGGTTATAGAAAACACGGCATACGGGCTTGCCCTGAAATAATGAAATTTTATTTATTAGCACAAAAACTGACCCAGTACAGTGGGTTTTTTAAAATTTGTTTTCTCCTTAAGTATTTTAACCCAATGCAGGATTGGCTTGTTGCCATTTGCGGTCATTTAACTTTTCATTTCCCACAAATGGTTTAGTTTCAGTGTCCACACTTTCAGTAATTACAACCCCACTGATTTCACTTGCCAGCCTATAACTGAATCAATTGAAAAGTATATCCTCTTTCGAAAAGGAATAATTTTGCCATATAGCACGTTCCAGAAAAAAAGCATAAATTGATCTGGCTGATTAAAAGTCCTGGGAGGTGAATATGGGACATTTATTCTCGATGTCATTCTGAAAATGTGGCCCAAATGATTCTTCAACAGAAGTGAAAGATGTCCAAATAATTAACGACTTGTTATAATTTAGAGGTTGCAATGTTTGTAACGAAAACAAGTAGCACACGGTGAGAGTCCAATAGGCTACTACTGTATTGTGAAGTTACCAAATTCAAATCGCAGTGAATTGCTGACAGCCGACAACTAGTACAAGTTCGGATTAACAAGTAAAATAAAATAAGGAAAACTCAAACTTGTGATCTTTTAGCAATAGTGATAACAAATGGACAACTTCGTCTGGTGACAAACGAACATGTGCAAATCAATAATGACAAATAAAGCAAGCAAACACCAATTATAGGTCTCCGTTTCCCGTGACAAGTATTACATCCACGGACATGCAATTATGCAATTGCTTTGCACACCTAAAAGACAAAAACAAATGCAGACTAACTCATGCACTTACTTCCACAGGTGTTGCTTCAGAAATTCCGCTGGTATTTGCCCAAAGCGGGGGCCCCAGTGCTTGTCAGCTTGCAAATGGGATATTGTGAAGGGGTTTGTTCCGCCACGATGAATTGCTTAACTGAAACACTTCTTTAAATTAAACAAGTAACCCTCTCTCCTTTCCCCGGACCTTCCCCCCGTCCTAATGTCTGCCCCTGAGCCCTCGCACACTTCAATACACACTCTCGTGCGACCGAGCGAGGGTTTAGGATTGTCCCATTCTGTCGTTTGCAAACGTTTTGAGGGCTTGACCCTGCCCTTGGTGAGCCCCCTCTCCGAAGTCCGCATTTTCGCAGACTTTGGTGAAGGGAATTGCCCATAATTCTTTGCAGCGCAATGACGTTTCAAACAACAACCAATTGCAACCAAGATAAACAGACGGCCCTGATCACAATTAATTGAAAGAAGTAGCCCAAGGAGCATAGCGAAGATGCTTAAATGTTGGTAAAATTCAGAATTGTTTCGGGAATATTGAACAGAGCAACCGTCATTTTATCTAGCCTATGCATAGCATCAGAATTTGTATTTATCATACCAACGCTGGAAAGTAGGCTGTATTGAAAGTTTGTTTTAATTGTGTGGATATTTGAATGAACTGTATCATTAAACAATTATTATTTTAATTAAAACTTTGTGCTTAATGTAACTGAACTCGTCACTTTTACCTGCAGGGACTGGTGAACAAACCGTACAATTTCTGCAGGTAGAGCAATAGTCTGTCCCAAAAGTGTATAGTTTAAAAGTGATGTGCATTAGCGCCTTAAAGATCAACTACCTGGAAACACAATCGAAAATGCGCAAGTGCTTAGGCTTTAGGTGTCGATGGCTCTAGGGAAGATATTGGGACATGGAGATAGACGTTTCTCAACTTCTGTACATTTCAGGCTTCACGTGGGGCGGGAAATGTCAATGAGCCAGTGTTTTTTGTCTAGTAGTTCCGTCACATAAATCGAGGGGTAATTTCTCAACAGTGGGATCCCACCCGAAGTGATTTACTGTTGGTACACCTTGTGCGTCCAACCATTTATTTCGACTGGAGTTCCAAGGTTATATAGCCTAAACATTCTCAAACTGTCTATCGACTCGTAATTTACAGGCGCTCGTAAAAACACCATCATTAAATTAAAATAGGCAAAAAAAAGTTAACAGTAATACAAAAAAATACATCTCCATACAATAATTCCCGTGCAAATTACGTGAAAATCAGATGCGGTGTTATTCTCGTTGCGCTGCCTCGTTATCTGTTCGTGAATACCCTTCCAATAACTATTATTAATATCAAATACTTTCAGTATTGTTTTTTGCAATGAATGGTGTCTTGGTTCCCTCTACTGGTAAAATATGGTAGCTCGTCCATTAGGCCATTGTATATAGTCTAGTTCCAGTTCCATCAAATTATAAAATTAATCAAATTTGGCAAATCAGCTGTTCTATCAGGTTTAGGGGCTGAATCCATCTGTTGATCATCAAGCATGATTTTGAATACTTCATGTAAAAAATTAAATTAAATAACTGAAATCCAAGATGCAACCATGAAACCGGAAGTGATCCTGTGCTTCAGTGTATATTCAGAGAGAAACTGTTCAGTCATTTTTCTTTTTACATTACAGTCATTTGGTAGACACTTATCTAAAGTGACTTACAGAAAGTGCATTCAGGTAGATAAAGAACACCCACATGTTGCTACTACAAGCATGTCATTCCCTGAAGTAAGCAGCCATAAAAACACTAGTGCTACAGCAAGTTGACTACAATAAGTACAACAAGTAGTGGGTATTTGTTTTAAAAAATATATACAATTTTAGGGATGGGTGGGTTAAGATTCAAGCTGCAGTGTAAAGAGGTGTTTTCAGACTGCAGCAGAAGATGATTTGACTGTCCTGACATCAGTGGGGAGTTCATTCCACCATTGTGATGCCAGCACAAAGAAGAGTCATGACCGGGATGAGGGCTCATTGGCCACTGGGAGGGAGGGAGTAACCAATTACCTAGAGACAGCAGAGCGCAGTAGGGTTTAATCATGACCGTGAGGTAGGAGCAGTGCAGCAGTTCCATTCACAGCCTGGCAGGCCCACACCAGTGTCTAAAATCTGACGCGAGCAGCTACGGGGAGCCAGTGAAGGGTGCGGAGAAGTGGGGTGCTGTGGGAAAACATGGGCTGCAGGGGTCTGATGGCACACGCGGGAGCTACAGCCAGGAGGGAGTTGCGAGATGACGAGAGCCTGGACCAGCATCTGTGCCAATTCCCTTGTGAGGAAAGAGTAAAGCCTCCTGATGTCGTAGAGCAGGAATCTACAGGAGTGTGTCGCTGCCCCAATGTTTGGAAATAACGACAGCTGGTCATCCAGAGTCACATCCAGGTTCTTTGTAGTCAGAGTTAGGGACACCACAGACTTAGGTTATGGATAGGTCTTGGAGTGGGCACGCTCCGTCTGGTTAAGGTAGAGTTTTAGATGGTGCGAACACATCCAGTCTGAGATGTCCAGCAGGCGCGCAGCAATGCATATCGCAACCTGAATATCATAAGGGAGAAAAGATAAACTGTTGGGTGTCATTGGCATAACAGTGATAGGAGAAGCCATGTGAGAGTATAACAGAGCCAAGAGACTTAGTATATAGGGAAAAGAGAAGAGAACCCGGTACTGAGCCCTGGGGCCCACAGTTGTCAGGCTGCGTGGTTTGACAATCCATGCCTCCAGGTAGGAGCGACCAGTCAGCTAGGATGCAAACACAAAGAGTGCAAAGCCAGAGACCCCCAGTCCTTCAAGGGTGGAGAGGAGGTTCACAGTGTCAAACAGAGCAGACAGGTCCAGGAGAATGAGGATAGAGGAGAGAGAGTGAGCTCTGGCAGTGTGGAGAGCCTCTGTGCCTCTAACTGCTAGGAGGGTTGCTTGAGTTGAGTGGCCCGCATTGAAGTCTGATTGGTGTGGATCCAGGAGGTCATTCTGAAGGAGATAGAGAAATTCTTCTCAATTATTTTATGCTGCAGAATAAAAAATGCCACCTATGTATATATACGTGTATTGTGTTCAATCCTGGTCTTGAAATGGCCCCTTGACAAAACTACCAGCTAACAATCACACAATAAATGCAACAAATCCCCGGATGTGAGCAGAGCAGCTGATGGTAAGAACTGGCAGAGGAGTGGGGTTTGCCAATCTCCGGACCGGATCTTATTTTTCCATCTCTCTCCCAAGCCCGGGAGAGAGAAACAGCGGGAGAACAGGTTAAATAAAACAAACACAAAACACAGTCTTCACCCTACTTGCCACAAAGCTTTCAGGCAAAAATTAAAACAAACTAAACTAACTCCTCCGAGGGGGGAATCCCCTTCCGGGGAACACACAACAAACGCAGTCAGCGACTTTCCACACCGCTTCCATACATCCACATTTAACAAGCATCAACACTTACCGGGACAGGGTAGAACTCTATGCACACGTCGACAGACACTGCGCCTCTTCAGTCTGGAGTTCCACTATAACCTCACCAGGCACACACATATTCGGTGACTTTTCAAGTGCTTCCCAAATCCATGCACCCAGAGACACAAACTTTTCAGTCTGAGTTCTCTTTCCACGCACGCACGCACACACAGACTCTCACCACTCTTCCAATGAGTTCTCTGGCAATCAGCCCAAGACACTCTCCACTGGCTTAGTGCAAGTTCTCTTACCCAAATACAGAGAGAGAGACTCCCCACTCTCCGGTGTGAGCCCTCTCTCTCTATTCACAATCACACCGAGGGAGAGAAGCGGACACTCTTTCAGTGCACCCGCTCTCTCTTTCCCACACACACAGGAAGCACTGTACTCAGTCACTCAGCACTCGCCAAGCTGGCGTCCATAACTCCGGCACCCCAAAGCCACTCCTGTGCGCAGCAAACGTCTTGTCGGCTTCCAAGCAATGTTTCTAAACGGCAGAGTCACGATCGAGGTGTCGAACGTCACAGTTGACGTGCCGAATATCTTTGAATGCATGGTGCAAGTTTGTGGAGTTTGGGGAGTTGTCATTTGTGAGATTGCTGAGAGAGAGATACTGTTTATGAGGATTACTGAGAGAGACAGAGAGCGATATTTGCGAGGATTACGGAGATATTTGAGTTTATTTGAGAGTATTTGATAATTAATTAGAAATTGTGAGATAGATATATGAATTAGCCCTCTATGGGATTTTGTCTTTTATAAATGACAATCACCCAAAATAAAGATCAAATAAATGTTTAAAAAAATGAATGAATGGAATTGATTCTAAGGTCAAATGGAACAAAAATAACCAGTCATTGATTTTTTTGAAGCACTATTTCATAATGCGTCCCATATGAGATATGAGATATACCCCAGATTATGGAGGGTAGAGGCATCAAGAGACCAAATACAAATATATTGTTTCTGAATAATAATAATAATAATAATAATAATAATAATATACGCCACGCAAGCAACTCACAGATGTGAATGCATACATTTTTCAGTATATGTGGTCCCAATGGGAATCGAACCCACAACCTAAGCGTTGTCGGCACCGTGCTCTACCTATTGAGCCGCACAGACCCACTAGGGAATATAAATAATATAAGATATTGAACCAGCAAGGGAGTCAACGGTAAATGAGTTAAGGGCAACCACAAGAGCCACCTTGTTATGGATTTGTGCAATTTTAGTGAAGTGCAATAAGTGCTGGGACTTTTGCAATATATGTATTGATGTGTTGTTATATGGCTTGCTCGGTCTTTCGTCTTATACATTGTGGTGTATGGGAAGCTTTTTTAGATACAAAACTATTTTCTGCACGAGCAGACAAAGTATTCTCTCATCAACACAATTTCAAGTATCCCCGTGATGAGGTTTTTGGCTAACGTTATGCAAAATCTCTCACCAACACACTTATAATTAATGGCTGCAATGACAGCTTCTGCCAGTAGAAGCCAATGTTGACTTGCAGTGTTCCAAAACGTTTCAAAACAATTGTTTTAAATGTCTTGAGTCATCTCAAAGTTTAGAGCTTGCCATCCCTACTAACAAGTCTATGATACACACACATGAATGACCAGACTAAGACTGATTCCCCACTCACCCCACCTGCTCTTAAATAGGCTTAACTTTCTGCCTGGCTCAGGTGGGACTCGTGAGGCAATCACCTGTCTATCACTCACACATCCAACCACAATTACTAAACAATTGACAATTCACACCCACTCACATTCTCCCACGCAAGCAGGTAAGTGAATAATCACTTACCATCCACACCAAACAACACCAATTAAATAATGATTAAATCAATCATGGCCTTTGGAACTACAATTCCGGGCACATGCCAGCAATCTCACCAACTGGTCCCAGAAAGTACAACTGTTACAAAGGTCCTCCACAGCAATACCGTGGCAAAAGAGAGGCAACCCTGCAACTTCCCTGTTGCCGAGACTGACCCCCACAGTTATATAATGTGAATTTATCGCTAACATCAGGGGAAAGAAAATACTGAAGCACAGTGCATACTACATTGGAATACATTAAAAGCACTGGCCTCCAAAATAATGGAGTTGCATGAAGTGCTAAATGACGCTACCAAACTTTATGAAGTCAAAGCCATTAAATTCTTGACTGTTTCTCTGAACACCAGCAGGGGGAGAATACTGGCCAGACTATTTGAACTGATAGCTGAAGTGCACACCTTTCTGACAGAGACCAAAACTCCATTCGCCACAATGTTTGAAAACACAAAATGGCTGGCACAACTTGCATACATTGCTGATTTGTTCAGCAAAGAAAAAGGCAAGAAAACACACGTTCTTAATATGAAGAAAACTGAGTTTTGGAAGAGGACAAATGCAGATGGGGATTCAAGTTGCTTTCTTCAGCTTCAAGCACTGAGGGGAATGAGAAAGCTCAAACCCAGGCAATAATAGAGGGACATTTGGTTAAGCTGGCACATGAGTTCAAATCATATTTCTCTGACGTTGAGGAGAGGACTGGACTGTGTGAGAAATCCTTTTTGCCAGAGGCCAGCAGAGGCAAACCTTCAGAAAAATATTTTGGAAGTGTCCTCAGACCCTGTCCATGTAACCGTAAATTTTATTTTAAGCTTGTGCTTTGTATGTGTACATCTCATATTCTCATTGGGGGCTGAAGGTCTAAAGATCAAATCCTAGAATCGCCCTTCATGCTTTTTCTTTTTTTTGTCTTTGATAAGGGGACACTTGTGATGAGAGAAATTAAACAGTTCCCCAAAAAGGTTTAGAACCATTACTGTAGACCAGCGGTTCTCAAACTATGGGTCGTGACCCCACTTGGGGTCGCCAAAGGGTAATGGTGGGGTCGCCAAAAAGTAAATGTAAAAAAACAAAAACTAACCATAGGAGAACAGTTTTTCCTTCCGCTTTTCCGGGCGCAAATTATTTTCCTCTAGCACCCCGGTCCGCGAAATAAATGAACTGGTTTCATCTTTTTTTCGCGTGTACCACCCCCGTCCACAGAAAATGGTTTTGCATGAAACCGGTCCGTGGTTGGGCACCGTTACGTGGGACAACTTCATGCCATTGCCATTCAATTTGATGGGGTCGCGCTTTAGGTATGGGGTCGCAAATTTTCATTTATGTTTGGGGTCGCGATTTTTTTCGACCCATGAAATGGGGTCGTGGAGTAAAAAAGTTTGAGAAACCCTGCTGTAGACAAACGGGACCAGGATGTTTTGGATAAGCAATGTTTAATAATTGCAGTGTGTGGTTTTTGACAACTGAGGCGATAAGAATGCAGTATTTCTGAAAGTTGAATTACACATAATGTATTCCAAAACAAAAAAAAAACAAAAAAACATCTCACAGTAAGGCACGTTGTATGAAACAACACAACATAAAAAAGGATCCTATAACAAGTCCTTTTCTTCACAGTATTACCTTAGCCTGAAGGACACTCGCCTCCATGTTTGCACCAAAAATAAATATAATATATAATATATATCATTTAGCAGACGCTTTTATCCAACGCGACTTACAGTAGTAAATGCATGCATTTTTCAGTACATGTGGTCCCAGTGGGAATCGAACCCACAACTTAAGCGTTGCCAACAGACCCACATAAGCCACTTACATTTTTTGGATTTTTATCAAAAAATAAACTTGACCACCAACAGTAAAAAATGTTGACTTGGCATAAGAGTGAATGCTCATTGTGGCCATTTTGATTTTGAAATGCTTCTGGCAGTGTTTAACCAACGCCAAACCAACCCCTCTGAATTAATGCAGAGGCAGAGACAATTAACTCAGTCCCTTAACAAATGGTAAATCAAAACCATCCAAGCTATTGGATAGTTAATGATCTTACAAGTACAACAATGGTATACAGTGCAATTATATAATAATCAAGAACACGAGAGGGACAGAATAAACAGATGCAATTACATTCACACATATACATGCATTTCTGACACTCATTCATCTCACAGTCAGAGATGATTATTCACAGGACAAGCAAGAACCGCTCAATTCAATAGTAATTGTATTCCTATGCAAATCATTGGGTGGCCAGGGCGTTTCCCAAAATGTGCTACCAACATCGTAACACTATAACTGAGGTGTTTCCGAAAACCTTTGTAACCTACATGGCACATAAGAAAACCATAATTCATTTAGGAGCAATCCCGACCAGTGATAAGCATCTTTAATATAATGGAATACCATTCAAGTGCTCGCCAGCTGCCTCCTACACAGAAGAATGTCCACAAAGCACAGGATCATTAGGGTGCCTGCTTTGCAGCTGCTTGCAAAAGCAAAGGCACCCTATTGTTATTCCTCATACTTATTATTATTATTATTTCTATTTTTTTATTCTTCCATACAAAACTTTGGCGCGCTACTAGTCTCGCAGCGTTGCCAGCAAAAAATATATCAAAACGTGCGCCTCGAACGAGAATCGTGTGCTAAAATAACTTTTCTTCGAAAATGAGACACTTTTTTGCCCATTCAAATGAATGGAGCGGAATTTGGCCCATTCAAATGAATGGAGCCGAATGTTCACAGCTACAGTGAGTGATGTCACAATGCCCCTGCTGAAGGTAGGGTGTAAGCACCTAGTGTAGGGGGAGCAGGCACCCTCAAAATTTCTGCGGAATTTTCTCTAGTTGAGTTATACTATCATTGCATGACCGCCCACACAGTATACAAATATCAACGTCAAGCATCACAGTCAGCCGGACATCTGTATCTTATCACACAACCCGCTATGGTCAATCAGACACCTAGAGACAGGGACTTGACATCATGCATTTCAGAGTGGAATGCTATTCTGCACTCCGCCAAATTGACAAGAGGTTGCAATAATGACAACACACAAGAATTGGGAATTCCAGATGAAGAGAAAATACAATAAAATTACCACATGCCTTTTAGGCCTACCTTTTGCCTCACACACACACACACAAAGTGGTTAGCCTAATCCTTGAATGGCAGCTGGCGCAAAAATGGCTGCTTGAGTGACCGTATGTTGACAAGACGCTGCCGACACAGAATCCTTGTCGACACAGATGTTAGGCGGAAGGTGTTGGCGCCGTAAACTTCTCCCTAACGATCACAAAGCCCAACTTCTCCCGTCCTTCCTCATACACACTCTTCATGCTCAGTGGTTTTCAGCCGATCACATTGCTGCCTCTCACCATCAATTCTGATGTCACACCTGGCATGGAACCTTTAGAAACATGTCTGCAAAAGAGGGACTAAGGATTACTTCATAAAAAAAAAACTAAAAAACACCTGACTGACTTCAAGTTCAAATCCTTTGATGGGGAGAGAAAAGTCAGTCAGTGTGTTATACATGTTGTTATGATTGCAGGCATTTTTTTATTATTATTGTGAAAGTTCAGATCTCAAAGCGTCATGTTCTGAGCTTCATTATAGATAGTCACCTGTTTTTCTGGCCTTGTAGAGCCGATAAGAAAACATCACAAACAGAGCAATCATCATGGTCATCAGCAGAACAGCAGCAATGGGGACACTGGAAAGAGACAGGGAGGGAGAATGATCAACCCACAAGAAGACACTGCACACTAACAGATGAACATCTCGCTAAAAGAAACTGAAACAACATACTGTATTAAACACGGATCTCGATAATAGTTACTGCTCCTTGAAATTATGGAGAAAGAAAATGCCAGTTTCACTTTAATAAACTAATGGGACTTTCTAAAAAAGGTACCATGTGCAATATTTAAGTGGGAAAATGAATGTTAATTAAGCCTGTGAGTATCTCTGTTTGACATCCGATATGTCTAACTAGTGACGAGGCAAATCCAGCCAAACCACGTGTGGGATTAAATGTCAATAGTCATTGAACAAATTTAATGAAAATCCAAAACTCTTACGTGACATATGCTGCAAGAGCTGAAGAGTCTGTAGAAACTTGGTTGGGATATATGATTTTTGTCCCTGGACAACAAAAGAGAGAGAGAGAAAACAATCAATCCACACAAATAGGCTAATGTTTAAACTTCCTGTGAACAACCGCTCATGTTATCATTGTCTACATCAACAGTGACTCAGTTTGCAAAGGCATGGCTGTTCTGGCATGCTGAGGCAAGTTCCCAAGGAGCAGAACGTGCTGGATGTGCAATAATCTTTGTTCTATATGAGTCATTTAAAAAAATGGAAGAACAAAAAAATGTGTGTGATGAACAGAAAACAAGGTTGTCATAGCAGCCAAGCCCTTTGTCTCTTTTCATCTTTTGCAATCTGAGCAATTAAAAAAACCTGGAAAACCATTTTCTACCTGGAAGACTAGTGAGTTCGGCTGGTGGTCGAGACCAGGGTGTGGTGTCTCTGAAAATTACGGGCTGGTTGTGACATCGCCTCCTGTCTCGTGTGAACGGATCTGAGAAACGGCTGGCAGTGTAGTGTAATGGTTAGGGAGCTGGGCTTGTAACTCAGAGGTTGCAGGTTCAATCCCCAGGTGGGGCACTGCTGTTGTACCCTTGAGCAAGGTACTTAACCTGAACTGCTTCAGTGAAATATCCAGCTGTATAAATGGATTGTATGTAAAGAAATGTAAACTGTGTAAGTCGCTCTGGATAAGAGCGTCTGCTAAATGCCTAAAATGTCAAAAAATTTCAAATGTCAAGACTACCCATGTCTACTTTTTGCATTCTTTACCCTTCAGGTTGCACCGCTCTGACGTTCTCTAATTGTAGCCGTGATTGAGGAGGCTCTGGGATAATGGGGTGGTTTGAAAGCTCAGCCCGCAGGTGGAGATGCATTGGTTCTACTTACCAGGGTCACAGACACCAGGTGAGGACATGGTGTATCCATCCACACAGCCACACTTGGTGTCCGAGAAGGTGGTGCAGTTGGTAGTGGTCTCCATTCCCATCCCTGCTAATACAGACACAGACACAGGCAGATTCAGTCAGACCGATAGCAGCCTAGATTTTGGCTTGACCTTAGTTTTTTATTTTTTATTTTGTGAGATTGTGATTTCAAGTTCATCAGCAGGGCTCCAGACCACATTTACAAAAATCTGTAAAGCTCAGGAGATAAAGATCTGGGCCCGTATGCACATTTTAAGAGTAGGAGTGATGATCTAAGATCAGGTTTCCCCTGTCCATATCCTAACCATATCCATTATGAGCTAAAAGGTTAAACTGATCCTAGACCAACAGTCTTTGAACCTTTGTACATACAGACCCAGATGAAAGTCACTTCCATAAAAGAGCATACCTGTACATTTGCTGCATTCTTTGGATTTGACACCTTCTCTCAAAGTGCAGTTTTTGGTAATGAAATATCCTGCAAAAATATGAACATTGAAATATTAATTAAACAAAAGCATTTCGATGAACTTTTCAGAACTTTCATTTCATTTTCATTGAAAACCCATTCATAAAGGTGAGGATTTGGGGAAACAAGATAGGCAGTGTTCTAAGGTGGTGCTTCTCAAACTTGGTCCTGGGGACCCCCTGTGTATGGTGGTATTTGTTAAAGCCAATCTCATGTTCATTTAATGTTGTTGAAAACATGCGTGCAAGTTCAACCATCCATTTTTTTCCTTAAACTTGTTTTAACACAATGCGGGTTTGGCTCATTGCTAATTTCTCTGTCATTGAACTCTTCATTTTTCACATATGGTTTACTTTGTGACCAGGTGTCCACACTTTCAGCAATTAGGCCCCCACTGATTTCACCTCCCAATCATATATAATTGAATCAATTAAGAAAAGGTAACCTCCTTCTAGAGGAATAATGTGTCACATAGCACATTATAGAAAATAATGAGAGCATTATTTGATCTGACTGATTTAAAGTCCTGGGATGTGAATATGGGATATTTATTGTTCATGGCATGCATAGCCATTTCTGACATAACGTGGCCTTGACAGAGTAAGTCATGCTTTAATAGAAATGAAGTGTCTACTCAAGAACAATTAACATTAGTTACAATTCAGAGGTTGCAACAATGGCGGGAATGAAAACCAGCATACAAAATGGGTCCTCAAGATCATCCTCTTTGATGAAAAATGTGATTTTGACTGTTCAGCACCTTTAAAAATTAAATGGCATACCTGGATGACTGAATCTGCAGCAGTGCTTGTGCTCAGTTTGAAACTCGCTTGTAGAACACTCACTGCTCTGCACCACATTCAGTTGGAAGCACAGGACAACAATCTATAGGAAGGAGAAAACATTTAATGAACAAAAAAAGGTATACCAGAAGGAGGAAATGGTTTTAAAGGAACTCTGTGCTGAAACCTCATCGTCAGACAGGCTGTTTCTTACCCAAAACTTAATTCTCAATAATACTGTTGGCCTAAAAAACTGGGCCTCACATGCATCTCACATCTGTCACTATTCTCCTCCACTACTCCTTTCATTCCACACTCATTCAATGGGCAGATATGCAATTATATTTTGATTTTTAAGGTCAATGATAGAATTTGAAGGATTAATAGAATAGAATTAACAATATTTTGTTTTTCTTTAGAATTATGGGCAAAAATACTGCACAAAGTAAAGAATGGTTTATATTCTGGACGAGGAAGAGTAGTTGATGTACCTATTGCCGAGAAATCAGTGTCAAGAGAAAGCAAATGCTATGTTCGACCATTAAATTAAACAAGAGAGGGAGAATCTCATGTGCGATTGTTTAATAAACAAAAATTGAATGATACTTCAAAATTGAAATTGTTTGTAGCCTACTTAATGAAAATACCCTCATCAGCGTCACTGTCCAAATACGTTCGGTGTAGGCTACGCTGTAGATTAGAAGAAAACACATATTTTAAAAGACCTTTCAAGTATCATATTAAAGTATGAACACTAATAACAAAATAATTAATATAAGCTTATTCATATAGTTTAGAACTAGAACAAATTTAACTTTCTGGTATGACAATTAAAGTAGCCTAAATCCAAGTCAACGATATCTTTGTCCCAATCTCACACGGAACCACTTCTTTACATATATTGTGGGACTTTCAAAACCACTGCCAGCATTCCTACTCCTGCCCTTAACCTTCTGTTTGGCTCTGACGAATCTGTCCCGCACATTCTTCCAACTTTTTCTGGTTGGTGTAGGGAAGAATGCAAGATTTCACAAGAGCAAATGTTTTCTTGTCTCGCAAAATATATGAACGCGGTGCCACTTGGAAAATACTGTATTGTAGCGATCCTGAGAGGGTCGCTCCTCATTAAAATGTGTGCGCGGGGCATTGTGGGAGAACGCTATTGTTCCTTTATGCGTCACGAAACTGTTCCGTTATTCTTTTATGTGTGTGTTTAAAGACATTGTTATTATGTTAGCTAGCTGGTTAGTGTCTGAAACCACCGCGGTTTTTGGCCATCCTCCGTAGTTGTGTGGTGTATGGAACATGGATAATTATCACTTCTTTTAATAAAGTGGCTACTCGCGTGGTCATTTTTGCATTACTACTGGACTCTGTCTCTTTCTTGATACATCACCTCGCGCACGCTCGCTACAATATGAACAGGAGGGATATAGGGCGATGTGCATATTTCCACAATACAATACCAGAAACCTTAATTGAATACGTACTATTCTTACTATTCACTTCGTCATTATTGAGCGTTTCCGCTAATTCCACTAATTAATTGCCATCTGGTTGTCTTTGTAATCGCGAATTGAGAGTCATATAAATGCCTGTACTTTCTGAACTCTTCGCACAGTCTTTCGTCACTGACGTTCTGCACTTTTTATAAAAGGGAGTTAAAACTAGATTACGTAAAACCCGCCCCAGTCAACCAATCACAGGTCTTGCGGCTGGCGCGGCGTACGCGAACGATCGTTTCGGTCGCAATTGCGTCGCTTTGGCCGCGCGCCCCCTCGCGTCCAGGCGAATCCGTCAGGTATTAATTGGCCTTCAGACGGAATATCCAGCGGGGCGCGTACGTACACTGTAGTATTCACAAACCCGACAGTGCGCATTTTCCCTTGAGTTCCACGGAGCCTGTACACAGAAGCACGGCAGAGTTTCATTGTCACGGTTGTTTGCAAGCAAGCAGCGGAGCAGGCAAACAACGGAGGGGAAGGCAGGTATATAGGCAGAGAGGGGGAGATCCCTGCTCCAGCTGCTGGAGGAGTAGGCGGAAAGCAGAGAGTTGGAGCAGGGCAAGCATTGAAAGCGAATTGCCGCAGGTAAAATGAGAATCGCCGGAGACCAACAGCGAGTCCCGCAATTTCTTGAGCAATTAAAACACAGATACTTAACTACACTTTACTAGTCAAGAACGTAGAAAATGTAGATTTACTGCGACGCCACTTAAAACACGAATCACAAAGCACTTGCCACAGACAGAGATTGACGTGCTGCAATCTTAGTAATCGTTAATAATAATTATAATATTACAATGGCGCATTGCATTATATAGCGCCTTTCCTTGAACTCGAAGGGCTTTACAGTGAGGGAGGGGGGATGGAGGAGGGATGGTGGACTCACCCCAACCACCACCAATATGTAGCACTCACCTGTACAAAAAGTAGGCAAAGTAGCCTAGACTATACAGTTGACAAAAACAAAAAGCTTTGGCTTGCTACTCACCGTGATGAATCTCATCTTGGAAAGCACAGCGTTTTCCATTGACAGTCGATCTTCACTTTCTCTAGCCTCGCGAGCCGAGCTTTCTTCCGAGAAGAAATGAGAACACAATACGTCTTTACTAAGCGCTTTCTTGTCTTTTTAAACGATCATTCTTGAAATAGTCCACGCCCATGTGTGACGCATACGCGAACACCGCTGTGCTTACTCAGATAGGTGCTGTAAAGCTCCATAGAATCACCTCCCTGACCACCTCCCTCCCTACTCCCAGTAGTAGACTAAAAATAACTGTGCTTAAAGATTTACATGAGTCAGGCAGATAGTTAGACGACTTCAGAGCTGCCTTCAATTACAAGGGTTTATCAAACGCCGTTTGAGAACAAATGTAGGCTATTACCTTATCAGAACTCAATAAAAAAATGATAATAACAGTACACTAAAGCAGTGGCTAGCAGACAGCACCACAGTTGACAAAACAACACTTGCACATCATTAGAATTTCAACAATTTATTTGGGATTTAACATTAAAAACTGAACATGCAAACCCATAGGCGTAGCGTGGGGGGTGCCACCGGTGCGGGCGCACCGGGCGCAAAATTCCGAGGGGCGCAACATTTCAGAAGAAGAAAAAAAAAAAAACAGTCAGGGCAGCGGTCCCCAACCTTTTTAGCACCACGGACCGGTTTCATGCACCGGGTGTAAAATTCCGAGGGGCGCAAAAAAAAATTCCCCCATGCACCCCCCCATGCAAAAAAGGTTGGGGACCGCTGCCCTAACTGGTGGAAGGGACTCAGGGAGTACCCGCCCCGGGTGCTGGCAACCCACGCTACGCCAGTGTGCAAACCCGATACTACCTATGTAGGCTACTTTTTAACCTGCTGTCATGAGTAAGCAGTTTGTTTACGTGATACTGGGCGCGTCCGCTTGCGTCACCCGGCTTTATTGGTGGCTGCTGGATATTTTGTTTCTGAAAAAATGGATGATGGCAGTTGCAGCGAGTTTCTTACTGCAGTAAGAAACTCGCTGCAACTGCCATCATCCATTTTTTCAGAAACAAATAAAAATATTTTGCCTTTGCGGTGTATAATCAACAATACAATTATTGTATTGTTGATTATACACCGCAAAGGCAAAAAATACGCAGATCAAGGATTTGGAGCCGACAATGGGTGCCACGGCTGCAGAGTCAAGGAGCCTTACGCAAACTTATGTCGTGAAATGGAGACTGGAGATGTACCATCTTTTATTAATTTCTCGCGTTTATTCACGAAGTAGTACTGTCGTCTAGAACAGTAGTTCTCAAAGTGGGAGTCGCGAGATGATTTAATAAATGTGAGAAAAGAAATGTGACAATAAAATGCTATCTTTTTTTTAAACCATAATTGCATTTAGGCATAACATTAAAAAGTCCCTACAATTAATGTGTTAGTCTACCATTTATTTTAACAATCAGCCTACAATATTTTGATTCTCAAACTTTTCAGTTCGTGACTCCCAGTAGAGATGCGTCCCCATGTTCAACCCTCCCTTGAGGTGCTTACGACAATTTGGATCGAGTGCTTTGTCAAGCAAGAGCTCTCTGTGTATAATAATAATAATAATAATAATAATAATAATAATAATAATAATAATAACCCCTCATTTATATAGCACTTTTCATCGCAAAGCGGTCTCAAAGTGCTTAACAGAAAAGAAAAAGTAAAAGAAAAACTGAAAACAGAGCACAACTAACATTTATTCAAATTTAATATAATTTAAAAAACTGTGTATGTGTATGTATGTGTGTGCGTGCGCACATGCGCGCCAAACTCAGCCATAAAATGTAATGAATAGGTATGTTTTGAGTCTGGAATCTTTCACTTTTATTGATGAAGTTGGTCATTAAATAGGCTTCTTTGTCTACGTATTTTGTCCTGAAATATCATAAAGAAAGATAAATTATAAAGAAACTAGCATAAATTGGTTACGAATACTATTTTAATTAAGTAAAACAAAAAAATTGAAATTAGTAATATCATTACAAAGAGTTATTATGATTTCATAATTGCAGTTTTGTTTTTTTAAAGAATGAATTGATGAGAAATACTATTTAAAGGGCCAAACTGCTGTAAAGTAGCTACACGCTTGCAATGGCGGACCTTTCGCGATTAGAGGAATTGGCGAGAGCGCTTCGGGCGAGATCGCATTTTGAGGGACCGGTCTGACTTTTTTGCCGAGGATGACGAGTGGCTCATGAGCCGGTTCCAATTCCCTAGAACGCTTCTATTAAGGCTGTGCAACAGGGCCGTGCACAGACATTTTGGGGGGCAGGGGCTCAAGCAACAAAAAAAAAAGGGCACTCACCCCACCGACACGCACTATTCCCACCCCGATGTTGCCACTCCGCCGCCATCCATAATCACACACTATGTTCATAACATGGGACATGTTTAAATTCTACTGAAACACATTATTCCATGAAGAAACCACAGATTTGATGTAGTAATGCAAGTCAGTCAGTGTAAGCAATGCAGTCAGTCAGTGTTCAGTTGATTAGACCAATTCAGTCACATTAGATCGGTGGTTTCTTTGAGAAAGAACCTGCGACCTGTTTTACCTTTCATTATAAGTAATGATAAGATTCTAGATCAGCAGTCTTACTCTGACATGCTTGATACATAAGCCCCCTGAATTTGGGGTTTCAAAACTTCCTTCTGTTTTCATGTTCTGTTCATGTTCATCATTTTGTTACATTGCATATATTTTATACATGAGACATATGGTACAACTACTGAACTACAGTTTGATTTTAGTAACATGTTTTTGAGCATCACACTGAGAGGAAAAGAAACCACAGTGTTATATATTAAAAAACGCACACACACACACACACACACACACACACACACACACACACACACACACACACACACACACACACACACACACACACACTACTTAAACACAGCCTTATATATTTGTTACATCTATGCATATGGCTGAAAAACTGATCCAGGGTCAGGGAGGTGAGAAGTATTTTGCCTTTCATTGGAGACAGGTGTATTTGCCTCTTCTAGCAGTGTTTATGCTGCTTCCTATTTCCCAATCAAAATGGATTGATTGAAACTTTTATTTTAACAGGGAAACACACTGCTACATGCCCAAACAATAATACACTTTTAAACATCCCGTTTTAGAAAACTGGCTAAAGAAAAGGGGGTGACTACACGAAACTAGCAAAACTATGCAAAACGTAACTACCTGCTTCAGAAATTAATTGCATATTTGTAAGTTGTCCTGTATGACGGAGATAACATCGTTTTAATGTTAATTAGACTAGCTTACTTGCTCGCCAGTACCGAGGCTAGTAATGACGAAATTACAGCGTGAATGTGGCAAGTCCTACTTGACCTACTTCATAGTTTTTTTTAACGGATATATAACATAAAAGGTAAGTAAGTGTTGTTTAATCGTGGTTTCATAATTAAAACAGTGCCTACCTGATATCATTCACCGTAACGAAACTGGGGCTGGGAATGCGGTGCTTTTCATGACAAGTTGTATTCGGAATGTCGGAAGATGCGACGTTGATTGATTGATTGAGACAAAACCATTTGGAAGGGGGGTTGGAGCGGAGTACTTTTTAAATTGATAAGGTATATTTTTTCGTGGATACTAGGCCTACTATACATTTCCCTCTTTATTTTTGATAGAATTTCAATAACAAATAAAGAAAAAAATTAATACAATTAACACCAGCCAAAAAAGGGCACTTTTTGACTCTGAGGGCAAAAGGGCAGGGGCCAAGCCCCCCTTGGTCCCTATCTGTGCACGTGCCTGCTGTGCAACATCTTAGAGCCAGACTTAACGAGGCAAACAAGATCTGATGCCATTCCAACACATGTCCAAGTGCTGTCAGTGCTTGGCTTTTTGGCCGCGGGCACTTTCCAAAGGGATATTGACTAGCGTTCTGGAATATCCAAATCCTCCATGAGCCCCGGAGTATATTCGATTTCCCTATAGTGCGCAGAGCCAAATTGGTCTCAAACAGGATTTTTTCAATCTGGCCGGCCTTCCTAATACGATTGGTGCCATAGATTGTATGCATGTGCGCATTAAAGCTCCATTCACCGACACCTTTGCCTATTATTCCCCTTCTGGAATAATACCGGACAGCGACACCTCACCGATGATGGCATCGATGCGCTCCTCCGTTTGAGAGAGCTTATCAGGTGTTCCTTGGCCTCCTTCAGTGGCTTTAATTTTTGCCGGCATCCGGTTTTTGTTTTTTCGTTTCTAGTTTCAAACCAAACCATTTAAGTTTGACTTCTTGTACATTTCGTTAAACAGATGAAACGCTATTAACTAGTCTTGTGACTTCTTGCCCAAGTTTTACCTTTTGTGGAAAATTGGGCAAAAAAGAGACTTGTGATAAAAGTGCTTCTGTTACTGAATAATACATTTTTGTTCCGTATAAGAGTATCTAGTTTTACCTCCACCTCCACCTCTTTGACGCCATTTCTCAACTAGGGATCATCTTTGTGGGTTTCCTGTTTTGCCATCTATAGTATTTCGGAGGCGGTTCCATTATGTTAATTAAGGGACTGTGCTTCCAATTTACGACTGTTTGGGATTTATCAACATACCTCCGAACGTTTGATAAATGCGGCGGAAGTTGTTAGTTTGTATAATTTTAAGGGGAACCTTACGTGCATATTTACGAAATTATTGATAAATGAGGCCTATTATGTATATGGGTCAATGACATGACATGCATATTTTTGTGTCTGAGTTCATTATTTCCATTTAAAAATAAATTAATCAATTCAAGTCATATATGATTTTATTATATAAAACATGTTTAGTTTGAATCAATTTTCAGTACATTCAAATAATATATATTACTTTGTGTTTTGGCATCTCAAACCCCCAAAATGTCAGGTGGCGCAACCGTCCGAGCAAAGGAACAGATTAAGAAAACTGAAAAAGTGGTATTTTAATAATAATAAATTCAATATAAAATACTGTGGCATGATTTTATGTTTGAAACCTTTCAAATAAACACAATTTTACAAATAACAATAGTTTTAAAGCTATTGAGATAATTGAGGAACTTTTGTCCGGCAATTTGTGCTTTTCAAATGTCAGGGTGGCACAACCGTAAACATGGGAGTTTTATTTTGAAGTCAAGAGGCTATTACATCAGCCAGATGTTGCATCATCCAGAGGACCCTATCTGACATCCATGGCTGACTGAAAAGGTTTGCGGAGCTCTCTCAAATATTGATAAAAATAGCTACGTTCACCTCATAGGTAGGATGGTACACTTTCCATGTCAGGTGGTACAACCAATGTAAAACTAGGAAAATGTTATTTTATCATAAAACTACTTATTCTGTTTTAAAATGATTTGTATGCTATTGCTAGCATAGGTCAAAGCTAATGCAGGTGTCCAAGTAGAAGCCTGTTTAATTTGAAATCAGTTGCAAAAGTCAGGTGGTGCAACCTGTAAATCAGGTGGCAAACCGTAAGGAATGCCACTATATGAAATGAATAATGTTATTTAAAGCTTCAAGATGCTCTAAAATGTTTATTCGTTTCAAGTTAAATATGTTATACACGTTGGATGTTAAAAATACTAAATAACTGACCCTTAGAATGCAGCAATCTTAAATTATTGTTTTGGTTCTGTAGCTACTCAAGCACTTTGAGATTGACTTTTCATCCATATCAGATGAACCGTTTAGAAATTATAGAACCTTTTGTACATAGTCCCCCCCCATTTTCAGGCACCATAATTCATTGGACAGTTTAACATAATGTAGAATAAAGTAATTATTTTTAGTATTTGGTCGCATATCCTTTGCATGCAATGACTGCTTGAAGTCAGCGACGCATAGACATTACCAGACGCTGGGTATCTTCCCTGGTGATGTTCTGCCAGGCCTGTACTGCAGCCATCTTCAGTTCCTGCTTGTTTCGGGGACTTTTTGCCTTTAGTCTCCTCTTCAGCATGTAAAATGCATGTTCAATTGGATTCAGATCCGGTGATTGACTCGGCCAGTCAAGGATTTTCCACTTTTTGGCTGTCAAAAACCCCTTTGTTGCTCTAGCAACATGTTTCGGGTCATTAGGCCTCATGCAAGAACATTTTTGTATCTTTCTGACGTGGAGCACTCGTGGCTTCTACGAGTGTTCCACGTCAGATTCAGCAAACGTTCGTAACTTCAGAAAACTTTTGAATGCCAGGTCTTCTTAAATGAGTGTGCGTTCATGTAATTTGTGAATTCGCGTAATTAACGGCCCAATAATGCTATATAAGGTTAGGCGTCCCGCCCCATTTTCATAGGAAAGTCATTCATAACAATGGCACCGAACAAAACCAAGAAGAAAAACTTTATGAGCTCGGAGATTGAAGTACTACTATCTGAAATGAGTAACCGAAAGCACATACTATTTAAGAGCGTCAACAGTGGAATTAAGGGACCTGTTAAAACCAAGTAGTGGGAAATTACTTGTGCAGTTAACGCAGTACCATCTGTTGCCCGTAGCATCACAGAAATAACCAAAAAAATGGTGTGATATGAAATTGGAGTCAAAGAAATGTCTCGCGAAAGCAAGGCGGTCCATGACTGCAACAGGAGGGGGTCAGGAGGAAGTCTCCGTTACGCACACAGACAAGCGAATACGTGCCATAATTGACGAGGTTGCCTTGTCCGGTGTTGCAACGGATGTCCCCCTAGACAGCGACTTGCATGAAGCTGCTGCATCATGTGAAGATATGGATGGGCCTATGCCTGACATTAATGGTAAGATCTAAAACTACATCTCTTTTTAAAATGTAGTTTCACATTAACGTCATCAATGGAGTCAAATAGGCAACCAGATTTATCTCCAAATCCAAATGTCCAAATGTTGTACATTTTAAGTTGTCTAGAAGGAGTTCAATTTTATTTTATTTTCAGAACAAGATTCTCCACCACAGCCGGGACCATCAGCTTATGCTCCGTCCTGTCGCCTCCCACGCACACAAGTGTTCTCTGATGCGATCCTGAACAATCAAGAGGATATGCTGAAATGTATGCAAGTTATGTGCTCCACATTATCAAAAATATCAGACAGTCTGGCAAGCATAGCTGACGTGTTAAATAAACAATAAATACGTTGCCTAAATAAGCTTGTTTATTTCTTTTTATAAAGTAGAGCATACCTCAAAGTCGTGCAGTTAGTTCATATGCCATCTAGATGGTTTGGTCCTAGTGGGGGGGTCAACTGGCATGTCCTCTACAGGTGCTGGATCCGGCAATGGAACATTTATTGCAATGTTGTGCAAAACACAATATGCTGTCTCTGGGGTGTAGAGCAGCTTGCCACCAGCTGTGTCAAGGCACATCCACCTGGCCTTCAGAACCCCCATTGTGCGCTCCACTACGGAATGGGTGCGTGTATGACGCTTGTTGTAAGCGTGCTCCTGTCTGTTCTGTGGGTTCACTAGAGGTGTCATGAGCCAGGGAGCTAAGGCATAACCTCGATCACCTGGATAAAATAGTGTATTTTAATTCAATGAAAATAGTCAGTTTGCATGGCGGAAAGTTGATCAGTCACTTACCAATAAGCCACCCATCTCCATGAGCACCTTGTGCAAGATGCGTCCCAATTCCATTGTTTTGCACCACAGAGGAGTCGTGCGCTCCCCCATTCCATTGAGCAATGACATTCAGCAGGTTGTATTTAGCATCTGATAGAAGTTGGACGTTAATGGAGTGATACTGCTTGCGATTGACGAAGGGGAATGGGTCAGGGGACGGCGCTTTAATGCGCACGTGTGTGCAGTCTATTGCTCCGATGATGTTGGGTAGTCCAGCGATGGCATGAAAGTCCCTCTTGATCTGTACTTGTTGGACGGCGATGTATGGGAATTTGATGTACCTGGGTCATAGTCTGATGAGGGCTTTGATGACCGGGGGGAGTGCACGACTCACAGAAGACTGGGATACACCCAATCTGTCCCCTATCTCCCTTTGGAACATTCCTGTGGCCAGGAATCCGAGGGTGGTTAGTACTTGGAGATGTGGTAAGTAAGTAAGTGAGTAAGACTTTATTTATATAGCACCTTTCATACAAGAATTGCAGTTCAAAGTGCTTTACACAGAATGCGTAATCAGAAGATTAAAATATATAGTGCAAGATCAATTTAGTAGTGCAAGTCAGAGTTAATCAAAAGCTTTGGTAAAAGATAGGTTTTAAGTTGTCTTTTGAAAATGTCTAGTGTGTTGGCTTCCCTGATATTTATGGGTAATGTGTTCCATAATTTTGGGCGTAGTTGACAAAGGCCGCATCACCAACCTTCTTATGACAGTTTCTGGTGATCTCTAACAGACCTGCATCTGATGATCTCAGTGTTCTAGCTGGTGTGTAATTTGTAAGAGATTTAGCTATGTAGTTAGGTCCTTGTCCATTTAGAGCTTTGTAAGTGAGAAGGAGGACCTTAAAGTCTATTCTAAAGGTTACAGGAAGCCAGTGTAGAGCAGCTAGGACAGGACTAATGTGTTCTCTCCTTTTAGTTTTGGTTAATAATCTAGCTGCAGAGTTTTGAATGAGCTGGAGTCTTTCAATGGTTTTCTTGGGAAGACCAGTGAAGAGTGAGTTACAGTAGTCTAACCGGCTAGATATGAAAGCATGAATTAGCTTCTCAGCATCGTTTTGATTTATAAATGGTCGTACCTTTGCTATATTTCTGAGGTGAAAGAATTATGTTTTAGTCACTTTATTTATATGGGAGTTGAAATTCAGTTCTGAGTCTAGGATGACACCAAGGCTTGTGACCTCAGATTTGATCCAGGGGGTTAATCCTCCCAAGTTTTTAATTAGCATTTATCTTTTTGTTTTGGGGCCGATAAGTAGAATTTCAGTTTTATCCTCATTTAATCTCAGGAAGTTATTGCTCATCCATTTATTTATTGCTAATAGGCAGTTGGTAATGGAGTTTATAGCTGCCGTATCATTTGGTTCTGCGGATATATACAATTGTGTATCATCCGCATAGCTGTGAAACCTACATTATGTTCCCTGATGATATCACCCAGTGGTAGCATGTAAAGGGAGAAAAGCAATGGACCTAGGCAGCTCCTTGTGCAACCCCATAGCAGTTGTCGTATTTCTCAGACATATAGCCTCCCAAGCTAATATAGAATTTCCTTCCTCTGATGTATGTTTTGAGCCAGTTCAAAACACAGTCAGAGAAACCAACATACTTTTTCGAGACGATTTATTAGAATATCATGATCAATAGTGTCGAATGCTGCACTGAGATCTAACAGAACGAGGATAGACACCTTGTTCTCATCAGAGTTTAGTCTGAGGTCGCTAATTATTTTGGTAAGAGCAGTTTCAGTGCTGTGACATTTTCTGAAGCCTGACTGATATTCTTCTAGTATGTTGTTTTCTTTGAGAAAGGAATTTATTTGAACTGAAACTATCTTTTCAAGTACTTTACTAATGAATGGAAGGTTGGATATCGGTCTATAGTTTGCCAGAACATTACTATCTAAGTTGGATTTCTTTAATAAGGGTTTCACAACTGCTGTTTTAAAGGTATCAGGGAAGATACCAGTTCTAAGGGATGTATTTATGATGTCCAGGACAGGGCTTGAGACACTATTAAACACCCGTTTAAAAAATGCTGTAGGTACAGGATCAATGTCTGAAGTGGAGGAGTTACAATCGGAGACAGTTTTACAAAGTTCACTTAATGTGATACATGTGAATCTTCCCATGGTTGCATTGCACACTTTGCTGGAATCAGCTTTATTTCTATCAGGGGTAATACTGGCTCTGATTTAAGTTATTTTGTTGTTGAAAAACAGTGCAAGTTCTTCACACTTAACTTTTGAGGACTGTGGAGGGGTGGGGGCAGTGTTGAGCAGTTGATCAATAGTGGAGAACAGAACTCTGGAATTTCCAGCGTTATCTGTGGAATAGGGTTGGATCTTCGTGTCTGTCTGCTGAGTTGCGGCTCCAACAACGTACATATACAGTATGTAGAAGCACAGCCCGTGGTAACCGAAAACGCGACACTAGCCATTCATCTGTCTCTGCAAATAGATCAGCGCGCTCTCTAAAGACATGCTCTTTTCCAAGTGCCTGACACTCTAGGGCATCCAAAAGAAGTAGGTAAGCCATGACGTTGCGCATGGTAACACTTCCCGTTGGCCTTATATGCAGGGACCAATTAGTGCGCCATTTAAGTCATTTTGCAGTGTGAGATGTTTATATTGATATTGTAGTATTATACCATAGCCTCAATAGCCACAATTGAAACGAATGATAATGATATAATGATATTAATGAATTATGAATGATATTATCCTACAATTTGAAAAGAAAATAGTCAAATATAGGCCTACAATTGTCAAACAGGATACTCTCAAAATGATTATACATTATGAATTATATCATTTATTGTATAATTTATATATTCAAACTCAACAGTTCTTCTAAGTAACGAAATAGACACAATCCATTAGTCAAAAACAAAGTTGTTTTGCTTTGGAGAACGGCAGGCAAATTGTACGTATGACTCATACGACAGCTCTGGACCACTCGTAAATCTTGTTCGTACTGTAGCGCCCGAGTAGGCGCGTGCTATGGCGTCATTGTGGAGGGGAAATACCTCTCCACCCCCACGGAACCGACTGCACTAACGCCCAGGGAACGATTTGTAATTGACAAATTTTTGCGCTCCCTACCTTGTGAAGCAAAGAAATTGGCAAGCCAGGCGAACCCCAAGAGCACCGATGAACTAGTGGCGCTGGTGGAGGGATACCAAGCTGCTATAGAGGTCCTGCGCAGCAGCCGACCCGAACCTGAGAAGCCCGAAGCCTCGGTCCGAACCCGGGAAAGGCCGAAACTCGACCAGAGGAGCAGAGAAGGAACCTGGGCACCGCCCAGCCCCCAAGGAGACGCCCCTTCATGACCGAAGACCGCCGGGCGTGTTTTGACTGTGGAGAGGTGGGACATATCTCCTGGAATTGTCCCCGGCGGGACGTGGTGAAGCGGACCGCCTCCGCCCAACGCCCCGCCCGCAAAAACCCCTGCGGGTTGCTGCTGTCCTGCTGGGCCACCGAGGGGTGCCCGTCGCCCCTGACACTGGTGAGGGCCAATGGCAAAGACACCACAGCCCTGCTCGACTCCGGGAGCATGGTGACCCTGGTCCGCCCCGAGTACGCTCGGGCCGAACTGCAACCCGAGAAGATGGCCATTTCCTGCATCCATGCGGAGAGCAGGGACTACCCCGTGACCCTCTTGAAGCTACAGACGACCAAGGGGCAGTACGTTGGCAAAGCTGGGGTCGTGGAAAACCTACCGGTGCTGGTGCTACTGGGACGGGATTGCCCCATATTTCCCCAGGTCTGGACAGGGATGCGGGGGGAAGAGGGAAGGCGAAGAAAGAGAACAGGGTGCGGAAAAGCGGAAGCATCAAGAGCTACCCAAGTCCCCCCAAGCGGCGAAGTTCAGGGGGCGGATCTGCCGCCCTCATCGGAGGTGGGGTCCGAATCCGAGGCGGTCGAGGCCGCCAGATTGTGCGGATTTCAGGAAGCGGACCCGCAGCTGTCAGCAGAGGGGCCGTCAGAGGCCGGCGCTGGCGAGGCAACCCCAGTTGAGGAAGAACCGACATGGGAGGAATTGTTCCCGATGGGCCACGAGGAGGCGCCAGAGTCCCCGCCCTTGACGGGACAGTTCGGGACGGCTCAGCTGGAAGACCAGAACCTGAGACACGCCTTCCAACACGTCACGGTGGTTAACGGGACTCTCATGGAGTGGGTAAGAGATAAAACTTACCCTCATTTTGCTATAAAAAACCATCTGTTATACCAGGTGGTCATGAGTGAAGGTCGAGAAATAGAGCAGCTGTTAGTGCCACACTCCATGGTGAACACGGTGTTACAGTTGGCGCATGCGCACGTGCTGGGGGCGCACTTGGGGGTCGAGAAGACCTCCGACCAGATAAAGGCACGCTTCTATTGGCCCGGGATCAAACGTGCGGTGGAGAAATTCTGCCGAGAGTGCCGGGAGTGCCAGAGGGTGGCGCCAAGCCCAAGTAATAAGAGCCCTTTAATCCCGTTGCCCATCATTTCTGTTCCTTTTAGCAGGATCGCGTTAGATCTCGTCGGGCCCCTCCCAAAAAGCAGCAAGGGATTCCAATACATATTGGTCATCTTGGACTATGCCACCCGGTACCCCGAAGCCATTCCCCTGCGCACGATGGCCACCAAGGGCATCGCAAGAGAACTGATGCTGCTGTTCTCCCGGGTCGGCATACCAGACGAGATCCTGACGGACCAGGGAACTCCCTTTATGAGCAAAATAATGCGGGACTTATGTCAGTTATTCAAAATCCGACAAATACGGACGTCTGTGTACCACCCCCAGACTGACGGACTGGTTGAAAGGTTCAACCGAACATTGAAGAGTATGTTGCGGAAGGTGATGGAGGCGGATGGAAGAAATTGGGACCAGCTCCTCCCCTTTCTGATGTTTTCGGTCAGAGAGGTACCCCAGGCTTCAACAGGCTTCTCCCCCTTCGAGCTGCTATATGGCCGACGGCCCCGGGGTATGCTGGACCTGGCGAAAGAAACCTGGGTGGCCCAGCCGTCCCCACACCGAACTGTAGTGGAGCATGTGACCGAGATGAGAGAGCGGATGGCCACCCTGTGGCCCATCGTCCGGGAACACATGCAGGAAGCACAGGAGCGCAGCAGCGCATCTACAATCGGGGGGCGCAGCTTCCGGAGTTTCAGCCGGGGGATCAGGTGCAGGTGCTGATCCCCACATCCGAGTGCAAGTTCCTCGCCCACTGGAAAGACTGTACGAGGTCCTCGAAAAAGTGGGCGAGGTTAATTATAGGGTAAGTCAACCCGACCGTAGAAAGAAAACCCAGTTATACCATATTAACCTGTTGAAACAGTGGCATGTCAGCGACCAGGTCCCAGAGGGCGGGCCGCCGCCATGTTTTACAGTCAGCCAGGTGGAGGAGGTTCCGCTCGGAGAACAATTAAGCACTGCCCAACGACAGGAGCTAAGGGAGCTGGTGGGCCGCCATAGAGATGTCTTCTTGGTGGACCCAGGAGAGACTGACGTCATCGAACACCACATCGTCACTCCCCCGGGGGTCAAGGTAACACAGAGACCGTACCGCATTTTGCTGGACCTGACAAAGGGGTACTGGCAGGTGCCCCTGACAAAGGAGTCCAGGGAGAAGACGGCGTTGGCTACCCCGGATGGCCTGTATCAATTCCGGAAACGAGGTACGAGATACGAGGTACTCTACGGTGGAAAAAGAGTGCCTGGCGATAAAATGGGCACTGGAGACACTCAGATATTATCTGCTGGGACGAAAATTCACATTGGTCACAGATCATGCACCGTTGGTGTGGATGTCGAGGAATAAGGAGAGTAACGCAAGGGTGACCCGCTGGTTTCTGTCCTTACAGCCTTTTAACTTTGATGTGCTCCACAGGTCCGGCGCCCACCATGGCAACGCGGACGCCCTCTCGCGGAGAGAAGCCCTGTGGTGCCACGCCGCTCCCCTCCGGGTTGGAGCTGAGGGGGAGGATGTGTAGCGCCCGAGTAGGTGCGTGCTATGGCGTCATTGTGGAGGGGAAATACCTCTCCGCCCGCTGGCTCCACCCCCGCGCCGAATTGGGAACCCCCGGATTGATTCCCCAGCTGAAGTGCGTTAAACGCAAATGCGTGATTAAAAGGTGCGCTCTCCCTCGGATGCATTGTTGGGAGTAGGTACGAGATCTGTGTGTGCGAGAGCAAGAGAGAGAGAGAGCGAGAGAGAGAGAGCGAGAGAGAGAGAGAGAGAGAGCAAGAGAAAGAGAAAGATAAATAGTTTTTTTTGGTTTTTGGAATACTTTTTTTTGTGGCGAACGGACTGCTTTTTTTTGGACATTGGACAACGGAACGGACAACGACGACGAGAAAAGAATTACCCCGGAACGGACAACGACGACGAAATCGGGTCACGGACACAACAAAGGAAAGAGAAAAGTTTGTGGACATAATATATAATATAATAATATACGCCATTTAGCAGACGCTTTTATCCAAAGCGACTTACAGTAGTGAATGCATACATTTTTCAGTATATGTGGCCCCAGTGGGGATTGAACCCACAACCTAAGCGTTGCCAACGCTGTGCTCTACCAACTGAGCCACAGAGAACCACGAACCACGAAACAAGATACATCGGAGCTCAATTTTGAGTGTCATAGCCATTTTTGCATTGCACGGGACATTTATTACCCGCCGTGTTTCCCTGCCACGGGAACTGCATTTCTTTCGGCGGAGATACTTCCGCATGTCATTAATTAATCTCGTGTTTATTTTGAACTGTCTCCATTGTTTTTGTTGTGTGTCGCATAAATTATCGATTATTGGCGGAGTGGAAACCCCACACTCTTGGTTGCGCTACAGTACCTAAGAGAAAATTCTAAATACGAGAAAATTGGTGAATGCAGCAAATTCTCGCAAATCACTCGCAGAGTGACTTACGAACGAATTTGTGCGTAAAAGTGGTTCTTGCATCTGGCCCATTGTCTTGTTGCATGATAAAGTGCCGTCCAATGAGTTTGGAGGCATTTGGTTTTATCTGAGCAGATAAAATATTTCTGTAGACTTCAGAATTCATTGTTCTACTTCTGTCTGCAGTCACATCATTGATGAAGACAAGTTCCACTGGCAGCCATACAGGCCCAAGCCATAACACCCCCTCCACCATGTTTCACGGATGAGGTGGTATGCTTTGGATCATGGGCATTTCCTTTTTTTCTCCACACTTTCCTCATTCCATCACTCTGGTACATGTTAATCTTTGTCTCATCTGTCCACAAGACTTTGTTCCAGACTGTAATCTCGCCTTTCTGTTCTTCAGGCTTATCAGTGGTTTGCATCTTGTAGTGTGCCCTCTGTAGTCCTGCTGGTGTAGTCTTCTACGTATGGTAGACTTTGACACATCTACACCTGCATCCAGGAGAATGAGAGAGAGAGACTGAGACGGAGTTTCTTCCCTCAGGCCATCAGGACTGTGAACTCTGACCTCACCAGGGCCCCCACCAAGACACACACACTGCCCCTCTTATGCACACCCACACACACACACACTTAATGACTACACATAATTTATAGTAGGTTTCCCCTCCATTTCCAAGTGCTCTTACTGTATATATTGTGTTGTTTTTTATATAAGAGCTCTTGCTGTAATTATTGTAATAATTATATATATTGTGTTGCTGTAATTATTGTAATTATTGTAATAATTCAATTCTATTGTCTTTTACTGTAAATACTGTGTACTGTTGCCCTTTTGCACTTTTTCGTTGAGCATTGCCACTTTTCATTTCACTGCACACCCCGTGTGTGTATGTGACAAATAAAAATCTTGAATCTTGAATCTTGAATCTTGAATGTTTTTGATCTGTTGTGCCGTTGTCAGGGGGATTTTCTTCACCATAGAAAATATTCTCCGGTCATCCACTACAGTGGTCTTCCTCGGTCTACTGGGTCTTTTGACATAATTGAGTTAACCAGTTGTTTTTTTTCTTGTTAATGATGAACCAAACTGTTGACTTGGGCATGCCCAGGGTTTTTGAAATGTTCCTGATTGATTGATTTTCATTTCTGAGCCTTATGACGGCCAGCTTAATTTGCATCGACACTACTGTCTTCCTCAGTTGTCACACCCCAACAACAATCTCCAAAGGCAATTGCAAAGTCTAGAATCAAGACTAGACATCAACAGCTCTCTTCTGCATTCACTAACGACACAAATGAATACACCTGTCTAACAAAACACATCTGTGAAGCCAATTCATCAAATATTTGTGGTACCTTAAAATGGGGGGACCATGTACAAAAGGTGCTGTCATTTCTAAACGGTTCATCTGATATATCCTTTCAAACTCAGTGCTAGAGTACAGAACCAAAATAACAAAAAATGTGTCACTGTCCAATGAATTATGTTGCTCACTGTATATGCACAGGGGGTAGACAAAATAATGGAAACACCAAACAATATATGAATATTTATTAACTTGATGTGGCATGACGGAGGAAAAGACAACATCAGTGAAAAAAGAAGGTCATTCTTCAAAAAAAGCATTTAGCAGAGGCTCATATCCAGAGCGACTTACAAGATGTGCATTAATACATGGTAAGATCAATCATACTCCATGCAAGAGATCAGTGTAATGATACAGTAACAGACATCATTTTTGGGAGCTGCATACCGTACCTGTAACACAGGAAAGGAAAAGTTAGTAGATTCTTTATGTCTTCAACATAGATACACATTACAAAATGCAGTATTAAACATGTACGTGTAACAGAGTTGGTTCTGCCTGCAGCGAGCTTCGAACCGAGGATCCCGACGCAACAAGAGAGACAATTAGCCCGCTGAGCTAAAGACTCAAGTCCCCAACTCTGGTAACCTGAGCTCTGCTATATAAGCAGTGGTGATGACAATTAGTAAAATGTACAGAGTCAGTGGTTGTTAATAAAGGAGGAGATGAAAGGAACAGTGAAAGGAAGGATTTCCTCTGAGATGGACTGAAAGAAGGGGGAAGAATAGAGTCGAGAGGACAGGTAGTGGGACGAGGGGATTTAATGAGTTGTAGGGTGTAAGTATCAGAAAGGGGTGAGAAGGAAGGTGGGGAGGCAGGTGGGGTATTGGGTGGGGAGATTCAGGGTTCAGATGTGTCAGATGTGGTGAGAGAGGAAGGGGGGGGTGAGAAGGTGGTTGAAAACAGCTTAGAAGCAGCAGATTGAATCTTAGTGTGGGAAAGAGATTTAGCCAAGGGCAGCATAGCACAGAAGGTCTATTGGGGCTTTAGATTTCCTCTTTTCGGAGTCTGGCTCAAATGCAGTCAGTAAGCCAGGGACTGCGCAGGGACAGGCGGGCAGGTTGGGTTGAGATGAGGCAGAGCGAATCAAAGGAAGAGGAGAGAGAGGAGAGTGGAGCGGAGGACTTCTCGACAGACAGCAGAGTGAGGGTGGGGACGAGAGGACAGGGCAGCGAAGGTTCTGGATGTTACAGCAATAAAAAACCGAGAAGAAAAGGAAATGAGCTGTCGCACATTTAATTTAAAAATAAGCTCACACATTTAATCACAAATAGCTAAACTTTAGTTTGCCATCATCTCCTGTAAAGCAACACAATAAAGCAGTGCTTTAAGGATATCATAATGTTGAGTCACATCTACATGTAAGAGCATACATACATATAACTGAAAAACGTATACATAGGCCTACACATTTGAAACATTTATACAAACATGTGAAACACTTGCACATGTATCTAAACTTTTTATATATTTGTAATCATATGCAACAGATTCAGTTATGAATTTAGTATATATGTATGCGTGAGTGTTTCTCATATGTATCTGTAAGTGTTTCAGACAAGTATGTGTAAATGTTTTGTATATGAGCGTGCATAGATTTATAGAGTATGTATGTATTGTGGCAGCCCGATGGGCTGCACTAGGAAATGGCTGCCTGGCCTACAACACATGGCAGCCATTTTCACCATTTCCCAGCCTGCCACCGCAACACCTGAATGAAGTCAGGCATGGGGAGCTAACGACCAGCTGAAGGCCATTGCAAGGCCTATTTAAAGAGCTCGCTCCCAGCACCTGGGGAGAGGAGTCGGAACGTGCGTGGGAAGGAGTGGTGTGAAGAGAGAGAGTTTTGAGAGTTTTTTTTTGAGAGAGAGAGAGTTTTGAGAGAGAGTTTTGAAAAGTGTGTTTGTTTTTGTGTTTGAAATTGGATTACGGACTGGATTACGGAACTTGGACCTGGATTGCTGCTTTGGATTTGGAACGGACTTTGACAAAGCGAGACAAGGATTGTGGACTTTATGTTTTTGTGTTCCCTGAAGACCCCACCCTTTGTTTTGTGTTTGTTCGTTTAATAAAGCATAATTTGCTTATATTACTGCCTCCTCCGTGTTCTTGCACTTACCTACGCCCTCTGCAAGGTCCGTGAGTGTCGCCCAACCCCTGGGGACACCACAGTATGTATGTATGTGTGAGCATTTCACTTGTAGTTATACGAGTTACATTTGGTTAATGTCCTACACGGCCCCTCATAATCTGACAATACTTTTGCGTGAATTTGTTTTTTTAAATGACACAAAATATATTTATCTTTTTGGGGGGTTGGTGATTTCTGTTATATGTAATAATGACTAATAATAATAATTTTTAAAATGGAATTCCTCGGTATAGTATTTAATTCATTTACCCGTCCTACCGTCAATGTTAATGACTCAATACTGTAGCGGTGGACGCCACAGAACAGTCATGACACTACTTCTTTATTAAAATAAAGCATGTAGTACATTGCTTAAGCACAGAATCACACAGGGCACACTCGCAACCCATTCACCCACAATTATGGTTGGTCGGCACATATACACATTCACACATCATTCGCAACAGGGGAAAAGGGGCTTTCATTCCAGACATACTGTATGTGGTTCTTTACCTTAGAACCTTTACACATTTATTAACATAGCTAGCTAATAATCTTACGTTTAGCTGGCCGCAAGGGCCTCTGGGACATGTTGCAGTTTTCCCAGGTTACTGTTAGCCACCTAGCATGCTATACCCGAAGTACAATCAAAGTCAAAGTCAAAGTTAAAGTGTTTTATTTATCACGTGCACAGTATAACACAAGGTCATTCTGAACAATGAAATTCTTAGGACATGGCAAGCATCAACTACGTAGTAGACAAACAGTGGAGGTCAGCTAGCATTTCCGTAGCTAGGCTAGCTGACCCCTGTTACAATACTTTTAGCAGAAAACTATTGGAACAAATCCATTGTATCACGACACCTGTGTCAGTTGTGGAACAATAATACTTTAAAAAAACATTGGATATGTTATTTACAGCCAATTTATGCGTTAAACTCCATGTTTCTTTCCACGTCACATAATTTATTAAATATTTCCCGATGTCATTCAGTAGCCTATCTTGCTTTGATGGTGGTGGTGCTAGATGTGTTGCCTGTATACTCGCTTGGTCAAACAGTCACAAGTTTTAAGTTAACTACATCCAAGATTTACGCTACCTCATAGAAACAGATGAGTGCAAAATTGGTGTAGGCTATATCAGGATTACTTAGCTGTATTGGCTAAATTCCTTACTTCATATTTATATACACACACACACACACACACACACACACACACACACACACACACACACACACACAGGTAACTGCCAAAATAAAGGAAACACCAACATAAAGTGTCCTAATTGGGCGTTGGGCCACCAGAAGCATCCAGAACAGCTTCAATGCATCTTGGCTTAGATTCTGGAACTCTATTGGAGGGATGCAAAATCATTATTCCACGAAAAATGCAGGCAGAGTCTCTGGGGGCCCGTAATGTTGGTACAGCTCATGAATAAAGATTATGAACGTGTGCTGGTTTGTGACTTGTGCTCATAACTGCATCATTATTACCCTGTGGAGCATCTTAATACCAAAGATGGTATACAGTGGAAACTATCTCCTCTCCAGCCCCTGAATCAGAACTGAACTGTGCTGGTACCTCATCTTCCTGAATTTATGAAAATTGCATGCATTTATTTATCAATATCACAGAATGGGGTTATCATTGACTCATTCTACATTACCATATAACTGACTGATTTGAACCAATCGTTGAGATTTGTTGTGAAGAACAAAACCTTTTGATTGTTCAAACAAGTTGACAGGTCATTATAGCTCCACCCACTTTTGGTGTCATTCTCCCACCGAGCACTCTCACTTTGCTCTAACAGCCATTGCCTCTAAGCCATTACAACAGTGCCCTCTAGTGCTAAAACTTGACTGAAATGTTATTCGTTTTTATCTGTTCAGAAATGACCAGGCTTTGCCTGCATCTTCAGAGCAGCAATGGTAATTCTTTAAAAAATAAAAAATAAAGATTATGTTGGGCCACTGCATCATGCTTCTCAATCCTGCCTCTTCCTGAAACATCCTTGATTTACTGAACCAAAATGAATGGACATATTAACGTTTAATCACAACATTTTATCTGATAATTGAATGAGTTTATGAGCTGTCCTAGGTATCAGTATGGTCAATTTATTTTATGTTACTGCCATGTTTGGCTGTAATGTGTAAGTCTGTGCAAATCTTGTTCTCCTGCAAGGATTAAACTGAATAAAGAATGGGGTGAAAAGGATTCCTCTGAATGCCTAGTTTATGAATCATTGGAGTTTCAGACTGTCACACGCCACATGACAATCCCTGGATGGGAACAGAGCAGTCTGGAGACGGAGTGGAGTTTGCCGGATTTTAATTTTTTTCCTGTCTCTCCCCCCAGACATGGGAGAGAGACAGTGGGAGAGCAGGTTAACATAAAACAAACACAAACACAAACACAAACTACAAAATCTTCACCCTACTTGCCGCGAAGCTTTTGGACAAAAACAATGAACTCAAATAACAAACTAAAATAATCAACACTTACGGGACAGGGTAGAACTCGACATCTTCACATTACACCACGCCTCTTCGTCCGGAGTTCCCCTGGAACCTCCCCAGGCACACACATATCCAGTGACCTTTCAAGTGCTTCCCAAACCCATGCACACAGAGACACTCAAACTTTCCAGTCCAAGTTCTCTTTTACCCCAAACATACCGAGACCCTCGCTACTCCTCCCAGTGAGAGTTCTCTGGCAACCAGCCCCGAGACACTCTCCACTCTTTTAGTGAGAGTTCTCGGGCCGTTGTACAGATACACTCTCCACTGCCCGAGTGCGAGTTCTCCCCAAACACACCGAGACCCTCGCCACTCCTCACAGTGAGAGTTATCTGGCAACCAGCCCCGAGACACTCTCCACTCTTTCAGTGAGAGTTCCTGGGCCGTTGTCCAGAGACACTCTCCACTGCCCGAGTGCAAGTTCTCTTCCAATCACACCGAGGGCGAGAGGCGGACCCTCTTTCAGGGCACCCTCTCGCTCTCTTTCCCACTCACACAGGAAGCACTCTACTCAGTCACTTTCGACAAACGCACACAAAACTCAACAAACATCAAACATCAAAAACTCCACAATACAACACGATACCATACGCGTGCACGCGCACACTCACAACAATGACAACACAAGACTAACTCTCCATGATACACACATCAAGACAAGACTAACTGATTCCCCACTCGCCCCACCTGCTCTTCTATAGGCTTACTTTCTGCCTGGCTTAGGTGGGACTCGTGAGGCAATCACCCAATCACCAAACAATTCCCATTCTCACACACAAACCCAATCAGTCAATTGACTTCCATATAAATTAACTGATCGACACCAATTAAATAATAATTAAATCAATTATGGCCTTTGGAGCAACCTTCCGGGCGACAGTTCACTCTCACACCCTGTCAGAGTGCCAAACCTGCCCCCGGAAAGTTTCCCTGCTCCAAAGGCCTCCACCACATGTAGAACAAAGGCAACCATGCCACTCTCATGTGGCCGAGACCGACGCCCTCCACACAGACCACAGCTTCAAAATAAAGGAGGGTGGTGGAGGAGTCCAGTGGTGGGCCGTCAGGGCCTGCAAGGCCTTCTCTGCTGGCCTAAAAAATATCTGAATCACAGACTGATGCTAATTATATTTTTCCATGAATACTTATTAAATAATTCCAAATGGTCTGTCGCTTCCTTTCATAGCTTTTCTGGTTGCGCTGCTTCCAGACGTGTATTTTCATATTAAAGCATTTAACCAATCACATTTCAGCCATCATTTGTTGCCAGGGTCAAAGAAATCTGCCTGGAGGCTTTCACAATCAGTTCTGCAGGCCCTGTAGCATAAAATAAGTGTTGATCAAACTGTTGCTTCAACCAATCAGATTTTGAGTTGGGGACACGAAGGCCTTCTAGAAGGCCTAGGTAACGTCAGCGTATTCACACCCTTTGATTGGATAGTCAGAGAGTGTCTGACTATGATGTAATGTGATTGGTTAAATGCTTAATATGAAAATACACGTCTGGAAGCAAGCGCAATCAGGGGAAAAGCTACGAAAGGAAGCGGACAGACCATTTGGAATTATTTAATAAGTATTCATGGACAAAATATAATTAACATCAGTCTGTGATTCAGACATTTGAGCAGACATTTTCAGCCCTAAAGCGAATTAAAACTTATGCCAGAAATACGACAGGGCAGGCTCGACTTTCAGCATTAGCTTCGATGGCGATAGAAAAGGACTTCTTGATGGAACTGAAACACATGGATAATCTGTACGACAGAGTAATTGAACTCTTTTGAGGAAAGAAAAGGGGATGGATTTTGTGTACAAATAATAAGGATTTTTGGTGAGTAAAATGTTGCTATTTTCTAAATAATATTGCAATTTTATGAGGTTATTATTGATGATTTTTTTATGTGTGTCGCAGCTGTAGCACCCCGGGTTTGTTTCTTCAGTACAGGCATTTATTCTGGATACACGAGTTATCTATCTTCGATGCAACAGCAACGGGTGTCTGTTCGGTTTGTTTTTGCACTTTGTTTATTTATCTTTCTTCAGTCATGTTTCATTCTCGTTCTGTTCCACGTCTGTCATTGTTCCTGTTCGAGTTCCTCTCCTTGTCTTGTCATGCACTTCGGGAAATTCTATGTTTCGTTTTTTTAGGGAGGAGGAGGAACGCATAAAGGAATCTGCGTGCGAATAAAGCGGAACGTGAGAAGGACGAGAGAGAATGACAGCAATAGTTAGAAGCGTGAGATAATTAGTGATTAGTAGTGTTAGTAACTTAATCTAAATCCCTAATGTTAGTAGATTAGTTGGTTAGTACTATATACATCTAACTAATATATACAAAGTGTAATTAGAAATAAGAAGGAAGTAAAACGAGATTAGAAACGAAGACGGAAAACCGAAACATAGAATTTCCCGAAGTGCATGACAGAACGAGAATGAAACATGACTGAAGAAAGATAAATAAACAAAGTGCAAAAACAAACCAAACAGACACTCAAAACATAACAATAAGATGGCTTTTATAGCCATAAAATAGTTATTGAGGGGTGGATTGATTCAGACGGAGTACTACTGAAGGCCTAGGTGTGAAATGCACTGGAGGAGTCTCTCCCCCTCTCCATTTGTATGTCTTTGGCTTGCAAAGACATAAAATGTACCAAAACCAAATGTACCAAAACCAAATTGGTGACACATATTAACCTATTCTGTATACCTAGGATAGGAGGAGAGCATACCAAAAGGGGGATTTTTTTGGTTTGGCATATATATAGCATGCTGAAAATCCACTCCCCATTTCACAAAGTGTCTAATTAAAAACAATTAACAGCTCTTTATAGTTCAGGAATTTCAATTATGATTGGAATGAAAAACAGCATACATGGAGCCCCCCAGGACTGAGTTTGGGACCCACTGCCTTATGGAATGGTTGAAGACGTTTACGTGGTTAAGGCACAATAAGGATAGGGATAATGCAATGCACTGTGTATTGCAAAAAGTACAGCACTGACAAGGTAGAAAGCCAGGAGGCCAAACAAAAGATCATGACCACAGGCAATTCATGAAAGCGACTAAAAAGGTTAGTCTGGAGCCCTGCTATGATGTCACAGCAAATCGAAACAAATTTCTGAACATGATGGCCCAATAATTTAAAAATTGAGAACTCATTATTTCTATTGTGCTATGGCGCAGTGTGACCAAATCATGTGCTGGTGCCACCAACTGAAAAAGTTGTTTGCACCAGTGCCACCAGTGGAAAATGTTAGTCTGGAGCCCTGGCATGGTATAAATAAATAAATAAATAAAAAATGTTAATGAGTCTCGTTCATTCATTCATTCATTATCTAACCCGCTTGTTCCTGGTCAGGGTCGCGGGGGGCTGGAGCCTATCTCAGCATGCATTGGGCGGGAGGCAGGAATACATCCTAGACAGGTTGCCAATCGATCGCAGGACACATACACCATTCACTCACACACTCATACCTACAGACAATTTAGACTCTCCAATTAGCCTAACGTGCATGTCTTTGGACTGTCGCAGGAAACCGGTGTACCCGGAGGAAACCCACACGGACACATGGAGAACATGCAAACTCCACACAGAAAGGCCCCGGCTGGGATCGAACCCGGAACCTTCTTGCTGTGCGGCAACAGTGCTAACCACTGCACCACAGTGCCGCCCTTTTTCTGAGTCTGAGTTGTATTTTGATTCAGTGTAATACTGAATAAAAGTGGTGAACTACTGTACATAAAATGACTTTGATAGAGAAATTCTGTTTCTGTTCAAAATAGTTTTTGAACCTCTTCTCACGCTGGCACAAGGTGTGGCGCTGTGCCAAAGAGATAGGCAGCAAGCTGTGTGTTTCTTAGACTGTTTTTGCAGAGAGCTAGCTAAAACCGCCACAGTCGAGGTCAGAGCAGTGTGCCTTGCCAAAGATACGAAGTTCTCCCAGAGATGGAAAAATACAGTCTTGTGACGGCTGTGTGGGCGAGGCTAAAGCATTTGTCTAAATTATTGTGTATAAAGAAGTGTTCTCTCCGGAAATGATTTGTTCATTTGCCTGGCAGGGAGGCGGTGAACCCCAAATGCATTTGGTTGAATAAACTCTGTTGAAAATTGGTTGTATGTTCTGTTTTCTCATTTGGTGCAAGTGTTCTCTATTCACTTTGAAGGTCTTCTGAATTTCGTGAACCTAACAACTTCACTTCGGTATAGCAAAGATTTTGTACAAAGCCAAGATTACCGCTTGCTCGCCTGATCACTGTCGTCGTCATTACTTCTGTGTGTGTGCTGGTGAAGTGTACCCGTCCCGAGCAGGCAGATCTTGTCGTTACTAGATAATCTTTGCTCAGCAAAGATGACGTAGTGATGCTTGGGACGACTTTGCTGCACGGCGGGAGTTGTAACTCTCTGCTGATCTGAAGCTAAGCGAAGCATGATGTAGGTGTAGAGATCTCTCACATTATAAAAGAGTTGACTGCTTGTATTTATTAGATTAATGCTATTCATCTCCAGAGGTCATCTATCGATAGCTGCTTTGTGTGTAGTTTTGTGTAGTCGCTAGCCAAACGTAGCTGTCTCTGTCTAGCTGACTGTTACACAAACCACTTTTTAGTCAGACTACAGTGGTGATAGGCTAATTTAGGCTAACATTAGCTAACGTAGCATACATTGACAGTGGTGACGCTAGCTACATTTTATTGTACATTTTCAGTGGCCATTCATAAAATCATGACAGTCTACTACTCTTGTAGTGAATTAGCTACAAGGGTAGACTGATTACATAAAATATTTCTTAGTGACATTTCTCGTGACGAACCCCCCAAGAGGGGCTAGGTCTCATGACCTCGGTAATTCTTGACTCCTGGATACAGCCCTGGTGGCTGATATCTTGTGTTTTCAAGGAGAGCGCATGCTTGTCCGTGCTCACCCAAATACTAAGGAAACGGTTCCCAAATTAATTCTATAAAATTATGTGGGTGTATGCCTAACTTTATTATAGACAATTTTCCACTGGATTGTACAAACGGGATCTGGCACAATTTTTTAATTGCAGATCATGTCAGGACGTATACGTCTTGACGTCACTACTACATGCACACTGTTGCTTAATATAGCAGATGTAGTGTTTCCCAACAACCCTTATGTACATGTAATTAAGCCCTTCAGCTCCTGGGAAGGGCTTTCATTGACTCATGACTCATGGTATAATCAATCAATCATTCATGGGCTTTAGGGAATGAGAGGTGTAGGGGTAGTGAAAAGCGACACTTTGGAAAGCACCGTAAAATCATATGTTGTGGGCTGCTACCATTTTTACTGTGCATTTACTTCTTATTCTTCTTATTCCCAACCCTTCCCTCGCACTACGGATCTACTTTTTTTTCGCAGAGTAATTTGAAAGCCTGGCAGCCCTCTCTCTAGTGCCCATTTAGCCAATATATCCACCGCCTCAATGGCCCGACATGAGCCTAGACAAAACAATATCCATCCATTATCTAAGCCGCTTATTCCTGGTCAGGGTCGCGGGGGGCTGGAGCCTATCCCAGCATGCGTTCCGGGCGAGAGGCAGGAATACACCCTGGACAGGTCGCCAATCCATCGCAGGGCACACACACCATTCACTCACACACTCATACCTACGGGCAATTTAGACTCTCCAATTAGCCTAACGTGCATGTCTTTGGACTGTGGGAAGAAACCGGAGTACCCGGAGGAAACCCACGCGGACACGGGGGACAAAACAATACTGACAAGAAAATAAAAAGGCTGGACAGAAAAAAAAGAAGGGGAAATATATATATATACACTACCGGTCAAAAGTTTTAGAACACCCCCATTTTTCCAGTTTTTACAGAAATTTAAGCAGCAAGTCCAGTGAATAACCTGAAATGGTACAAAGGTGAGCAGTAAACTGCCAGAGGTAAAAAAAATAACAATAATAATAATAATTTTAAAAAAAAGTTTAGGTGACCAAAAACTGAAAAATAATGTCAATTTCAGAGTTATTTAAAAAGGCAATTTTCAGGAAACAAGTAATGGGTTAACGTGGGTTAACAGTCACTCTGTGCAAGGCGCCGACTCTGGATCCAACAAAAGAGCCCCAGACCATCACACTTTCTCCTCCATGTTTGACAGTTGGTGTCACACACTGAGGAACCATCCTTTCGCCTACTCGATGGCGTACAAAAACCCTGCCTGATGACCCGAAGACCCGGTGCTTCATGGCCCAGGCAAGCCTCTTTTTCTTATTTTGCCATCTTAGCAATGGCTTTCTTACTGCCACTTGACCTGTCAAACCTGCAGCTCGAAGTCTTCTCTGCACAGTTGAAACTGAGACTTCCTTACTTCGACCAGTGTTAAGCTGTGCTTGAAACTGTTGTCCTGTGAGCCACCTATCACGCAAGCTGTTGACTCTCAGAAACGTGTCTTCTGATTTTGTTGTGGCTTTGGGTCTGTCTGCCAGACCTCTTCCTGTCAGAGTTTCCTCCAGTTTCCAAGTGCCTTTTAATGATGTAGGAAATTACTCACTGCCAAAAAGGCACTTGGAAACTGGAGGAAAACTTTTTTTTTTTTAAACCTCTGGCAGTTTACCGCTTACCTTTGTACCATTTCAGGTTATTCATTGGACTTGAACTGCTTAAATTTCAGTAAAAACTGGAAAATGGGGATGTTCTAAAACTTTTGACCAGTAGTTTATATATACACAGTAGATGAGAGAGTGTGAATATGTGTGTGTGTGTGTGTGTGTGTGTGTGTTTGAGAGAAGGGGGGTTCTGAGTTTGGGACAGCAGGTGGGAGGGAGTTCCAGAGCCTGGCTGTCACCAAAACTGTGGAGGTTGACAATTTAGGGGTGATGAGATGGCCAGCAGTAGATGATCTGCTGAGTTTATTGGAAATTCTATCTGCTGTTTCTAATGATGCTTTAACCTCTTGGACATCAGGTAGAAAGGCATCTGTTTCAAACCTTGAGGAAAAACACATTCCTTATTCCACCAAGGCCCAATTTTCCAAGGTCCTGGAACACCCTTCCGTGGAATCTACATTACAGTAGCACGATATACTGTATGAGTGAACTTAAACAGGGTGAACCTGCCCTCCACACTCCACTAAAATGCACTCCAATTCACATTGGCTGAATCCCCTCCCATATAAAAACAGCATATCCCCCTCCAGATCAGTTTTCCTTGTCTTTCCGTATAGATACATATTGCGGAATGTTAAACTCCAAACACGGCTGCAGCCACATTTCTTGAACACAAAACAACTCCAGATGATTCTGAAACTCATACATTTAAAAAAAAATTCCTGACCATTGGCTATCAAGCTCCTCGAATTCCATTGTAGAAGGACAAAAGTGAAGACAACAATAGTGAAGAAAATCATCATAGATTGCTTACACCTGTTTGAAACAGCACCTTACCATCAGCCTTACGCAGCATCTCAAATAGATGTTCTGGAACTGCATCTGCAATCCCCAAGTATTTTTCTGCTGCTTTTTCCACCAGCTGAATGATATCTGACCTGTTTCTCATCTGTCTCGCTCCATAGACCACGTCAACCATAAATGCCAGAAACAACTTTTTTCCAGATTGAGTCTTCTGGAATTACAAGGCGCTAGACTGGAGCATGCTGACCAATCGGAACCGCTGAAGGCCCTACACCCCCACGTAGATATACCACCTGCCACTTTCATTGTGTTTAATTGTCCCCCAACACCACTGTTTCAGAACCGAAACACTGCCTTAAACTCTGCACTGTCCGAAATTCTTCTTTCTTTTACTGTACCCCCATGGACCTCTGAGCTATCACTAGAGCTCCCACTCCTCCTCTCTTTGGGTTTATGGCTCTTCACTACCGGAGACAGCTCCCACATATACACTCCCCATTCTTGGTTCCTTAGTTCCAGCGTTTGTGTTCAGCAAGCCTACTTAAACAGTCTGTGATAACACTGAAAAACAGGTCTAGCTGGACATCATCTGATCATGACTTCTGATATGTATGCTACTTTCAGAAGTAAAAGTGTTATGGATTATTCTATATGGAAATTTTCATGAATTCTAAACTTTGGTGTTGGTCATTCATGTTGTAATTCTACTGATCTTTTTCATATTAGTAGTTGTGAAATATATGATCAAACAGCTTTTTTTCCTACCTATTTTGACTGGCCCTCCTGCAAATGTTAAACTATCCAATAGTGCCATTTTGGGTGTTTTCATTGCATTTTGTACAATCCATTCCAAATAGTGATTTGATCACTGTTTGAGCCTGAATATCTAGGTATTCAGATCTGTATCAGTACTAGACAGAGGTCAAACTAGCTGAAATGAGGCAGTATAAAATAGAATGGTCACCTACTCTGTACTATGGGTAGCTATAACCTATAGCCTGTAGCTTTGCACAGCAGTAACCTTGCAAAGCTAAACACACAAAATGTGTGTTCTTTGCATAGATACAGTATATGCATGTCTATTTTTGCAGCAGGTCTATGGTGTAAGCTGCAGGCCAGGCCTGTTTAAATGTATGTAGTGAGAATGAAGACTTGCCCCTCCTAAAGGACCCGTGATATAATCGGGATGGGTAGGGGACTACAAACCCCAACCAAAATGGAGGATAGAATGGTGGTCTTCTCACCTTCACCAATATGGCAGCCAAACCCAGCTCGTTTTTCTCTAATCACGTGGCAGCTCTCTCCCCGGGGAGCACTTCCGGTAGCGTTTCCTGTGTTTGTAAACTGAGAAAAACTGGAACTCGGGCGAGAGGTTAAAAACAGAGAAATACGAGGAAACGAAAAGGGTAAATCAATCATTCGAAACGTTTATTGGCTTTGATTGTAACATACGGTATGTATTGGCGATTCGACTTAAAATTAGACGGGTTAATAAGCTCTGTAGATGTATCTAAGGGGACTGTAGCCACACGACTGTGGCTAGACTGGTGAGGGGAGTACGCAACGACCATCATCACAAACGTCTTGGATTATCCCGAAATCTCACTTGAATTGTGCGTTGCTCTTACACCCCATTCTATTCCATGATGGCTAGTGTTTAGCCTCGCGTTTCTAAATTATGCCTTCTTCAATACGTTTCTTTCTTTCTTTCTTTAGTATCCGATTCAGTTGGATCGAGAGATAGCGAACTCGTGTCTGCTTTTGATCGTAGATCTGTTTGCGAGGCTAGCCAGCTAAGATAGCTGCCCAGAGTCAACACAATTCAGACGCATTGTTCGGCACTGAGCATGCATCGCTAAAAGTGCGCGGTATAAGACGCGGTGATGAAAAGTCACCACAATCAATCAATCAGTCATTTCTAGGCTAAAGTTAACTGTACTTTTACGGACATTGGTAGCTATCTACTCATATAGCAATGTAAGAATACAAAAACTAGTATGGGGGGTTAGCAATCTTCGCTAGAACAATAGTTTGAGCTTGACACAGCTAGCTACCTAACATTAGCTAACTGGTTGAAATGGCAGTCTGACTTGCTAAGTTACTTATCTGGAGAAGCGACGCCCAACGTTAGCTACCCGAGTGTTGTCCGTTGTTAGCTCTGACTGCTTTCTAAGTTAGCTAGTGTTAGCTAATGTTATCAAAATATTTGCTAATTAAATTCCAGGCATCCAACCACAATGCTCTTGCACGATTGTTGCTAACTTTGCTAGCTGGCTAGCTAGCAACACATTTGCGCAGTGTAAAACGACTGATAAAATTATCTGTCTAGTTTTCTATAAATCTTGTTAAGCGATAGCAAGCCCTTCTAAGAGTCTTACTATGTGAATGTGGTTACTGTTACGCTTGCTATCACTGGTGAGAATTGCCTGTCAATGTTAATGTCAATACTTGTTATCATACATTCACTGTCATCTGGATACCTGGTTCGCTAGCAAACAACCTAACAATCAAGTTTCAATATTCTAGCTAGCAAACTACATGAAGCCTAGTCAGCTAATCATATTTTTAAAATAATTGCAATGTGTAGGCTGTTGCATTTCAACAGCAACACTTAAATACTCTGCGGGGAACCGTTTGCTTTCCATAACTGAAATGTGATATTGCTAAAGAAACTCGTTTAGTTAAGTTTATGCAGAACCAGCCTGTTAAGCTATTTGCATTTTTAAAATACAATTACCGACTTCGTCTAGTGCAATAATATCATATCATATTCCAGAAGTTGAGGCCCATACTTGATCTCACAGTGGTTTACTGCAGTAAACTTTAGCACCTGCGTGTTAACAGTATAGCAGGGATTACCCAGGATATGATTAGTTTGAGCTTGAATGTCCATCAAGTGAGTGGGTGAGTGAGGGAGAGAAGAGAATGACCTCAATATCTCTTCTCTTAGGAGGAAAGATGTAGACATGCAAGCTTTCTCCCTAATTGAAGTTTATGATACGAATTCAGTTTTACAGCTGGATTCTATGCTGTCTGTTAACACTGAAATACTGGCTTTAGAATAATAGCTTGCCATTTTATATGTATATGCTATGATCAGATAACAATTCAAACTCTGTTGTACACTGTTCCTATTTTACTTAGTTTCATAAAAAATAACTATCATTTTCAGTCTCATGATATGTGAAGACATCCCCCCCATTGCATATTGCATATTGCATATTGCATATTGCATATTGCATATTGCATATTGCGGCGTTTCGCAGAGGAAGCAGAGACAAAGTCGGAGTTTGTGGCTCAGAAATCGCCCCGGGGAGCTTCTCTTTATTGAAGTCATCACAGCAACACGATAGCAAACATTAACACGTTCGGCCAGGTGAACGGCGTTTTTATTACAAAACATGGTTCGCCTTGATTGGCCGAACAGACCGGGTACAAACAACCAATCAGACACGACACAACAAAAAAGGACACGTATTTGCATAAACGCTAGCTAGCTAGCTACACACAGATACACTGCCTGGCCAAAAAAAAGTCACCACCTGGATTTAACTAAGCAAATAGGTAAGAGCCTTCCATTGGATAATTACTGCAGTGATTAATATGTTTTAGCTGGCAACAAGTTATTTAACCCTAACTGATGCAGTGAGTAGCTTCTCATTTCTTAAACAACCATGTCGGAAGACATATCCTGTGATCGTGGAAAAGATGTTAATCTGTTTCAGAAGGGTCAAATTATTGGCCTGCATCAAGCAAAGAAAACAACTAAGGAGATTGCTGAAACTACTAAAATTGGGTTAAGAACTGTCCAACGCATTATTAAAACCTGGAAGGATAGTGGTGAACCATCATCTTCGAGGAAGAAATGTGGTCGGAAAAAAATCTTGAATGATCGTGATCGGCGATCACTTAAACCAGGGGTGCCCAAGTTCGGTCCTGGAGATCTACTGGGTGTGCAGGCTTTTGTTCCAGCCCTTCACTAACACACCTGATTTGAACATTCATTGCCTTGACGAGCAGTTGATTAGTGGAATCAGGTGTGTTAGTGAAGTGATTAATGGAATCAGGTGTGTTAGTGCTGGGCTGGAACAAAAGCCTGCACACCCAGTAGATCTCCAGGACCGAACTTGGGCACCCCTGACTTAAACGTTTGGTGAAATCATATTGTAAAAAATCTACAGTAGAACTCACGACTATGTTTAATAGTGAAAGTAAGAGCATTTCCACATGCACAATGCGAAGGGAACTCAAGGGATTGGGACTAAACAGCTGTGTAGCCTTAAGAAAACCACTTGTCAGTGAGGCTAATCGGAAAAAAAGGCTTCAATTTGCTCGGGAGCATAAAGATTGGACTCTGGAGCAATGGAAGAAGGTCATGTGGTCTGATGAGTCCAGATTTACCCTGTTCCAGACTGATGGGCGCATCAGGGTAAGAAGAGAGGTGGATGAAGTGATGCACCCATCATGCCTAGTGCCTACCGTACAAGCCTATGGGGGCAGTGTTATGATCTGGGGTTGCTGCAGTTGGTCAGGTCTAGGTTCAGCAATGTTAAGTGCCCAAAGAATGAGGTCAGCTGACTACCTGAATATACTGAATGACCAGGTTTTTCCATCAATGGATTTTTTCTTCCCTGATGGCACGGGCATATTCCAAGATGACAATGCCACGATTCATCAGGCTCAAAGTGTGAAAGAGTGGTTCAGGGAGCATGAGACATCATTTTCACACATGGATTGGCCACCACAGAGTCCAGACCTTAACCCCATTGAGAATCTTTGGGATGTGCTGGAGAAGACTTTGCGCAGCGGTCCGACTCTCCCATCATCAATACAAGATCTTGGTGAAAAATTAATGCAACTCTGGACGGAAATAAATGTTGTGTGCCACTCGTAGCTGTTCCAGCAGCTGGTGGTAGTAGCACGCCTCTGTACGAGCTGGTTCCCCGTGCCCGGGCGGGGCCCCGAACACCAAGTCCACAGGTGTCCGGAGCTCCCGCCCGAACATCAGGCCGCAGGTGTGCAGAGGCTGGACTCCTGTACGGCAGTTCTGTAGGACCACAGGACCAGGGGCAGATGGCGGTCCCAGTCTCGCTGGTGCTGGCTGGCGAGGATGGCAAGCTGTGCAGTCAGGGTCTTGTTGAACCGCTCAACAAGACCGTCACTCTGGGGATGGAGTGGCGTTTTCCGGGTCTTAGCCACCCCCAGCCGGCTGCAGACCTCAGCCAGCACCCGCGACTCAAAGTTTCGCCCCAGGTCACTGTGGAGTTGGGCGGGGACCCCGAACCGGGCGAACATCTCCTCGACTAACTTCCCCGCTGTTGTTGTGGCACCGCGTATGCCTCGGGCCACTTTGTAAAGTAGTCCATGGCCACAAGGACATAGCGGTTACCGGCCTCAGTGACCGGCAAAGGGCCGAAGACGTCCACCCCCACTCGCTCCATCGGGGCCCCCACCACGTAGCGTTGCAGAGGGGCGTGGGAGCGCCTGGTAGGCCCTTTGCATGCCGTACAGGAGTTGCAGCAGTGAACGTGCAGCTCTACGTCCCGGCGACACCCAGGCCAGTAAAAGCGCCCCCTCAGTCGTCGCAAGGTCTTACTGTTGCCGAAGTGGGGACAGCTCGGGGAACGAGGAGTTGGAGGTCGCTTCCCAGCCCGGGTGCCTGCCATCGCCGATACGCCAGCCTGTCCCGCAACTCAAGGCTCCACTGCCCGTAGTAGGCCTTGAGCTTGGGCCCCTCAGCCGAGACCTCAGCCCATTGTGGCGGTCGTCCCGCCTCCAGCCAGCCCCTCACCTTCCGTAGCGTGCCGTCGGCCTCCTGACCCTCTCGCAGCTGCCCTGGTGACACTGGCAGCCACCCCGCCTCGCTGATAGTGTGGGCTGCAGCCACCTCTGGCTCCACCTGGCTCTTTTCTTCTTGCTCGATCTGGAAGTTGCCACTTGGCCCTCCGGGTGTTTGAAGTTCAGGAGCCAGGTGAGCGAAGCATGGTCAGTTCTGAAACGGAAGTGGCTGCCTTGGAGGTAGGGCCGGAAGTGCGTCAGTGCTTTCACCACTGCCAGCAGCTCTCTGCGGGTCATGCAGTAGTTTCCCTCTGCCCGACTCAGGGCGCCGCTGTAATAGGCGACCGCTCTCTCCCCGTCGCTGTCCTGCTGAGAGAGGACGGCTCCCACCCCCACGTTACTGCCGTCAATGTCCACAATGAACGGGCGGTGCACGTCTGGGGGCGGCGATGGAGGGGACTGGCAATGGAGGCGAAACCACGCACAAATCGCCAGTAGTAGCTGGCCAGCCCCAGGAAACTGTGCAGCTCGTCTACGTTCGCCGGGGTCAGCCAGTCCTGCGCTGGGTCGGTGGCTACCCCTCGCTCACTCACAACATGCCCCAGGAAGGCCGTCTCCCTCCGGAGCAGCTGGCACTTCCGAGGATTCAGCTGAAGCCCAGCCTGACGAATTGCAGCGCTCGAACGTGGCAGGGGCGTTGCACAGTCCGAACGGCATCACGCGGAACTGCCACAACCCTTGCCTGATGGTGAAAGCTGTTTTAGCTTTCGCATCCAGGGCCATCCTCACTACCCACTCTAGAGGTCCAGCGAGCAGAACCAGCTGGACCCCGCGATGTGGTCAAGCGCCTCGTCGATGTGGGGGAGAGGGTAGGCGTCTTTGTGCGTTACGGCGCTAAGGCGCCGGTAATCGACGCAAAAACGCCACTCTCCGTTCTTCTTACGCACTAGGACGGCAGGGGCTGCCCACGGGCTGCTGAAGGGCTCAATGACGCCCACGGCGGCCATCTCCTTAACCTACTCTTCTGCCCCCAGCCCCTTTGCGAGTGACAACCGGTGAGGGCGCAGACGAACCGGTGCAGCATCACCAGTGTCAATGGTGTGCTGCACTAGATCAGTCTGCGTGCATTCCTCATCGTGAGCAGCGAAGAGGTCTGCATTGTCCTCCAGCAAGCGCTCAAGCTGTTGGCATTGGTGAGGGTCTAGGCCGCTGCAGCTACGTCGCCACAGCTCGCGGACAGCGCCCGCCGTCTCTACAGAGGGTGAGGCCGGTTGTGACAGATGGGCATGGCGAACAGGGGCAGGCGAGCTCTTACCTGTACTGGCGGGCTGGGGCGGCGAACCTTGCGGGCGGGCTGAGGCTGCTGGACCTGTGTTTCCTCTTGGGGGTGGCGTGGAGGGCAAGGGTGGTGGCGCCAATGGAGAGCCTGGCCACTGTGGCACCCCAGTGGGCCAGCAGATCCAGGCCGATGATGCATGCATCGCTGATGTCCGCCAGCCGGAACTTGTGCACCACCACTTCCCGGTTCCCGACCCCCATGCTCACCATCTTCTTACCCCGCATGCCGAGCCTCTGCCCCGTCACCGACTGCAACAGGGTGGTTGTTGGTGCCCAGGTGGTGTTGGGGAGCATTCCAGGCCGTACCAGGGAGATGGTGGCCCTCGTGTCGACCAGTGCCCGACAGGATTGTCCATCCAGCCTGAAATGCAGATACAACCCACCAGCCTTACCCAGTCAGCCCACTCGCGGTTGGATGGTTTGCTCAGCCGCCCTTAAAAGGGCAGAATGGAGTTTGCTTTATTCGGTGCCCGCTTTTACAAAGGCAGATGGAATTTTTACCTTTGCGATTGGGACCGAACTGGTTTCAGGCAGAGCAGGCTGTTCCTGATTGAGGAGGATGGGTTCCTGGGACAGCGGTTTCCTCACAGCGCCGTCCCGGTTGTCGTTTCCCGACGGCCGTGGGGGTTGATGCTTCAGCGCTGGTGCTGGGCAGTCGCGGGCTAGGTGTCCTGGCTCATCACAGCGGTAGCAGCGGCCATGTTGTTCCGGCGGTGGGCGTTGTCGTCGCTGCTGTGGGGGTGAGCGTGCCCAGCGGACTTCCTCGTAGCAGTCAGCTTCGCGGACGCTGGGGTGGGTTGTCTGGCCTGGAGCCGGGCAGAGGACTTCCTCCGCCCTCTCTGCTTCCTTGAGGGCCTCCTCAAGGGAGCGGGGTGTGGCCAGGATGACATGCTGGCACAGTTGCTCCGGAGTAAGGGCCTGGGGGAAGGTGTGCAGTGCGAGCTCTAACTGCTCTGCTGCATCGAACGTCGGGTAGCCCTGCCTTGTGTGGAGCCGCACGTCTGCCGCCACGTTCCCTCAGCTCTCTCCTCCTTCGCGGCGGCGGTTGGTGAGCCTCTCCCGGCTCGCCTGGATTGATCGCCGCTGGCCGAACCGTCTCGCTAACGCCGTTGTCAGGGCCTTCAGGTCCTTTGGTCAGCAGTGTCGAGGTCCAGCAGTATTTGCAGTGCTGGGCCCTCCAGGGCGAGTGCCAGGTGTATTGCCGTCACGTCCTTGCTCCAGCTGCAGTGACGGGCAGCTAGTTACAACTGGGCTAGGTACGGCTCCCACTGCGCTGCCCCGCTGTATCTGGCTAGCTTTAGCTGCGTGTTAGGTGGCACACTAGCCATTGCCGGGCGTGTAGGCCGAACCGCGCTGGCTCTGTCTGGTCGCTCGGAGGTCCTCTCTCGGCGTACCGCTGGGCCTTGCAACTTGGCGCTGTCTCCGTGGCCCCGGTCTTTCGCTGTCACTAGTGTGGCGTTTCGCCGAGGAAGCAGAGACGAAGTCGGGGTTTGTGGCTCAGCAATCGCCCCGGGGGAGCTTCTCTTTATTGAAGTCATCACAGCAACACGATAGCAAACACTAACACGTTCGGCCAGGTGAACGACCTTTTTTATTACAAAACATGGTTCGCCTTGATTGGCCAACTATACAGATATTTACAGGTATTTACAATTGCGTACAATTTACAATTTACGTAGCCTGTTGCTAAGTGTGTGCAATTGTAAATACCTGTAAATATCTGTATAGTTGTACTTGTAAATATCTGTGTGTAGCTAGGTCCGGCGCTCATCTCTACGAAGCAAGCTAATTCTCTGTGGGCAGCGAACTCTGCTTCCTTTGAGACGGAATTCGCCCACCCACGTTCTGGAGACTCCTTACGTGCTTCACGGCAAACCTGAGCCGGCTCACCCTCCCGCCTCCCCCTGGGCCGGACAGCCAAATGCCGCCCCCGATTGGGATTGACGACCTGGGTCGGTCTGGTAGAGGTGTGGGTTTCGAACTGGTTCCCTGACAGGCAGCGCACACCACACCGGACCAGCCAAAATGTGGGAGATCAGATAGCTTTGTGGAGTTTTTGTCCTCTTCTAAACTTAAATCAAATCATATGACCACTGATCTTTACCTTTTTTGTTTTGCAATCTACTGTTTTGTTTTGTTTTCCTTTATGATGTCATTTTGATGTAATTTGGTAACATGTCTTTTCTTGTCCTAATTGTGATGTTTTAATGTTCTTCCTGCCTGGGGACTGTAGATGTAAATTGGCTATCTAGCCAACTCTTCTAAAACTAATCTAATTAGTTGTACATGGTCCCTGCCAAATAAATGTAATTGAAAGACGAAAGTTAAAAAATTGAGTAGTTATACACTTTTTCTCTGATTGGTGGCCGTCATACTAGTTGTGGGTGCTTTGAAAAGAAAGAAAAAAAAATCCTATCTTGATATTTATATTCCCTTATGGTGATAACAGTGTATTTCACAGTATTTTTGTTTACTTTTCTGTAAATTGTGCTCTTGAGCCATTACAGAAAGAGGGGTGACTAGTAAATCATAAATGATGTTAAACGTAAGCATTCAAAGGAGAAATCTTTGCAGTGTATTCCATCACACCTGCATGTACAAAAACAGCACAGCTAAGCAAAATAGATGGGCATTAGAAGGTCAGTTTAGTATGAGTTGCGTACACAAATGCTAACGTTACCAGCATGCCTGACATGAACACGTATCACAACATCTATAAAATTCAGCTGGTATGTTGGGTATAGAGGACAGGCTATATCACCAACCCCTACTTCTTACTTCTTTGGTTTTGTTTTTTTAGAAGTAGGACCAGACCGGCAGTAATTCAGTTGGTTTTCATAGACCGCTTGTTTCACGTCTTGCCTTTTCCTCCAGGGGTCCGAAGCCAGATGATTGGGGTGGGTGAAGCCTCCTGTCAAATAGACCATCCCGAGTGACGGCTCTCCCGGCTTCTCCGTCACCTTCCCCCCCCCCCCCTGCCCTCAAGCTTAGGGACCGCGGCGATGACACATCTTCCAAGCAGCTCAGTCCGTGACCACATGAAATGGGTCAGTGCTCTCATTAATATTGTGATTTTATTTAGTTATTCATTTATCTAAACCAATGATCGTCACTCTGATCTCAATCTCAAACTGTGTGAAGAACTAAAAATAACAACACCACTTGAATTTAATTGTTGTTTAAGTGTTCAGGACTAATGTTGATTGAATACAGGCCAATATCATGTTATAGCCAACATCAACCAGAACCCATACCACATTACAGTCCTGCTGATGCAGGGTAGAGCTTGGTTAGTACCTGGATGGAAGACCACCTGGGAAAACTAAGGTGGGTGGGCCAGTGCAGGGCAGTACACCTTCTGTACAAAGCAGACAACCTATGCATCAAGAGGCTGCATTTGGATGAGTCCGGGTCTGCCGCTCATCTCTACGAGGCAAGCTAATTCTCTGAGGGCAGCGAACTCTGCTTCCTTCGAGACGGAATTCGCCCACCCATGTTCTGGAGACTCCCTACGTGCTTCACGACGGACCCAAGTCGGCTCACCCTCCCCCTACCCCTGGGAGGGACAGCCAAATACTGCCCCCGATTGGGGCTGACGACCAGGGCCGGTCTGGTAGAGACGGGTTTCGAACCGCGTCCCTGACAGGCATTGCACACCGTATCGGACCAGCCAAAATACGGTGCGTTAGACTGCTACACTATCTGCTGCCCTGGAAAGCCTTTTGAGATGCATTCAAGACGCTATACAAGCCCCACCAGTAATAACATATTTTACCTGAAGTCCCACCTTACTCTTCCCTTTGTGTTTTTGTGTCTTCTCCCTTGACATCCTTGTGTGCTTCCCACGGCTACTGTTGTCCCTGGGGTATTGATTGGTAGGCGGGATTGCTGGGCTGTGAGGCAGTGTTGTCCAGCATGGCCCTGATGCAGGCCAGCTCCATGGCCGGACAGAAGAAGATGATGTCGCCACTGACTCACGGACAGCGAGAGACTAACGACCGTGCCCCACAGGGTCACATGATCCTGCCTACCGGCATGAGCTGCCCACCACTGGTGAGACGGGCGTTGGGGAGGGAGAACTGTTTAAAAAAAAATATATATATATATATATATACTCTGTCAAAATAATTATGTAAGAATACATAATGATGAACAGACCGTTCGGCCCATCTAGGCTCATCAGCTGTGTTTTCTTTTTGTTGAATTGGTCAAAATGTATTGCCTTGTTCTTATAATTTTCTGTAGTGGACAGAATGTGGTCAGAGAAGGATTGAGGGTAAATAGGCTCGGACTTGGTATTATCCCCATAGACGATATAGCAGGGGCCCAGATTAGCAGTCATCCTATCGTCTGACGATTAAAAATTAAGAAGGATGACCTTCGATTTCCAAGTGATCGTCCTGCTGACGACTGTGGGATTTTTTTATCAGCTAACTGGAACTATTTCTGTTTTACACTCACATCATAACAAACACGTCATGCACGGATATTCAAAAATATTTCCGAAGTTCCAAATTGGAGAAGCGGCACATTGTCACTCGCATGCAGTCTGTGCTCACCACGCTTGTTGTTGTTACTATGGCAGACTCTGCAGCAGTCACACAAGTTCGCGGATTGCGGTACATCGACACAACAGCGAGAACCAGCTAGTTAGCTAGCTAGCGTTAGCGTTCATGGACATTGGATATCGATATCTGTTGTTGCTAGTTGCTTGCTAACACAAGGCTTAGTAAGTGATCATGCATTTATCACTTACCAAGCCTTGAATTAACAAGTAATATCCATGAACACTAGCTAGCTAGTTACTGTCTATATTCAGTTCAGTGAGCCCTCCCGCCAGGCTGAAGAATCGCTGTGATTTTCCTGCAGTGATTTCTCATCTCCATCCTACAGTCCAAGCACAAATCATTCCCACATCACTCCTCAGTTAAATCCCGGAATTATTAGCTAGCTATTATGTTAGCTGCCATACCACACTCTAGTTGGGAATGGAAAAATCTCTCTCGTTCGAGTCCTGATTACAGTGTAAGTTATGATATACTGTACAGTCAGAACACTAGTCGCTAACGCCACCTGCGGGCACCCGTCAGAGCTTCACTGCTACACAGTCCCATGAACACACACTGCACAAGTCAAACATAAATATCTGTGTAGAAAATAAATAACATTAACCGTCGTGTCTATCTTTGGGCTACATACGATGTAGTGATCGCATTTTCAAAGATGTGGTGATTTTTTGAGGGTGCAAGTCCACCCCCCACTAAAAAGGCTAAAACCAAAGAAGATCAGCTAAAAACTCAGCGAAAATATGATTCAGAGAGCAGAGATCGCACTTTTCCAGGAAAATGGAAGGTGAATACCCCAAGGACAAGTACCTTTTAAGAAGGCTAAGTATCTTTTCTAAGATACTTGCCCTTCGACAAGTATGGCTTTTACCCTAATCTGGCTCCCTGATATAGGAAGGTGTTAATCTAGGTTTAAAAAATATAAATTTACCGATGGATGAACATAGTACCCTTGGTATGTACTCACACTATGGCACACTTGTGTCTGTACTGTGTTTGTCTGTTTGTTTAGATATGTGTTTATACATACAATTTTGTCATTCATATATTGAAGACAGAAATGCGCAACCATGACGACTAATTCAGCTGTCACAGAGAAATAAACTTTATTGTGGGGAAGATGGCAGTACTTTGTGGAGCCTTCGTTGTAGCACTTTTAATATGTGAAGCAATGAGTCCCCCCCCCAGATACGGACAACACGCGTGAGAGCTATTGAAATTCCAGATATTTAAAAACCACAATGCTCATGTATAGTTGTTGCTAAGTTGGCTAGCTTGCTAGTTACACATTTGCTCAGTGTAAAATGACTGATAAAATGATCAGCCTAGTTTGCATCTATCTATCATGCACAAGAGCTAATCTGACCCCACTCCGGCAGGCTGAGTTTAACTTGCCATAGGCTAACCACGGAAAAACACTTCACAGGGTTTTTCCAAAGAGGCTTAATGCCCCAGAAAAAGATTAGCACTGTAGTTCTAGCGAGAGGTGGTAGTGTTTGTTTCTGGGGTGTGGTTTTATAGGGTGCTGGTCTCTTAATTGTAGCAGTGTTAGGACACTCATCTCTAAAAACTGCAGCTTTAGGGTACTCTAACACAGAGTTTTTGGGGTTCCTATCACATAACGCCATGGATTTAGGGCGCTCCTCTCTAAATGCAGTGGTTTTAGGGCGCTCCTCTCTAAATGCAGTGGTTTTAGGGCGCTCCTCTCTAAATGCAGTGGATTTAGGGCGCTCCTCTCTAAATGCAGTGGTTTTAGGGCGCTCCTCTCCAAATGCAGTGGTTTTAGGGCACACCTCTAAATGCAGTGGTTTTAGGGCGCTCCTCTCTAAATGCAGTGGATTTAGGGCGCTCCTCTCTAAATGCAGTGGTTTTAGGGCGCTCCTCTCCAAATGCAGTGGTTTTAGGGCGCTCCTCTCCAAATGCAGTGGTTTTAGGGCACACCTCTAAATGCAGTGGTTTTAGGGCGCTCCTCTCTAAATGCAGTGGCTTGTCTGCTCTTGCTGCAGCTCATCAGGAAGGAAGGAGAGTTCCACTCCTCTCGGCTCTTGGACGAGAAGGAAATGCGGGACAGCGACGACATGCAGCTGAAAAAGAAGAACAGGAAGTCGGGAACGCCCTGCAAAGTGAGAGTGCTGGGGGAGGGGAGGGGTTGCACAGAGAGCTTGTGGCAATATGGTGGGGGGTGGAGTCACTGGAAAGGAAAGAGGGGGGAAGGGATTGTGGAACACAATAACTTTTGTGTTTGGGTGGGCGTGTGCACGCGTATGCTATTTTGGGGGGGGGGGGTTTCATGCTGTATATTTTGAATATGCCCTCTTTGTACTGGTGTAGACTACAGAAGCCTGTTTTGATAATAAGTGGTATATATTTGGGAATTTTCTGTGAGCATCTATTATGTTAATTGTAGTTTTAAAAATATGAACAGGAAATATAAAAAGGCAAAAACATAAAAAGGGCTCACAGCACTCTTAATAATAATATGTATTTATGATATATATGTATATATACACTGCCTGGCCCAAAACAAAAGTCACCACCTGGATTTAACTAAGCAAAATAGGTAAGAAACAACCATGTCGGAAGACAAATCCTGTGGTCGTGGAAAAGATGTTAATCTGTTTCAGAAGGGTCAAATTATTGGCCTGCATCAAGCAAAGAAAACAACTAAGGAGATTGCTGAAACTACTAAAATTGGGTTAAGAACTGTCCAGCGCATTATTAAAACCTGGAAGGATAGTGGTGAACCATCATCTTCGAGTAATAAATGTGGTCGGAAGAAAATCTTGAATGATCGTGATCGGAGATCACTTAAACGTTTGGTGAAATCATATCGTAAAAAATCTAAAGTAGAACTCACAGCTATGTTTAATAGTGAAAGTAAGAGCATTTCCACACGCACAATGCGAAGGGAACTCAAGGGATTGGACTAAACAGCTGTGTAGCCTTAAGAAAACCAGTTGTCAGTGAGGCTAATCGGAAAAAAGGCTTCAATTTGCTAGGGAGCACAAAGATTGGACTCTGGAGCAATGGAAGAAGGTCATGTGGTCTGATGAGTCCAGATTTACCCTGTTCCAGAGTGATGGGCGCATCAGGGTAAGAAGAGAAGCGGATGAAGTGATGCACCCATCATGCCTAGTGCCTACCATACAAGCCTGTGGGGGCAGTGTTATGATCTGGGGTTGCTGCAGTTGGTCAGGTCTAGGTTCAGCAACGTTATGTGCCCAAAGAATGAGGTCAGCTGACTACCTGAATATACTGAATGACCAGGTTTTTCCATCAATGGATTTTTTCTTCCCTGATAGCACGGGCATATTCCAAGATGACAATGCCACGATTCATCGGGCTCAAATTGTGAAAGAGTGGTTCAGGGAGCATGAGACATCATTTTCACACATGGTTTGGCCACCACAGAGTCCAGACCTTAACCCCATTGAGAATCTTTGTGATGTGCTTGAGAAGACTTTGCGCAGCGGTCCGACTCTCCCATCATCAATACAAGATCTTGGCGAAAAATGTATCCAACTCTGGACGGAAATAAATGTTGTGACATTGCAGAAGCTTATCGAAACGATGCCACGGCGAATGCGTGCCGTAATCAAAGCTAAAGGCCGTCCAACGAAATATTAGAATGTGTGACTTTTTTTGGACAGGCAGTGTATATATGAATGTTATGATAATGTAAACTATGAAGTAAAATACAAAAATGCATAATTATTTGCTAATGAATTTTCAAATTGATTAATCTGCTTTACTTGACTGTCTGTGGCTTCAACCCAAATAAAAAATGTGATTATGAATGAAACCATGCACCTCTTTTTTGGGGTTGTTGCTGTCGTGTGGGTGACTGTGTTCAGTGCCCCTCTCCATGTGACCCTCTTCTCCCCCCTCCCCCAGGTGGTGGTGGTGGATGAGAATGGCGACTGTCCACTCAAAGTGCAGAAGAACTTCATCTGCGAGCACTGCTACGGTGCCTTCCGCAGTGGGTACCACCTGAAAAGACACATCCTCATCCACACAGGTAATCTTGAACCTCCGCCCTGTCTGCTTCTCTCAGCATGGCCAGCACAGCTCATCTGCTGCACTGTTTCCAGTAGTACAGAATTATTTGCGTAAATCATTCACATATACACACACAAGAACGTGCACATACTTTGAAAAGATGGCATTCGATTGATGGCTTTTGAAAGATGCTGAATATTATCAACATCTATATATCAGGCGCACCACTAGAAATTCTGTAAGTAGGGGGCTAGTCACAATATATATTTTTTGTCCGGCGGGGGTGGGGGTAGGTGTGTGGTTGGCCGGCATCTGGGCGTCCTTTTTTGGCTGTTAGGAAGCTCATTTCCTGCGTTCTTGTGACTTCTGACAGGTGAAATAACCAGATTCCATAAATAATTCTGAAATATTGTCAGACTCCAGATCATAAAATACCTGTGTTTACCGTACTCATATTTTCAGTAAAGCATTTCCACATGACGCATGCTAGCTCTGATGGATGCACTTTCACTTTCCAGTCTATGCTCTGGTTTTGATTTGCTAACAATGAATTGCTCGTTTGCTCTGTAATGCAGTTTTCAACAAATATTGTGTTAAATTAAGCACATCAAACATTTTAATCAACAAAAAAAGTTGAAAAGGAATGATTTAGTAAAAGGTAACAGGATACAATGAATAACCAACAGTGTGTAAAAACAATAGGCTAGTGTTACTGAAACATCTATGTCTTGTGAATGGGCGAACACACATTTAATAACATTCCCATAGTCTACTCCCCTAGGCTATGCTAAATTACATAAATAGCTTAACATTGTGCTAAAAACAAGGCCTACTTGAAAAAGAGCATTATGTTCATATTCCAGTTACATTTGTTTATATTAGGTTGACTTAATTTTCATATTAAGTTCTCATATAACCAGATCCTCATTCATGTCGTACAAAATACATTTCATTCTGTCACTGATTCTGTGTCAAGATCAAGGCGATCAAGGGGTGTAGGCTGGTTAGCCTGATCCTGTGCGTACCATTAATAAATAAAACACATTCGTTTATTACAATGAACGCATTCCTGAAGCGTAACAATGAAACAAAAGATTGTTTCTAAAAATCCGTCAACGTGCTAAATGTCTTCTCAAAATAATGTATTAGTCTTTAACGTAACTGCAATCATTAGTGCCCAAGTAAAAAGTGCCAAAAAGGAGAGGAATTGCAGTGCTTTGAGTCAATAGCTCTTCATCAGTGCATAGAATGTTGAAATAATGTTACAAACATAAATAAGAGGGAGACAAAACAAGCAGATTGTTAACAGCTGTTACTGGCAAGGTCATTAACCTTAATTGGATTTGTGTGAGCGTGTCTTTCTATTAACATTAAACTGATGTGAGAAAAGGGATATAATAACTGATTAGAAGACTAACTTGATGCATAGTCAGTTTTTCGTGAACACCTCTGATAGTAAATGGCATGTGCCATATGCAGAGGTGATGCGGTGTAGTGTGGCATTAGCATTGCGGGTTAGCGGCTTGATAATGTTTCCCTCTGTTCGAAGAGCATTTGCTTACCAAGGTCTCTGTCGTTCTAGGGGAGAAGCCGTTTGAGTGCGACGTGTGCGACATGCGGTTTATTCAGCGTTACCACCTGGAGAGACACAAGCGAGTTCACAGCGGAGAGAAGCTTTGTACTTATTCTATTTGATTTTTGTCCAAATACCATATTTGCTGGATTAAACGTGCCTATGTGTAGATGCACCAGTAGTTGAGAAGGACATAATTAGAGGGGATACAACATTTAAAAGGGTGATTAATTCAATTGTGAAAAGATAACAATTAGAAGTGAAATTCCATATGAAATACTGGCACTCGCATGGTACGGTGTACAGCATAATGACCATTAGACATGTAACTGATGCCCTGTCACACTGTGCTAATTTAGCTAATGCAAGAAATTATGTAATGTTAAACCAATTAATATACATCCCCAGTACAAAGCGGATTCGTAACGCTGTTCCCCGGAAAGAAAAACAATCTGATATACAGTTTTTAAATTAAAGTAAATTCATAATGAGTCAAAAGAGTAGATAAGGTTACTAATTGTCACTATCTTTGTTTACACTAGTCGAGGGCTTGGCTTTTTCAATCGATGTCACTACGAAACCTAACCAGTCATTGAAGCAGAAAATACAAATATTTAATTGAAATTCAATACAACTGTATTTTAAATACCAGTAATAAATAGTAACTTTAGTAAACATTAATAAACAAACCATTCAAGTTCTATAAAATGTTTCTGTGCCTATACTTGCATGTGCTTACCGTTAATAAACAAAACATGGCGTTCATGAAGCATGGTCGGCTTTTCTTTAACACCGCTACAGTACGTTTACTGTCAAGAGTGTTAACGGAAAACTGACTACGCTTCAAGAACATCAGCAAACAGCCATTATCAAGCTGGTAACCCGCAATACTTGCATCACACCAGCCTGTGCCACCTCTTCTTATTATCTGCGCGGTGTAGCGTGACGTTTGCGTTGCGGGTTAGCGGCTTGATGAGGTTTGCCTTTGTGTGGAGGGCAGTTCCTAACCAGGGTCTCTGTGCATCTAGGGGAGAAGCCGTTTGCATGCGACGTGTGCGACATGCGGTTTACTCAGCGTTACCACCTGGAGAGACACAAGCGAGTTCACAGTGGAGAGAAGCTTTGTACTTAACTCTATTTGATTTTTTGCTTAAATTACCGCATTTACTGGATTAAGCGTGCCTATGTATAGATGCATAATTAGGGGGAGAAAAAAAACATTGGTGAACGTCTTAATACTGTTCACCATGGATGTTAAACATGCACAAAACTTTGTAAATGTTTAATTGATTGATTTAGATGCTTTATATGATTTATTCATTGTTGAAATGATTACAATTAGAAGTTAAATTCAATGTGAAATGCTGGTACTCGCATGGTGCTGTACACGATAATGCCCACTAGCCATGTAGCTAATGCCCTGTCACTCAGAAAGCGCTATTGAATTTAGCTAATGCAAGAACTGATGTAATGTTAGACCAATAAAATACAGGTGTACGCCCCCCCCAGTAGAAAGCTGATTTGCTACGCTGTTACCCTGTAGAGAAAAAAAAAGTTTACATAAAACAGTGAGTATTAATATTAGTTAAATGTTAGGTCACTCTTAACATTCTCACTGACTGCCACTAGCTTTGTTTACACTAGTCGAGGGCTTTACTTTTTCATGTGGTGTCACTAGCAAACCTAAGTAGTGTCATTGAAGTAGAAAATACGCATATATATTGAAATGTAATTCAAGTGTATTATAAACACGGCGCTTGCGTCACCAGAGACGTGTGCATTTGCATGCGGTGTAGTGTGACATAAGCGTTGGGGCATTAGCGGCTTGATACTGTTTGCCTGTGTGCAAAGAGCATTTTCTCACCAAGGTCTGTGTGTTGTTCTAGGGGAGAAGCCGTTTGCATGCGACATGTGCGACATGCGGTTTATTCAGCGCTACCACCTGGAGAGACACAAGCGAGTTCACAGCGGAGAGAAGCCCTACCAATGCGAACGCTGCCAGCAGGTGAGTGCAAGTGGAAAGTGATAAACTGTACACTAACACTTACTTGAGTTATTTTACACATTCTCACTAAGTTTGGAAGAAACCGCACAAAAGCCCTCGCAATGACAGCGCAAAAGACAAAATAGCCACGGCTACATGTTTGCACAAGCAATGCACGCAACGCGTTTCAAATTACGCACTGCCTGTAGACGCAAGTCGAAACGCATGGTGTGTTCACTTGTGTAGATATAGCCATGGCTCTTTTGTCTTTTGCGCCTTTATTGCTAGCAGCACAGAACATGCTAGGTTGCTAAAGCAACACGTCATGCGCGGATACGTTTGAGCTGCATTGCGACGTTTGAAATGAATCAGTTGACTGTGGGGCTACTGTGCCCTTAGCTCGTGTGTGTACATGCTTGTCCGGCTGTTTGGAAACACTGTTTTACCTCTTTCTCGCTTAGAATTTCTCACGGACGGATCGGCTCCTGCGACACCGACGGCTGTGCCAGGGACGCGGGGTTGCCAAGGTGGAGAACCAGTCGTGCTGCGAAGTGCGAGCCTATTCCCAGGAGCAGCCTCCCCCACAGCCGCGTGGAGCCCCTTGCACCCCCAGGCCGCCTGGCAGTTTGACAAACACACCCCCACTGTCACCGCCCACCACCACCCTGGAAAAACACAACACGCCACAGTATCATGGCCACACAGTCCGGAGCTCAGCGGCGCCATTGCCAGGTGCAGACTGAAACTGCAGATCCAGTTATGAGCTTCCGGGAGAGAGACAGTTGAATCTTTTTTTTGTTGTTGTTTGTTGTTCTTCTTCTTTTTTAAAATGTCAATTTTTTGATCAGCTTGTTACTTGCGATAGACGGTGGATCATTTTGTACTTATTCTAATTGATTTCTTTAAATGTTCTGTTTTTCTTGTTTTGTTATCATTTTAGATTTTACGGTTTGTGTTTTAATGGTACTGAATGGTGGTGAACGAAAAGGTGGGCGGTAACACCATGGCAACGACAAAACTGGGTTTATACATGCATATAGAGAAGCTATGGAGGGAAATTAAATGTAGTTATCTGTAAAAGAATCCTGTCATATGATGGTAGAACAGTTAGAAGTTAGTTTTGTATAAAAGGCATTGGTTATGAAAAAAATAGTGTGAGGGGGGGAGAAAAAACTACAACTTTTTGGACATTTGCGAATGAGAATGACCCTATACACAAAACAGGATGTTTTGGTTGGTGGTAGGTCAATACCATAACACTCTGTAACGGGAAGGATTTACACAGTGAGGAGGTCCATGACATTATCATACGTGGAGTGGACATGACCCATTTAGACTCCAGTGTAGAACTGCACTGAAGACTCAGGACACTGCACTTGGAGGCAGCTTTACCAGTTTGTCAAATGTTTTTTTGTTTTTAATATATACAGGCTTACTGAATAACAAGTAATACACAAAAACCGTGTGGCCTTCAGACATGCTCACAGGTGTTTGTATTATAATTTTGTTTATCCTATTTTGAGTTTTTTTTTTAAGAAAAAAAGTTTTTACATTAGCTTGTAGAATGTGATTGGCGACTATTGCTGGCGGATTTTATAATTCCCGAATTCATGATCACAGAAGAGCGTCGCGTACTACATTGCATCGTTAACCCCACATGAGGCAGCAGAGGATGTTTAGCGTTATGCGTGGTGCTGCTTACAGAACTGCAGGCGCTGCTTACAGGAATGCAACGCCCAGACGGTTCAAATTTGAGCGTCTGGGAGCAGTGGGCCAAGACGGGCGTTGCGTCTCATGTCACGTGAAGCCTATTGGCTATTGCCAAATGCCTGAGGGTCTCAACTATGACAATTGTTCATAGATTTTCTCTGCAGTACAGAAAATGAACAACAGGTGTCCTCCTCTTCCAAACACTGCCATCAGAAGCTTGAGAAGCAAACAGAAGCTTGAGTGGTCGAGAGGTCACACGGGTCTTCAGTGGCCGGCTTACTGATCATTGCGCTACGGCCTGGTTGCGTTCTGTCAAACGGAAGTGTTTAAGTACTCCGCAGCTACACCCAATTGCGCGTGGGCAGTCAGGGAGTCTAGCCGCCACCTTTGAACCCTTTGAGGAGTACTGTCGTACTACAATGTTTATTCTAGAACATGCCGTAACATTCTAGTTGATTCTGATGACATCATAAAGGGCCGCTATTGGCATCCTCGAAGAACTGTACAATTCCAGAACAGAACAGTGAATTAGAACTAGAATTCTCAAAAAAGCTCACTCCTCAAAGGGTTAACATTCACAGTTGTTCTATTTTATTTTCAATCTTTAGAATGAGGGAAATTTCATTTCTGAAATCTAGCCCATGGGATTGGTGAGCAACTGACTTTTTCAGTTGGAGGATCACAGAAAGTGTGACACAGAGAGGGCAACCTAGGGGATAGAAGGGGGAGGGACCAGGCAGCGGAATGCCCCAAACCCCCCTTCCCCTCCTTGCTTCCATTGCTTAGCATTGACCCTGTCAACGAATCTCAAGGACCTTTTTTTTTTTTTTTTTTTTTCTTTCTTTTCTCTCAGTATATTCTTAAACACTGGAGCAATTAAAGACAAGCTGATAAAGGATGTATCGTTTTTAAACAGCTATTATTTTTAGTCCATTGAAAGAGGGATCCGTAACCTCGCTTAAATGGTTTAAAAAAGAAAAAGAAAAAAAAATCAACTGACCAGTACTTGGATTAGTATTGTTTTGAGAAATCAGATTGTCTTGTAATTTAAATATTCTTAGGGGCCTATAGTACCTCAGAAGATTGCAGTGTTTTTAATACTGCTTTTACCCCTCTCCCACCCCTAAACTGTAGTGAATAATCTTGATAGGAAATATTAGGAGAGCAACTGTGTCTAGTGTAGCAATCACAGATTAGAGTTTTTTTTAATAGTCTTGCATGCAGAGTTGTGGTCCTTGGTTTAACTAAAAGGCTCATATATTAATTCTTTGTGTAGGTAAGAAGATTTGCGTAAAAAAAAAAATAACGTTTTTTTTATTATCGCCATTATTGTTAAAATGGGCAAACTAATATTTACCCTCATGAACCTGTTAGTGAAAATTGTATGGAGTGAAGAGCAGGGCTTTCATTAAGCTGAAATAAACAACTTTTTAAAAAGACATTTGTTGTGGCGTTTGTTTGATGGGATATGTTAAATACAGCAATCATTAGATGCTTCAGTAGAAGCATTGCTCTTACAGTATCCGGCCAGCTCAGCATTTTGAATTTGAATTGTAAATATTGTGACAAATATATTCCTACGGTCGCCTGCAGAGGGCACCACAAGTGTTTGCCTGAAGAGCGGTTGAAGCCACACGTGCATATGGAAAGGAAAGCCTTTGAAGTGCTTTTGCGTGGGCCTTTCACCTCGGATAAACCCTGTCTGGAGATGAGTGTTTTTTCACCCCAAGAGGGCGCTCTTCCCCACAGTTCCAGAGTGCAAGGCCACTACATATGGCTGGCAAGCCGATGACTTCCCACAGGACGGATTGCCCTGTTTGTCAGGGTAAATCACTGTTTTAGTGTCGTTCAGGGTGGACCTTATGTCTATCCACACAGGCCCCCGATGGGTTCTCGCACTATGTTTGTGAGGAGAGCAAAACTCAAACTCTGGAACAGGGAGATAGATTTTTGAAAAGTAGTTCAAACTTATCCCTTTGACTTTTTTTTAACAGTAGACACAAGACGCATGCAGATTGGACTTTCCAGTTCTGTTTGGTGAACATGCGTTTTGGGTAATGCGGCCATACAATTAAATGGGCATTTGTATAGCGTCATTCATACGAGTGTCCCAGGGTGTCACACAACAATATTAAAGCAGGGAAAACCAGTCAAAATCAGGCAAGCTAAGAGGAATAACCACACATAAGCAGTGATAAAGAGCCAATTGTTGCAGCCCCTCTGATATGGCTTGGAATTTAATTCCAAAAATGAGGTAGAGGGCTGCTCTAAGCTCCTCCCTACCTGTTTTTAGTCGACTTCATGGTCACCAATAACATAATGAGCTTGGCTGAACACAGTGGGAGAATACGGTTCAACCAGATCATGTAGGCACAAATGCTCAAGTGTTTATAGGTAGTGAATACAGAATTTTACAGCAGGCCCGTGCAGTGACCTGAGGACACAGAAGCAATGTTCTCTGCACAGTGTATGTGGGTATGTGTGTGGGGGGTATGCAGTCTGGTCTGCTGCCTTTTTAACTAACTGGAGTCATACAGTGTGCAGTGTAGAGTCCCATAAAACAATAATACGAGGCATTACAAAAGGCTCCTGACAGAATTTCAGCATCTTTATCAGACAAGTTCGGTTTCAATTTCACCATGCTGCACCAGTGAAAATGAAGATGTGTTAACCACTAAGTCAGGCATCCAGACATGGCTCAGTATCCTTTTTGATAGTTTCAGAAAATGACTACGTATGCAGGATGGGTTTGTAAAGCTGTGCCTAGAGCTATTTCGCAGTCAGTTAACTATCAGTCGCCAACGTTTGTGGACTGAACTGCAGACTGTTTATTTTTATTCCTTGCCTGGATCTTACCAAGACAGTGAGAAGCGGCTTGATTTAATTTGGAAAACCACCAGTGCACGCTTTCGACTAATATGATTAGTTTGCATGCTGTAGCCCTGGTTAAGGTCAGCAATCTGAGTCCAGTATTGACATTGCAGGACATGCCTTGGTGTATTTTAAAAGGTCATGTGACTGGAAGGGGTGCTTTCCATGGTCTGAAAGGCAATAGAGATGGATGTCAATACTGCCTGTCTGTCCAGCATACAAGTGAGTTTCACCATCCATTTTCATCCCTGACGTTTTTCATTTAAAGATAGCTAGCTAGCTTCATAAAACTATATGAAGTTTTATGAAGCTACCTGTTTTTTAAATAACAGGTTTGCATTTTATGAATATGTTTTTTTCTTTTGAGGGAGGCTAACATGAGATTACGTAGTTCTCTGTGCCCTTGTCTGAATGCTGACAAGCTATAGCCATGGCTTGCTTGCTATCTAGCTGAAGTTCATAAACGTACACAGTAAATTCCCTAGTGTCAAATCTGCAGTGTCAAAGTATGTTGACTCTTTTTGAGTTATTCCAACAACATCTGGAGTAAAACGCCCCCCAGTGTTGGTGAAAAAACTCAGAGTTAACAGGTGGTGTCAGAAGAACTCTATTCCCTAGTGTCAAATCTGCAGTGTCAAAGTATGTTGACTCTTTTTGAGTTATTCCAACAACATCTGGAGTAAAACGCCCCCCAGTGTTGGTGAAAAAACTCAGAGTTAACAGGTGGTGTCAGAAGAACTCTAGAAAGCTCCGCCCACCTCCTCCACGCAACTTCCCCACAAACGGACCACAATTTTCATCCCGCCACTTTCTTCCAGAGATCCATGCTTTCTTCGCATCAGGAGACTGAGGTATGCAAAATTTGCCCATTACATCAATTATTTGGTAACTACAGAAACAGCATAGAATTGTTTCATATTCATATAATTTAAGTTAGCTAAATGATGCAGAGAAATGATGCAGGTCGTAAATTTGGGTAATGTTTTTCGTGTGCTCCGATTTGTCTTGCAATTCAAAAATTCAGAGTGTTATCTTTTGAATGAGACCAAAACCATGCATATACTGCAAGCGGTTGAAGAGCAGCTTTAATTTACTTTTGGGTATGTCGTTTTTGGGCGTTTTTGATAAAAACATGTAAGAGGTTAAGCTGGCTGGCTAGCTAGCTACACTAAAGCTAACGCTATCTAGCTGGCTGGCTGGCTGGCGGTCGAGCTAGTGCTAGCCATTAGCTAGCAAGTGCAAGCCCCACCACAGTCGTGACGTTAATGTCGTTGGAAATCCGTGTTGTCAACGTGATGAGGGATTATTCCATAACTTCCATAACTGCCATAACAGATACCTAACTGGAGCACATGGCTCAAGGTTAGCTGTCAATGTTAGCTTGGCTACCATTAGTTATCTGCAATCCAACAAAGTTGGCCTTTGCTGTAAAGCTGTTAGGTTGAAATGCATGTAATTATTACTATACACATTTTGTTCTTGTTAATTGTAGTAATAATGTGCAACATGAATGTGCTTATGCTGTCTGTAGATTCGCTGCAAGCATGCTCCTGAAAGCAAAACTGGGCGATGTCCAGAGATTTGTTAGAGTAGCTGAGCCAGCTAATCTAACAGAGTTCTTGGATGCAGGTAAGAAATTGAACAATGCACAATAATGCCATATTTAACAGTAGCTAATTCTTTATTCTGTTCTGGGATAGTATTCTGGGATACTGAAAATTATGGGACGCATAGGCGCCGATATCTGTTTCTGTACGCTCTCAAACACGAGTTGCGCCCTGTTCGATAACAGAATCTTATGTTTCAGGAGCAATACAAAGCAGTAAGCAAACTTCTCAGGCAATGTATAGGATGAACCTTTGGTCAGGTATCCTATTGGCCAGGTTATGTCCCTTCAATTAGAGGTCGAGGACGACCTGTTTTAAGTAGGGGAGAATGTAACCCCCCTATTCTATGGAAGTGGTTCGGTCCAATTGTCTGCTTAGTTGGTACGGCCCTAGTAAAAGGGCGGGAAGGAAAAGGTCAACGATAAAGGTCAGTCGTGGGCGGGTTTTCAGCATAGCATATCCCGCCAGCTGGCAGTCTAGTCATTCTGACTGTAAGCGGGAGCTGAGCGGTTCCATATCAGGTAAGCAAGTGTAGGCATTGGGACCTGGGTTAATATGATAACTTTAAACTCTCCGCAAGTAAATTATGAAGTATTGTTATTCATGGATATACTTGCAACTTTGAGTGAGAGTCTGGTTTATGGCTGAGTTTTTATCATGCCATGTGCAGATAGCATTAGCCACCAAACACAAATGTTATCTCTTGATACACTGTGGGTTTGTTTAATGAATGTCCACCTAGGTTGAAGTACCTTGGAAATGTTATAATAAATGTTTAGTTAGGTTAAGGTACTTCGGAAAGTGTATTACGAGTCATTCTGACTATAGAATTTCTATGTAACCCTTCGTTGATACAAGTAGAATTTACCTCAGGGTCAGATATGATATTATAAGACTGTGTAGTTGTGAAATCAATCAAGCAGACACAAGACGGTTCAATTTTATATAACTGTATTGTATTTAAAAACTTAGGCGTATAACGACAATATTTGCCATCATTAAGATCACTCGAATTACCCGATACATATTAATAAGTGTTTTTGAAATGTTCATGGTTGTCACCAGTATTGATACAATTTTCCAATATTGTTCAGCATCAGCTGCAGGAGCATCTGGCGAAGGCATGTCTGGGGGACCAACTGTCCGACGACAGTGCCAGTTTGTTCCAGAGACTGCCCTGAGTGAAGATGAGTGCAAGGAAGCGATTTCACTGATGAAACATTCAGCGGATGAGGACATCGTCAAGAACAAGATGAAGCTGACCTTTGACTATCGCCGCAACATGATCCTCGACCCCAGCAGTCTTGCAACATACTGTTTGAGTTTCCACGTTTCAAAGACGTCAAAGGCTTGGTAATTATGTCACTATTTTGTGTTATGACGTTTAGACAGTATATGAGTATTGTATTAATCATTTACAGTAGCACCTGTACTTCGGTTCGCTGTGAAATCCTGAAATTGTCACCCAACATGTCCACTCCAGGTTGAACAGGACTTCGTCCTGATGTTTGGAGAGGGTGTATCAGGGAAGCTTCTGGAGAAGTGGCCGACCGCATACAAGAAAAAGATCATCCAAGAATGCCGGAAGCTTCCATCCACCAGTGAGCTTGAAGAACTCCTCTTGACAGCGGATCCTCCTGAGGATAGCACTGAGAGGGATGCTGACTTTGGTGAGATGCCTTAAAGCATACTGTTGTTTTATTGCACTCATCGACTTCTGTGACAAATTTTGTATAGTCATCCAGTCTCAAATTACCTTCCTGTTCACTTTTATGAGAGAGTGCATCCAAACTTTGGACTGGTACTGTATTTTGAACAAAACCTCAAAAGCACTGAAGTGTTTGAGCTGAGCTGTAGTCGAATGATTTTTTTAGAGCTTATGAAATAGAACTGCTGTATTTTTTGTTTTGTTAAAATGCTGCTGATATTGCAGGTGGACTGAACTGTGTTGATGGTCCATATAATCTTGTTAACATCAAACTTGTGTTGTTACAGGCTGGGACAGTGATCTCTCATCAGTCTTCCTCCTTTTGCACCTGATTCCACCCTCTGCTCAGGGTCGGAGGAAACCAGGGAAGGTGTCGGCGTCCCAAGCAGAGAAGCATCTTGTGGTCTTCAAGAAGGTTTGTATTGTTTTGTAATGTATGATGAACATTTTTGATTATAATAGTACAGATGTGTAATTTGTATAGTCTCTCCTAATGTATAATGCATATTTTTGATTATAATGGTACAGAGTAGACAAGTAATTTGGATCGCCTCTGCTTGTATGTTTGTTTTCTCAGTCTGGAACAAGCATCCAAGAGCATCTCGACGCCATCACTACCAGCAGTCAGCCCTATCTCTTGGCTGTTGGAGCTAGGAAGAATGCCGTCCACCAGTTCTTCATTGTCCTTGACAAGAATGCCATACCCTGCAGGTCGACCTCTTGTCTTGGTGCGTTTGATGAACTATTTAAGGCACATTTTGTGTTTGGCACATCATACAACCCCATGCTCCGCAACATGTACACGTTCATTCAGACCACTGTGTACAACATTGATGTTGGGAAAGTCAAGGAGAGTCCTCGGGTTGCAGAGGTTAGGGTGAGGTTGCTTCATTAGTGCTTGAAGATTCTCCAGCATGAAGTGTTTTGTTTGTCAGGCTGAGTTAAGTAGTTCAAATATGCTTGTTAGGCATTTGCGTTTAGTTCATGGTTACTTTCCTGGAAAAGATCTTCACCTTAAATGTGTTCAGACTGGATGTGGCTCTGTGTTTGGAACATTCTCTGGCTTTAGGAAACATTTAAACACCAAACATACTGAGTATTTTTATGAACAGGCTGATACTGATAATGTAAGCAGTGCAGGAGAGGCGATGATAGCTCATAGAGATGAGACAGCCACAACATCAGTTGTTGATGAGATGGACACAACATCTGAACTGATGAGGAAGTCTAATAGGAACACTCTAGATATGTGTGCCACTGCCGTCGCCCAACTCAAGGCAGCTGGATTAAGTCAGTGTACTGTAAATAGTTTTGTCTCATCCATGGAAGAAGTGGTCTCTGAGATTCATTGTCAGGCGGAAGATGCAGCTTTACAGTGCTTATCTGCACAGGACACAGAAAATAAGAGCAAAATAAAACTAGCATTCGAAAAGTTGAAAAACCCATTCACATACTTAAATTCAGAAGCTAAATGAAACAAACACTTCAGAGACAGATGGGGAAATGTTGAGCCTATTGAAAAGGTGCTTGGTACAAGATTTGACAGCAGAAGAAACAGAACTGCTGGGACATATGACCAGGTTATTGTAACTGATAAGTTTGCTTATGTTCCTATTTTGGAAACATTGAAGATTATTTTTCAAAACTCAGAACTTGTTCAAGACATGTTGAAGCCCAGGTACATGCCCAAGGAAGGTGTGTTTGCAGACTTGAGAGATGCTACCTATTTTAAAGAAAGTCCCCTATTTTCTATAGAAAAAGATTCCTTGCAGATTCAGATTTTTATGACGACTTTGAAACTGCGAATCCCCTGGGTTCTAAAAAAGGGTATACACAAATTAGGTGCTATATATTTCACTTTAAGGAATTTCCCCCAATCTATAATTCCGCTTTGATTAATATTCATTTGGTTGCTCTTTTCCATGCACAGGACATCAAGCGTTATGGCTTTAATTCTATACTTGAGCCATTTATCAATGATGTTAAAGTGCTTGAGACAGAGGGACTGACTTTTCCCATTTTTAAACATGTGATTTATGGTACAATAATTCAGGTCACTGGGGATAATCTTGGTTTGCATGGTCTGTTTGGGTTTGTAGAGTCATTTTCAGCTCGATATTGCTGTCGTTTCTGTCTCCTTGAGAAAGCTTCTTTTCAAACTGTGTTCTGTGAAGATAATCCGGAAGTTGTACTAAGAACTGTTGAAATGCATGCACAACACTGTCAAACTGTACAAACAGATCCTACGCTACCTCATGTGTATGGTGTCAAACACAGTTGCCTGTTGAATTCCCTGCAGTACTACAACACAGCCAACAATTTTTCTGTAGATATCATGCATGATATTTTGGAAGGGGTTGCTCAGTTTGAGGTGAAGCTTGTACTGCAGTACATTCAGGAGAACTTCCTAACTGTTGAAGAATTGGCTGGTAGAATACACTCCTATGACTATGGTTACAATCAGCAGCGAAACCGTCCGCCAAGAGTAAAGTTGCTGGATGGAAGTAATGATTTGGGTTTGAATGCCATACAGTCTTGGTGCTTGTTGCGCAACATGCCATTGCTTTTTGGTGATTTAATACAGACAGGTGATAAGTACTGGCATCTTCTGATTTTGCTCCTACAGATTGTTAACATTATATTTTCACCAGTCCTGTCGGAAGGCATGACCACTTATCTCAAACATTTAATCATTGATCACCATCAGCTATTCAAGCAGCTATTTCCTGCAAACAATCTCTTGCCCAAACATCACTTCATGATACATTACCCTCGTATAAATGTTTTACTTTCTTTTGATCAGACAATGAGATAAAAGTTGTAGTTTACCTGACAGTTTCGACTGGCAACTGCAGTCTTCCTCAGAAGCGTCACCTGACAGCTTGGATGCGTCGTCAGCTGATGTTTGCAGGCGTGGCCAGCCTGACAGATCTTGATAGATCCGTCAGGCCGGCCACGCCTCTCGCCGTCCGTTGTTCTCTGGAGGAGAGAGTCCCAGGTGTGGGAGAGCATGTATGCTCCTTCGTCCCTGTTGATGGTGCCGTTGGCCCGCCTCCTGATTTCAACCGCCAACGGCACCATCAACAGGGACGAAGGAGCATACATGCTCTCCCACACCTGGGACTCTCTCCTCCAGAGAACAACGGACGGCGAGAGGCGTGGCCGGGCCTGACGGATCTATCAAGATCTGTCAGGCTGGCCACGCCTGCTAAACATCAGCTGACGACGCATCCAAGCTGTCAGGTGACGCTTCTGAGGAAGACTGCAGTTGCCAGTCGAAACTGTCAGGTAAACTACAACTTTTATCTCATTGTCTGATCAAAAGAAAGTAAAACATTTATTTGAAATAAGAAGACAAAATGAACTTAATTGAGCTATTACCCTCGTAGTATAAGGAACATTGGCCCAATTCTGCACATGTGGTGTATGCGTTATGAAGCCAAACATAATTTCTTCAAGCGGCAATTAAAATGCTTCAAGAACATAACAAAGACATTAGCCAAAAAGCATCAGAGTTGTATGGCATTGCATCGAGTCATTTAGCAAGGGAAGACTAACGTTAGGTCCAGGAAAGATGGTAGCACTTGGTGATCTTAAAGAAGGTCCAGAGATTGGTTCTAAATTTGGAGATGTAACCAGTTTCTTTTCTGCCAAATGGGTTAAATATGAAGGTACAGAGTACCGCCGTGACTTCATTATCTGCACTGAGGTTGTGTCTGAGATGCCTGTTTTTGTAAGATCAAGAGTATTGCTGTGAAAGATGACAATGTGTTGCTCTGTGGAAAAGTGATGGAAACCACATGTTTTGATCCTCATTACCATGCCTTTAAGGTCAGGCTGCATCCAGACAAGGTTGTTAAGGTGTTGGATATAAATGAGCTGTTTTACTTCAAACCATACGATGTTCAGGTGAAGTATGGAACAGTAGATGCCTCCTTTTATATTGTTCCATATTGCCATTTTATGGAGACCTGAGAGGTCAATTTTGTTTTTTCTCAGCTTGACAAAAAAAAGTAATGGAGACCTGAGAGGTCAGTGTCAGTTTTAAAATAAAGTTGCTAAATTCATTATTTTGTGATGTGATTTTTTATGGTATATTTAAAAAGTGAAAAACATGTTTAGATTTATTGTTATTTCACTTTATTTTCAAGGTTTCAGAGACAATGCAGTGTAACTCAATTAGAGTTGATTTTGTTATCATAGGAGTAAATAATCAACACTTATGAGAATAATATTTACACTATCCAGAGTTATGTAACCTGTAGTGTTAAGTATAAATTACACTATACAGTGTAGTATTTACACTATCCAGAGTTATTTAACCTGTAGTGTTAAGTATAAATAACACTATAAGGTGTAATATTTACACCTACAGAGTTATTGACACTGTAGTGTTAACTATAAATAACACTATACGTGTAATATTTACACTATCCAGAGTTGTTCAACCTGTAGTGTTAACTGTAAATAACACTATACAGTGTAATATTTACACTCTCCGGAGTTATTTAACCTGTAGTGTTAAGTATAAATAACACTATAAGGTGTAATATTTACACCTACAGAGTTATTGACACTGTAGTGTTAACTATAAATAACACTATACCGTGTAATATTTACACTATCCAGAGTTATTCACATTGTAGTGTTAAGTATAAATTACACTATACAGTGTAGTATTTACACTATCCAGAGTTATTTAACCTGTAGTGTTAAGTATAAATAACACTATAAGGTGTAATATTTACACCTACAGAGTTATTGACACTGTAGTGTTAACTATAAATAACACTATACCGTGTAATATTTACACTATCCAGAGTTGTTCAACCTGTAGTGTTAACTGTAAATAACACTATACAGTGTAATATTTACACTCTCCGGAGTTATTCACATTGTAGTGTTAAGTATAAATAACACTATACAGTGTAAGTCAGTGTTAAACTTTTACTCTATTAAGAGTTAATTTCACTCTGAAATTTTAACACAAGGGCTAGAGTCAATTTAACACTAATTCTGAGTGGGACCAAATACACTCGGGAAGAGTGTTAAATTTAACTCTTTAAGTGTTACTTTGACACTGCAAAATTTACTGTGTATAATTAGCTTGCTTTCTAAGCAAGCTGGCATAATAACCTGTAGCTTATATGACACTTGCATTTTATAATCATGTTTTTTTAAAGACGTGGCTTTCGTGGCATGCCATAATAAAAACATTTCTTTCAGCTGCTGAATGGGGGCAGAATACGTAAGGGGCACAACTGTGCAAAGCTAGGCCGGTGTGCCAAATTACTATTATTAAAAAGTCTACTATGCTAGATACTGACAGAATAAGTGCTACACCAATATACAGACACAACAGGGAGTTACTGAAAAGCTGCGCAAAGAGGCAAGATCACTGAATTTCGTACATTTTAGTTCAAATCCATCAATCATTTTTTACACTGATTGGAGCATAAATAAGCTAAAGCACAAACTGTAAACCTGACATCTGGTTTGAAATTGACAGGTGTGGCACCATTGTTAATATTACCATGAGAAGCATGAAACTGGCACAATGAGAAAGACTTGTATTTTTTTTAATTGAACCAAAATTTATTTAAGAACGGAAGTGCTATAATACCCACTGCAAATACAGGGCAAATATGTTCTGAAAGCCCCTTTTCCCATACTTACCCAAAGCTAGAATCATAGTATTTTCTTATTTAGTATTCACCAGCAAATATAAAGTACTTTAGAGATCTATATTTCAAATCTGCCGAATATCACTAAGTTTTAATTACTATCCTCAATAAACGAATGGCAACAAATTGGTGGAAAATTCCTGACACTTTTTTTGGAAGCCAGTTTGATTTAAGAAGTGCTTAAGAATTACAACACTTTAGATTACACTTTAGATGCAGTTATACATGCTTAATAAATGATGAATAACAACTCTATACACATCATAATATGTTTATGGTTAGTGGACATTAATAAATATTAGTAAATGCATTATTAAACTCCACCAAAGGCTGCAGTATGCACTATTGAAATGGGAGTTTGGGATTGGAATTTGAGTATATTACATAGAAACAATTATATTTCTGTTGATAAAATATTGTTGAAAGCTTGGGAGTACTGCTGGGAGGAGTGTTTGGTGTGGTGATTCAGAAAAGATGGGCTCAAGATGTTCATGTCTAATCTTTAGCAGCGCTGTGCTACACTACTGACCTATGCTACTATAGTTTATAACAAATTCCATTGCCATTATGTACCAGAAACTATACCAAGATGGGGACAGCTGTAAGCTCAGAAGCAACGGCACTCTCCTGGTCCAAATTCCACCCATTCAGCAAAAAATAACCTGCAGGCACTTATTAAAAGATGTGGAGGAGTAGACTCTCCTGACATGTGATGCAGTTATGTGCCAGCAAATGACGTTATAATGCTAAACCAGATTAGCAGACCGTTGCGATCACAGGTTTGAAAATGATATGAGACCCATATCATTAACAATTCCAAAAACTACAAAATTATGGAATAATCATTGATTAACTATTCAACATAAACCAATAGCATGGGGAAAATGGAGGACGAATAAAGTAAACTACATAGCAGATATATTAAAAGAAAATAAATTCATGACCTTCCCCGAAATCAAAGAGGCTTACTATTTAACTGACGCTGAAACATGGAAATATCTACAACTTAAAAGTTGGATACTTAAAGATTATGATTTTGAATATCCAAGCAGCAGCAGTGAAATAGAACAAGTGCTTTTTTACTTTGATGGAAGAAAACCCATAGGGAAAACTTATAAAATATTGGTCAAATCAAAAACCAGTGACAATATACTGACTAAAATATACAGTAAATGGAATCAAGACTTAAAAGTTAAGGATACTGACAAAAAATTTAAAAACTGTTTAAATATCACTAATGAGATTACAATAATGATGAGATTGTATTACACACGAGATAGGATTCAAAAAATGGATTCAAAGGTATCAGATATCAGTGTGAAGTGTAATACAAAGAGTAATTCACTTATACACTCCTTTTGGGAACGTGAAGTAGTCCAACAACTTTGGAGGCAGGTTGAGAAATGGCTATCTGAAACACTTAACATTTCCATTACTTTTACACCTAACATATGTATATTCCAAAATACAGAGAACCTAAGATATCCACATGGCTGGGTCATACTATTGTCATCATTGATTATAATGAAACTAATCTTAAAGAAATGGAAAGACCCAACATTGCCAACAATGGAACAGTTGAAGGATCTCAATGGCATTTTACTTAAATATGGAAAAATCACTAGCAGAGGACAAAAAATTATTTAATCAATTTGATAGTGTGTGGAATAAAATAATCAACAAACTATAGTGTGTATACGGACAAGTGCAGGCGTGCTAGGTACGGGAGTGACTTACGAGTGTTGGCTGACTGGGAGTTTGAGTGTATTTGACTATGTCCTTAAATGTACCATGTTTGTCTTTCTTTTTCTTTTTTTTCTTTTTTCTTCTTCTAATATATATATATATATATTTGTTTCACATTTTTCCTTTTACCTTGGTGATGTGCGCAGTTGGCGAGTATGATGGAATATATTATATGTTTTGTGTTAAATGTGAAAAGAAGAATCAATTTTTAAAAAAATTATGAAAAAAAGAAAATGCTATGAAACAGAATATCACCTTGGGAGGCTGTGAAGAATCTAAACGTTTTTGGGCTAATGTGAGGCTTTACAGTAGCCTGGAAAGCACCTGTGATGGCTCGCGTGCAGCATGTGTTCAACGCAGACTGCCTAGGCCTCTCTCGGAGTAGTGCCTTTGGGTTAATAAGGTGCAAGCTGGGGTATAGAGCTGGTCACCCAGCATTCGCTAGCACAAGTGCACTCCTTGTCAATTTTCTAGTAAGCACCCCCCTCACCAGTCCCCCTATCCCAACACCACTATTCTCCTCTATCCCTCCCAAATCTGCCCCTCGTTTTTAACCAGGATACAATCAACCATCGGAAGTGGGATGAGATTAGTCTGCAGGCTGGAGTGGGCTAAGGTGCCCCTCTGGGGAGGCACACTCCCGCACTGCCAGGGCCAGGTCGTTTGGCTGATTTACAGCCCCAGGGGCCCAGTGTGCTTAATGCAGTGCCATCTTTAGTGAGGCGAGATCCCAGGCCAGACGGTAAGGCCCTCCTGCAGGGCACCAGTCCAGCCGGCCCTGCGGCTGTTCTCGGCTCTTTGCGCACTTTAATCTGCGAGCTGAAAACGCGACAGCAGTTCATGGTTCAAATTTCATTCCCCTTTCGTGTTCGGCATGCTGAGTCAATCATTTAAAACCATTGGCTGATGGGGGGTGGTGGTGGGGGGCAGGGAGGGGCATTTTCCCCCTCTTCTATTGAGGGATCATAATTCTCTTATTTATTTCCTCCAATTTTGGAATCACCAGTCTTATGTCAGTGGTCATCAACCCTGGTTCTGGAGTGCTGCAGGGCCTGCTGGTTATTATTGATACTCGCAGTTGATTACATAGTTAACTCACCTCACCTCACCTGGTTTCTTGGGTGTTAAGTGGTTGCTGTGAAAGTGGTTTAAGGTGAAAAGAATAACCAGCAGAACCTGTGGATCTCCAGTAAGAGGGTTGAAGACCACTGTACCATACTTTCCTGTTAACCACCCCAACACAAGTAGCACTGTAGCTGAAGTGCATTCACTTCTCCATTGCACCCTCCTGTGAGCCAACGACTATATTGCCCACCACAAGCCACACCGTATATTACAGGAGAGCTAGCACCAATCAAAGGAGAGGCTAATCACTCCCTGACAACAACTGGTAATCTGTTGGCAGCTGGTAGGTAGCAGTAACCCACCTTGGCTAAATGATGTCAAAGCCTCCTGGTTAAATTTGGCTATAATGAAGACTCAAACTAGCAATTTGAAAGCCGTAGAGCCAAGCCTGCATTTGGTGCCTTTACTGACTGAGCCACTTGGGAACCGCATCTCCCAGCCACTTTCTTCCCAACCACCAAGCAGCAATACCCCCCATTTAAATACGAACTACTGTTCCATCAGACAAACTACAACAAGTTGAATGGGATATGGCCATTTCTTGCACACGCCAGCAACCTCATCTTTTCAGGAGGTGAAAAGACCTCTGGCAGGACAAAGTGAGTTATCACCACCCCACCCCACCCCCCACGTCCTCTTGTGGAAATGGCCACTGCAGTTTTGAAGCTTATGCAGCCACAAATTCAGTGGTGCAACACTGCCAAATTGATCATTATCAAGAAACCCGCGAGGAAGCATGAGGCCTGCTGGAGGACATTTTCGGCTTGGTCTGTTACTGGTGTGGTAAATTAAAATTCAGTAAAGCAATTTATATTTCATTTAGATCTTCAATTTCACAGGGTAACTTCCTTTTTCTTCTCTTGGGTAGATGCAGAGTTGTCATAAATTACCCATCATTCTCCAGGTGCCCTCCCCCAACCCCCTACCCAGACACACAGACACACACATACCCCCCCCCCTCACCTGAAAGATCTAAGAGCAGCTCCTCGTTTAATGTTTAATTAATAAATGAATCTACCTCTCGCTGAATGCTCTGATCTGCTGTCTGCAATCCATCATCTGGGTGTCAGCCAGCCTCTCTGTATTAATTAACAGTGACATTTAAGTGAGCAGAATGTGTTCTGTGGCTGTCAGCATGTCATCGCACCTCATTAACATTTAAACCCACCTCCAACCCCCCCTCCCCCCGATCTCCAAGGACACAATCACACAAACAGTGCAAATACATACAGCTAATTGCATTGTCTCCAAGCTCGAATGTAGGTTGATCTCATAATTGCAAAAGTGGCTTATATGTGTTTGAGGCATCTTTATTTGACAAGTTTAGCGGTTTGTCTGTACTTTTATAACCTGACGTAGTATCTCTACATGTGGATGTCTTGAATGGGTAGTTTACAGACTGTCTGAGCAATACGCTACACAAACTCACCAGCTCTCTCTTCTTGACAGACTAAAAGGATCAATGATTACCAGTAATGGCATTATTATTACTATCACCATTTAAGAGATGCCCTTGTGTATTGTGACTAGGGGTATGCAGTATTGAAGAATATACCTGCCAAAATCTAAAATAAAAAGCAATACCCAAGTTTGTGGTTTAATTTCCTTGTTTGGGTGCATCATTTGTGCCAACAGGAAAATGAAAATGTTAATTTGATGTTGCTTTTTTCTTTGTCTTGCCGGTATAACTCTTCCATAAATCTAATGTAAACGCAAACAAGAAAAAGGAAAAGTTTTTCCCAGTGAAAAAGGTACAAATTGAGGAAAGGTACAGATATGTATCAAGGTAGGGTAATAAATCCTTATTTACACTGGCGGCCATATTGGAATGAAAATGAGGCTTGTACTGCAAGCAACATTCTTTTTCTTGCAATGGTACAATTATGTTCTTCTGACTAAAGATACAATTCAGTACCCTACAGGGGTACTGCCACAGTGACAAGCATTTGTACTTTAATAGGTACAACATGGTACCTGAGAGTGCTTTGGCAGTTGGCAGTGTTGACCTCAAACAATATAAATCATTAGGTTTTAAACTCAAAATAGTTGTTGTGTATCTTTGCACCCGGGGTCACCACTAACGCTGGTCCTGCTATTTTTTTGTTAAAATATGAGCACGTGGAAAGTCCTTGTCAGAGTAATTTATGTGAAGAACAGCTAGGCATCGTTGCATGGAATTCAACAGTAAAAAGCACCGAGAGGTGTAAAAGAACTAAGTCTGCAGAGCCCACTCTAGCTCTTAAAATGTCTGCACACTGGGAGGGCATCTGTCAGCAAGCCAAGACTGCATGATTTTATGGTCATCAGAGAGGAGAGAACAAAGACTTCACACCCTTGTCTACCGATACACTGCAAGGATGAAATTTGCTGATGACAGTAATTCTCCAGACCAACAGGGGGCAGTGAACAGGTTTTCTGTCAGGAAACCCTTGCAGAACTGCTGCATGCTGAGAAGAACACACACTATTATCGTAAAGAGGTTGTTTACAGGAAAAAGATTAACCACTAAGACCATGCCCGGGGTACAGAGAGTTATTACAAAATAAGAATAAACAAGAAGTGAGATGAAACGAACACATGGGTTAGATTCAGTCCCACATCAGCCTTTTGCAACCTTGAATCAAAACCTTATCACTGTGAATGTAGGCTGTCTGTTTGTATACTCTGCATTGAGATGAATTGTTCTGTAAGAGGATCTTAAGAAAGCCTTTGAAGTGTTTCTATCCAGGCACTAATCTCCATTAAGAATGGCTTCAGGAATGATTTACACCTTCCAACACATGTATAAATATGGAGGCAGTGTGAAAGCTTCGGCAGGTCTGCGGTAGATGCAGAGGAACTTATGCGATTTCATAGCATAAATTCACATTAAAGTAGCTTTAGTGGCAACAAAGTGGGTTTTATGGAAACAACATTTGCTTGCCCATTTTAGTACACATTTTTGGGGCCATGAATGTTTGCACTTCTAGTAAGACAGGTCTATTAATGGAAATGAAATCATTTATTCTGTGAGTGTTTTTTCATTAATCAAGTTTTCAAGATCGTGTTTCCTGTTTTACAGTAGGCCTATGTGTTGCCAAAGCAATTAATTAGTCACCATGTGGCTATTGGTAATTTAACAGAGAACTGGAAATAGGCAATAACATTATGAATATTATGAATAACACAAGTAATGTTCACCTGAAAAACTCTGGTGAGTGGGTATTACCTTAGTGTCATATAGGCCCAATTAGAAGCAAATGAATGTTAAACACAGTGAGCAAGCACAAAAGGCATTTCATCAGTCCAAGACATGCTGGAGTCAATAAAGTCACAACTACAATTACTATTTAATTACTTCAATATTACAAAACCAGGACACATCATACATGTGGTTCTGTTGTTGCTATTTGCCAATGTGTCGTTTTTCATTTGTTATTAATTCGGTGCCTATTCTGCAGAATTGCTGCAGCCAACAATTCCTTTGAGTAGAGTCTTGGAAATTCAGAGACCATGGCGTATTTTAATGAAAAGATATAAATTAAAGACATATTCTAAAGCTAAATATCCCAGTGCAATCATTTTGAAACAGGAGATCATAAAGGAACAAATCCCGAGCACATAATAGGGAAGACCTCCCTTGGGATGTTATAAAAAGGCAGCCATTTTGGCTCACTCCTCTGACTGCAGTAGCAGCCTCCGAGACAAAATGGCTCTTACAATCAGGCAAGTTCTAGAACTTAATAATACATTATGAGCTGAGTGTTACTCTGTGCCTATTATTCTGTGCCCATTATTGAAAACGACTTAAGGATTGTGACCTTCTTAATTTAAAAGACGAAACGATTGGTAAAATCCGTTTTTTGGGCCTGCCTTAGATTCATAATGCCATTCATGCACAGTAAAGAATCCTCCATTTGAGGCATTGCACTGGTCCAGCCCCTGAGGTCAAGTTCTGTGAATTTATTCCATTTGATAACCACAACTGTGCCTCACTTGAAACTGGGTAGAGGGGCATTCAATACCACCAAAACCTACCAAACATAATAATAATAATAATCATAATGATAATAATAATGAATCCATTTATATAGCACATTGTATGATCTTAAAGCACTTCACAGTGAAGGGGGGAAGCTCACCTCAGCCCCTACTGTGTAGCGCCCACCTGGGTGATTTTGCACCAGAACGCTCAGCAGGTATGAGTGCCTTTTGTCAATGGGAAGTCCAAAACACCACCGCACATTTATGGGGGGGAAAAAACACTGATGATCAGATTGTAAAGTTAGACTATCTATATTAAACAATTACTCTTGGTTACATCTCCATTCTAAGCCATCATTTATTTCCAAGGGCACTACACAGCCATGTACCATAAAAAAGAAGGAAATTAAATTGAATAGGGGCCACAGCTGGATTCTGCTGTATTAACGTGTAAAAAAACACCAGTCACATGATAGCAGTATAATGATCTCCCCCACATGTTTAGGGTTTAATTCACAGCATGAACCTACTGTGTGCTTTAATACTGGTATTTTCCTGTCCCAAGACAGGTGGAGGGACATTGTGCAGAAATGGCTATTAAAAAATAATATTTACTTAAATCAGGAATGGGGGCAGAATTTAGGTGTGGATCAATTTATGAATGTCGTTACTCAAACACACATTGACGTCAGTACAGGTTTACTCATTTTTTTTAAAACACTCTGGCAGAGGGCTTTATTAAAGATAGCAGACAGCCAAAGTCTCCTGAATTTAAGCTCGGTCTCCTGCATGCTTATAAATGATATAAAATCTCCCGGAAATTGTTTGCTCTCACGGGACACCGCTGTGTTGTTGAAATCTCCTGAAAGATTTGCTGGTTTGTGCAGTTTGCTCTGTAGGGAATAAAACCGGCAGTCTTCAACACAAAGCTCTGTATTCAAGTGCACAGAGGAGACACTCATTTGATACAGGATCAGCAATGTTGTCTGAAGAGACATTCTCTTCAATGCCATTTTATACAGTTTTCAGAAGGTCTTAAACACTGTTGTAATTCATCATCACTTCTTATTACTCCAAGTCTCAAGCTTGACAAATCATAATAAACACATAGTTCTCAAGTCCGCACCATTGTCTCCAGGGCCCTGCCTATGACCTTGGCCTGTATGAGCACAGAGGTACCACAGAGTCACAGATAGTGCCTGGTGCAACCAAACATTTCACCCTGCTGGAAGTGCATTTATGATAAACACAAAGAATTAACGGAAGAATCAACTGTGAAGAGAATAAATTATTATTATTGATTTAAGATTAATAATTAATTTGAATGCTTATGATTACCATCACTTTGTTGAGAGCTTTACTAGATAAGAGGTTATAAATATGCCTATATGTATAGCCAATGTACAGAATGTTTTGGAGGACTTTGAGATAAGGGACGTAGAAGTACCACAAAAACGACAAAAACTTAAGACAAATAAGGCAGCAGTCCCTGATGACATATATCCCAGAGTACTCAAAGAACTTGGGGAAATTATATATAAACCATTGACAGATATTTTTATGCAATCCATAAACACTGGAGAAATACCAGATGACTGGAAGCATGGTAGTATAATTCCAATATATAAGAAGGGGGACCGTACTGACCCAAGTTGGAATCATTCATGAAAAATAATAGTACTTTAAGGGAGAGCCAACATGGGTTTCCTCAAAGGGAGGTCATGCCTAACAAACCTCCTGGACTTTTTTGAAGAGGCTACAAAATGTGTTGACCTAAACCAGGCTTATGATATTATATATTTGGACTTTCAAAAAGCATTTGACAAGGTACCACATGAGAGGCTCATTGTTCAAATGAATTCAGTAGGAATTTCAGGAGTTGTTTCAGAGTGGGTTAATAATTGGCTGCAAGGGTGAATACAAAGAGTAACAGTAGGTGGGGCCGTATCTGACCTAGGTGCTGTGGGCGGTGGAGTCCCACAGGGATCGGTGCTGGGACCTCTGCTCTTCCTTATTTACATAAATTATCTTGATAGGGACGTTAGTAGCAAAATAGTTAAATTTGCAGATGATACTAAACTTGGGGGTTTGGCAAATAGTTTGGAATCGACTAAAGTAATCCAATATGATTTAAACAAAATACAAGATTGGGCAGAAATGTGGCAGATAACATTCAATATTGCTAAATGTTAAGTTATGCATGTGGGAAATAAAAACATAAGACAGGAGTATTTTATGGGAGGAGAAAAATTAGTAGGTGTTCGATTTGAAAAAGATTTAGGAATTGTATTTGATCCAAGTATCTGCATCAAAGCAGTGTGCTACAGCAGTAAAAAAAAAGGCCAACAGGATGCTGGGATACATAGCAAAAAGTATTGAGTATAAATCAAAGGAGGTTATGTTATATAATGCCTTCGTCAGACCTCACTTAGAGTACTGTGTGCAGTTCTGGGCACTGCAGTACAAGAAAGATATAGAAGCTCTTGAAAAAGTTCAAAGAAGGGCAACTAAATTGATACCTGGTATGAAAGGTAAAGGTTATGAGGATAGACTTAAGGCACTTAATCTATTTAAGCTTAGCAAACGGACACAGGGGGGATTTGATTGAGGGTTTTAAATTCCTAAAAGGGATTAACAAAGTGAACTATCAAAGATTTTTAAAGATAAGTGAGGTCAGCAGAACAAGAGGCCACAGGTGGAAAATAGTTAAAGGAAAATTCCGCACGGATATTAGAACGTTTTTCTTTACACAGAGAGTTGTCAATGCCTGGAACAGCTTGCCAGGTCGGGTAGTAGAGGTAGAAACACTTGGGCTATTCAAGTCTAGGCTAGATGCAGTACTAGATACTCTTTAGATTTGGACATGACAAGCCTAGATGAGCTGAACGGCCCATTCTCGTTATTATGTATTCTTATGTTCTTATCATATGATTATTGGCTATATGATGAAATCTCCTGAAAGATTTGCTGATTCATGCAGCCCCCCACTCCACCAGTCCCTACTCATTCTCCCTCCAATAGTACTCCCCCCGGCCCCTAAATGCGGTCTCCCTGACATTTCCCTGAAATGCACCCCTAAGTTTTCCAGAAATAGATTTTGCCAGGTTGGGCTGTAATACACATCCAAAGAACACAAATGAGGCAGAACAGCCATCACACTGCACTACAGCAGGTCATACCTAATGTTTGCCACATATGTAATTAAAGTTTCACACTACAAGAGATACTTTGCCTTTTTGCTGCCATTTAATTTCACCCAACTTTCTTTTCATCCAATGGACTATTCACTGTAGCTCATGAGCTTGTTTCAGCCATCAGCTATAGGGACCCTGAATTAAGGGATGGCACTATGTGCAGGAATCAGCTGCTCTTGCCATATTAAAATCCGGACAGATAAAATCCGTTTTAGCCTTCCATATAGTAGCCTACACACTCTATTTACTGATAGCTGTGCAGTCATTATTCATCCCATCCAATTTGTAGGCTAAGATGTGATATTATGTTAGTATAACACCTGTGCTTTTAAACACTACTGTGTGACACCATCACACCTGTACTACTCTACTGCATGGATCCACACCTGTACTATTAAACACTACCTTATGGGGGCCTGCCAATCTGCTTTCTCTTCATTTCCCTTTCCCATAACTCTCCTTGGCACATGCTGTCGAAATCCCACATCCACTTCATCACCTGTTATAATCCAGGGGCCATATGTATCAAGCCACTCAAAGTAAAAAAATGGTCTCAAGTGTAGCTTAAGTGTGAGAATTGGTGACTTTTACTCCTACACTCAAATGTAAGAATAAAAGTGATTTATCAAATTTCTCTGGACTTAAAAGTACTCTTAAACTGTCAGATATTTAAGAGACCTCTGGAGCTCTCTTAACTCGGTTAGGACTAGGCAAGACGGCACAGTTGCGGACACAGAGAAATGCGCGCACCTTCCAAGACAGGAAGAATGTTTTAGAAATGTTTGATGATGCACAGCTAATCAAACTTTATCGCCTAGATTGTCAGGGAATCATCTTTGTCACTGATCTTGTGCAGGATGTAATATCACCAGCAACTTTGAGAAGTAGCGCGGTTATGGCAGAGATGCAAGTTATTTTAACACTGCGCTTAAAAGTCAAAATAATTGTAATTACTGCTGTTGTTCATCTGCAATATTGCAATATGAAACAAATGTGTCTCATGAATAAATAAATAAGACTTCAAACCAGTGCCAGATGTTGCCTCCTTGAAAGCAAAGATTTTCCTGACGCGCTTTGGATATAACATTGTAGCCTACCATTTTTATTTTGCTTTCCTCCGAATGGTGGAGGCGAAGCTTGCATTTGTTGTCTGCAATCTGCCTCCATGCCTCTTTTGTATGACGACTTGTGTCGTTGTGTTGTGTGGGGCTATATTTTCCCTTAATAATTTCCTTTTTCAAGTCTACCTTGAATTGCTAGCCTACTGCTTTATAAAGTACAAGACGAAATATATTTAAATGTTACAAACATGAACCTGTCTGTGCTTAAAACAATCTTTAAGGTTTGCAGAATGCAGATCTATAATTCGTCTTTCTCTATCATGTGTAGTTTTCCATTTAGCTAACTTTATAGGAAGGGGGGCGGCTTCCAGGACAGCAGTAGAATCCTCCATTATATTACGAATGCTCTGTAGTCAGTTACGCGTCGGAAGAAAGCATGACATTTGGCAGAAACATTCCTTGGGTGATATAAAAACATCCCAGAAGGGGTGTCCACTTCAAAATCACACAGGAAGCCAGATATTTAAGAAATTCAAAATGGCCACCAAATGACTGCTTATCGCTGAATTGTTGGGAATTATGATCATAATTATGAGCAGAAGTGTGAAATTTGGCATAAACATTCCTGATATCTACAAGGGATACCCACTTTGAACAGGAAGCCAGATATTTACGAAATTCAAAATGGCCACCAAACAAACCATTGTTACATAGTAACCTTCCGTTATCTATCATACAGTGCCTATAGAAAGTCATCATACCCTTTTGAAATAGTCACTTTTTTTTGTCTTACAGCCCGAAATGAAAGTACATAAAATCCATCTTTTTCCAGCTGTATTTACACATTTTGCCTTACAACATTCAAGTGAAAAAAAGGGCACAATTTCTGATAATTAATAAAAAATGAAAAACTAGAATAACAGGGTTGGAAAAGTATTCAGTCCCCTTAGAATAACCATTATAAACTTGCTCAGGTATAACCAATCACCTTCCAGATCACACACCAAGCTAATTGGCCTCCACTTGACATCAATTGTAGTGGTTTTGATTATTTCACAATAAAATCAGCTGTTCCTTGAGGATTCCACTCCTAGTAGTGCATGGTAACGCAAATAATTCACCATGGCCGGAAAGGTGCTTTCAAGAGGACTCCGGGATAAAGTTGTGGATAGGCACAAGTTAGGAGAAGGATATAAAAATATTTCAAAGGCTTGAATTATCCCTCTGAGTACTGTTCAGAGTATTATTAAGAAGTGGAAGACATATGGCACCACCCACACCTTGCCAAGATCGGGCCGGGCCGTCCCTCCAAACTGGATGACCGAGCCAGGAAAAGAGTGATCTGGGAAGCTACCAAGAGGCCAATGGCAACCTTGAAGGAGTTACAAGTCTTAATGGTAGAGATTGGGCGATCTGTGCATGTGACAACAATCTCACAAGCTCACAAGCTTTACACAAAGCTGGCCTGTATGGCAGGGTGGCAAGAAAGAAAAAGTGTCACACTGAGTCTCGTTTACGTTATGCAAAGAAACACATAGAAGATTCTGATGCCATGTGGCAAAAGGTTATATGGTCAGATGAGACCAAGATTGAACTTTTTGGACTGAACTCCAAGCGCTATGTTTGGCGGAAACCAAACACAGCACACCACCCAAAACACACCATACCTACAGTGAAGCATGGTGGTGACAGCATTATGTTGTGGGGGTGTTTCTCTTCAGCAGGGACTGGGCAATTGGTCAGGATTGAAGGGAAAATGGATGCTGCCAAGTACACCCAAATTCTTGAGGAAAACCTGCAGCCCTCTGCTAGACAGCTGAAGATGGGCAGGTGGTTCACCTTCCAGCATGACAACGACCCAAAACACACCGCCAAAAAAACAACGCAGTGGCTAAAGGACAGGAAGGTGAATGTCCTTGAGTGGCCTAGTCAGAGCCCTGACCTAAATCCGATAGAACATCTGTGGATGGACTTGAAGAGTGCAGTCCATTGCCGCTCACCACAGAATTTGACTGAACCGGAACAGTTCTGCAAGGAAGAATGGGCAAATATTGCTCAATCTAGGTGCACAAAGCTCGTAGAGACAGACTGATGGCTGTATCCAAACAGACTGATGGCTGTAATTAAAGCAAAAGGTGCCTCTACAAAGTATTAAATAAGGGGACTGATCACTTTTCCAACCCTGTTATTCTAGTTTTTCATTTTTTATTAATTATCAGAAATTGTTCCTTTTTTTTTTCAGTGTGTAAATAAAGCTGGAAAAAGATGGATTTTATGTACTTTCATTTCAGGCTGTAAGACAAAAGAAAGTTACTATTTCAAAAGGGTATGATGGCTTTCTATAGGCACTGTATCTGTCCACCCAGATACATATTCCAAGAAGGGCACAACCTCCCCACGGCAAACAAACTAAACTAACAAATGTAGACTATATACAAAGCACCCCTGGGCAACAGGAACTGCCAGACGCAGTGTTCCATTGCACCAAATCCCAGGGGCAAGAAGCTACCAGAGGCTTCAGGCTTCCAGCCAGACGTTGAGGTCAGCATAGTGTGGTGTCCCCAGGGGTTGGACGACACTGACGGACCTTGCAGAGGGCGTAGGCAAGTTCAAGAACCCAGAGGAGGCAGTATTCAAACACAAAACAATGATTTATTTAACTAATACTGACAAACACAAAACAAAGGGTGGGGTCTTCAGGGGAATACAAACACACACAAAGTCCGCAATCCTTATCGTTGTCAATGTCCAATCCAATTCCGTTATCCAAGTCAGTTCCGCAATCCAGTCCGTAGTCAAAATCCAAAGCAATCCAATTCCAAACACACACAAAAACACACTCCAACACTCTCTTTTCAAATCCTGGCTGGGCAAAAGACTTCACAGGTATTCACTCTCCAAACAAACACAGCAACTCCTTCCCAAACACTTTCCTACTCCTCTCCACAGGTGCTGGGAGTGAGTCCTTTAAATAGGCCTTGAAATGGACTTCAGCTGGCCGTTAGCTCCATTGCCTTCACTTGGCTCAGGTGTGACTGTGGCCTGCTGGGAAATGTAGTGTTTCTTGGCTCCCATATGTTGGAGGCCAGGCAGCCATTTTCTTGTGCAGCCCCTTGGGCTGCCACAATAGTAAGGGTGCTGAAGTCACTCGAGTCAACCCGCTAGATGCTAAGATAATCAAAAAGGTAAAGAGGCCATCATCCCATCCATGGCCAGAGCAACTGCTCAATATCAGATGGGGAATGGTAATAAAGTCATTATTGGTTCAGCACCCCAAGCACCATCTCACCAAAAGAGGTGCTGGCCGCAACGTTCAATCTGTAAAATCTGGAGAAAGTCGATATAGTCAACCAGGTGGACACCACATATCTTGGCAAAGCAAATTCCTGACTAAGAGTCTTTCCATCAAGGCTGGATAGTGAATGGATAGGCTACTTCTTTTAATTTAGTTCCCTGATTCACATGTCCCAGCACATGTTTTCCATTTAGGTTCCCAAGTATTTGTTGCTCTGGTCCATCCAAATCCCCCTGCAGATGGTGCAGATTTACATGCTTTTAGACTTGATGATCAAATACTTGTCTCGTATACCACTCGGTTGGAATGCTGTAATAGAGCAGACTGCATAGGGGGGATATTTTCCATGGAAAAAGTCTTCTTGCAAAAAATATTTTTCCTAAGCTCTTTGACTGACTCTATGCATGTTGTCTTGTCATAGAGAATACATGTGTATCTCTCCAGCAATTCAAAGCAAGACCATTTTTGATTAAGCTTTTCAAATGGACTTGAAGCCATGAAACTGTGACGTTGTGTCACAGCCTGTAAATGAGTGGAAGACTGGTAAAGCTAGACACATGGACCTCCCAAGCTTTGCGTACACAGTATTGATATGGATTTCTTTGTAATTGTTTCTCATACCAAATGCAACCCATAGTTCAACTGATGGATGTTCCTTGTTAAGATCAAAGAACAAACCCACAATAATGACAGCTATGTCTGTATCTACTGTTCGAATGAGTATGATATTAGCTCCCTTCTTAAGGGCATCAACGAGGTGAACACAGACTCTCGTGTCTGCCTCTTCATGATCACACTGTGGTATAGAGGTTAGTGAGCCAACAGACCTCAATCGCCCTGATGTTACATGTATCTCTTTCCCAATCTCATATGCCTTTGAGCATACCATGTCTGTTAATATGTTGAATAGCTCTTGTTTGTGTGTAGGATTTCTGAGGAAGTCTGAAAAATTAGCTGGGAGCTTGGTTGTTTGCCCAACTTTACGTCTCACCCCCTTTCCACTTTTCTCTCTGGTGGCCTCTTTGAGAATGTCATCTTTGTATCTGTCCCACACTACATCAGCTCTATCAGTGTGTCTTAACTGGCTTTCTAACCAAGGAAGAAAGACATGTTCTCCAGACTCACCAAAAGTGGACACATGGTGTGTAGGTAAAGAATGAACAATGGCAGCTCCATCAAATAACTTTGCATGGAATGAAGAGGGTACCACAGCCTGAGACTCCACATCTAGCAGACTTAGGAGATCTGACTTTTTGGTTGGTAAATTGAGTTTCCCATTCTTTGAAAGAGCTGGAGGAAATAGATGATTCTTATGAGAGAATAACTCGTCATGAAATTTACTTGCAATATAAAGTTGGCTAAACAGATTACAGTCACTTTTCAAAGATGAAAGTTGTGTTTTTTCCTTTGTGAATTTTTTTTTGCCCATGCATTTTTCAGAAGAGGTAGATTATGCTTGATTAATGCTCTGATGAATTGAAACTTTCTTGTCCACAATAATATCCTTAACATATTTCTGGTATTGAGCTGTGCCAACAGACTCAATGGCCCAGACAGAGTTAACAACATCATCACTTGCACAATTGTGTGTATCCAAATCAAGAAACTCTGAATGTTTTCTGAATGTTTCCTGGTATGCTGGAGTCTGCTCGTGCTGGTCCTTTTTGCTTGAGGACTCTTTCTGCAAACACAGGGTTTCGAAATCAGCCAAAAGTCTTGCCTGCTCAGGTCCTGCCACCATCCATTTCCTAAAGGCAGTGGGGTTTTCAGTGATACCTATGGCCCCTCCAGTGCCTTTAACTAGCTGTCACGTCTCGTGTTTGTGTTCCCCGTAATTAGGTGTTTGTAGTTTATTCCATGTTTTCCTGGTTGCCTGGTCTGTGTTTTTACTTTCGCTTACCTGTTTCCAGTCTCGTCATTGTATTATCGTTTTCACCTGTTCCTCATGTGTCTGATTGCAGTTAGCTGCATTCGTGTTCATTCCTGATTGTTTCTCGTTATGTCTGATGTAGTTAAGCTGTTCGTTTCCCATGTTCATTACCAGATTGTCTCGTCATTGTATTATCGTTTTCACTTATTCCTCATGTGTCTGATTGCAGTCTGCTGCATTCGTGTTAATTCCTGATTGTTTCTTGTTATGTCTAATGTATATATGCTGTGCGTTTTCCCATGTTCGTTGCCAGATTGTCTTGTGCTTTGCTTATGCCTACACAACTTTCCAGCGGTCTCTGTGCTTCCTCGTGTTCGTGCTTCCTCGTGTTCGTGCTTCCTCGTGTTCGTGCTTCCTCGTGTTCGTGCTTCCTCGTGTTCGTGCTTCCTCGTGTTCGTGCTTCCTCGTGTTCGTGCTTCCTCGTGTTCGTGCTTCCTCGTGTTCGTGCTTCCTCGTGTTCGTGCTTCCTCGTGTTCGTGCTTCCTCGTGTTCATTCCTGTCTCAGTCTCAGTCTCAGACATTATTGCTGGGTCCGCGCTTGGTTTTCCGGTACCATTCGTGACACTAGCATGTTATGTTGTTCATGGGCTTGATCAATCAGTATGCACGAGAACTTGTTCTGTGTTTTTGGAATGACCCAAAAGTTTGAAAAATCTTCTCTGATCATTGCTGGAAGAGCTTTCATGTCTTGTATGTGGATGCGGATCCATCTTGCATAATTGGTTCTGTCCAATGCAAAAAAACAGGATACCAGAGCATCTAATGTTTCCACATAAAGAGCTAAATTTCTGTTTCTGTGTGCTTTCACAAAAATCATCACAAGTCTGTCAAATTCTAGAACAATGTTCCAGAACTGAAAGGTTGGACACTCCTTTATTTTTTCAGTTTTCCACACATCAAAGGAAGTACACGTGGCCTGCAATAGCCAAGCATCCTTCTGGAGCTTGGTCAGGGCCTTCATTGTTACTTGATGACTGTGCCTTGTTTTTGTCAGATGTGCAGCTCTCAAGAAGGAGTCTGCTGTTCCTGGGGATGCAATATTCACATCAGACAATGCAGTGGTTCAACCAGAGCCATCCAGGAGGTCTCCTATCGTACTCCACAAAGCCATCTCTAAAAAAAGCTTTCCTGATACTGATAGCTCGGTTGAGTTGAAGATCCCACACAATGCAAACGCAAGTCAACCAACACGATATTACCAGAACATTTGTAATATAATGGAGGATTCTACTGCTGTCCTGGAAGCAGACCCCCTTCCTATAAAGTTAAATAAATGAAAACTACACATGATAGAGAAAAACTAATTACAGATCTGCATTCTGCAAACCTTAAAGATTGTTTTAAGCAGGTTTATGTTTGTAACATTTAAATATATTTTTTCTTGTACTTTATAAAGCAGTAGCTAATTTCAAAGTAGTTTTTCTTTGTGATTTCCGCCCTTTTAACACAATTATTGTCCATTAGTAATAGATTTAAATGGTTAAAATAATTTGAGAAGTATTTATATTAAGGTAATGCTGCTGTATTTTGCGTGCATGCCAAAATTTGCATAAAATTACGTTTTATGCTAATTAAACCACTTTTTGGTGTCCAAATTTGTGGGCACCCCTTCTAAGATAAATCTACACACCCTAAAGAGTATCTCTGCCAAATTTGGCGCTTTCTTCTGACGTTTTTTTTGCTAACTGACCGGACTATAAGAGAAAGTGTGAGCTGCTTGATAACTACATTTTACCGACCACTTTAAGCGGAAAGTGATTTCACTCCAAAGTAAGCTCATTTTACTCCCATAGAGCAGGGGTTCTCAAACCCCCTCACGTATGTCTCTGAATATAATTTCATATAGGCCTATTTCTCACACTTCTACATAGGTTATGTGGGAAAACAAACACAAATCACGAGAAATGTATTAGAAATATTTGTATTGCACCCTTTTTAAATACAGAATATAATAACAATGTATTCAACTGAATTATACAATAAATTAACAATTAACATTGTAGCTACACAAAATATCAAACACAAATCAAGGGAAATGTATAAACATAGATTATTTGTACAGAATTATGAAACTAACGTCTTTAGTCAAATAAATAAAATTCACAAAGAACATTGTAACGACATGAACAATTGGACTAATTACTTTGCTTCAGTTCAATACTTAAAAAACAAACCATATATCTCCCGAACATTAATATTCAAGTTAAGCTGTGAATCACACAAACAGCCTATACAAATGTATACGTTGTATTTGATTGAATGAAAATGAATTATTTAGCTTTAAGTGAACTAACGTTAGCTATCGATAGATAGCTAGAATACGATGGATTGGAATTTATTAAAAAGACTCCCACGATATCTCCTTAATTCAAAATAAACTGTCGATAGCTCAATAGCTGGACTTGTGATGAAATATGCTTGGGGGAGATTAAACACTATTTGGTATTTAACGGCAGCAATAAACACAGCATTGTTTGCCAGCCAGTAGCAAACGTAACGTTAACGTTACCTAATGTTAGCTGGATAGCACTGCCATAATTGATTGCTGACAAGCTAGTTAGCTACATCTAGCTGGACTAACGTTAACGTTACACTTTAGTCATTTAGCAGACGCTCTTATCCAGAGAGACTTTCAAAAGGTGAATTTAAACATGGTAAGATTAATCATGGTTAGTGTAAGAGATCAGTGTAGTAACACTGCAGTGGACATCGTTGTTGGCAGCTGCGCACCGTACCTGTAACAAAGAGCTAGTTAATGTACATCAAAGTTAGCGATTCTGATTGACAATCTAGCGAACTTAAAAGGCTCACGGCAGTAACGTTAATACCAACAGTTCACATGCTATTAGCTTGATAGCTATTTCTAATGTTAGCAACAAAACGAAGCCTCGGTGCATTCTCCCTGGCCCTTCCTTTACCTCTCTTTTACCGGGGGCGTTTTGTCCCCGAAGAGCTTGCTGAAACCTCCGTTGGTAGCAGGTTTGCTCGTTTTCGTCTGGATCTTTTTCTGAGATCTGAGATGCCGTCTGCTTCGCCTCTTCCCTGGGAGAAGTGTTTGATTTCCTCACCAAGGACGGTAGATCTGCTTCGGTGGGAGAAGGGCTACGTTTCGCCTTGGTGGTGAGAGGCGGCCACCCCCTGGGAGTCCGGGGACCCCACTTTGAGAACCACTGCCATAGAGGACAGATATATGATGTGGGAGGAAGCTAGCTCTCTCATCTAAATCGAAAGCTCTGTCAGCTTTGCTATTTAGAAGCAGGTGGCTTCTTCTGTTAACTGATAATTCTAAAGATTAGTTTAATTCTCCAAACTGCAGAAAGGTGAGGCAGGTTTGCTCTTTAGGTTAATTTTGGTAGCCATCATAAAGTTTCCTTTTTTAATCCTCTGATTGATGATTTAAATGTTACAGGATGTTCTTAAGTGCAACAACAAAAACACCTTAGGCTACTGTAGCTACAGTAGCCTACATAGCTACATATAAAGTATTGCATCAGGACTATGGCTCTGGAGTGATTATTTCTCTTTTGTTGTTGTATCATTGCTTTTTCATGTGCTGTCTGTTATACGGTGTCTTGCTATGTTTCTCTGTAATGTAGCTACTCTGTGAGGCATTATACAACTACTGATTTGGTGCAAACATTACATCAGGTACATTTTTATTGCTGGGTTGATTTGACTGTGTAAACAGTACATATTTTTATATAAAGGGTATTCACTGACATGGTATACACATGGTTGATATATATTGTATTGTACCATTAATATAAATGGTATATAGTAATCTGTACTGCCGGGGTGCACTGCGGTGTCGTGAGGAAGTGAGACAGAAGCGCCGGTGGGGTTTTAGCGGTCCGGCGATTCACCTGGGGAGATTTATTCTGCGGTAGAATCATCCACTTTTTCCCTGACAGATTGGACACCCCCCTGCACACTCCAACCCGGGTGTAAAAATCACTTTTCCCGACGGACGCGTGTTCAGCCTCGACAGATCCATTAACACCGCATGGCCCCTCGCCGTGCAATCAATCTGTGGCTAGTTGGAGTCCGCGCAGTCCGCATGCGGCAAACAGTGCTGGACAGCCGAACAACGCCAGCGTGTGAGAACAAAACCTATTGCAGATATGTACGTGTGTGTATGCATATATACATGTAGGTAGATAGATAGATAGACAACAAAGTAGAAATAAAATATTCTATGAAATAAATATAGAAATAAAATGTATTGAGTAGTCCTCCTGTTAAACAGACAATAATCTATTAATCAACAGATCAAAATTTTCAAATCCAAAATGTTCTTCACATAATATACGAAAACAATGAACAATTTCCCTTATTTAAATGTTTCATATTCATTTCCCAAGGCCCTCATCTCACCACCCCCCCTCAGACTACCACCAAGAATGGCGATCTGCGCGTGGCTGCAGTAGTTTTGTTAGTTATGTCAAACAATTCGGCATGTGAACAATTGGCCTACTAAACATCCCTTGATAGTCATGATTTCATGAAAAAACAATGAACGGAACAAGTTTCTAGTACGTAATACGGTAAGTCACCTGTAAATATGATCAGAAATAGTACATTTAATAAACAAAGAATTGCATGAGCCCATGTATTAAATAAGTAGAGGAGAGCGGGGATCAACCTAACACATTTCATTTTTGTCTCCTTTCTGAAAATATATTTTGGTTAGACTAATCATATTTTTATACAAGGAACATACAAGCCTCTACTACGATTACACGCCATAACTACATTTCTGGAACATTCCAGCCTTTAACAATTCAACCGAAAGTAACGGGAGTGAAATGTTACATTTTACCCATACGTGGGGTGAAAAGTAACACGCGTCGGGCTAGATGTAACATTTCCTGGGATGGTTTAAAAGTCGATACAAAACAAATTAATTCGATACAATTCACTGTTATATTAGCCAAATACAACTTTCAATGGAACTATTGATTACATTTGGTTTGGTAATATCTCATGTCGGTGAAAATGAATCGCAGGTTCAACATTATTTGCCGTCATATGATGGACCTCTTACTCCATCACCTATCGTCGATCCAAACTGGATTTTGTCAGCCATATTAATTAAGACTTCGACCCCGTCAACAGAATGTAAAAAAGGTAGGATATGCCTCATTACTTATGTTATTTAGGCTATTAAAAACATATATTGAGCTAAAGTTATTGATAAGGAAAATCAGATTGCTAATCAATAATCTATTGACAACAGGCTGTGCATCATTAGGGTCAATATCAGTACGGGGTGCCTTTGGTACTTCATAACTTCCAAAAATATTTGTTTGTATTTTCAATTTCTTTGAATGTTCATTATATTAGGTGGACTGTAGACTACCCAAAAAGCATTTATGTCAAGCTTAAGCACTTTTTATCAAATGACTACAAGCAGACAATTTGTGAATCAACCACAAGATATGTCAACCCTGTCATGGACAAATACAAAAGAGATTATTTATATTTCCATTGCATTGTGGTGATATAATTTACATTTTCAGAGAGCTATTGTGTCCCTTTCTGACTAATAAGTCTTAGTTCATGTCAAAAGTCTTTTTAATGAATTTACTGTAAAATAGGTGTTTTTTCTATCAAATCCACGACAGTTACACTTTCTTTTATCAATAAAATGGATATTTGATCAATATTTGATACTATTTTCAAATAATACTATTTGCCCTCTCCTGTTTATAAACACCACTCAAAAGTTTTTGATAACTTATGGGAATGATTTGCTTATTTTGATAAAACATGAAGATGACATTGTGGACAAGGGCATGACAGGGTGGATCTGGGCATGATAGGGTGGACAAAGGCATGAATCGGTGCTGTAGAAGAGGACACATCATTTGTGAAACATGAGGAAACACTTTAGCATTATGATGAACGGTATTTAATGAAAACATTTTAGTATCAATTAAATGAACAAATGAGAAAATTATTAGAACACTCATTTAAGCATTCATAAGCATTGACTGTTGAACGCAGAGATTTGGATGCAGTTTCTTTCTTGGACCTATGGTACCTCTTCCTGTATTTTTCAGTTTTCCTTTTCTCTTTTGCTAGCTGTGCCCTCAATTTTTATATCTCATTTTATTTTTATTTTTTTTTGCTCTCCTTTGACTACATTCTGCTTGGCGCCATTGCCTAAAACACAAAGTATTTATATTAGGGTTTTTAGTAAGAGTTACAGTTTAGTGGGAGTTAATTGTCAGAATATCATTATGTGGGGAAATAAACAGTTACATAAGAACATAAGAACATAAGAATATGTTTGGCCCATCTAGGCTCGTCATGTCCTAATCTAAAGAGTATCTAGTACTACATCTAGCCTGGACTTGAATAGCCCAAGTCTGCCTCTACTACCCGATCTGGCAAGCTGTTCCAGGCATTGACAACTCTCTGTGCCATGAAAAACTTCCTAATATCTGTGTGGAATTTGCCTTTAACTAATTTCCACCTGTGGCCTCCTGTTCTGCTGACCCCACTTATCTTAATAAATCTTTGGTATTTCACTTTGTTAATCCCTTTTAGGAATTTAAAATTCTCAATCAAATCCCCCCTAAGTCTCCGTTTGCTAAACTTAAATAGATTGAGTGCCTTAAGTCTATCATCATAACTTTTACCTTTCATACAAGGTATCAGTTTAGTTGCCCTTCTTTGAACTTTTTCAAGAGCTTCTACAGTATATCTTTCTTGTAGTGTGGTGCCCAGAACTGCACACAAAATTCTAAGTGAGGTCTGACAAAGGCATTATATAACATTAATACAACCTCCTTTGATTTATACTCAATACTTTTTGCTATGTATCCCAGCATCCTATTGGCTTTTTTCACTGCTGTACCACACTGCTTTGATGCAGATAGGCTTTGATCAACTACAATCCCTAAATCTTTTTCAAATTGAACACCTACTAGCTTTTCTCCTCCCATACAATACTCCTGTCTAATGTTTTTATTTCCCACATGCATAACTTTACATTTAGCAATATTGAATGTCATCTGCCATGTATCTGCTCATTTTGGGATTTTGTTTAAATCATCTTGGATTACTTTAGTCGATTCCAAACTGTTTGCCAAACCCCCAAGTTTAGTATCATCTGCAAATGTTACTATTTTGCTACTAACGTCCATATCAAGCTCATTTATGTAAATAAGGAAGAGCAGAGGTCCCAGCACCGATCCCTGCGGAACACCACTGCCCACAGCACCGAGGTCAGATATGGTCCAGTTGGAAAATGTACTTCAAATAAATCTCTAAATCTTAATAAATACTTTCAATATCCAAGCTACCATGTTGTAACCTGGAGGGCCCTGGCTCAGGCTGATTTTCAGGAGTTGTGGGTGGTGTTTCTGGCTGTAGCAAAGCAGGCTAACCCTGGCTTTGGCCCTGGTTAGCTTTTTTGCCTCTTCCCATTTCTTTCTTTTGGCACGCTTCTCTCTCTCACTAAGCTCATTCTGCCTTCCATTTCTCCCTCTCTTTCTCAAGGTATTTTCTTCTTCTTTCGGGGTCGGCACCCTATACCTCCTTGCTATCTCAGCAGGAGTCATTCGTTGAAAAATACATTTTAGTTTTAAAATATAATAATAGTTTCATGACAATTCAACACAGTGTGTATGTAGCTGTAAACAAATGCATGGATGTGTACAGGCCCACAGCTACAGGACCTTGACGAAACGTTACACATTGATATCAATAACCATATTTATCAGGCGGTGCCATTTTTTATTATGTATATAATATATTTTATAACATTATATTTTTAAGAAACTATACATATGTCCACCCTGTCATGTACCATCTCCACCCTGTCAGGCAAGGATGTCTGACAGGGTGGACAATGACAGGGTGGACATTTTTTGCTAAAGTTAGCTAAAATTTGCATCTATGGTTGACCTTTAGTTAGCAATTGAATTGTTGAAGCTGACCTTGAACTGTTTCACAAACATATTTGAATATTCAGAAATTGTATGAATTAACTGACATTTTCACCATGACAGGGTTGACAAGTTAAACTTGACCACATCCAACTACAAACACAATATGATGAAAATTAGGAAATATACGTGTCGATACTTGCTGCACTTGGGAAAGTTGTTTTCCCTCCACTGAAGAAATACAATATGGTGGCTGTAATGTCACTGGATTAAAGGGAGGGCTCTTAAAGGGGGAGTTTACCCCATCATGACAGGGTGGACAGCGATTTCAAGGACACAGGCAAAGTGTTTAATATCATTTTGAAAAATGCAACATAGTAAATGATCAAAATACTTGAATTGGGAAATAACTTCTTTATGACTAAGAAAATATGGAAGGTCTTTTAATGTTTTGCTATTTAATCACTTATTACACTCATTGAAGTTGACTGGGTAGGCGCTGGGACATCCCCTACATCTAATCAAAGAAAATGGTACAAAATATATAAAATGCATCTTAAGGCACATGTCATTATACTGATATATTGATAAATGTTTACCCATTTAGAATATAACTTGAGAAATTATTTGTTTTGCAATATTTTCATGAAACTTGAGTGATTATATTGAGGACACCAAAGGCACCTTATACCGATATTGACCCATTAGATGTTTTTATTTCAAACATTGTAGATTGTAGAACACCATATCAGGTAACCAACAAAACATTTATTTTTTATGTTTATGTTTTTTATGTAACATTTATTCAAATTTAACAGCCATAGTTTAAAAGGCAAAAGATATCCAATAACTATTTTTTTAGTCACAGTTGTGGCAGAGGTACGAGTCATAGCCCTCAGTACGTTGCTCATGTGCCCATCCCTCACAAGAGGAGCACGTTATCCACACCTCCCCCGGGACAGATGAGGCAAACTCTTCACCGCACACCAAACTGACACAGCTCTCCCTGCTGCAAGGTTAGTTTCAGTGTTCTTTTTTTGTTTACCTTTTTCCCAATTTTGCACCTCACTTTTAACTCACGCTTCTTCCTCTTCCTCTCCTCCGCTTCCTGCTCCAGGGCAAGCTTGACTGGGGTGTCAGTCAGAATTGCAGTGACTTTCCTCTTTCTCCTCTTGGTGCTGACCTTCCTTACCTCAGTCTTGGGGAAAGGGTGTACAACGACAGGGCTGAAAACTCCTGCAGAAGTCGAAAGGACAGCAGCAGGCTCTAGTATGGTGGCAGCAGGCAATGTGACTGCAGGAGTGGGCCCTGAGATGGAGGCCGTGTGAGCTATGCCCGCAGCAGTGGGGTCTAGGCGTTAATGTTCAAGGATCTTCGACAGGTTATCAAAGAAGCTTTTGACATTGGTGCGGTTGAAACTGGTTGCCCTGGAGAGACTCGTAGCTTGGGGGTTTCTAATGGAGAGCTGGGGGTTTCTTTTGAGGAAAGAAGTAAACCAGTCCTTTCCTGCCATTCCATGGTGATTCCAGGACTCTGCGTAGCGCAGCTTATTATTTTTTCGCAAGCTCAAATGCAAACTGTCGGACCTGAAAATACATTTATAATTAGTATTTTATTAGGTAATTTTAAACATGAACTTACCTTTGTATTACTGTAATTTAACACACTCATGAATTTAACTTATTCGATGATTGTATGAATTTAACTTATGCTATTACCTTATAAATTTAACTTATTCCATTCATTTATTGTTTTAACTTATGACTAACTAATTAAAGACACACTGGCACACTTAACAGGAGTGTTAATTTAGGATTAGACAACTTTCTCATCTAATCTTAACCTTTATTAGCCTACCTCTCAGGGACTCAGTCCATAGTACATGGCTGATGCTGTCTTAAGGTGCTGCCTCAACTCTTCTTCCTGTGCTGCATTAAACACCTGTCTGTGGCGTGAGTAGCCAACAGTGATGGATGATGTTTCTGTGATCCCTGCTGCCTCCAACTTCATTTTCTCCCTGACATATCAGTGGAGTGTAACATGGCAGATGCCGTAGCTCTTGGCTAACTGATTTAAGCTTGGCAACTTCAGCTGCTGCCATCTCTAGGCCCTCCCTAGTCATTCCCCTGTCTGTGGTCCTTTTCCTATTTCTCATCTTCCTGTGGAAAAAGACAAACGCATGTTATTTACTGCTTTGCTGTTTATATTTAATTCCGTCATTGTATATGTGCTTGATCTGTCTTTATATATATATATTTGTTATTGTACTATGTGTGGCTAGTTGGTGTACAAGTATTTATGGAATTTCCTGATGATGAGAACAATAAAGCACTACTAGTACTGCTTTATATTAGGCGGCATATTTTTAACACTGTGTTAAAACAAACCCCGCCGGGGGGAGGCTGCACGTTTGCCTAGCTAGCCATCCCTGCTAGCTAGCATGATAAATCAAAAGTATGCCAACTGTTAGTCAATAGGATGGTGATTAAAATAATATACATTTGGATTCCTTGACATACACTAACAACACAGTAATCGAAAAACACTTACGGTAAAAATATTCACTTTTAGATGCGTAAAACACACTTTTCCACACTGCTCCGATTGTTCTTCTCCGATTCCAGTGGCTTTCAGCTCAAAGAAGGAAGGGTGGACTCTGGTCAGATGACAGGAAATACGTTGCTGTAGCTCTGGTGCAACCTTTCTCCGTCTCCTGGCCGCGTTCCTTGTTCCCCCCAAAGAATATATAGAATGAGATGAAGGTAAAGCCTGCATTTGATCTTGAGAGAGGATGTATAAACAGATTGAGTTTGAAAGAAAGGGTTGGCCTTGCTTTTTTCAGATTCATGGGTCATGGCCATTACAAGGGGACACCCTCTCTCTGTCTTCCTCGCTCGCTCACGCCCCCTTCCCATTTTTGTCCTCTCTGGGATAGATTGGCAGGCTTGACGTACAGGTAGACAGGTAGATAGATGGCTGTGCCACGCATGAGGGAACAGGTGAGTGGACAGACAGACAGGGAGCCAAAGTGACTTTGGCACTTGTCTCCCATTGATCAGCTATGCGATGAGGTGATTTACGCCCGACCGTCAAAAGATGCTTCACATATTATATTTCATGCACTGCTTCGCTGATTACAGGAGGTATGTGATGGGGGGGTGGTGTGGCGGGGTGGCGGGTGGGGGTGGTTAACAGAATAATGGCATTTCTGCTGAGGAAACGAAGCGCATACACTTGAGCAGGGTAGTCCACACAGTCCTCATACTCCCTGGAGCTCAGTGGGGAGAATTTAATTTTGCACCAAGTCATAAAGCCCAGCTTCCAGCACTCTAACCATAAAATACGTAATGCAGTTTCACGCTGTCATTTTAAGTCGTTATTGCATAACGAGGGAGCAGAAACAAGGGCATTTTAGAGTAGCGGGGAACAGATGGATAAACAGATGAATAGACAGAAAAATAGGACAGCCCGGTGGTTAAAGGAGAGCGCATCGCTAGGCGCAATTCTGTTATTATGGCCATCAACCACCCCCAGTTCCATTATCATTGTGATAGCTACGATCCACGATGAAATGATTGGGAATATTATTTTCTATATATTCATCATTGAGAATGCTGACATCAACCATGCTTCGACTTACCTGCCTTAGCTGTAGGTCAGACATACCCAAGGTACTTCCGTTTACCTGCCTTAGCTGTAGGTCAGATATACCTGAAGTGTTCCCATAGGCCTACCTTAGCTGTAGATCAGATATACCTGAGGTGAGCCAAAACAGTAAAGTAACCCAGGCAAACAGCATATTGGGCAACCCCATATATATAGTGGGCTCGTCCTGAGGACTGATGAGTGCAACAGAAGTAAGCGTGTTTATTCTGTGGAAAATTCCATAGAAGGAAAGGGTCTTTTTCAGTGCTATGTCTCAGTGAAAAAGAACACTCTTGTTCTATCTGTTTGTTAATCATCATGACACAATGAAACACACACATTTTACCTCTTGTGCAGTACACCAGATCTGCATATTATCAGTATGATTCACCACATTAATGTTCTTGTAGTGTCTCCAAAACAGTAATGCCATGTAAAATGCTACATTGGAAATTGCTTGAATATTACCTTTTTTTGTATGTGTGTCTTATATGCCACGGTCATGTTGACAAGCTAATTTCCCTGCTGGAATTATTAAAAGTATAACCTAGCATTATACCAAACATCTGAATTTCATCCTACCATCAGCTGTGCCCCTAACCCGGTGGTTGCAGGTTTTATTCCCAGGTTGGGCACTGCTGTTGAATAACATAAGAATACATAATGACGAGAACGGGCCGTTCGGCCCATCTAGGCTCGTCATGTCCTAATCTAAAGAGTTAAGGTACTTAACTTGAAATATTGAACAAAGCACATGAATAAAACATTTTTTTAATCCCCCCCCCCCCCTTTTTTCCCAATTTGGAATCACCAATTCTGTTTCGAGTCACCGCTGTGCCATCCACGTGAGGAGGACTGCAGCCACAGTGTGTGCACTCCTGCGATGCACTCGTCCACAAACCAGCAGCTATTTTTCACTCTACAGGCCATGTAGGATTACAGGAGTGCTAGCCCCGAATGGAGGAGAGGTGTATCTCGCACCTAACAACAACGGGTAGCCTGTTGGTGCCTGAGGCATTGTCAGGAGGCATTCACGCAGCAGCTTTCTTTTTTTTGTTGTTCAAGGTTAAGGTTGTTAAAGATGCATCATTGCAAATAACAAAGTCGAAGCAGAACCTGTATTTTCTCCAACCACACAGCGATATGATACTTTTTGATATAATACAATGATACAGTGCACCTCAGAGGTAATGCAAATCTCATTTGTTTCTTAGTTTAACATTAGCATGTCTAACATGAGAGGATTAGCCACATTAAGGAATGGTTGCCATATCTTAAGAAATCCCTTAAGATTGTTATGCAATATATACAGTAGGTCAGCTTCTCCAGTGATAGTATCTGTTGCACAGTTTCATGCCAATTTGCAACTGAAGGTGCTTCATTGGAGATACATAATTAGGATCCATTAGGATTGCTTTCCTTGCTACATATGATAGAATTCTGACCAATTTGGCATTGTTATTGTTGTTCGATCCATCGGCATCTGGTGCTATGTATATGTCTAAATCTAACGGGTATCCCAGGATCATACACACCTCCTCTTTCACATCCATCCAAAACCTCCACATTACTGGACAGCTCCAGGACATATTAGCATATGTGCTAATATCAGACTTGCATTTGTGACATAATGCGGAGCTCAACCCCATCTTACTCCTGAGTAATGGTGTCCAATGCGTCTAATGTAAAAGTTTGAATTGTGTCCTGTCTTTATTACTTGTAAGGATATGCAAAGTATTTTCTAAGATTGACTCCCACATGTTGTCATCTAAATCTGTGGATAAGTTATGTTGCCATTGTGTTCTCAAAGATTCTGATAACTCCTCTGATTAGGACAGAGTAAACAAAATAAAATAATTTCTCATATACCCGAGTAGCATGTGTAAGGACCTTTTCTAAGAAGGTTATGTTTGGGTCCCTATTCTGCATATTTTTGGAAATAAAATGTCTAACTTGGAGATAGCGAAAGAGATGACAGTTTGGAAGTGCATATTGATCCATTAATTCCTGGAATGAAAACATGGTGCCTCCATCAAATAGATTAACCAGTTGAGTTAGACCTTTCTCATGCCAATCTCGAAACACAGCATCTTGATTTGAAGGGGGGAAGACTGGGTTAAATGTTATTTGAGCTAGCATTGAAAAGGAATTCTTCAGTTTAAAATAAACTTTAATTTTGTTCCAAGTATCGAGAGCGTTTGATACGATTAAGTTATCTTGCACCTCAGACTTTCCCCTTTTGTGACTGATGAAAGGAGCATACTTCAACAGCAGTGATCCACAATTTGTTGATTCTATATCAATCCATGTGTTTTTTGGGTCAATGTTTCCCACTCAAAAATATATCTCAATTGTGCGGCCCAGTAATGTCTGGAACTCCTAGGCCTCCCAGAGTTTGGTCACTGGAGTTTACTTATCTTCATTCTTACTTTCTTCCTTTGTCACAAGAATCTTTTTTGAATTCAAGAAAGATGTTTTATGAATATTGTGAAACATTTCATTGGGTATTGAGTTGGGCAGCATTTGGAGTGGATAGAGTAGCCTTGGTAGGATATTCATCTTAAGGATGCTTATTCTGCCCAACCATGAAATAGGCAAACTGCATCATCTGTCCAGATCCTTTTTGATATTCATTAATATTGGATTTATATTTATTTTAACCAAATTCTTAATATGGGGAAAATGTATAATTCCTAGATAGGTGATTTCCTTTCGGGATCAATTGAACAGGAAATATATGGGAGGATGGTAGTTAGCCAAAGGTCCTATAGGCATTGCTTCTGTTTTGGATGAATTAACTTTTAACCCAGACATGTATCCAAAAGTGCTCAGGGACTCAAGTAGGGATGGGATTGAGGCCTCCCTCTCACTTAAATATAATAGGACGTCATCCGCATTAAGTGATATATTATGCTCTCTGCCCTTTACTTCAAAACCTTTTATCGAGGGGCTTATTCTAATGAGCTCTGCAAAGGGCTCGATAGCCAAGGCAAAGAGAAGAGGGCTAAGCAGGCACCCCTGATATGTTCCCCTTTCTAGTGAGAATGGTGGTGAAGAATAGGAGTTTGTTATGACGGAGGCTCTGGGCAAGGCATATAAGAGTTTAACCCACCCACAAATTACTTGCCCATTTGGAATCTTACCAGTGTGTGGAAAAGGTAGGGCCATTCAACCCTATTAAAGGCTTTCAGGGAATCCAGAGAAACAACAATACGTACCTTCTTGATTGTTTTTGGAAGATAGTTGTAGGATGTTTAAGAGTCTCCATATATTATTGAGGGAATTTCTTCCTTTAATAAAACCGGTTTGGCCTGATTTAACTAGTGACTGAAGTAAAGGTGCAGAAACTGGGCTGACTTAAACCCACCCTACCTCTGGTGGGACAAAGCCAATTGTGTCCCAGTTATAGCTGACTAAAATGTGAGACGGGTGTGTAAGGGATGTACAGTATATTGTCCTGGAAAAGGATGACTAAATAATTAATGTAAATATAAATAATGCTAATGAGTAGTCACACAAAACTGGTGAGTGACCTGGCAAACACAATATAGGTAGGCCTGGGCAGTAACAGAGACATTCAATTTGATGATCTGAGATCAGCAGCTCTTAATCAGAGGGAGAGACCCTATTGGCTACAATGCTATTCTGGGTCAAGTTAGAACATTGGTCAACGGAATCCAGACTTGACGTTATGTCCTCCTCTCTAGGGCCAAACTCACACTCACAGCCAGGATTTATTTCCTGAAGGGAACATCCATCACTCACAGCTTGATTTAAAGTCTCTGAGCAACGTATGCTAAACAGATCAAATAAATAACATTCACCCAACGCTATGTTACATTTTTATGCATACGCATAACAATATGTACTTGTCCAAAGCTGAAATAATGTGTGTGTTTGTGTTTGCACATAATGTGTGTCAAGAAGTAGGAGTGAATGCATTTACACAAAAGCAATTGAAGGGGAGAACTATATGTGGGATGAAAAATAATGCAGCTTTAAATCATGCACCCCCTCATTCCTCTCTCTCCCTCTCCCTACTTCTCTCTTCTCTCTCTCACTGCTCTGAATCTCGTCCTTTTTTCATGACGTAAAGACCGCGGCATACCCCCTTCCCTCAGGGACAGGATTTTTACGACTGCAACCTGACGCCGCTTCTGTGTCCTATCATTGACAGCGCCATAATTCACTTCAAAGCCAGCCAGTGTCGAATCACAGCGAGCCTATAAATTTGGCTGTCACGGCTGGCCCAATGAGAGGCAGGCATTAAATCACCGCTGTCAGGCTGGCGGCCAATGGTGAGACGACGGCAGTAAATCTGTCAGGAGCGAGTCCGTTAATGGGCGCTGCGCTGCTGCTGGGGAATCCACGGGGAGGGGGGTTGCGCGGATGGGGGAGGGGGGAGAGAGAAAGAGACGCTTTAAGATCGGAACCATACCGGCGAATACGATATTTTTTCCCTTTGCCTGACTAAAAAGCCACATGCAAATACATAGAAGTGCTTGGATCCACCAGACAGAAGAATTTCTGAGTGAAACAAGACTAAACACGACCACAACAAACAAGAGTATGACTCTTGAGGCCTACGTTCACAAAAAAAACAGGAAAAACATTAATAAACAAATAGTGCCACTAAATCCTTCACTTTTTATAGTTGATTGCCACTAAAAGTACATTAGAGACACGGCTGTCATTTTCTGGTGGCATTATTTAATGCTCTGTCATACATATTATTATCTGTGATGGCAGTACTGCTACATGTGTCGTGTGCTAACTGGTAATATCTTTACCGCCAGTCATGGAATTTAATTGACGGGTTAGGCCTCCTGTCCCTCAGACAGTACCTCTGTTGTGTGCCCAGATGTGACTCGGCTGCTCTGCAATGATGTCCAGTCGTATTACCGGCGGGGGGAACATCTGGACTGAGGCTTCGGTGCACGTGTATTTCAGGGTCAGAGAAAGAACATGCTCCTCTTTCTGGCATTCAAGTGTAGGTTTCCTGACGTCTCGGCCCAGAACCGTTTGAAATGGTATTTTGCTTTTATTATTATTATGTTGATTTATTTGTTTTATTTTATTATTATTTTTGCTGGAGTTCTGCAGGTATAGGCTTATTGGACCTTGACTCCATTTCAGCTGGGTTGAAGGTCAACTTCCCCTCACTCTGCCCCTACAGGCCCAACTGTTATTGGAGAGCAACTGAGAGGGGCTTGGAAATTTCCAGATTTTTGGTGACATGTTATATGCAGTTGTGTGTGTATGCTGGCTTGACAACAAAAAAATGTAAAAAATGGTAACTGAAGGAGATTAAGTGATCATGCTTGGGCACATAGCCTATGTCATGTTGAGAAAAACATCAACATGAAAACATCAGCCATGTTAAGCAAGCAGGATCATTTAGAGATAATTTTAAAAAATGCAGAAAACTGTTTTAGGAAGCACAGATTTACTCTTTACTCTTTACAGATTTACAGGGGGAATGTGTTCCTTGGGTAGTAGGAACAGGTAGAACTGACTGGCGTCATCCTCTGAGCTCCGATGAGCTGTATGTAACATAGCCTACGTCTTCTGGGTCAAAAAATTGTAACTGGGAGTTCATTCTAGCTAAGTTAGCAGAAATGATAGCCTATCAGTAACAAACATCTGAGTGTAATTAGATGGAAATAAGTTAATTTGAACTTCATCAACCCATCACCACTGCCTACTTGTTCAACACTATGTATCCCTGCTTATTCTATAAAAATTAAAAAAAGACTAACTTTTTCCTTCCCAGTGTTACAGGTATGGTACGCAGCTGCCTGCAATGATGTCTATCGCTGTATTACTGCACTGATCTCTGCGCGAACTATGATTGTTCCTACCATGTATTTATGCACATCTGGATAAGAGCATCTGCTAAATGCGTAAAATGTAAATGTAACTCCTCAGTTTAGCTGAAATATGATATTACATTAGCGTTTAGCATAGTACCAATTAGCCTCCCATTTGCCACATCCGGTATGAAAGGCTACCAGAAATTGAACTGAGAGAGACCCACTCAGAGGTAAACCTGTACGTAATGTAAATGCAACAAAAACCCAGCAGTAGTATGAATACGGGCTAGTGTATACATGGCGTTACCCTGGGCTGGGTCTACATCAGTTCTGCTGAATAACGTTTGTGCTGAAAAGCACATTTCGTGGTGTGAGTAAGACAATATTGATCTATGTTTATGATTCACGGGGCCAGATTGGGAGAGACAGATTGCAGTTTTTTTTACTGCCAATTCTACGATTTACAAAGAGTACCGTGGGAGTGTTAATGACCACAGAGTCGGGACCACCGTTTCATGTGTAATCCAAAAGACATGGAGCAAAAATTTAAAAGCTAATAAATCATGCTGAGAAATGGAAAAACCTATACTGAAATCATTCTTATTAAATGAAAAACAGAACAAATAGTCATTTGAAAGCATAAATGTAAGTGGCCCACTTGCATATACATTGTTATTGCTTGTTTAATTATTTCCTGTGGGAACAAATATTATTCTCTTGATTTAGAAGCAAACATGCTAAAGCAACTTATCCAGTCATTACTCTGCGCAAAACAGATGTATTTATTAATGTATTACATAGTTTGTCAACCCCCCACATATATGCAATTTCTATATTTAATATGCAATTTATATTTATATAGATTAATAGATTTACATATGCAATAAATAAATCACATGAACTCCAGTAGCCTACTCAAAAGGCTACTGGAGCTACTGGCTACTGGAACATTAATACATGAAAATATCAGAAAATAAAAACATTTTATTCAGAATCTCTCTCTCTCTCTCTAATGGAGATTTATTTCCTCTTGCACCTCTCTGCCCAGTTGTAAATTACTCTCTCTCACTCAGCAGTTCCTTTCTTACCTATTCAATAATAGCTGGTGCAGTATCCAATTGTTAAAATACATCTGCAATGTCAATGTCACAGTATAGCACTCAAATACTTTACAGACAAAGGCCAACGGGCCCTGAAGGTGATATGCGAATGTAATTCGTATTTGTTGACTTTCCGTCTTTTTCTATAAACACGCCCGTACGGCTTGCGTAGCCTACTGAGTTATTGCCCAAGAGAAGAAAAAATGAGCACTCGTAGTGGTGGTGTTGTTTTTGGCACGGCTTTGCTCCGGAGCTGAAATGGCTTTCTATTCTACGAGAATCCATAAACTGCACCCGCGAGGGCGACCGCAGCCGTAAAGTATGGCGAGCCGCAAAAAGATGCGGAAGATCAGCGCCGACTGGCCCCCATCTCGTAAAAATGCCCCTTTCTCTCACCACTTCACAAATAAATGCTGTGTCTCTTGATTTCGCGGATTTTCTGTTGGTCTTCTTAGGGTGTTTACTATTGGCTGAGCAAACCAACCAAAAACAAATGTCTCTCCTTTTCTCAATCGTATTAACTGCGGTTGCTCAGCTTGCAAGAGACATCGCGAACAGAGCTGCGAATGCTATATTATGGATAGACTCAGTACTAATTAGATTTTTCTGTTTTTTCTCATTCGCTTTCTTCCAGCGACGTGCCAAAGCCATACGGTTTGGTGAGTTCGTTGTAATTAGGAAAAGGAACGGGCAAAAGCCCACCTCCGTTTATTCACGTCGGCCTTCATCTTTTGATAAAAGCAAATGTGACACCAATTATACCAAAAACGTAACATCAGATGGGGATTTTTTCCCCACAGGTGTTTTTGTTTCTAAGCTGAAACTTGAACAGTTCAATCAAACAAGCAGTGAAGTAAAGACTGTTTGCAGATATCATTTTGACTCTCACTTTCTCTTTCTTCTCTCTCTCTCTCTCTCTCTCTCTCTCTCTCTCTCTCTCTCTCTCTCTCTCTCTCTCTCTCTCTCTCTCTCTCTCTCTCTCTCTCTCTCTCACACACACACACACTCACATACACACTCTCACACAGATATCTTCTCTCACTCTACACACACATCAATTATAAGCTTGTAGCCCACACACCCTTGACAGTTTTACAGCGTGTTATGTACAGCATGTTAGAGCATGGTGTTTCACACTGTTATCCTCATTCCTGTATAATTAATTGAAATGACATTTTTTGTGTTTCATAGCTATGTCATAATAATTAGTGAATGAAAAGCAAGCCTTTCCCCACTGGAGTTTCTTGATTTAAAAACCAAGGATGTGAGGTTTGTGTATCTGATACAGAGATACACATGGATGGACACACACATGTACATGGACACACACACACATACAAAATCTTTCCCAGCATCTGGCAGCCCGTTCCATTTGGAATGTATGTCAATCAAGTCCTGTCTGCTCCGCAGCCCCAGTGCTGTCAGACCGGGTCTCCCTTTAATACCTGGGCCAAATCCTGATTAAAGACCGAGGAAGAGAAGTGAGTGAATCTTTCCAGAAATTATACACTGCGTCTGATGACAGGAATACGACCTGTCCCTCTCCACCCCCTGCTTGCCTGAGCATGCCGGGATCGGCTGGTTACATTACTTTACAGCTGGAAAACGCAGAATCCAGAGGAGCATACCGCACGGCCGTAAACTACGACCATGTGTGCTCGGTTACCGCTGACCATACTTATTGGGCCGCTAATTCTCTGAGGCGGTAAGTCTCCGCGTGCCACACCGATGTGATCCCTGTGGCTCAAAACAAACGAAACCTCAGGGCACCTGGGCTATTCAGTGGGAAATTGCATTAGGATTACCCTGCTGGCTCTACTGAGTATGTTTTTATATGCATTCCATGTATAAAGGTTAGCATAGGAACCAAAAAAAGGAAAAGGAGCATGTCTACTGTATGCAGAAGTAGAAGCTATTTTTTTAGATTGCAGTTAAGGCTTGCATGTGAAAATATTTGTATGTAACTTAATGTTTTTGTTACGTTATGATTGATAAGATGCACAGACCCTTATATCTGACCTTTAGAGGGAGCTGTTGGCACTACAGACTACAAAAAGAGTCTGAAGCTGGGCTGCCATTACCTGTGCACTGCAGTTTATATCAGAACTGAATCAAATTCATATTTGTTTGAAATACTTTAACTTTTTAGATGCAGGTGCAATTTGATTGGAGATCCCAGATAATTTTCAACAAAACATGTTACTTTCCAAAGGGTACAATTATATGAAATAATTTTGTTCCGAGCCTAGGTGAAAATAATAGTTTGAAAAAATGTTTTAAAGCAGTTATCTTCAGGAATTGCACTGCTGTGCCAAGGGTTAAAGTATTTCAAATAATTTGACCCAGGTCTGGTAGGTAAGCATTTAGGCACAACTTGTGCCTTGTGAATTGTGTGCTTTTTGCCGGCAGATGGCGCACATGTCCATACAATGAATCCATGCCCATATGCACCGTTGTATTCAGGCCCCTTCACTTTTTCCACACTTTGTTATACGTAATTTAAAATGGATTAAATAGGTTTTTTTCCCCATAAATCTACACACAATGCCCCATAATGACAAAGCGAAAACACGTTTTTAGAAATTGTTGCAAATGTATTAAAAATAAAAAACTGAAATATGTAATTTACATAAGTATTCAGGCCCTTTGCTATGACATTCCAAATTGAGCTCAGATGCATCCTGTTTCCTTTGATCACCCTTGAGATCACCCTCTCTAGAACTTGATTGTAGTACACCTGTGGCAAATTCAATTGATTGAATTTGGTGCACACACCTGTCTATATAAGGACCCACAGTTACAGTGCATGTCAAAGCAAAAACCAAGCCATGAAGTTTAAGGAACTCAAGGAGGTATAGAGCTGGGGAAGGGTATGAAAACATTGCTAAAGCATTGGACGTTCCCAGGAGCACAGTGGGCTCCATCATTGTGAAATGGAAGAAGTTTGGAACCACCATGACTCTTCTTAGAGCTGGCCGTCTGGCCAAACTCAGTAACGGGGCAAGAAGGGCCATGGTCAGGGAGGTGACCAAGAATGACCACCCAATGGCCACTAAGAGAGCTTGAGTTCATCTGCAGTGATGGGAGAAACTGGCAGAAGGACAACCATTTCTGCAGCACTCCATCAATCAGGCCTTTATGGTAATGGCTAGACAGAAGCGACTCCTGAGTAAAAGGCATATCGGCACCTTCTTAAAATAATGGCCTAAGTCATATTTTCAAGTAAAAATAAAAACAATGAACTGAACCAAATAGAATATATGACATTTAATATTTTCACACAAAGGTTATGACAATATATGACTATTGACATACAAATAACGCTGTATGTCAACTATGGAACATAAGATTAGATGACTTAGGCCAATTTACGAACATGCCGTTGTAACTTAGGCCAAATTACTTCTGGAGTAAGTGACTTAGGCAATTTTACAAGCTTTCAAGATGGCAGCTGCTTGCCTAAGTCACATTGTCTTGTGACTTAGGCAAAAAAAAAAAAAACGGCCTAAGTCACACTCTTGACGTAGGCCATTATACTACCGGGGTAGGAACAGCATGATCTTTTCAATTAAGGATGTAGGCAATTTTACCAGAGGTGGCCAGCATCATGAAGAGATGACTTAGGCCATTGTTTTAAGGTGACGATATGACAGCCTGCCTGGAGTTTGCCAAACAGCACTTAAAAGACTCAAGGCATGAGGAAAATGATTCTCTGGTCTGATGAGACAAAATTGAACTGGCCTGAATGCCAGGTGAAGCCACTGTACATCTATTACACACGAAAAATACAACAGCAAAGTTTTGGAGGACATGTTTTATTAATATCTGAACAGTTGTATTTTTACAGCATACTTGTGTTTCAGCACAGTTACCAGGAACGTCACCGACTCAGGGGTGACAAATGGACAAACTAAACCAGGAAATGGTTGGAATGCTAACAGGGCCAAACTTAAAAGTGTAGCAACACATAGCTGGACTGTAATGTCACAAAACTACTAAAGGATCAAGTTTCATCTTGGCTACACTTTGACAATGTTATTCAAGAGTGAATTTTGCTTTCGATACAAAAAAAAAAAAAAAAGGCACCAAAATCAGCATCTTTGCCCAATGCGGAGGCGGCATGCTATTTTGAGAAAAGGTTTTCCAGAAACACGGGTGTATTCACAAGAAATGTCACATTTCAATACAGCAAAGTCCACCTGCACAGAGACAGCCAAGTCAAGCAGGTACAACAGGCAGGCTGAGTGCAGAGAAGCTTCCAGACTCGGGTAAACTGGACCCCTCGGGTTACTGCCGTCAGCACTGCTGAATAATGGAGTGCTGTTTCTCAAATACAACAGCCTGAACCAAGATAATGTGATTTGGGAAGACAGATGAGGCCTGCTCTAAGCACACTGAAGAGAATTGGTGAAAAAACTACCATGCACTGGGTAGTCAGTAAAGACACATTTCTTCAATAAAAATCTGTGAGGCTGTAGGCCTCATGTTGAATTGCTCTAGAACCTTCGTGCAAAAACTCTAGTGATAGAAGCGAGGCTTCGAGACCCCAAAAACAGGTGGAGCATTCACCAAGTTATTGGCAGCTTTTTTATTTGAGCTGATCGCATTTTTTTATTTTTTTTTACTGTGGAGGTCAACGTCTTTTAATTGGTTCATACCAATTGGTGACTGACAGACCATGGTAGCTCCACCCATTATGGGGTTCTCAAACCCTCACCCCTCCAGTCCCTGTATATCTGTGAAATTGTAACACCACCACTACTGACACAGTGGTCTGGTACTTAGCAGGTGAGAGGATGTTTTATTCAGCACAACTGTTCCAATAGCCTTTCATAGATTACTGATCAACAAGTACAACTCATGTGCCCCAATCCTCCCTGCCAACTGGAATGCAGAATTTAAGAACAGAGAACATACAACAGAAATAAAACAAATCCACAATGAGGTCCCTCATTGTGGCGGGGGGGGGCAATCAGACAGGTTCAGTGCAGTGATTGGAGGATATCTAAGGACGGGGGGAATGGGCCAATTACAGGATGGAGGATAAAAGGTGGGCTCTTGTCTGGGGCTACCCATTGGGAGGTCTTTAGGTCCTGTCCTACCGCAGCAGGGACCACTTGATCTGCTCCTTGGCGGACTGAAGCACCTGTGAAAGGAATGAGAGTGTGTGACTGACATACAGCAGAAAGAACGAGAGAGACAAAGCACCTATGAAAGAAAGGAAAGGGTACATTCACGTCTTTAAAATACCTTAATTTCACACCCCTTGTGCACAACTTGTATTACTCTGGTGATGGTTGTGTAGTCCTAGTGAAAAATGTATTAAAAGAGTGGAGCTTCGGGCTGCTGGGCTGCTCATCCTGTTAAGGCACTGTTCTAGTGTGTGGATGAGCCCCACGGTCTGGTATTGAATCCAAACTGCGCTAGTGCCGACTGGCCAGCAACCCTGCAGGGCGCTGCACAATTGGCAGTAGCATCGCCCAGGGAGGAAGGGATTCATCGTGACCATCTTTCAGATAAAGTCTAGAGGCAGCTAAGACGTAGTGCAAAAACGTCCCACCCCAGGCTTCACCTCATGTCCGCAATGCTGTGGACATTTTGCCAGCTAAACTCACCTCAGGATTCAAATCCATTATGAAAAAGATATAAAAAATGTAAAAAAATAACAGGGGTTCAATATTACTTTCAAGCTCAAGGGGGGGGGGGGACATTGCTGAAGTACATTCCAGAGCAAAGGGGCCAATCAACAAGTAATTGCCAAAGCTCCCAAAAAGTTCTAATTAAACCTTTAAAGAAGCCGGAGTTGAGTGATGCCCCACAAGGGAAAATCATGATGAATTAATCAATCATATCAAATCCTTTGAACGAAAGGCAAAATCATAAAGCCCTGAGAAGATTAATTGTCGACGCGGAGGGGACACCTGCAGCCTGTCAAACGACTTTCAAACGAGACCATCCATCATTGGCGCGTGCGCACACACGCACGCACGCATGCCGTGGCGACTGTGGAGAATCGCTGCTGGCAACCCTGGCTTTATCATGTGAGGACGCAGGTGAGGAAATCAAAAAATGTTAATATAACAAAGATGGTAAGCCGCTGAAAAGCAGGAGCAAACACGGGATGGGTGCGTGCCGTTCTGTGAGAACTGACTCAGACTTGCATCGCTCGTACAACACGAGATGGTCTCCCTCTACAGTCAAGGGTGGGCCACATCGGTTTCTGGACTTCATGACTACTTTTGCTCGTATTCATTCATAGAGGCCCAATCATTTATGTGACCTGACATTATAGCTACAACTCTTGACAAGCTTATGAACGACAGCTGAAGACTGTTCTTGTGTCCGTGTATTAAGCATTTTACTGTGGTCTAATTTATGAGAGAACCAGCATTGGTGTATACAGCTAATTGTGTAATTGAGCCAGGGCAACTGGTGGGCACAAAAACCTGCATAGACAACGGCCCTCCAGGACCCGAGTTTCGTGTATTGGACTACTCAATACTCAACGAACAAGTGTAAACTGTGTCCTTCCCACAATATGTCAAGTCACTCCCTTCAGATATCAAGTCACTCCCTTCAGATATCAAGTCACTCCCTTCAGATATCAAGTCGTTGCCTCAGTCAAGACGTGCTGTTCTCTCCACGTTCTCTTGGAGACACCGTATCCGTCAGTGGTGGCACTGTAAGCGGCGCTGCTAATTAGATTCACTTCTCCAACTGCAAACGGGATAAGACAGTGAAACGGAAGACGGGTTTCCTCACCTGGGTGACAGTCTGCTCCGTTAAAGGCACGTCATCCCCCTGCGACAGAAAACAAAGGACCTGTAAGTCCTGCACACGTTTGTAACAGGGACACCCAACCAAAGGCAGTGTGAGGAAGAGAGTGCGCTTTACCCTCAGGGCCACGCGGTGAACCACCTGCTGTGGGTCGCTCTCCAGGATCACACTGCAAGGAAGGACAGAGGCGATGCATCACAACAAGCACCCACAGCACTGTTAAGAGTAGTATGGTCATTCTGGCCTGGATGGGATTCCAATGTTACTGTATGCAATCCTACCATAGTCCCCAGCTCAACAACAAGCATATTAACGCCAGTTATTCGAATTTGAAGTCGAGCTGTCAAATTCTTCTGTCTTTTCGTTGTTCATTTGAAAGGCATTCTGACACACCAACTCAATTAAATCAACACATGTAGCCACACCAGCGGAAGTGTAACAGCATGTTGGAGTTCATTTAACAATGTTAGTTACTGAGACCCAGAGGGGCATTGTATCTCCCTGTCATGGGGGTTGGTCTTTTACGCAGATGAACACATTTAAGCAAGCGTTAAGACTTTTTTTATTCTTACCTCCATTGTGAGTTTGGAGGGCACAGAAATGAACAAGAAACACAACAAATAAAAGCTTGAAAATGTATTCAAATCCTTACTGGGACAAAGCACCATAGCAGTTAGAAGAAACAAACCCCTCAGACTTCGGACAGCATCTGAAATGGCTGTCCATTTACTTCTTCATTTTACACAAATGCATTAAGGTCAGGATAAGACACCTTCGGGCCTTAAGGACTAGTGTCCCGTGTGTTCTGTAGTTACCCTGTAAGCACTTTACTGACACGTGGATTACAAGTTTATATCCAACACTCATACTCCAACAGTGATAATCTCCCCGAGTGAAGCCATGTCAGCACTCACCCTCCATCAACAATCTCATCCACAGCCAGGAAAAGCCCCTCCATGTTCTCAAGCAGGGCCCTCTTTTCAACGTTTTTCCTGTAAAACGACAGAGAAAAGCCAGTCTCCATCAGCGACTCATGAACACAGCTTAAGTTACACACACTAAGATAAATGTACTGTTCACAGACTTACCTCAACATCTGACTCAGAGAGTCAAACAGGCAGTTTAGGACAGACATTAACATTAACTGCAAAAAACAAGAAACAAAACATAGGTCAGACAAGTCCACTTATTGGCAAATAAGGAGAGGGAAAAAAAAAAAATTGTATAGGATTACCTCATTTTCATGTGAACTGCCAATCACATAGAAGTAGAGGTCAATATTGCTCTTATAGACAACTGTTAGGCCCTCCAGCAAGGCAATCTCACCTGGTGAAATGTGGGGGGTGGGGGGTGGGGGGATAAGCAATGAGGAAAGATTGAGGCCAAACACCAACAAATAAACCCTTAAATTAAAATAAATAAACACTGCCTGAGACCACATTAACAACACAGGTTTTATAAACGTCCCCTGCTTTGTCTGGGCGAAACATGCTTCATAGTTCCTGTGCATCAACTTAAATAATCTATCAATCTACAAACAAACTTTGTTCCTTACACAGAGTTCCAAATCTGCCACTGTTTAACTTTGGGGTCATAGCTTCATTGCCTATAAAATTCTCACATCAACAATCATTTTCAACAGAACTTAGTGCCGTGAAAAGTATTGCCCCCCCTCCTGATTTCCTCTATTTTCGCATATTTGTCACACTGAATGGTATCAGATCTTCATACAAAAGGTAATATAAGACAAGGAGAACCCGGATAAACACAAAATACAGTTTTTAAATGATCATCTCATTTATTGAAGGAAAAAGTTATCAAACACCCATATCACCCATGTGAAAAATTGCCCCCCTGAACTTAATAACTGGTTTGCGCCACCTTCATCAGCAACAATTGCAACCAAACGCTTCCTATAATTGGAGATCAGTTTTTAACATCGCTGTGGACGAATTTTGCCCCACTCTTCTTTGCAGAATTGCTGTAATTCAGTGACATTGGAGGGTTTTCGAGCAAGAACTGCTCATTTAAGGTCCTGCCACAGCATCTCGATGGGGTTCAAGTCAGGACTTTGACTAGGCCACTCCAAAACTTTAATTTTGTTTATTTTGGGCCATTCTGAGGTGGACTTGCTCTTGTGTTTTGGGTCATTGTCCTGCTGCATAACCCAATTACGCTTCAGATCACGGACTGATGACCGGACATTCGCCTTCAGAATTTTCTGGTAGAGAGCAGAATTCATGGTTCCTTCAATGATGGCAAGTCTTCCAGGCCCTGAGGCCCACACCATCACACTACCACCACGTTTGACTGTTGGTATGATGTTCTTATTGTAAAATGCTGTGTTTGCTTTACGCCAGACATAACGGGACCTGTCTTCCAAAAAGTTCCACTTTTGAGTCGTCTGTCCACAGAATATTCTCCCAAAAGGCTTGGAGGTCATCCATGTGTTTTTTTTTTTTGCAAATGTGAGACAAGGACTCATGTTTCTCTTACTTAGCAGTGGTTTGCGCCTTGCAACTCTCCCATGAATTCAATTTTTGCCCATTCTTTTTCTTATTGTCGAATCATGAACGCTGACTCTAGCTGAGGCTAGAGAAGCCTGCAGTTCTTTAGATGTTGTCCTGGGTTTTTTTGTGACTTCCTGGATGAGTTGTCACTGAGCCCTTGGATAAATTTTGGTAGGCCGGCCACTCCTGGGAAGATTCACCACTGTTCCAAGTTTTCTCCATTTGGAGATAATGGCTCTCACTGTGGTTCGCTGGAGTCCCAGAGCCTTAGAAATGGCTTTGTAACCCTTTCTAGACTGATATATCTCAACAACTTTTTTTCTCATCCCTTCTGGAATTTATTTTGAGCGAGCAATAGTGTGCTGCTTGTTGAGACCTTGTAACCTACTCCACATTGATGGTAAGGTTCTATATCAGTCATGTTTCCATTCAACAGGGCTGGCAGTAATCAAGCCTGGGTGTGTCTGCTCTAATTTAATCCAATGATCAATTCAATTTGGTGAATTGAAGGGGGCAATTACTTTTTCACACAGGGCCAGTTGGTTTTGCACTACAGGACCTCATCAGGGTAAGGAACGTTAGCTAGCTAGCTTGTTAGCTTCACAATCGCGGGTGACGTTAAGTCCGGTTTTTCACTAAAATAACATATAGAACGTGTTCGTATTGACACAACATGACATGGACTTGTTCATGAATATGTTACATTTGAATCAACAGTATTATGGCGTTTATACAGTTTGTTTAACCCACCTGAATGGTGGGTTAAACCGAGTGCCATACCTTGCCATACCAAAACGATGCCCATGAATGAAATGATAATTTAAAAAACTGTATTTTGTGTTTACTCGGGTTCTCCTTGTCTTATATTACATTTTGTACGAAAATCTGAAACCATTCAGTGTGACAAATATGCAAAAATAGAGGAAATCAGGAGGGGGGCAAATACTTTTTCACTGTATAACAGAACAAGCTTTTCTTGCCAGGCTTGCCATACCTGCCCCCCTGTGATTGGTGTTCCCCAACTACCCTGTGTTATAAAGCTCGACAGGTCACCTGCTCGCGGGAAACATACAGCTGATGAAGTCTTTGGACAAAATTTGTCGCTTCTAGCACTTATGTTTTCTGTCGGCTACTTACAGTATCCCCAGCACTCCATAACAGTTTTTTCTTTATTAAAGCAAACATTTTTGAAAAGAAAGGTTTGCTCTCCTTCTCTTTTTTGCTTTGCCATTTGAGCACCTTAAACACTCTTGTTATGTCCGTTATTCGACAGAACTTTCAACCCGTAAGCGACTAGGAATGAATAACAATACACATCAGACAAACGTGTAACCACAGTAGGAGGAGGGAGCATACTTACTGTCTGTGCGGTGCGTCTTGTTGAAGATGTTCTTCTCAAAGGCTTTCTGTTCTTTCACTGTTGGGTAGGTTTCATCATAGTACTATTGGGAGAAGTAAGTTACAGTTTAGTTTAGTCAACTCAAAACAGGCCACTCGGTCAGCTCACAACACAGTGCTGTGAGATGGAGACACGGATAAAGGATCAAACAGTTACTGCTGGCAGTAATCCTTTTTTCAGTAAAACAACTAAATACAGACTGATTATTCGTGTATAGCAGTTGCATTGTGGTGACTTTGTTGCGGTCATCAGTTCTTAAAATCATATTATAGATTTTAAGATGATATCAATTTTTAGGAATAAGCTAAATGTCTGCACACTGTTTAAATGCTCCCACAAAGTGCTTTATTAGAACAATGTTCCTCTCGTCAGCTAACGTCTTCTTCAGGTAGTTCTAATAAAACACTTTGTGGGAGCATTTAAACAGTGTGTGTACATTTTTTTTTTTCTATTATAGATTTTAAAACATACATTTGTGCTGTAAAGGACAAATCCCTGGCGTTGAAATCTAAGAACTTTAGTTGTTGCTACACTTGAACCCTGACTGGACCACTTTTCATTTTTATTGTCCTGTACAGTCCCGGCCAAAAGTTGTCGCATGAGTGGACAAAAGTGACAATTGCTAGATACCATCAAAACAAAAATTTCATAGATGCTTAGAAGGTTCTTCTTCTTCGTCGTTTGGGTATATTCTTTTCCTGCTCCCCTAGGCTCGGGGCCGAGGGGCTATCCTTTTACCACCTCAAGCCTAGGGGGGGTTCACCCAGGCTATATTTTGGGGCACACCTCCAGCAGCCATGTCACCGTGTCGTCATCCAAAACCGACAGACCATGGATCCCATTGGGTGCCCGATAAATCGGGCAATCCAGGATGACATGGTCTGCGGTTTGTTCCTCTGCGCCACACTCGCAGGCCGCGCAGGAGGCCAAGCCCCATCTGTGCATCGATGAGCAGAAACGCCCGACGCCAGTCCGGAGGCGGTTAAGCCTCACCCACGCCAGTCGGGGCAGGTCCACCCGATGGGGGAGGACCGACGTCTGGGATGAAGTCACGGAGTCTAGAGGTGTTTTTCTCCACTCCGTGCTCCAGGTGTAATCCACCCACCGTGCCGCACTGATATTAAGGTCGCTGCATTGCTGCAGGAGTTCCCGTGCGGCAGGCACAAATGGGTGTCTCGACTTGAGGCGCCGGGAGGCTCAGCTGTTAGAGTGAGCCTTTCATGAAGCAGATGGTTTGGCTCCATGGCCCGGCATGCGAGACGTGCTATGGCTCCCGCACGGCGGCCCAGCGGGCTGGATGCCTGCAAGGATGGAGAGGTTGTCCACAGGAGTGGGGACGCAGGCATCCTGTCACAATGCGCAATGCTTCGTTGATAGGCGTATCGATGAGGCGGGTGTGAGCACTGCGACACCATACTGGCGCGCAGTACTCACTAGTCGAGTAGACAAGGGCCAGGGCAGCCGTGCGCAGTGTTCTTGCCCGGCGCCCCAGCCTGACCCGACTAGTCGCCTCATCAATGCCACACGAGATGTTAGCTTCTTGCGCAGTGACGCGAGAAGGTTTATTGCTTGATAATGATGAACAAGCCAGTTTCTACCTGGACAAAAGTTTTGTCGCAAATAATAATCAATCAAATTATAATCAAGAAATTGTATCTTTCTCAAAAAGTAAATAAAATAACAAATGAAAAATCAGTCTAGTATTTCATCATGGACTATAAGTTAAGAAATTAATATCTTGTATGGGTTCCTTTGGCCTGCAGAACAGTTGCCATCCGGTTTAGCAGAGTCGTAGAGCTTGTTGATGAAGTCGTCGGGGATGGCATGGAAGGCCACCTTGCAGGTATCCCAAAGCTCCTCCAAGTTCTTCGGCTTGGTCCCCCAAGCTTCCTCCTTCATTCTTCCCCAGATATGCTCAATAATATTCATATCTGGAGACTGTGCTGGCCATCCCTGAAGGACCTTGATCTTCTTCCCCCTGAGAAACTTCATAGTGGAACCTGAGGTATGGCAAGGAGCTCCATCCTGTTGAAAAATCTGACCCCTTTTGTAGTTGGGAATGTACTGGGAGGCAAGAATCTGTTGATATTTGGCACTGTCAATGTTACCATGCACCTTACAGATCTCCCTGGCACCTCCGTATTGGATGTAACCCCAAACCATAATCTTTACACCTCCAAATTTGACTGTCTTCTGGGTGAACCGTGGGTCCAGACGGGCCCCAGAGGGTCGTCGACAATATTGGCGGCGCTTGGGATGGAGCTCAACTGACGATTCATCTGAAAAATCTATTTTTCGCCACTTTTCTGCTGTCCAACCTTCCGTCAGGCTATGGGCCTTGGCGTACGCAACACGATTTCTTAGCTGTCTCTTGTTTAGCGCTGGTTTCTGGGCAGCAATATGACCGTGGAGACCATTGCGAGCAAGAATCCGACGTACAGTTCTTGACGAAACAGGCGTTGCTGGCGTCCACTCCTCCTGGAGCTGTGGGCTTTTGACAGTCGGACCAGCAAGCTGTCGTCTCGAGCAGTTGTCTTGTGCGGTCTGCCCGACCTGTGTCTGTCATGGACGTCGCCAGTCTCTTGGTAGCGCTTGCGAATCCTCTCCACCTGCCGTTTAGACACATTGAAGATGTCTGCAACTTCAGCAGGAGACTTGGACTTGAGATTCTTGATGATCAGCACTTTGGTTTCTGGTTTGATCTTGGGCATGTTGACAGAAGCAATGTTGAGCATGAACTGATGGCTTAAAGTGTCAAATTTCTGCTTTTATAGCTCAAAGTTACCTACATATGACTAATCAAGCCCCTTGTTTGTTTCTTCCTTATTCACTGTGGCCTAGAAATTGGAGTTGACCATTGCGACAAGACTTTTGTCCGGCCAAAACTGGCCTGTTGATCATTATCAAGCTATAAACCTTATAAGCATCTATGAATTTTTTGTTTTGATGGTATCTAAATAAACTTTAGACACTTCTGATTAATTTGTGTTGTTTCCCAACTTTGTTAGCTAATTAAGAGTTGGGTCATTAGCAATTGTCACATTTGTCCACTCATGCGACAAAACTTTTGGCCGGGACTGTATGTATGCAACCACTGTATCGCTACACGACATCGCGCCCATCTCGAGAACAAGTACCTTTTGCTGAGGTTGTAAGCTTTATACGCTGAGGACTGCATTACCTTTGCATAGAGTCTCTCGCCGTCGTTGTCCAGAATGAGGACTGCCTTCACCGTGTACAATGACGGTTCCTGTCATTCAAAGAGAAAGGCTTCTGGTCCAAAAATGTAAACTTACTTAGCTGTTACGAAAGTGTGCATGTCCTATAGTGGCACCAACCGTGGTAAACTCACGCTAACTAGCAAAGTAGTCTGGAACCACAAGAACTCGGCAATGTCCCGGGATTCAGGGCGAAAAAAAAGGAAATATGGTTAGCTTAGCTAATCAACTAAGCAAAACGTAAAATCGGGTAATGATAAGTTCCAGCCATCACTTAAATTTACTTCACTCGTGGATTTGCGATGAGGAAATCGACCACTAATCCTCTCGTCGGCTAACGTTAACTTTTCCGGGAGTGTACGTATGTTATGTGACTATTAGTGAATAACAGAGACTGCCTAGAAATGTCCCTCCACTTTGGACTGTCCGACAATCATCAAATGGAGCTAGCTGGCTACAGCTAACGTTGTTAATACGCAGTATTACTTTCTACGAATTAGATCGTTAGTTAACTAAGATACTATTTAGGGACGCTGTGTAACGTTAGTTGCCGACTAGCTAATTGTTTACGTTAGCAAAGCTGAAAGCATGAACTAAATGAACCGGGTAGCTACATCAGACATTACACATAGCTAGCAAATTCCCATCGATGTCTTCCTACGCTATAGCGACAGCCAGGTGATGCTACCTGGAACGCTAGCTAGTTAATTAGTAACGTTAGTTGATTTTCTTATTCGAAAATAAGCCGACATAGATTAGCAAGATAGCTAACAATCATAGGTAGCTAGATGACTTTGTGTGTGGTCATAATATATAACATGCCATATAACGTTGAAACATTAAGATAGACACTGCTAACCTCCTTCACTTCCGCGTCCATTTCTCACATAGCTTTTATCGCATGCATCTCATACGTAAACCGGGGATTGGATTTTTCTAGCAGGCCGTGGGTTTCACAATCGCAATCTTAGCTCAGGATGCATTAACGAAACCTTGCTGCAAACTACAATAAAAACTTTCCATTCATGCTTTTTACACGACATATAATACTATATATATATATATATATATATATATATATATATATATATATACATTTCATATAGAAGGTTTAAAGTACAATACCAAAATCAGCGCGTCCATGTTCCTTCTCAGCCAACGTGGAGTTAGTAAAGAAAGAAATCGATTGGATGCTGGAGTACGTCTGTCAAAACTCTTCGTATGCTTATTGGCTATAAGATCACGAATCAGCATTTCGGTAGTTTGCGAACTTCCGCTTCCTTAAAGCCACTTATAGCCTTAAAGCCATTCTTTCTATACTGTGTTTCTACTCTCCAGTTACATTGGCTGCCAGCAAATATTTCGAGAAAAAACAAAAACAGTCGCAAACAACAAGATAATGTGGGGGACGTTTGGGGTGGAAAAGAGTTTGCCCACTGGATGTAGAACACAAACCTGGTTTCACACTCCTTAACACATTGATATTACCTCATTGCTAAGGTCCCCAGGCCTCATTACAAGGCAGAATGTCCTGCTACATCCAATTTTATTTCTAGTGATGTCATCGAACCTGATAGGTGGGGTTACTACACAAATCATGGTCTCCTATTCCACAGCACAGTGACATGACCAAAGGGTGACATGACATGATCACCAAAAGGCTGGGTTCTTTTCAAGGTGTAATGTCCTGTTGCAATGCTCATCCTAATGATGACACATTGCATTTACATATATATTTTTTTACATTTGACAGGCTACAATATTTAACTACCTTGCAGTATATATTAAATGAAACAGTGACTTATACTCTCATTGCAAAGATTAAGCAAAACAATTGCATTTGTGCTCAGAAAGATTCAACAAAAACAGCTAACTATGTTTGAAGAAGGCTCAACAATAACACTGTTGGAAATGGGGGAGGTCTTTTGTCTTTCGAATGAGAAGTCATGACTCACTGTGGTCATTAAAGATGCTCTGTACAAAGAGTAGGGGTTTTACAGAGTATCCTGGTCAATTTCCCAACCCGGCTGTCTCAGTCTAATCACTATAAATAGCCTAGACATCAGTGCTATTCCCCCGGCAGAGCCTTCGCAGCAAGGCGTTTTTGTCACGGTTCGAGGGAGGCATAGTCACCGTCCCAAGGAGGTCATACACCAAACTCACGTTTCAAATCGGTTTTCCCCACTCAGTAATACACCTACTGAGAAAGCTCTGATTATTGGCAATTCCATTTTACGAAACGTGAGGATAGAGTCACCATAGTCCAATGTTTGCCTGGGGCCAGAGCTACCGACGTGGAGGCAAACTTAAAGGTGCTAGCTAAGAATAATCGTAAATATTCTAAAATTATTATCCACGCTGGCACCAACGATGTTCGACTTAGGCAGTCGGAGATCACTACAAATAATTTTGTTTCGGTGTGTAAGCTCGCTAAAACACTCAGTCGGGAAGTAATTATCTCTGGCCCTATCCCTGCCCGCAGGAGTGACGAAGTCTACAGTAGACTCATGTCGCTAAATCGCTGGATGGCTAACTGGTGTACTGACAACGACTTGGGCTTCATAAACTATTGGCCCACTTTTTGGGGAAAGCCTGGCTTACGAACTGGAGAGGTGCTCTTCTATTATCTAGAAATGTTTCCCGTAGTATAAACTCACAAAATGTATGACCTCTCAGAGCGCTAGCCAGGCAGCAGACTTCTGGTCCTAAACTACTGTCTGCTAGCTTCCAAAAACCCGTGACTAGCTTAGCTATTGAGACTGTGTCTGTCCCTCGTTTTGGAAATGGTTTTAGAAGTAAAAAGCTATCTGAGCACACTGGCTGTCGTGGCATTTGTGTACATAATCTTATTTATATTAAAACCTCTCAGCCTGCAGTAAGTGTTGCCTGTAATAAGACGCATCTTAAATGTGGATTTAGGCTTTCCTCTAAGGCGGCTCTTGTGAACGAACTAATCACGGACCATAGTTTTGACCTGATTCGTTTCACTGAAACCTGGCTTAGGCCTGACAAATACAGTACACTCAATGAGGCGTCTCCTGATGGTTATGCTAGCTGCCAAGCGCCGCGTCTGTCCGGTAGAGGGGGCGGTGTTGCTGTGATTTTTTCGACAAAATTTAGTTTCACACCTAAATGTGGGGATAAGTTCTCCTCTTTTGAATCGCTTGTTATGCTTTCTGGACGGTCATAAGATATAGTTACCTCAGTGCAATCCTTCCTCTTAGTAACTATTTATAGACCACCTGGACCGTATACTGTCTTTCTTTCTGAGTTTGCAGAGTTTTTATCAAGCTTGGCAACTATGGCAGATAAAGTTGTGATTGTTGGAGATTTCAACATACATGTTGATAATGACAGTGACCCTTTAGGACTGGCTTTTGCAGCTATTATTGACTCTGTTGGTTTTATTCAAAATATATCTGAACCAACCCACCACCACAACCATACCTTAGATTTAGTCTTATCCTATGGTATCAATGTCGAGAATATCATTGTGTCTCCCCATAATCCTGTACTATCGGATCACTTTTTGATTACTTTTGAAATTCAGGTAAATATTCCTATTAAATCGGAACCTAGATACTATTCCAGCCGCTCTATAAATTCATTGACGGCTTCAAAATGTATAAACATACTTCCCGAATCGTTAGTATCAAGTCAGGACCCAAATAGCTTTTTGTCAATTGATCATCAAACAGATGCGCTAAATCATATTTTACGGAATACACTTGATGCGGTCGCACCCCTCAAGAAGAAAAAATGCAGTCAGAAGAAACTTGCACCCTGGTTTACTGACCATACACGCTCTACCAATTTAGAGGTTTTTCTCTCTGCTTGGAGGGACAGCCTCATAGAATACAAGCACGCCCTTATTACAGCTAGGTCATCGTACTTCTCAAAATTAATTGACCAGAATAAAAACAACCCAAGATTTATATTTAACACGGTAGCTAAACTGACAAAAAAACTGTCTTCAGTTTGCATCAGTTATCCTTCTAACTATAATTCCAATGACTTCATTAACTCGTTTACTGATAAGATTGAGATAATCAGAGAACAAATTATGAAAATGACTCCAATATCTAGCACTCCAACTCCCGAGATAGCACAGGGCTATCAGGAGCAGGGTTGCGTAGAGACCCTTGAGTTTTTCACTCCCTTGGATCTGGACAAATTTAGTAAACTGGTTATGTCCTCCAAATCATCTACATGTCTGTTAGACCCCATACCAACAAAGCTTATTAAAGAGCTTTTGCCTGTGCTAGGCCAGCCCATGTTAGATATCATAAATACATCCCTATAGCACTGCAGTGAGTGGCTTGTCTGAGCGGGTCATATTCTGGTCAACTAGGGGCCTTAAATCTTGGGTCTCGGGGTGTCTTGCAGTTCAATCTTGGAGAGTGGGAGGCCAGGGTGGTGGGTGCTGTGAGTCTGGGTTGAGGCTGGGGCGGAACAGATAGCCTGTGTGACCCAGCTGCACTGTCCTTGGTGGTGTACCTCCAGGAGGCTCGGATACATGCAGTCTTGCACATATTGTCTGTTCCTTTCCCATCTCATTTACTTGTAGTATTTACCCCACTTCAAAGAGAAAACATTTAAATAGATTAAAAACAGGAACTTGGAACTTTGTATTTGCCAACTTACTTTAAATAGAGGACCCTACTGATTGGCTATTAGGAATTGGTGGCAAATAGTAATGACATACTTTTTATTAGTGAACACATATTTTTAATGGATACATCATCTCAGACATGATTATGAATTCCAAACCCATCTTAGTATTAGATTCCACTTAACAGAATATGATTACACCGTTGTATTTGTCTTGTCATGTTAATTAGACAATTATATTCTTCCATATTCTTCTACCTTATGTGGTTGAAGCTATGCACTGTTTAACGGCTGCACTATAAAGAGAAAGTTCACAAATATTTCCTCTGTGTAAAAAAAGATGATGGCTTCCAAGAAAAAAAGTGGGGCCATCATATCCCATAATTGCCTCAGGTTTTACTCTCTGTCTTTGTACAGAATATTTGATAAATGAATAATAGAACAAGAACATTTTTATTATACGGTTAGGAGCTTGGTTAAATTTGAATGAGAATGGATCTCATTCTTTCTGTGAGGAGCCAGATTAACTTACATCAGTGACCTGTCTTAACACCCCACAGCATTGGTCATGTCAATGGTTTTGGTTTATGGCTGGACGTATACTACTGTATATGCAAAACTTCAGTCAGTGGTAAAAACAAATGGATTGAGATTGGCATGCTCAGATCTGAATACATGCACCATTCAGCCATGCCCTGAAAGAGTAAACTCTCTCAAATAACAAATGAAAGATACTTTGATTAGCAACTTATTGAAATTCATATCTAATACACTTGAAACAGCATGTAGCTAACTTCCAACAGTTCACAATGCAGCTGCTTTTCTGGTTTAACCCCGGGCAGATTTAGCAACTTTACCAACAAGGTTCAAAGGAAGCCTGCCATACTGCAAACTGTTAAACATTTTTTGTCATCAAAGGCCAAAAAGGTCACCCAGATACCTGAAAACATTGGATGTTCTAGGCTTCTTTGCACAAAATGTCATGTCATGTCTTCTATTATTTTCATTAAGTTTGTCTGTGTCAAAGGAATGGGAATGATTGCACCCTGAAGCACGAATCATCGGGATCTCTTAATTATTTTCATAACAAAGCAGCTATGAATCTGCAGACATGTGCAATAAAACATACTTGCAATAGAAACGTACCTCAAAGCATGCAAAACTCAAGAATTTAAAATTGTTTTTTCTGAGGTATTCCATAGGCCAGGGGTAGGCAACCCTGGTCCTGGAGTGCCAGAGATGTTTCTGGGGTTTTTTTTCCATCTGAGCTTTTAGTCTGAATGATGTCACTTTCTGCAGTGGACGCTCATGTGCTTAACTCACATCTTCTGAGCTCCGCTACGCTGGCACTGCTAAATGCTGTGGTTGCTGGTGTGAGCTCACAAAGCAGCATGCTCCATTACCCAGCATGCTCCATCCATTGGGTCTCTCTGCACTGCGCTGTTGGATAACAGCAGCTCACCATAGAAGAGAAACATATCCACCTAAAGGGACGTGTGCCTACAGTACATACAAATAAACAGACATAAATGCGCCTGTATAACAATACTCTTACAGACAGGCGCATGGTCACATTTGCCAAGGGACATGTGCACCCCGAAACACAACCACTTTAAATATGTGCTCATAAATACACATGTGTTCAGTACTGCCAGCTAATGCCACAGGGACAATGCCACACCATTGTTAATAACCAGCACCCTCTCTCCCTGCATGAAACCTGTGACAGCAGCCACTGTCATTTCCCTAGTCTTGCACATAAATCCTCTGTGGCCCCCTCCCAATTCTTCTCTACAAACCCCCCAGTGCCCAAATACACCCCCAACACTTTTAAGCCTGACCACCCCCACTCTACCCCTCCCAGCAGCAGAGGTAGAGACCCCTCCCTCCAAGATCCACAAGCAAATGCCTCACTCTTGCCCCAGTTGACCCTTGCTGTAGAGGCCCCCTCATAAACCTAAGGCTATCGTCCAATGCATTGACATACTCCCTGGCCCTCACCATTACCATTATGTCATCAGCGTATGCCTACAAACTCACTGGCAAAAAAGAGGGGATGTACAGTGAGCACCATAATTCATTGGACAGTGACACATTTTTTGTTATTTTGGTTCTGTACTCTAGCACTTTGAGTTTGAAAGGATACAATGACAATGAGGTTGAAGTGTAGACTGTCAGCTTTAATTTGAAGGTATTTTCATCCATATCGAATGAACCGTTTAGAAATGACAGCACCTTTTGTATATGGTCCCCCCTCACATTTTAAGGTACTACAAGTATTTGTTGAATTAGCTTCACAGATGTGTTTCGTTAGGCAGGTGTATTCATTTGTGTCGTTAGTGAATTGTGAGCTGTTGATGTCTAGTCTTGATTCTAGACTTCCTTTGGAGATTGTTGTTGGGGTGTGACAACATGAGGAAGACAGCAGTGTCGATGCAAATTAAGCTGGCCGTCATAAGGCTCCGAAAATCAATCCATCAATCAGGATGGCACTTCATCATGCAACAAGACAATGACCCGAAACATACTGCTAGAGCAACGAAAGGGTTTTTGACAGCCAAAAAGTGGAAAATCCTTGACTGGCCGAGTCAATCACCGGATCCAATTGAACATGCATTTTACATGCTGAAGAGGAGACTGAAGGCAAAAAGTCCCCGAAACAAGCAGGAACTGAAGATGGCTGCAGTACAGGCCTGGCAGAGCATGACTAGGGAAGATACCTAGCGTCTGGTGATATCTATGCGTCGCAGACTTTAAGCAGTCATTGCATGCAAAGGATATGTGACCAAATATTAAAAATGATGACTTTATTCTACATTATGTTAAACTGTCCAATGAATTATGGTGCCTGAAAATGGGGGGGACTATGTACAAAAGGTTCTATCATTTCTAAACGTTTCATCCGATATGGATGAAAATACCCTCAAATTAAAGCTGACAGTCTGCACTTCGGCGGCACGGTGGTGCAGTGGATAGCACTGTCGCCTCACAGCAAGAAGGTCTCGGGTTCGAATCCAGGCCGGGGGCCTTTCTGTGTGGAGTTTGCATGTTCTCCCGTGTCTGCGTGGGTTTCCTCCGGGTACTCCGGTTTCCTCCCACAGTCCAAAGACATGCACGTTAGTCTAATTGGAGAGTCTAAATTGCACGTAGGTATGAGTGTGTGAATGAATGGTGTGTGTGCCCTGCGATGGATTGGCGACCTGTCCAGGGTTTATTCCTGCCTCTCGCCCCTATGTATGCTGGGATAGGCTCCAGCCCCGCGACCCTGACCAGGAATAAGCGGCTTAGACAATGAGATGAGATGAGATGAGATGAGTCTGCACTTCAACTATCATTCAATGACTCATTGTCATTGTATCCTTTCAATCTCAAAGTGCTAGAGTACAGAACCAAAATAACAAAAAATGTGTCACTGTCCAATGAATTATGGTGCTCACTGTAGGTGTACCTGTGTTTGACACAGGTATAGAGAGGGGTGTGAGTGTCCCTGTGTGTGTTTGGCACAGGGACAGATGGGTTTGGCGACTGGTGGGGTCCACACGAGGTGAATCCCTGAGGGATTATCCTCATATTACAAGCCTGACATAATATAATTGAATCCTACCATCTTCATTCAATAACAAATTAGTACTTTTTTTTCATCAAATGAGTAATTTGATGAAACATTAGAAACAAATAAAGAGATAAATTGGCAGTTTATTAAAGACTTGGAACATAGGTAATGCAAATGTTATTCAACATAACAGTAAATACATTATGGTACACTTAGTAATACTAGCCTCATAAAGAAATTGTCTACTCTTATAGAGAAACAATACAGGGTATGGTAGCTAAATAATTTCCCTAATTAAGGTAAAAGCTAACACTCATTTTGCAACATATCAAAATAAATATTATTATTCTAATCTCCTTTATTTCCTAACAAAGTGCCCTATAGTATCAAGTTCACACGACATTGCCGGCCGTCTCGGTCTCGCTCAGATGAGGGAGGGCTAAACAAGGCAGAGAGGCGCACTGTGCGCAGCCTGCCAAAGCAGATAGCCCTGGAAAAGTGCACCCACGTGGGGAGGAACCACCTGCACATAATGCCAGTGATGTGCATGGTGGGCAGGGGCCTTACCAAGGTGGGGTTCAACCTTGGTGAACTTTAGTCACCTGCAGAGTGGGTCAGCTCACTCAGAACGGTCCCTGGAGGGTAGGAACCACTTTGGTGAAAGGGCTCCAAAAGCCTGCATTTTTTAGTAAAATTTGCAAAAAAAAAGTTGATCTGTAGTGCACTAGAAGCAGCCAACCTTGCCTAAGGGTTGCTTGTGTCAAAAACCTGGTTCTAAGGTTTTTTTAAACGTGGTTTCTATAAATCCGCTGGCACCCTCGTGTTCAGTTGAAACATGCGAGATAAGACAAATTCTTTGCTAGATAACGTTAACTATTAGCTCATTGGCTGGCAGTGTAGTGTAATGGTTAGGGACCTAGACTTGTAAGTCAGAGGTCGCTGGTTCAATTCCTAGGTGGGGCACTGTTGTTGTACCCTTGAGCAAGGTACTTAACCTGAATTGCTTCAGTAAAATATCCAGCTAACTTTATGCTAGGAGGCTTCCCAGAATGAACCCAAACGCAAGACACAGAGATGGAATGGAATGAAAATGAAGGTTTATTTTCTGGACAGACAAACAAGCAGGCTGGAAGGTGAACAGGGAAGATGGCGAGTGGAACCCGTTGGCTGGCGAGATGAACAGGCAGGCTGGCTGGCTGGCTGGACGTGGAGGCTGGCAGACAGATGAGGAGTAGCAGGGTAGTCGACATAACAATCCAACAAGGAATGGCTGAAGAACCGGGGTAGAAATACTGTTGGGTGATGAACTTGATGGGAGGCTGGTGTGCAGGAGCGGATGAGGAAATTGGCAGCAGGTGAGTGGAATCGGGAAATCAGGAAGCCGGTAAGTGGATAATTAAGTACTAAACGAGAAACAATTAACACGGACAAGACACCATAATGAAAAGAGAACAAAGGGAAACAAAACAGGGAAATGGAACAGGAACACCAAAGGAAAGGCACGAGGAAACCGTGACACTCAAAGAGCAGCACATTGCATGTAGCACAGTCCACAACGCGTTACAATGGTAACTATGGTATGATGTCCAACCCCAGTGAGACTATTTCAATGGAAACAAAGAACAGAGGTGGCCCTTCCAAATTTTGTATAACTTTTATTTGTTTTTAGCCCTCCCACACAAGGTCTGTGGTATAGCTGTGTTCCGACTCAGCAGGGGAGCGACCGCTCTCATTCGTCTTGGGGCTTTTGCTGGGGCGCCTCCTCTTGGCTGCCTTCCTCCCCGGCTGCCACCCGCAGCTCCTGCAGCCGCTCCAGCTCCTTGGTGTTCTTCAGCACGTCGATCGCCATCTGCACCCTCTCCAAGTCCACTTCGGACGACTTCATCCATCTCTCCAGCCTCTTCTCCTTCTTCATCAGCTGGGTCACGAGGAAATATTCCATCTCGGCATGGATGAAGCGCTCCTCGGCAAGCCTGTCCTGCAGGGCGTGCAACACGGCCCCCAGCATATTCTCCTGGTGGACGTTGTGCTCCTGGCCCTGCTGCACCTTCAGCTGGGAGATGCCCCGGGTGTAGTCACTCTCCATGATGGCTTTGGCGTGCATCTCCTGCAGCTGGGAACACAGCTGTGCGGTGGCCTGCTGGCACTCCTCCACCCCATCCACATACTCCCTGCTGATCTCGCAGAGCCTGCACTGGTGGTCCACGATCTGCTGCTGGCTCTGCTCCTCCCGCCAGATCATGTCATGGTAGTGGGCCTTCTTCCTCTTCTCGTCCTCCACGGCGGCCAGCAGGCTGTAGAATGTGTCGGCCTCCTGCAGTTCCTCCAGCACGTTCTTGATCACCTGGAGAAATTATGAAAAATGTTAGAATAATTTCTTTTTGCACAGAATGACAATGCTACTACCCGTCATCAACCCAATCCAGAATGCCCTCCTGCACCTGGTGAAATGTTTTATTTCCATGCTTTTTCCAACAAAAATACAACAACCTCGCCCCCTTCACCACCCCACCATCGTAACAACAGCCCCCCTCACCCCCTCACCAGGGCCAGGAATCTCCGGTCGCGCTCAACCTCCAACAGAACGTCAGGTATCAGGGGCTTGTTCTCCAGGGCACGGCGCAGCTCCATGTGCACCCTGCGCTCCTCTCGCGCAGCCTCCGACACCCTGCACAGCTCCACCTGACTCTTGCTCTGGATCTCGTGCAGCTTCTCGTTACCCTGGGCAAGGCCCTTGCTGATGCATTGCGCGATGTGGCCCAGCACAGCCATTTGGTCAGCACAGTCCTGCAGCACCATGCTCAGCCCGATGCGCTCCACACACCAGTCGCGGCGCTGCCACCTCCTATCCAATAGTTTGTCCTCTTTCGCTTTGTCGTTGTTTTTCCTCTCCATTTTAGGTAGGGTGACCAGATTTTCAAAACCTAAAACAGGGACACAAAAAACTATAGGCTATCAATATGGTGTATTGTTCTTTTTCTTTTTTATTGTTCTTTTTAAGCATTTTAAGACGTTTTTTTTTCCTTAACTTTATACGTTATTAATGATTGCCTAGGTTGTGTATGGCTATTTACTCACTGCTGTAGTCTGTACGGGGGTCTGAGGGGTCTGTGCATTTCTGTAAGTTTCGGGTAATAAAAAAACCTTTGGTACATTACATTTACACTTTAGGCATTTAGCAGACGCTCTTATCCAGAGCGACTTACACAATTTACATTTCTTTACATAGAATCCATTTATACAGCTGGATTTCTTTACTGAAGCAATTCAGTGTCTGTGTTCACCGCGTTTGTTGTTGTTTCTATGCCAGACCAGACAGCAGTCAAGCAAGTTCACGGATCGCGGCATAGACATAACAGTGAGAACCAGCTAGTTAGTTAGCTAGCTAACATTAGCGTTCACGGACATTGGATATCGATATCTGTTATTGCTAGTTGCTTGCTAACACAAGGCTTAGTAAGTGATCATGCATTTATCACTTACTAAGCCTTGAATTAGCAAGCTATATCCGTGAACACTAGCTAGCTAGTTACTGCCTATATTCAGTTCAGTGAGCCCTCCCCCATGCTGAAGAATCGCTGTGATTTTCCTGCAGTGATTTCTCATCTCCGTCCTACAGTCCAAGCACAAATCATTCCCACATCCCTGCTCGGTTAAATCTAGGAATTATCAGCTAGCTATTACGTTAGCTGCCATACCACACTCTAGTTGGGAATGGAAAGTCGAGTCCCGACTAGAGTGTACGTTATGATATACTGTTCAGTCAGAACACTAATCGCTAATGCCACCTGCGGGCACCCGTCAGAGCTTCACTGCTACACAGTCCCATGAGCACACGCTGCACAAGTCAAACATAAATGTCCGTGTAGAAAATAAATAACGTTAACCGTCGTGTCTATCTTTGGGCTACATACAATGTAGTGGTCGCATTTTCAAAGATGTGGAGATTTATTGAGGGTGTAAGTCCACCCCCCACTAAAAAGGCTAAAACCAAAGAAGATCAGCTAAAAACTCAGCGAAAATATGATTCAGAGAGCAGAGATCGCACTTTCCAGGAAAATTGGAAGGTGAATAGACCAAGGACAAGTAACTTTTAGGAAGGACAAGCATCTTTTCTAAGATACTTGCCCTTTGACAAGAATTACTTTTACCCTAATCTGGGCCCCTGTTACTTAAGAGACAGTTGCATCACAAGTTTCTACTAACGTTAGATAACGTAAGTTACTCTGTTAGAACTAAGTAAGCGGGCCTTCCCCCCACTCTGTAGCTAGCTAACTTCCAAAAAAACGTTATCGCTCTTTTCCCATGCATCACTGGTTTTCCTATGTATCTCCTCACACACACAGTTACGGCTTAAATATTCTTAACTTTAAATATGCGTACGCGTATGCAAGATGGCTGCCACGCATATCATGCAGTCGTTGTGAGCGTCCTTTGTGCACGTCCTCAAAAAATTCATGGTACGCGTACACAAAGTGCAATACTGACATAAATCGTGGGGGCAGTATACCACATGTAATGTCCAGTCTGCAACTGACTGAAGAGACGGAAACAGAAAGAAAGCGAAGAAAAAGAAAACAAAAAATGGCGTAAAATTGAAGTGGAGTATGCGAACAATGCTACTCGTATGGTATACACGTACGCGTGATTAAGTGGAGTACACTACCGGTCAAAAGTTTTAGAACACCCCGGTAAGCGGTAAACTGCCAGAGGTTGAAAAAAAAGTTAGCAAAAACTGAAAAATAATGTACATTTCAGAGTTTTAAAAAAAGGCCCTTTTCGGGGAACAAGTAATGGGTTAACGTGGGTTAACAGTCACTCTGTGCAAGTCGCCGACTCTGGATCCAGCAAAAGAAGCTGGAAATCGGGACATTGTTGGGCCAAGGGATGCCATTGCATAAAACCGGGACTATCCTGGTAAAACCCTACATTTTAGGTTAACTGTCGTAATGACTCTGCGTTATGGGTCTTCAACCTCCATTGATGGTTGTTTCCCCCCTAAGGGCTTAAATATACTTAACTTAATCACGTGTAGCCTACATGTACACCACGCGAGTAGCATTGTTCACATACTCCACTGCATACTTTTTGTCTTTGTCTGATCCAGTTCAGATCCTTTTGTTTCAAATGCCTGGGTTTAGCTCGAGCATCGGAATGCATCGAAGCGATTCCTATATCTTTCTAAAAAAACTATTTATGAGGGATGAAAATGTTGTACTATGAAAATGTATATTCTAATTGCGTGAATGAAAAAGACAATACTATACTTTGTCATTTCAAAGAAAACGTGTTTATTTCAGTTTTCGTAACACAAACCTAACTCAATCACGCAAACCTGACAATGCCAAACTCTATATAATACTCTTCGAATAATAGACAATAATCTAAGTGAAGCTAAAAAAACATGGCGGTTATGTCTGAGCCGGTCTGAGATTTAGTGTGACGATTCTGTGACGATCGTGCTCCAGGTCCCTGTTCGCCTCATTTAGTACCTAAACAGAGCAGTAGCTAAATTCAGCATGGCTACTTAGGTTAGGTACGGGTCGCTTGGCGGTGGAAAAAGCGACAAAACGTGGGAGCACGGATTGGTAACCATGCCATACCGTACCATTTTACATTTACATTTACATTTTAGGCATTTAGCAGACGCTCTTATCCAGAGCGACTTACACAGTCTACATTTTTTGCTTTTACATACAATCCATTTATACAGCTGGATATTTTTACTGAAGCAATTCAGGTTAAGTACCTTGCTCAAGGGTACAACAGCAGTGCCCCACCTGGGAATTTAACCTGCAACCTCTGAGTTACAAGCCCAGCTCCCTAACCATTACACTACACTGCCAGTCCTTACCGTACCCTACCGTCCGGTAGAAAAACGCTATAAGATGATTAAATGTATCCCAGATGTTTCTCTCATTCTACCAATGAGAGAAATTGACAATGAAAATAACTAAATGTATCCCGGCATAACGACGGAAAGTATGTTTCTGTCATTCTACCAATGAAAAGAACCATCAGTATTTCCGTAAGTCCGCCAGGACATTTTGATGACTTGCTTCGTTGGGTAGCCCCGCTCATTAACCATCAAAACACTCACAGTGTTGCCATCAGCTTCCGCCTTTTTGCCTGCCCCCACGATTTATGTCGGTATTGCACCTCGTGTACGCGTAACGTTAATGAGGATGTGCACAAAGGACGCTTGTGGAAGTATGCCAAAAGGCCTTAATGTGTAAAGCCAATAAAGTTATCTTAGGTCAAAAGGATGAATAATGCCATAATGCTAACTAAACTGCAGGCCATACTAACGAACTAACCATAGGCCAATAGGAGTGAAATAAGACAAAATTGAAAAAGTCAGTCCCTGCATTTCTTTTAACCCAATTCAAGCACTGCGTACGCGTATTTAAAGTGAAGTATATTTATGGGTGAACACTTCCAACAGCACCTCAGGTAAGCGCTACCCCTTCAGAACCAGTATTTCGCAAGGCCCTTGCACTTTGCGCGATAATGCCCTTTAACATTCCAACTTCCTCTCCAGTGATATTTACAGCGTTGATGTTACAACAAATCTTAATCTAGTTTTACGTCTTAATTGTTCTGGTTTCTTGTCCTCTCCTTCCAATTTCAGCGGTGGATGAGCTGTATGCGCTTTTCCTGGTTTAGCTCGTTACTTTCCACTGCATGGTTGAGCCAAACCTCGTCATAAACAACCATCGTAACAGTGGCGTAAAGCGCAACGTCACAAGAGCATGATACAAAATTACAATTCGACTGAGACTCCAGGGAAACAGTTTAAGTCATATCAAGCATATCTCTAGCACGTTTTTATTTTTCCTCCCAACTCATATATTATATATATTATAGAGAGAGAGGGGGGGTGTCTAATGCCGCCCCTGTGATGCACCTGAAATGTTTACATGCCAAATAATAGATTGGAGCAATTCTCAGGCTAATTTTTGCAAACATCTAGTACCTGCAAATTCAACTGCGGATAACAAATTAACTGTTGAAATGCGGTCTCATGGCATTGGGTGTTGACCGTTGCTTAATAAAAAAACAAACAATAAAAAAAAATGGGACACAAAATAACCAACTACCACTGGACTGAGTTCTAAATCACGTCCATATATTCGCACGAAAATGCTGAGCATGACCTCACAGTTTATGACGATTAGCCTTCGAACACAACGGTCTAGAATGACAATCATCAAACGCAACCATTTTTATTAGGATATTTCTTCCTTTCTTCCTTATGCCGGTGTACATTCTATTGTAAATGAACTCATGCATAATTTAAAAATGGGTTCCTTTATATGGTAGCAATTGAGCTAGGTTAATTGTAACAGTATGAAGCCTATATTTGGGTGTAGCTGAACGTTTTTCATATGGAAATATGCCCTTGTCATATGGCCAAGGGAACTCCCAGTGTACCATTCATGCTTTCTGAATGAGCTGTAATCGTTTCCACACACAGCTCACTCACGTTCCAGTGCACACAGCTGACCCTACTTTCACATTGCAGACCACTCTGAATGCAGTAACTCCCTACAAGGACTTTTCCATATTAAATGACCTACTTTCGCCTTCTAATGTTGCCTTACATGTAACTTTAGTTAATTTCTCTGTTTCTGTCTAAACATAAATTTATGTTTTGGACTGGTCCATTTCATTTTTTTTGGTGTGTGTGTGTGAGGGGGTGGGGTGGATGAACCCGTAATGAGACTGGAATAAATGAAAGGATGTGTGTGTCTGGTGTGGTGTGTGGAGACAGACAAATATTATATAAATGTGGTGTTTTGGTTATTTACAGTATAAAGGCATTCAAAATGTCTATAAAATTCATTCCTATAAGGAGTTACTATAGCAGGTTACAGAAATGTCATGCTCACTTGTAAATTCTCTCTTGGGCAAATGGACCTTGCATCACAGTCACTGTCTGAGCTGAGAGTTCACAAATGTGATTTTGATTATTGTTCATATATTTATCTACTGCTGTATGTTGATTCATTTGGCTATTTATCTGCCCACACACACACAGCAGCAGTCTACACCCCTATACCTGACTCATACCCTTCAAACCTCCATACTGACCTCTACATCCCCATACCCACTCTACACTCCATACCCATCTCATATACTGTACATTCATTCCTTCATTTACATTATTCCACCTCATCATACTGCAATTTGTACTGGACCTTTTAGTGCACTTACTGCAAGTTGTTTGCACGTGTACTGTATCATGTGTATTATGTGTGAGAAAGGTATATTGATGTGAAGTTTGTGGAAGCCAATGTGTGATGTTTGTCTTTACTATAAATGTGGAGGACAATGCTTGTATGACTGTCTTTCTTAATTGCCCGAATAGGCAAGTAAAGTCATATTGAATTGAATAGGCCTCCCTCTACACCCCCATACCCCCTCCAATATCTTCACAACCATGCCCTTTCTTACAATTCTTTATATACTCCAATTCTCTCATACGCTCTCATGTAGATAGCTATTAATAGCTAAACAGATAGCTATAGTTACTCTTCAAACATGTAGTTTAATTACACCAAAATGTGTTTAAGCTTTTAACTTTGTTATTGACAGTAACTCTTTAATAAATCAATTCTGAATGCACTGATGTGGTGTTTTGGTCATTTACAGCAGAAAGACATTCACAAATTGATTCCCATGAGGAGTTACTGTAAGCAGGTTACAGAATCGCCAGACACACTGACAGCCTCTGTAAATTATCTCGGGGAAATGGACCAATCGTAAGGGCTTAAATATACTTCACTTAATCACAGGTACACGTGCGTGTACGCAACGCGAGTGGCATTGTTCACATACTCCACTGCGTACGTTTTGTCTGTCTGGATGTTTAAAAGCTATATCCACTAGGGGGCAGGTCCACTGGCCAGCATACGTTGACAACTACTTCCGATTCTGCACAACAAGGTTGTTTTGATGTATATCTTGAAAAGATGGCAGAAACAGTGGCAGCGGCGCCAACACGTACATCGGGATGTATTGTCTTTTTTAAAAGTGAAATGTTAAATAAACGAAACAACGGAGATGGTATATTAGACCATTAAATGTATCCCGGCGTAACGACGGAAAGTATGTTTCTGTCATTCTACCAATGAAAAGCATCATCAGTATTTCCGTATGTCCGCCAGGACATTTGATGACTTGCTTCGTCGAGTAGCCCCACTCATTACACATCAAAACACGCACAGTGAGCCAGTGGGTGAAGCAGAGCGGCTTGCCATCAGCCTCCGCTTTTTTGCCTGCCCCCACGATTTATGTCGGCATTGCACCTTGCGTACGCGTAACGTGAATTTTCTTGAGGACGTGCACACGTGACGTGGACGTGGCAGCCATCTTGCATACGCGTATTTAAAGTGAAGTATATTTAAGCCTTAACATTTTGCATCACTGTCATCCACTAAGCTGAAAAGCTTTAATACAGACATTCAAGGAGAAGACCTTATTCATTGATTGAAGACTGAATGAAACTGAATGAAAGGTGGGTAATATTATATAGCTATAGCTAGGCTATATATAGCCTACACTACCGGGTCAAAAGTTTTAGAACACCCCCATTTTCCAGTTTCTACTGAAATTTAAGCAGTTCAAGCCCAGTGAATAACCTGAAATGGCACAAAGGTAAGCGGTAAACTGCCAGAGGTAAAAAAAAAAAAGTTTAGCTTACAAACCTGATAGCTGGATGTGTACAACTTAACATGCTCTTCCCAAAAGCTGCTGGTGTGGGGGAACGCCCACACGAGTGGCCGTTGGCTAGTGATCAAAGTCTAGCGAGAAAATCGCTTCTGATGGATCCCTAGGGTAACTACGTGAGCCTGCCCACACAGTTTCAGTCAGAGCTCCAACAGGCAAGTGCCAATGTAAGACTACACAACGTCAGACACTGTGACCTCACACCCATCTTCAAAAAATACACCCAGAGACTCACCTGTTCAGTCGGCCCGTTATGCAATATCCTAAGTTGTAGAAAATGTGATACTCCCTCAGAGGGTCCATCAAATCTTCTCAAAGTTGCATAATGCCTCTTATCCAATGGGAATGAGAGGCTGGGGCAGCTCCCCTCCAATTCAGCAAGACCCCGCGACAGGCTAACATTAAAGCACAGGCTAAAGAGCCAAGCTATGGCCCCCATAGCGAGCGAGCGAGAGAGAGAGAGAGAGAGAGAGAGAGAGAGAGAGAGAGAGAGAGAGAGAGAGAGAGAGAGAGAGAGAGAGATTTGATTAAGGATTACGACTTGGATTGTTTTGAGATCCCTGTTTTGTGTTTCACAAACCTGTGTATAAAACCTTAATTCGCCTGTGTATGTGGGTTTTAGTATTGATCATTGTCAGAGTTGAAACTCAACACCCCGGGTTCTGCTACAATATATGCAGTACATGGCTAAAAGTATGCGGACACCCGAACATCACACCCGTATGTGCTCGTCGAACATCTCATTCCAAATTCATGGGCATTAATATGGAATTGGTCCCCCCTTTGCTGCTATAACAGCCTCCACTCTTCTGGGAAGGCTTTCCACTATATGTTTGAACATTGCTGCATGGATTTGTTTCTATTCATCCACCTCGCTCTGTGCATGGGGCCATTGTCATGCTGAAACAGGAAAGGACCTAACCCAAACTATTGCCACAAAGTTGGAAGCACACAATCGTCTAGAATGTCATTGTATACTGTAGCGTTAAGATTTCCCTTCACTGGAACCAAGGGGCCTAGCCCGAACCATGAAAAACAGCCCCACCAATTATTCCTCCTCCACCAAACTTTACAGTTGGCACTATGCATTTGGGTGGTAGCGTTCTCCTGGCATCCGCCAAACCCAGATTCGTCTGTCGACCTGCCAGATGGTGAAGCATGATTCATCACTGAAGAGAACGTGTTTCCACTGCTCCAGTCCAATGGCGGCAAGCTTTACACCGTCATCCATCCGATGCTTGGCATTACGCATGGTGATCTTAGGCTAGTGTGCGGCTGCTTGGCCATGGAAACCGATTTCATGAAGCTCCCGACAAACAGTTATTGTGCTGAGGTTGCTTCCAGAAGCAGTTTGGAACTCGGTAGTGAGTGTTGCAACCAAGGACAATTTTTAAGCGATACGCGCTTCAGCACTCTGCAATCCCGTTCGATGAGCTTGTGAGGCCTAACATTTCGCAGCTGAGCTGTTGTTGCTCCTAGACATTTCCACTTCACAATAACAGCACTTGATAAATACAGTTGACCGGGGCAGCTCTAGCGGCGCAGAAATGTGACAAACTGACTTGTTGGAAAGGTGGCATCCTACGATGGTGCCACGTTTAGTCACTGTCAATACGGCCCATTCTACTGCCAATGTTTGTCTATGGAGATTGCATGGCTGTGTGCTTAATTTTATATACCTGTCAGCAATGGGTGTTGCTGAAATAGCAGAATCCACTAATTAGAAGGGGTGTCTGCATACTTTTGGCCATGTAGTATATATATATACACACACACACACAAGTTCCAGACTCTACCTCCCATCATCCTCCTTTGCGAGATGCTATGTGGCACTTCTGTGTTTTCTATTAGAGCTCTCATAGCCTGACAGGCTACCCTGACAGGCAACATGGGGTGTGTGTGTTGATGCCTGCAACAGCCTCTGGAGTTCAGACCAATCAGGACATAGAAATGAACTTACATGGCAGGAGCTGATGGCCATCACAGAGCTTCAGGTCAGAGTCAAAGAGTACTCCTGTGTTGCTAAATCTACAGTGCTCTCCCATATTCATTCATTAAATAAATTGTTCATTCATTTCTTTGTGAACAGAATATGACCAACGGAACCAGGTATGGCCAATTGTGACCGAATATATACTGGGTGTGAAATACCTTTCTGACAATCATGACTGGAAGTTCATTTCCAAATCAACCCCCACACCCCAAAGAAATATATAATAATTTGGCTCAAAGGTGGTTTCAAAATAGAGCCTTTCATAAACCATGACATTCTAAGAGTGAGCTAATGTGGTCTCACAAATTCAGTTCCATTACTAACATCTATACAGTGAATCAATGCAGTTTATGTAAGATGGCCTGGTATGGCAACTGCACTGCCTCTGACCGGAAGACACTGCAGAGGGTGGTGAAAACTGCCCAACGCATCACTGGCTCATCTCTCCCTGCCATCAAGTCCATCCATGACAGACGGTGCCTGAGGAAGGCTCAGAGCGTCATCAGAGACTCCTCTCACCCTAACCACGGACTGTTTGCCCTCCTCCCCTCCGGGAGGCGCTACAGGAATCTTCGTTCCAAGTCCAGCAGACTCAGGAACAGCTTCTTCCCCTCCGCTGTCATCTCCTGAACTCCTCATCCCCTCCTCACCCCCTCCAGTGACTGCCCCTCTCCCACCTCCCGTAGTATCCTGACCTAGACTCTGGATCACTCCGGATACTCTGACTCTGGTACTATGGTTTACTCTTCATGTAGTAACTCTGTTCACTGACTCTGGATACCCCCCTGACTACCCGCACTAGCTCTGTCATACCTTCATTCTGCACATACCCATGTACAGTATTGTAATATAGCCTTGTATAATTTTGCTGTACTTACCTATACATATATTTATATATTTTTACTCACCTGTACTTACCTGTACATAACTGCACTAGTCTGTATATAAATTATAGCAAAGTATACTTTTCACTACCTTTATAGTAATTATTCAATACTGTGCCTGTTAGCATTATAACTACTGCTATAGTACTGTATTGTAGCACTTACTGACATGTTTGCACTCTGGTTAGATACTAAACTTCTTTTCGCTGTACTGTACCTGTACTGTACAATGACAATACATTTGAATCTAATCTAATCTAATCTAATCTAATGTGATATTCCACAACATGCAATCAAAATGCTATTTTGTTATGGCCCATAATTATCTCAGGCATTGCCAAATGGGGGCATAATTATGGCAATGGCCATAAAAATTTAGAAGTTAATCTTTAACATTTTTCCATGACGACTTATGATGAAAGCCTGCATTAGTATCCTGCAAAGGGACTCATTGCATGTGCTAGCACCCCTGCCTCGCATTCATACTCAAGATGGAGATGCAGTCGGAAGGTTGGACACTACGTACTGTGCACATGAGGTTTCAATGCTGGAACACACTGACCTATCTGCTTCAACAATGAGTATTTGAACAGATGCCAAAAAGCATACACACGATGATTGGTCAGGATATTATATGGCACCTAAAATGGATTGTCCTCTATGAATGGCTTCCCAAACTTGGATTGGAATACATCAAATGATTGACACTTGAAAGCAGAAATGAATTCACTGCACAGAGACCAGCACTTATGTTGTGTATGTGGCTGTGTACATCTGGGGAAAAATGGCACTCAAAGAAAGAAGTACCCGTCCCTCAATTTCAAGTCAGCTAGTGGGAATCTTCAAGACTCACCAATTTCTGTATCAAAACCTTTAGCAGTGATGAAAGTAGTCTGGCTGAAAATATTTATGACGTGTTAGCGATGTTTACAGCAGGGTTTTACAGACGAAAATTGATTAATTAATAAATCCAAGGAGGCAGCCCTGGAAGTATAAAAAGATACAAAATATATCAAAATAAAGTCTTACTTTATTAATTCAGCTTACTTTAATAGGCCATTACACTGCTTATTTAATTATGCTGGCATGCTCCATATTGCGTAGCGGCAAGGGCAGGGAAAATCGCTTAAATGGAGTGCCGGCGGGAAGTATGACAGCTGATAATGAAACAGTGGCAGCTAGTGTGGCTTAAAGCTGTGGTAACACTGCTTGGTAAGGATAAGTTGTACTAAGGTGTACTAGAAAAATTTAAATAAGGTAGGACAACATAATAAACATGTTAACATTGTGCTTGTCTCTATACAACCATCATTCAAGCCAAATGTTAAATATGAATCATGGCTATAACTGGGTAACCACAAGCCTTCAATTCTTTATTCCATTTGTTATCCTACCTCTTGGTTTTTCACACGGTCGTCCACAGCAACCACTGGGCGAGCTGTAGCTGCTTGTTAAGTAAATGTTAGATGGTACAACATTAGCATGAGTGACCGGTGAAAAAGCTGTGGAGTGTAATTCGTATGGCAAATTTGAATTTAGTCATTGTTTTTTGCTACGGATGTGATCTTCCAAAGCCTTAAATTCTCTGGCGCCATAACTGACAATATCTGAACAATACGTGCAGCGTATTTTGCCAGGACTCAATCAATTATCGTTTCTCTATCACTTTTGCCTTTCTTCCAGGGTGGTCATTTCACCATTTCTAGAGGCTGTAGCATGCCCATGACTTAGTGACAGCGACTACGCTTGTACTGCTGTCAACCTGATTGGTCTATCATTAAGTGTTGCGATTGACAAATGAAAACCAATGAGGCTTATCATGGGTCATCTCTCAACCCACCACCCACTTAAAAAAACAAAAACCAAAAACCATCAGATCTACATGAATCTTGTGGTTGATGCTTTATGATCAGGGAAAAGCGGAAATCTGTGTATCCGCAGAACTCTCATCACTGCTTTAGACACCTGGATTTCATTGTGGCAGAAAGAATATCTCCCTTTATACTACAGCTGTGGTACCCCCTGGATTTCATTAAAGGCTTGACAGTCCACTAAACAAGGCCAACTTGCCTTTAGCCAGTCTGTTTGGAATGACTTGGTGCCCAGATATAGTGTGGAAATTACTTGGTAAGAAATGTGTTGCATAATTGATTCCCCTCAGTACATTTTAATCTATGAAATTGTACCCAGGTATTCAAACCCTTCATCACAAACCTATAAAAGTTGGCATTACACTTTAATTTGCTCTTTGGCACAGTTGCATTGAGAAAGTCAACTGCCCCACCAGTAAATCCACATGCTCAAACTGAGGGGAGTGAAACCTCAGTTACCTTTACATTTCTCCAAATAAAGACTGGTCTACTTGTGGATTAAGGGTGCAGGTCCTCGGTTTGTGGAAACAGTCATGTTGAAAAATGCACTCGATTAATACAAAAATATATACTTTATTGTAAAAAAAGTGACATGGCATAAAATAAAGCTATCCAGCAGCCTTCATTGTAAAAGAGCCCCTCCAACGTCTCAATGAGCCTAAAAGACAAGGACAGAACATTAGACTGCTAATTGCACAGGGGATCCACAATAGAACATTACAGATCACTCACCATACCAAGGATGCAAAGCCTAACATTACACTTACAGTACCAGGGACACAAGTGGACAAAACCACTGGGTTACATACATGGGAATAAATGAAATCCATAGACCACATAACGGGACGTATAGCCCCAGCATGTCCAGTAGCGAAAATAAATAAATAATAATAACTGCACTGTGTACTGCACAGCACAGACAGCATCAAACTACTGCACCAGAGGCAGGGGTTGCCCTGGCAACTAAACCCTACCTCCCTTGTGACACCACAGCCAATGGTGTGTCACTTCAGGTTTAGGTGCTTACAGGGTTCGGATTTGATCTTTGTCAGAAGGCGGGGGGTATTGATATTGCGCAATACAATTTTTCACAAGAATAAAACATGGACACAAAAAGGGTACATTACCTTCTTTACCATCAGCTTTGCCAACAGTGCAACATCACCCAGCAAGTAGTCCAGTTCAGTATCCTAAGAGGAGAAAAGACCAACCATGAATGACAAGCGAGGGTAAGCAAATGTTCACAAGTAAAATTACCTATTTCTACAGGCTCGTCTTCGAGCAACAACAGCTCTAACAAGCTGCAAAGTGAACAATGTTTTGCTCTTATGGATTCTGACAGTGCCAGGCCTTGCACCAAGTACTCCAATGTATTTGCATGCATTACCACACTAGGAGTGCGGACTATATTTACTTGTAAAATGTACTGGTTAAATCTTTCCAACCAAGTTCCAGAGAGCACAAGGTGAACTTGCCATCATCTATGAATTTATGTGCAATGACAGCCACGAGCAGTCAGAGTTTGTATCAACCAGACAGACTCACTGGTCCGATTCCATTCTTATCCCCCACCCTACCCAAGTCATAGTGGGATCACTTGTTTTAAAGTACATCATGTTACATTCATTTATGCTGGAATAAAACACCAAGCAAACCTGCTGTCTGACACAAACACTGTCCTGCCTGCAGTTATTCAACCGTTTAACAGAAACATTAGTTAAAGTTGAAAAATCTGTTCTTACCTACTAGCATGGTATAAAAATACCCTTTTGTAGCTGCTGCTTGCTAGTCTTATTAGAGCAACCTTCTGTACTCAAAGACTGTCCCCTGCTTCTCTTGCTCCTTGCGAAGATCTTGCTACGTCTCTCCCTCAGCTGGCCTCCCATGGCTAGCCTCACGCTGTGCAAGTATGCTAGCCTCCAAACAGCCATGGTGACTGCACACCAGCTATGAACCTGGAAGCATCTGTCCTGCATTTAACATCCTTTTCCAGTGAATTACCATACCATTTCCACGGCCCCGCCGCACCCCACCCCACCCCACCCCACCCCCTAAAACTGGAATCCCAACCCTGTAGTGAATTTCATCAAATACATTTTTGCTAGAATGAGCAGGACAATTCACATGTGTCTTTTTGATGACTATATAGTTGCAAGTTACTCAATAATTAAGCAGAGCTGCAGCACTGCCATCTGTCCGAATATAGGCCTGTGGAAACCAACAGCTACCTCTCCAGAGGCAACATTTGATTGGGTCTTAAGGCACCCATGCCAAATCCACATTGGAATTGGGAGTGCCAAATGAACAGACTCACAAATGCCTGCAATGAACTTTGATAACTCACCCTTAACTTAAAAAAATCAAAATGCACAATGTAGAAAAAAAACTGAAAGATGGTTTATTTAATCATGATTTCTTGCAGTTACATTTAAAAACACACCGTAATGGTGCAAGGAGAGAGGGAAAAAAAACAAAAAACCAAACAAAACCTCGGAATGCTTTACACTTCACAGAAACAAAAAGCAACTACAAAATAGTGCTTGAGAGCATTTAACAAACACTTGTTTGAAGCCCCACCCCTTCTCCCAGATGATTTTTTTTTTCTCCTCTTATTTGTCTTCTCTAGTTTATTGTACATGTCTCTTCAAGTGGCAGCTGTAAACTGCCACCACTGTGCTTGGCTGAGCAGATCTATGGCTGTAAGCCTGTCGTTTCCCTGTCACCTCTCTGGCTCTCCTCTCCTAAGTACTGAGTCCTGTTGAACAATACGGAACAACATTGTTAAACTGTGCAGGGTCTTCATTAAAGCTACAGCATGGGATCATAGATAGGAGAAAGCCTTCGGTTTTACACCAAAAAATACCTCGCAGCTGGACAGACGCAACCGTGCGAGCTACTTCCTGCTGCTGGGGTGTTTAAAGCTTGCAATCACAAGGTTTTTTTTTTAACACTTTAACCGCCCCCCCCACAAAAGCCAATTTTGATCAGATTGGTGATAAAATGAAGGCTTGCTGCTCGATCCCCCAAATTCATAACTTCACTCAAAACAAAAAAGTGGGTTGAAATCAGTGGTGCACAATGACTCTTTGTAATGATAGCCCTTGCCGCTAGTCTCCAATGAGAAAGCCAATAGTCTACATAAATTGTACTTGGGAGTCTCAAGTTGGCGCTAGAGCAAGCTACGTGGTGGAGATGAAGACAAGACTAACAGGCTAACCACACGGCTGCAAATGCGCCGCTTACCTTTTGATCGCCTAAAACCGCCGAGCTCCTGAACTACTGCTGCCATAGCCCCCGCCGGTGGAGCCGCCTCCGTACCCACCTGAGGAGGAACAACAAACCCAATTCCATACAGCACTACCCAGCCTAGCATGTGCAAAAACAAAAAACAGTTGCCCAAAAGGGGTTTCCATCAAAATGATTACTATTTGACTTACTGCCATACGGGCCGTTGCTGTTCCTGCCCCCACTACCACCACCACCACCACCACCAACACCGCCACCGCCGCCGCTGCTGCTGCCAAAGCTGCTTCCCTTCATCGGGCCATAGTTGGACGACGACTGGGAGTTGTAGCTGCCAAAGTCATTGTAGTTTCCACCGCCAAAGTTTCCTGCTAACAGATTTGAAAGGTCATGATCATTTCTTTATTTTCAAACATGCACATGTCGCTCTTAGTTATGTGCTGCATGGAAAGTTTGGCCTGAAAGATGCTTTTGGTAACGTCCCAAAACTCACCACCCCCAAAGCTGCCACTACTGCCGCCGCCTCCGCCACCGCCATTGTAGTTGTCATATCCACTTCCGTTTCCTCCATAGCCACCACCCTGGTTGCCATATCCTTGCCCTCCACCATATCCACGGTTACCACCGTAGCCAGGGCCTCCACCATAGCCACCTGAATGAGAGAGAGAACCACTTTCAACCTTAAACTCTTAGTAATAGTTTATGCCAGGCTCTTCCAAGGGGTGACTAGCTTTTCACATAGAATAGGTCCAGTGAAGCTAATCTCACCTGTTAACCTTAACACAAAAACATGCATGCATGAGCACATTGCACACCTAAAATATGACATCCCCCCCCCCCCAGAATGCTCACCATCTCCGCCAAACCCGTTGTATCCATCTCCTCCACCACCATAGCTGCCGCCACCAAAGCCCCCTGCAAAGCCTCAAAAAAAAAAAAAAAAAAAAAGAAAAATCAGGACCCCACACAAACCTGACACTGGAAACTGGATGTAAGGGAAGAAATTCCATGCTAGCTAAACTGGGGGGGGGGGCACAATGGTTCTGGACCATTGCCATTAGACTTACCTCCATGTCCTCCACCTCTGCCTAAGTTACTGGCTCCTCCGCCACCTCGGCCTGAAAACACCGTTATTTAGCGTACACATTTAATGAAAATGAGTCATCATTTCCACATGCATACCACTACTACCATATCTACGCTCCCTTACCCCTCATGTTCATTCCTGCACTCGTCATCTCCTGCTTAGAAAGGGCTTTCCTCACTTCGCAGTTGTGGCCGTTCACTGTGTGGTACTTCTGGACTGAGTGAAGGAAAGGGAAAATGAAATTTTATACATACACCAATATAAATTACCTCACTTAGAATACTGTGTGCAGTTCTGGGCACCACACTACAAGAAAGACGTTCTTGAAAAAGTCCAAAGAAGGGCAACTAAACTGATACCTGGTATGAAAGGTAAAAGTTATGATAGACTTAAGGCCCTCAATCTATTTAAGCTTAGCAAACGGAGACTTGGGGGGGATTTGACTGAGGTTTTTAAATTCCTAAAAGGAAAAGGTGAAATACCAAAGATTTTTTAAGATAAGTGGGGTCAGCAGAACAAGAGGCCACATGTGGAAGGCAAATTCCGCACAGATATTAGGAAGTTTTTCTTTACAAAGAGTTGTCAATGCCTGGAACAGCTTGCCAGGTCAGGTAGTAGAGGCAGAAACACTTGGGCTATTTAAGTCTAGGCTAGATGCAGTACTAGATACTCTTTAGATTAGGACATGACGAGCCTAGATGGGCCGTTCTTGTCATTATGTATTCATACATACACACATCAGGCTTCATAATCCAGCCAGGAAAACACACCCATGTACCTTTGTAGTACGTGGTCTGTCAATTATACGCCAGAGTATTGGGTTGCCAAAAGTGTGCGTACAATTATATTTTTGTAACCAATTTCACTGACCCTGTAAAGTTTCTGAGAGAATCAAATGGGCATTGCAGATCCACTTACTGACTATCCTGTCCACTGAATCATGATCGTCAAACGTGACGAAGGCAAAGCCCCTCTTTTTGCCGCTGGCTCTGTCGGTCATGATCTCGATCACTTCGATCTTTCCAAACTGATCAAAATAGTCCCTTAGGTGATGCTCTTCGGTGTCTTCTTTGATTCCGCCAACAAAGATCTTTTTCACGGTCATGTGAGCGCCTGGCCTACTGGAATCCTGCAAGTGCAAACATACAGTGGCGATAAAGTTTGTGAACACTTTAGTAGAATTGTCTGCGTTTCTGCATAAATTTGGCGCAAAATGTGTTCAGATCTTCATCTAAGTCCTACAAATACATAGAGAACCCAGTTAAACAAATAACACACAAAACATGATACTTTTTCATTTATTGAACAAAATGATCCAACATCAAATGTCTGTCGGAAAAAGTATGTGAACCTTCGCTTTCAGTAACTGGTCTGAGCCCCTTGAGCAGCAATGACTTCAACCAAACTTTTCTGGTAACTGTTGATCAGTCCCGCACATCAGCTTGGAGGAATTTTGGCCCATTCCTCCTTAAAGAACTGCAACAACTCAGTTATGTTGGTGGGCTTCCTGGTATGAACTCCTTGCTTCAGGTCCTGCCACATTTCTATTGGATTAAGGTCTGGACTTTGACTCGGCCATTCCAAAACAATTTCTGCTTCAACCATTCTTTGGTAGACTGACTTGTGCGTTTAGGGTCATTGTCTTGCTGCATGACCAGTTTACGGACGGATACCCTGACATTCTCCTGTAGAATTTGCTGGTACAATCCAGAATTCAGTTCCGTCAGTGATGACAAGCAGTCTTGGTCCCGAGGCAGCAAAGCAGTCCCAAACCATGGGATGAGGTTCTTATGTTGGAATGCAGGGTTTGGTTTTCGCCAAACATATGGTTTCTCATTTAAGCCAAAAAGTCAAATTTTCGATTCATCCGTCCACAGAACATTCTTCCAATGGTCTTCTGGCGCATCCAGGTGATCTTTAGCAAACTTTAGACAGGCAGCAATGTTCTTTTTTGAGAGTAGTGGCTTCCTCCTTGCTATCCTCCCATACACACCATTCTTGTTCAGTGTTTTCATGATGGTGGACTCATGAACAGACATTAGCCAATGCAAGAGAGGCCTGCAGATCCTTAGATGTTACCCTGGGGTTGTTTGTGACCGCTTTGAATATTGTACGCTCTTGGGAGTGATTTTTAGGACGACCACTACTGGGGCGAGTAACATTGGTGTTGAATTTTCTCCATTTGTACACTACCTGCCTGACAGTGGATTGGTGGAGCGCAAACGCTTTCGAAATGGTTTTGTAACCTTTTCCAGCCTGATGAGCATCAACAACTCTTTTTCTGAGGTTCTCAGGAATCTCCTTTGATCAAGGCTTGGCACGCTTCCACAAACCTCTGTGGTGAAGACCAGACTTTGATAGTGAAGACCCAGGTTTATGTTTTTTTAATTTTAATTTTTAAACATAAGGCAGGGCCACCCAAACTAACTCCTGATGGTCATCCCATTGATTGAAACACTGGACTTTAATTACCCCCTTAATTGAACTGATAATTCAAAAGGTTCACATACTTTTTCCAACAATGAATTTAGAAGTTGTCATTTTTCTCAGTAAATACATTTTAATGTTACGTTGTTTGTTTAATCTTTTATAGGGACTTCTATGAAGATCACATTTTAGGTAAACTTTATTCAGAAATGCAGACAATTCTGTCGGGTTCACAACCCTTTTCTCGCCACTGTATTTACAGGGTTTCCCCACACCTTTACTCCTAGAAAACTCAACTTTGATGGCTTTCCATGAGAGCAGAATAAAACTTCCCCCATGACTCCCAATTTTGGGAACGCATTAGGTAGCGAACGTAGTATGTTGCAGGAAACATTGTCTGTGCATGGTACCAGCGCAGAAGTTAGGGAGGACGACTGAAAATGGATTACAGGCGGACACAAATATTTATAGTACATTTTGTTTCTGCATAGCAAAACCAATATCAAAATTCCCTGACTTTCCATAACTGGAATTCGGGATCTAAAATTCACTGAGATTCAAAAAATGCTGTCGCAGATGCTCACCTCTCGGGACACAGCCCTCTTAGGCTCAACCACCCTGCCGTCCACTTTGTGGGGGCGGGCCTCCATGGCTGCATCCACTTCATTCACCGAAGAGTACGTGACAAAGCCGAACCCCCTTGACCTTTTTGTGTTGGGGTCCCGCATTACCTAAAAGATGGGGATGTACGCATGTCAAGCGAGAGCAAGCAAAGAGAAAAGAATCGGACCCCAAAATATTAACTTACCACGCAGTCAGTCAGCACACCCCATTGCTCAAAGTGGGCTCGCAAACTCTCATCTGTTGTCTCAAAGCTCAGCCCTCCTATGAAGAGCTTGCGGAGCTGCTCTGGTTCACGCGGGGCCTGGAAAGAAGTTTTTCACGTTTTAACTTCTCAGTTGACAAGAACTAAAATTTCCCCACAGTTCTTGATACTACAATACAAATACAGAACGGTCTCTCGCCAAATAGAGGACAGGAAATTTTATCCGGGAAATTTGGTTTCAAAAACTGAACTCAAACTGCGCGTGCCGTGGGAAACCTTTGGGAAAGGGGGGCGGAGAATTAGGAGTCAGGCCATTCGCAAGGGACGCCATGTTTGAACACTCTTGTTAGCCAGTTAGAAGAATCGAGCACAAACAATCAATGTAACAAAATGACAAAGTAGCCGTAGAGAACATTGTAACATTGATGATGCAACGTCGATAACATCACAAAGATACACAATGTGTCGACTATACCAGTTCGACAGCATTGCCTGCAAAGGTTGCGAAATGGCGGACCTGGAGAACATATCACGTTGCACAAACAAGCCATTTAGCTGATCAGCTAGTGAACTAGTTGGTAATCTCCAAAAACTGTTGCTGGCTATATGTCGACAAATTTCGCATACTAGGACGACCATCATATTTGCATTTCGTCATTGTGATACCTCGTCAGCTAGCAAAACTACGTAACGTTAGATCAGATCAAGTAAGTAGCGAACGTTCACTGTAATGCTACAAACTAGCGACCGATAAATAAATTGCAGAATTTAAAACATGGTGAGTCACATAGTTTGGTTTCTTTTTTTAAAACGAGTTGCAGTAATTATTGTATCAATCGCAGAAATACTAACCTCTTTAGACATATTTCAATGTTTTCAATTTCAATGTTTTCAATTTCAACGTCAAACGCAAGGAATCCAAGGTCGCTACTGGAACGAAAAGCCTAGAAACGCTGCATATAATGTGCAAATAGGCCCGCCCATTCGTTTCATCAATTGGTTAGTCGTTCCCGCTAAACCACTTATCTTGCAAACCGATTGAACAAAGAGTTGTCCATCATGAGCTGCTGACTTCCTGAAACCAAGACCGGTCTACTCTCCCCTGCTGACAATTTTTAAATACTGTGGTCAATGTGGTTCAAAAGGAAATTATGTGAAAATGTCTTACCCAAAGCAGACTTTGTACGAGATTTAATAGCGTGATATTTAATATTATGTATGTTATTTTAGCATTCTGTCTCATTTTAATGTTTAAAGTTAATTACAATTGATGCAGCGTTAAACAATCATTTTATTGTTATGTTCTGTTGGGGGGCAGTGGTATGCTCCTAAAAGAACAAAATACCATTTTACATTTTAGGCATTTAGCAGACACTGGATACAGGTGGATATTTTTTTCCTGAAGCAATTCAGGTTAAGTACCTTGCTCAAGGGTACAACAGCAGTGTTCCACCTGGGAATTGAACCTGCAACCTCCGAGTTACAAGCCCAGCTCCCTAACCATTACACTACACTCAAAATACTCAAGTACTGGGTGTATTGTTTGTGTTCAGCCTGCCAGCTCCTTTTTAAAAGCAGAAGTAGTAGTACTGGGCGTATTCAATATGAGCATTTACTGCACAGATTTACATATCATCTTTCATCATAGATGAAATCAGCTATTCTTCCAGCTCAGGACAATACAAAACTTAAAATCCAGCTATCAACCATATCTCTGCAGTGTTTTAATACAAAGCTATATGTCTTTATTTAAAAATAATGTAAAACAGATGAGAAATATAGCCTTTTTAAATGCTTTAGGATAAAAGATTAATGTGCAACCTTCTCTCCATCTGATACCCAGGTCGCGGCACGGATCTCTGCATGCCTGGCTGACATCTCCGCATGGATGTCCACCCAC